>CM075806.1:119270524-119906678 GCA_037975025.1 Excoecaria agallocha | reverse complement strand
AAAGCTGATCCTGCTTTGTGTTTGCTTATATCATTAGTGATGTAATTCTCCACTATGTAGATCTATATAAGCTGGTTGTATCAATCCAAAAAACTCAAATTTTCTTTGTAATAAAAATCATGTGTTTCTAAATTTCTCTTTTCTCTTATCTTTATTCTCTTCATTAAACTTCCAATCAGGGATCCTGATAGTAATTATACAGGATCTATAAGTTTGGTTTGGCCTTAAGAGTGTAGCCTACCAGTGGCATGTGAAGCTTTTATTTTTGGATAGTCATAGTTGGTTCAAGCTAGATTCATAATCCCCTACTTTATAAGGGATCTAATGTTCAAAGCTTGGAATATTTTTAAAGAGTATGAAAATATCAGTAGCTTTAAGAGGGGGACAAGTATGAGTTCGATCAGATCAATAAGCTAGATATGAATCTCCAGTACTTAAAAGCATAAAAAAATAGTCCTCCAAAGTTACTAAAACATTATGAGCCGCGGTATAATATATGATAAGTGAGAAAATATACATATAAAAAAAAGAAAGAAAAGTTACTAGAATATTGAAAATTTTAATAATCAAATAACATTATGAATCAGAGTATAATAAATGATAAAAGAGAAAATGTTAAAAAAAGCTTACACTATATTAGTCTATTTATAGGCTTTGGCGATAACCTTAATTGCCATAGATGAACTTTGGTAAAGGATAACAAAATTTATACCACAGTCAAGTTTAACTTTGCCTTTGGTAATTAGAGCTAATTAGGCCTTTTTAGGTCTTTTAAACCATGATAAAAGGAAAATGAAAAATGCAGCCTTATGATTTGTTCCTCCAAAAGAGCTTATCGCAAAAAACAATCAAATGTGCATACGATTAGATGATACATATATAAGTATATCACATGTATTCCCGTACCGCATCATAACCCCTATAATTAGATAAATAAAGAATTTAATATTTGTGCAAAGCATAATACAGTTCTAAAAATATAATAGGCTAGACATTTATCATTTTATCTACCCATATTTCTTTTAGACAAAATTGCAATTACTGGTTTTTTGAGGTCTCAAAGCTATGTTTAAAGAAGATCATATATTCAATTTGGCAATTTTTCCCATGTTGAATTGTTTTTAATTTTGTTATTTCATATATGGATGAGTTTTATTTTCTTAAATTTATGAAAATATATTTATGTTATAGAGAGACAGATGGCACCCATTGGTTGTTCGATAAAAAATTCAAATAATAAGGAAAATTTTAAAACTAGTAGTAGTTGATATTTTATTAGCCAATTTGTACTTAATAAAATTAGTGTTAACTATATTATGTTAGTTTGTTAAATGTAAAGATAAAGATAAATTGAGAGTAGTTAGTTGTATTTTAAATTATATAGATAAGTATCTTGTTATCTTGTTATACAAGTAGGTAGTAGAGATTGTAACAAACTCTTGTATATATTCTGTTTTGAATCAAATGAATGAGGATAGACGGGAATTGGATCAATCCCTGAGGGTTTAGTTTCACATGGTATCAGAGCAGCCGCTCACCATTAAAAAAAGAAAAAAATACGAATCACAACTGAAATCCACCTAAAATCACGAGTTCAGAAGTTCCACCTCAAACTCAAATCACGAATCCTTCTCCTTTGAATCAACAATCCATCATTATACAACAGGAAAATGTATATTTTCCAACCATTGTTATACTGGATGAATCGAATTATGCTCTGTGGTCATAGCTCATGGAGATGCTAATTGGTGCGAGGAACAAAACTAGATACCTAACTAGATCAGAGGAAAAACCTGCAACTTCAGATGTGACATATGCAACCTGGGTAACTGAAAATCAAAGGGTGAAAAGCTGGCTGATTGATTCGATGATACCTTCTCTAATGCAATGTTTCATATCAGACTTTCTACAGCTAAAGATGTCTGGGAGGCTATAGCAAAAACCTTTTATGATGGTTCTAATGAAATAAGGTTATTCGAATTAAATCAGAAGTCTTTTTTTATCAAGCAGGATGGTGGACCTCTACCTACATATTATTCGAAACTGATGGAGATTTTCCAAGAAATAGACCATCGTACTCAGGCTAACGAAGACACAATAGATGGAGTAGTGGCTCTACACTCTGTTATAGTAAGGTTACATGTGCATATCTTCCTAAGTGGGCTTGATCTTGAATTTGATCAAGTTCGGGGTGAGATTTTGGGCAAAAGAGCCTAAACTGGATTTGGAACAGACATATGCCTATATTCGGAGAGAGGATCAATAGCGTAAGATGATGGGAGGAGTAACTGTGAATACGGAGCCTGCTGTCTTTCAAGTCTGACAAAACACTGGCAAAAATCACAAGAATAGTGCTGGAAAAAATAGTAATTTGCTGTGTGAACATTGTGGAGAGACTGGTCATACGAAATAGCATTGCTACGAAGTCATTGGGTATCCAGATTGGTGGGAATTTACAAAGAAACCAAGGAAGAAGCCCATTGCGAAAACTGCCATATCTAATCCCAGTGGAGGTGATTCTGGAGATGGAGAAGTTCCCACTGCTCATGTTGCTCTGGCAGGTAGTGTTGGTAAGAATACTTCCTCTAATTCATTACTATCGAATACTTGGATAATAGACATAGGTGCATCTAATCACATGGTTAGTAATTCTGATCAAATTCACTCTTTTTCTTCCTCTTCTCATTCAATTGTGTCAACTGTGAATGGATCCGAATGTGTTGTAAGTGGAGAAGGATCAATTGTCCTTTCAAAAAATTTGAACTTAAAATTTATTTTAGTCGTACCTTCCCTTTCTTGTAATTTACTATCTGTTAGTCAAATAGCCTCATCCTTTAATTGCACTATAACCTTCTGGCCTTCATATTGTCTTTTTTAGGACATCCTGACTCGGGAGGCTCTTGGTTATGGTGTTAAAAGAGGCAAACTTTATTACCTGGATGTGACAAAGATAGGAGGGAAAAAAATAAGTGAGGTTTATATGACTGATTGTTCGAATGGTGCAAGGGAAATGATTTGGCTATGGCATCGATGTTTTGGACATTTATCATTTAGTTATTTAAAAAAATTGAAACCTGAATTGTTTATTGATATGGATAAGTCTTTATTTCAGTGTGATGTGTGTGAACTTGCTAAGAGCCATCGTGCTGCTTATCTTCCTAGTTTGAATAAAAGCACTGAACCATTTGCTATTATACACTCTGATGTTTGGGGTCCTGCAAAAATTTCTTCATTATCAGGTGCTAGATATTTCGTAACTTTTATAGATGAATGCACTCGTATGACTTGGATAACCTTACTTCAAAATAAAAGTGAGGTGAGCAAATCTTTTTGTGATTTTTGGAATATGGTTTGAAACCAATATCATGCATCCATTCTTGTATGGCAAACTGATAATGCAAAGGAATTCATAAATATTCATTTAGGAAGTTTTTTAACTAAGAATGGTATTCGCCATAATACCTCATGCATCTATACCCCTTAGCAAAATGGGTTAGCAGAACGTAAGAATAGACAGATTTTAGAAGTAGTTCGGGCATCATTATTTGGAGCAAATATGCCTAAGTTTTTCTGGGGAGAAGCTGTGAAATCCGCCGTGTATCTGATAAATTGAACTTCATCTAATGTTCTAAATTTCAGTACCCCTCAGGCCAAGCTACATATAATTTTTAATATTCCACATGTTTTAAATCTAAAACCTCATATTTTTTGTTGTACTATTTTTGTGCATATCCCAAAACCCCTACAAAACAAAGTTGAACCACGTGCTGTTAAATGCGTGTTTGTTGGGTATTCTAATTCCCAAAAGGGCTACAGATGCTATGAACCTTACCTTAAAAAATGTATGTAAGTTTGGATGTTAAATTTAGAGAGTCTGATTTTTCTTATTCGCATAATTCTATTTGTCAGGGGTAGAACGATAGTAAGATAGATAAGACAGATGTTTTAAGTCCTGTAGAGTTTGATTGTTATGATAGGGCTAAAATTAAAGAAGTTACGGCACCTGATGGAGAAGTAGAATAGGAGGATTTGAGGTCACCTTCTTTAACACCATTACCAGAGGAGTCCGAGATCCAGGTAAGTCCACCTACTGCCTCTGAAACTATAGACACTTCTTCTTTTTTCCAGGATGGAGACATTAGCATAAATAATCCTAACACAAGGTACCCGCAAAGATCAAATAAGGGTATTGCTCGTAAATAGTATGAACCAAGTCTTACACTACAAGAAAATCAGCAAATAGCAACGAAAATTAGCAACCGAATATGTTGAATTTCCGTTGCTAATTTTTATTAGCAACGGAAAATAGCAACGGAACATTCGGTTGCAAATTTGGCGGTTGGTATTTTTAGCAACGGAATTTATTTTCCGTTGCTATTTTTACCAACGGAAATTATTTTCCATTGCTATTTTTACCAACGAAATTAGATTTTCTGTTGCTATTTTTACCAACCGAATAGAAATTTGGTTGCTATTTTTAGCAATCGAAATCAATTTCTGTTGCTATATTTAGCAACCGAATAGAAATTCCGTTGCTATTTATAGCAACCGAAATCAATTTTCGTTGCTATATTTAGCAACCGAATAGAAATTTTGTTGCTATTTATAGCAACCGAAATCAATTTCCGTTGCTATTTTAGCAACCGAATTAAAATATCCGTTGCTAAATTCGGTGAATATTTAAAAAAAAATTTGCGACGGAATTTTCGTCGCTATTCCGTCACTAAATTATTATTGATTTTTTACACAAAATTACTTTTACTTTCGAAGTTAGAAAATCAATATTTATGCAAATATATCTGACAATTAAAACAAAAGTACATGCTGTTCTTACATGCTAACTAGCAAAACACAGTGACGAACAGAATGGACTCAATAATTAATGATAGATTCAGGTCGTGTACAAACTAGTTATAGCAAATTCAGTAAAGAACTTAAGAAATCAACATCTAGAGTAAATATAAATCATTAAAAATTTTAATTACATATAAGTGGTCAACACAAAGGAAAGGCACCATTTACTTTTATTACAAAATTCCCAATAGAAATACACATGAAATTTAAGGCAAGCTACATAAAGAGAGAAATCTGGCTCATGCAAACTAGTTAATACCATCAATATTGTTATCAATTTCCTTAAAATAACTCAAGTACATATCCATAGGTTCACAACTCAAGTACATGTAACATTTTCGTTCTATTTAATTTCATTCTCTATCTAACTAATTTCACAACTCAATTAACTGCAAAAGAAGAACAAAAAAATAGACCAACTGGAATTTTTAGACTTAACGGCTAGAAGATGGAATGATTTGTTTTCTACTTGGCAGCTCTAAAATGGGATTGAGTGTACGTTTTTAATGGGTCCTCTTAGGTTCTGTCCATATACATGGTGGAGACTAACTTTGGAATGAAATTTTAACAATTCTATACACTGTTAATTACAGTTACACATATTGAGAACACTGGACAGGGTATGATTACAGCATACAATGGTATGGCATATTCCAAGGAGCATTACATTTATAATACTGGTAGATTAAAAAATTAAAGAAAGAAATAAAGAATTGCGAGTACATGCATACTATCTTCCCACACTCCCAATTAATAGAACAATGGCAGTAGGTATAGGATCCAAACAACGTGCAATAGGTCAGTGAATAAAAGTATAAAGAAACAAAATTGTACCGCTTTCTTCTCCTAATTCCCCTCTTTCAATGTGAAAATAATTTCACAAAAGGACAAAGGCAACAGAGGGAACTTTATTAACTCAAGCACAATGAAATAACTCAACTCAACAGCAGCAGCATACTTAGTAAGTTGAATTTAATGTGTAATGGGTTTGTTAGGCAACTCTTACACCATATGGGTAAGTAATTACTAATACCACCAATAAACAACTACCCCCCATTGGCCATTGTTTTAGCATTAATACGGATATTCTCTGAGGGTAGCTGGTGGAATAGTTAGGAACCTGAAGTACTGACATTAACAGAATAACGATCCAGATCTGAAGTTCCAAGAAATCTCAACTGCAGAGATTCTCAAACGGCAGTTACAGGAAAAGAAAGGTACTCAATTGAATATCCGATGGTTCAACTGAAGACACTAAAAGTATACCAACGGTTGAGATTGGTTTGGGCATAAATAAGGGGGAAAAGGTAAACAGTAAAGTCTAACGTTTCAAGTTTTTGTCGTTTTATTACCTAGCCGCCATTGATGAGTCTTTAGAGCTCTGTAACTTCTCTGTTTCTACATTCCTATAAAATTGCAATAAACCGAAGATTAAACGAAAATAATGAGAAATAAAAAGAAAAACAATAAATATAATGAAATTGTATTAACTGTTTATCTATAAGGCATTAAAAGCTATGTCAGATTCCACCATTTTTGGTCAAGAGAAACAGTGGCAGAGTAAATGTAGAAAAAGTACCTCTGAAATTTCAGTGAAAAATCTCATTAATGGCTTCTTCAAAAAACATTGCCTAAGATATAGAAACCACTAATCATGAAAAGGAATTTTAAAACCAGGAAAGCTGATTTTCACTAATTTTCATTTTATAGCTAAATGAAGCTTCAGTTCATTCTTAGAAAAACAAAAAAGAATGAAAAGAATTCGTAAAACTGAAATTAATAAATAATGTTACTAATTAAATAAGCCGAAAGAATGCATGCAAGTAGCATTATGCAGATTTTGAGATATGAATAGTTACTGAAGATGAAAAGAAAGCTCAAAAACCACATGGAACTGCATAATGTAGATCAAATGTCTGCTTTTAAAACCAAAAGAAGAGGAAGAAGAAGAAAACCGAGGAAGTTGTGTTTCCCATTTAACTAAAAGCGACTAAACACTGAGAAAGAAACCAATAGAGAGCTAAAAAGAAGGAAAAGAAGAACCTGAAAAGGTCGGAGATCCTGTCGTTTCGTACAGTAGCAAGGATTCCGACAACCGTAAGCAATATCAAAGCAAAGGTAAATGGAGAGAGGGACGGCGGTGTGTGAGGGAAGAGATGAAAATCTAGGGTTTTCCCAATTTATAGTTCTAACAAAGGTAAAAGTACTTAAATGCCCCTGATTTAGCAACAGAATCATTATTCCGTTGCTATTTTAGCAACCGAAACAAATTTCCGTTGCTAAATAGCAACCGAATAAAATTCGGTTGCTATTTTTCGATGAAAGTGAAATTTAGCAATGGAATTTTTTTTCCGTTGCTATTTTAGCAACCGAAACAAATTTCCGTTGCTAAATAGCAACCGAATAAAATTCGGTTGCTATTTTTTGTTGAAAGTGAAATTTAGCAACGGAATCATTATTCCGTTGCTATTTTAGCAACCAAAACAATTTTCCGTTGCTAAATAGCAACTGAATAAAATTCGATTGCTATTTTTTGTTGAAAGTGAAATTTAGCAACGGAAACATTATTCCATTGCTATTTTAGCAACCGAATAAATTCGGTTGCTATTTTTTGTTGAAAGTGAAATTTAGCAACGGAATCATTATTCCGTTGTTATTTTAGCTACCGAAACAAATTTCCGTTGCTAAATAGCAACCGAATAAAATTCGGTTGCTATTTTTTGTTGAAAGTGAAATTTAGCAACGGAATCATTATTCCGTTGCTATTTTAGCAACCGAAACAATTTTCCATTGCTAAATAGCAACCGAATAAAATTCGGTTGCTATTTTTTGTTGAAAGTGAAATTTAGCAACGGAAACATTATTCCGTTGCTATTTTAGCAACCGAAATAATTTTCCGTTGCTAAATAGCAACCGAATAAATTCGGTTGCTATTTCTTGTTGAAAGTGAAATTTAGCAACGGAATTTTTTTTTCATTGCTATTTTAGCAACTGAAACAAATTTCCGTTGCTAAATAGCAACCGAATAAAATTTGGTTGCTATTTTTCGATGAAAGTGAAATTTAGCAACGGAATCATTATTCCGTTGCTATTTTAGCAACCGAAATAATTTTCCGTTGCTAAATAGCAACCGAATAAATTCGGTTGCTATTTTTCGATGAAAGTGAAATTTAGCAACGGAATTTTTTTTCCGTTGCTATTTTAGCAACCGAAACAAATATCCGTTGCTAAATAGCAACCGAATAAAATTCGGTTGCTATTTTTCGATGAAAGTGAAATTTAGCAACGGAATTTTTTTTCCGTTGCTATTTTAGCAACCGAAACAAATTTCCGTTGCTATTTTTTGTTGAAATGAAATTTAGCAACGGAAATTTTTTTCCATTGCTATTTTAGCAACCAAAATTGTAGCAACGGAATTCAATTTCGGTTGCTAAATTAGCAACGGAATTTAAATTTCGTTGCTATTTTTCGTCCCAAATTTTATCCGCCATTTTTTGCCGCCTTAATTAACAACGGAATACTTATTCCGTTGCTAATTTTCGTTGCTAAATAATGGCGCCATAAATTTCCTCCACTTTTAGCAACGGAAGCTAACCAAATTTTTTCGGTTGCTAATTTTATAAAATTCAACCAATTTTAGCAACGGAAACTATATTCTGTTGCTAAATAGCAACAAAATTGTGTTTCCGTTGCTAAATTAGCAACGGAATTAAATCCGTTGCTATTTTTTCGTTGCTATTTCAAGATTTTCTTGTAGTGTTAAGTCTAATGTCAAATATCCCATTTGTCATTATGTTTCACCTCACCATGTGTCAGATCATTATGCACTTAGTATAAGTGAATTATCCAGTATTATGATCCTTAACAGTGTACAGGAGGCATTGCAAAACTTGAAGTGGAAAGAGGCGATGGAGGAAGAAGTGAAAGCCCTAGAGAAGAATGCAACTTGGGAGTTTATGAAGTTTCCAGAGGGGAAGAAGACAATCGATTGTAAATGGATTTATATAGTGAATCTTAAGGCAGATGGGAGTTTAGATAGGCGAAAGGCAAGACTGGTGGCAAAGGGATTCACTTAGAAGTATGGAGTAGACTACCAAGAAACGTTTGCACCAGTGGCTAAACTAGGAACCATTCGAATACTAATTTCTATTGCAGTAATTAAAGGATGGACTTTGAGGCAATTCAATGTAAAAAATGCATTTTTGCATGGAGACTCGGAGGAAGAAGTTTACATGGAAGTGCCGCTTGGTGTTGATTTCCAAGGTTCAAATAAAGGCAAGGTGTGTAGGTTGAGGAAATCTTTGTACGGCTTGTAACAGTTTCCTAGAGCATGGTTTGGGAAGTTAATTGTTGCCATGAAGAAGTTTGGTTACAAACAGAGTGAATCAGATCACACCTTATTTGTTAGAAGAGAAGGAGAAAAGGTTACTGCCCTGATAGTATATGTGGATGATATGGTCGTAACAGAAAATGATAATGATGAGATAAAACATCTCAAGGAAAGCCTGGCTTCTGAATTCGAAATGAAAGACTTGGGAGAGCTCAGGTATTTTTTTGGCATTGAAGTGATGAGGTCGAGTGATGGAATTTCTTTATCACAGCGGAAGTATGTACTCGATCTACTTGAAGAGACAGGTATGCTGGCTTGTAAACCTTGTGATACTCCCATTGAAATGAATCACAGTTTGGGAATTTTTCCTTATCAAATACCTGCAGATATAGGTAAATATCAAAGGTTAGTAGGCAAGTTAATCTACCTATCACATACAAGGCCTGCCATTGCTTATGCGACGAGTGTGCTTAGTAGATTTATGCATAATCCAAATAATAAACATATGAATGCTGCATTTCGAGTGGTAAAGTACTTGAAGGGATCACCTGGGAAGGGACTATTTTTCTCAGGAAACAGTGATTTGAAGGTTATTGGGTACACCGATGCAGATTGGGCTGGAGATATAACAACCAGGAGATCAACTTCAAGTTATTTCATCTTCGTAGGTGGAAACTTGGTCACATGGAGGAGTAAGAAACAGAAGGTAGTTGCAAGATCAAGTGTGAAAGCTGAATTCAGAGGAATGGCTCATGGTGTGAGTGAGTTATTATGGGTTATACGTGTGTTAAATGAATTGGGAATGGAGTTTGACAAACCAGTAAATTTCTTCTGTGACAATAGAGCAACAATAGAGATTGCCCATAATCCAGTTCAGCATGATGGGACGAAGCATATCGAAGTGGACAGACATTTTATCAAAGAGAAACTTGACGAGAAAGTAATTTCTTTCCCGTTTGTGAAATTTGAGAACAGCTTGCTGATGTTCTTACAAAAGCTGTGTCTAAGAAAGAGTTTTGTGATGCTATTGTCAAGTTGGGCATGTCTGATTGTTACCTACTAACTTGAGGGGGAGTGTTAACTATATTCTATTAGTTTGTTAAATGTAAAAATAAAGATAAGCTGAGAGTAGTTAGTTGTATTTCAAATTATATAGATAAGTATCTTGTTATCTTGTTATGCAAGTAAGTAGTAGAGATTGTAACAAACTCTTGTATATATTCTGTTTTGAATCAAATGAATGAGGACAGACGAGAATTGGATCAATCCCTGAGGGTTCAGTTTCACAATTAGAGTTGCTGAACTTTCTCATAATAAAGAAAATTTTAAAAATGGTACTAGTTGATATTTTATGAGCCAATTTGTAGGTAATAAAATTAGGGATTTTTATATAAATGCATAAAAAATAAAATCAACTTTTAATATTATGTAGCTATCATTTCATCTTTCACATCTATTATTTACTCAAATTCTTATTTCAAAAATATCATGCTTATAGATCAATTTTCTCGCAAATTCTTATTGTCTTCTGCGATTTTTATTTTCCATCCATTCTTTCTATTTCTTTCTCCGTATCAGTATCTCTCTTCTATTCTATTGCTATCGAGCTTCTCTCTCTGCGTGTGAAAAGAAACACTAGAAAATAATCACTATGCGAGCACTCTCTCTCTCCTTGAACTCTGCCATTTTATCTCTCTAAAATGCTATGTTGATTTGCCTAAAAATCTTGCTGTTGATCGTATATGGAAGAAGAATCTCGCAATTGGTAAGTATCGCTTTAAGTGCATTGGCAAAAAAAATAGAGAGAAGATGAAGCCATGGCTAAGAAAAGAGAGAGAGAGAGAGAGAGAGAGAGAGAGAGAGAGAGAGAGAGGGGAACAGCTTTAATTTTCGAAGGAATTTTATAAAATCAAAATTTAATTAATCTGATTGTCTCATTCTAGAAATCGTATATTATTCTCCATATATAATATACAATAAATTCTTACAGAAGGAAACAAATTCATTACTCGAACAACAATGAATTCAATTGTCAATCCTTCAATCTTAGAAGCAATTAAATATTTTGCCAAAAAATAAACAGCCATTTAAATCCAATCCATAGTATAATTAAGCAACTTAAAGCCAATTGGGATAAAAATAAAAAAAATAAGAAGAAAATGTATTGATTATGTTTGTACGATTACCATAAGAAAGTACAAATTGTGGATGGAGAAGCAAGCAAGAAAGGGAACTGAGAAGTTAAGAACAAAAGCGACCCACCGCAATAGCCTTAATCATCATTGCCATCATCCTTCAGCTTGTTAACAATGGATCCATTAGCAAAAACATAAATCATTTCAATTTTGATGAATAACAAGATCAATTAGCAACAAATTGAACAAAAAATGAGCATAGATAAACTAACTAAAGGATAAAGGAATAGAGAAATTGATTTTGAAATAAATGAAATATATATCTCAGAAATATAAAATCAAATGTATTTTTTTACATAAAAAATATAGTGTATTTTTTTACATAAAAAATACAGTGTATTTTTTGTACATAAAAAATATAGTGTATTTCTTTTATACATAAAAAAATACAATGTATTCCTTTTGTACATAAAAAATATAGTGTATTTTTTTATATAAAAAATACAGTATATTTCTTTTTATACATAAAAAATACAATGTATTGTATTCGATTTCAAATTTGCAGCATTAACAATCTGATATTGTTTCTGCTGTTAATGGTTTTTAACATTGTAAAATTAGGTGTTAATGGTATTTAACAATCTGATACTATTTCTGCTGTTAATGGTTTTTAGCATTAACAATCTGATACAATTAAGTAAATTTAGGTGGACATGGCTTTGGATAGGATGGAACTGGAGACACAGAATTCATATAGCTGACCCGATTTAGTAATCATCTGTATTGTTTAATGTTATTGAATTTAGTTTGGCTCAATGAAATGAATTGTTGACCATTATCGTAGCAAAGATAGAAACAGTGTCCAAGGATTTACAATTACTTAAAATCAAGGCAGTGAATATGGCTTTGGACGGATGGAATTGGAGACAAAGAATCCATATAGCCAACCCTGTACGTGATTAATGCTTAGTTATTGTTGTTGTTGACTATTATCACAGCAAATATCTCTGTTTTTAGTAACATCGTTATTACACATTTTGATAATACTAGTTTCCTTGTGATCCAAGTCCAACCATAAATTTTCTGTACCAAAATGTTCTTTTGTGTCACTTTTTTCCTTTTCTTCTTCTTCTCTCTTGGATAATCTCTGCGAACTTTAGGTTTCTGAAATGGGAATTCTTTGTTCTTTGTGGTTTCTACTGAGCAAAGAAAGGAATTGAACCCACAAGCATCTATAGAAGTCTCAAATTCAAGAACAAAATGATGAAAAGTCAATTTCTAGCACTAACTCTATCTTAAAAACAATTGTTTGATTTCTAAAATTCCTTTTGCTGAATAAAATGCACAATCTTTCCTTCGATTTTCTATAAGATCTGGATATGCGTTAAGTTTGTGTGATTTAATGGTGATGGATCATAACTGGTGGTGCAGTAAAATATTTTTATTTAGATATTGCTTGAAATCAACTTACAAGAAGTTGCACTAAACAAAGAGTGCGAGTGTAATGACAACTTAAATCAAGAAGAAGAAGAAACATTCATTGATGATGGACAAGCAATAGACGATCGTGATCAGCTAGCCTCTTTTTGTAACTTCGTTTTCCGCTATCGAAATTTAAAATAAATGAAAATAGATTAAAACGTATTTTTATAATAAAAATCTATAAAATTAAAAAAGACGTATTTTTGAAATATAAAATATATAAATGAAAAATAAAAAAAGCCATATGGAATTTTTGAAAACAAAATAAAAAATTAGGATAATTGGTGTAATTTCCTCGTAAAATTAGAGGTGCTGAACTTTCTCATAAGCAAGCCAGAGAATACCCTTTGATATCAAAACAATGAAAAAAGATATGGGCTAAATCGGTTGCTCCAGCCCAATCCATCTGTTTATGAGATGCAGCAGAGGCACAACTACGTTTATGGTGGTGGGTTTCGCGTCCCAATTTTTTTTTTTTTTAAAGCATATTAGGAAAAAAATACTCTTTAGTTACGTGGAATATTTTTTTCTTATAACAACCCCCAAATACTTTTATACCTTTCATGTATTATATTTAGTCGACCATCCCTTTATCTTAGATCTGTCTTTGATCTACTGGTCAATCTATATTTGTTTGATCCACTTATAATTTTGTCTGTATTTAATTTGTGAAATTTGGCATGTTACCACAATCAAAATTTTCTTTCGGATTTCTAAGGAATTGTTGGATTCGAATCAATATTTTGTTAAAATCCGACCAAATAAAGAATTGGAGAGGTAAAATGGGGGATTAATTTTACTTATAGTAATTCAACTTGTGTCTAAATAACGAAAAAATAAATAAATAATTTTTCGTGATAAAATTATCACTGAATTTAATAGTATTTTACGTAAAAACTATAATGATCAGTTTCCAATAAAAATCATCACCGAAGTGCTGATATGGCACGCCATGTATACACATACAGCTGACGTGGCATGTCGCAAATGCACAAGCAACTGATGACGTGGCACGCTGCATGTGCAGAAACTGTAATTCAATTTGTTACAGTTCTTTTCATATATACACACACACTCCCACAAGGATTCTAAGCCAAGCCGTGACTTTGGTCAAAAAATTCTAGTTCGTTTGTTAGGATGAGTCCATGATTGAACTGTAAGTAATGCCTATAAATACCCCACGGTCTATCAGTTAAAACATCTTTACATTTAGCAAACTTAACTAATAATTGTTCTTCATGTCAAAGTGCCTTTTGGTTTCTAAAGCAGTTGAATCTTCGAATAGAGGAGCTTCTACCCAATACTTCTTCCAAATAGCTTAACTACGTGCTATGACTAACTATTCCATTCTTTTAGCTAACAGAATGTTCATTCGCTCAGAGAATGCGATTGATGATGAACATAATGAAATCCTCATAGAAGCCGTAAACATTGCTATCCCACTTTACTCAATGCCATGTTTATTCATATTCTCAGCAAAATAAATAAACAAAGGAACCAGAGTTGGAGTTCACTAGCCCCAATAGATATTATAAAAGAAAACAAAAAATAGACAGCTGCATGACATAAGATTGAGACACTATAAATATCCTAAAAGGAATTTATGGAGGAACAATCTCTCTGTCTGGTCCTATATTTTCTGCTATCAATATATTATATCGGACAGGTTTTATGTTAGATTCGATTAGTGGAAAAATTGAAGAAAAGAATAAGTTCCCTTTGAGAACAATGAAAAAGATAAGGAAAAGGAAACAAAAATACTTGCTTTTGATAAAATCGGCATGCCACCACCTCTTAGCTTTGTCTGGTTTAGAGAAAAGACAAAAATGGAGCGGTGGCAAAGGGAAAAAAAATTCACTATAAAAAATCATTTCTTTATATTGTTTGGTCACTTCATTTGGTTGGTTTCCATATTAATCCTTACCGTACAATCGATAATGACTGGAGATTTTCTTTTAAACCAAATAGACATTTGAAAAAAAGAAATAAACAAATGAATTAAATGAAATACGAGCAAGTGGTCGAAACCCTAATTACCATTTTCAATAATGGCCGAGCCAAGGGGGCCTACAGAAAGTATTTTCAGGTATCCGATTGTCCGATCCGATACCAATAGAACGAGTTTGGATAGTATTTAAACAATTTTGAGACCGCTTGAGCATTAGTTTGAACATTCATGTCCGGTATATATATATATATATATATATTTATTTATTCTAGTTTGAAATCGGTTTTTTTTTCGCTTTTATCCTATCCGTTTGCCATGCTCACGTTTTATGGAGTCTCCTTGGATAGTTACAAATATGGGAGAGCAATGGTCGGTTAGGCTAAATAACCGAACCAAACCAAAATAATTAAAAATTAAAATTTTATTATTTTTATCAATCGAACCGAATCAAACTTTTAGAATAACCGAATTTAAATCGAACTGAAATTTTTGATCGGTTTGATTCGTTAACCAAAAAATAGAAATTTAAAATTATTTAAAAAAAATAAAAAATATTATGTCTAAAAATTATAAATCATAATATACTAAAGTAAAAAAATCTAAATTGTACAAATAAAAGTTCAAATTAAAAAAATAATCGCAAAATATATAATAAATAATACAATAAAGCCATTAAATAAATTTTTTTATTTAATTGATTTTCAATTTAATTATCAAATTTCTAAATTATCACCTAAAAAATAGATATTAATAATTGATAAATGTACTCATATAATTTACAACTCAAAATAAAATAATTTACATGCATAAAATAATTATTCAATAAAAAATCAAAAAAATTATATAATTATATAAATTTTGGTTCGATTCGGTTTTATGCGATTTTTTTCTTTAAAAATCAAATCGAACCGAAAAATCGAAGTTTTTAAAAATTAAAAACCAAAAACCGAACCAAATTATAAAAATTAGTTGTTTCGGTTTGGTTCAGTTTTTTCTCACCCCTAGCTACAAATGAAACTCAGAATATTCGAACCTATTTTGAATCAGTTCACTAGACCTAGCAATCAGATCGAGTCAGATGGGTTCAGATCAATGTTTTTAGGTTCAAATATTTCAAGTTGTTACTTTTTTAGGTTAGGTAACATTTTTATCAAACAAGTTTGAATCGAGTTATGGATCACAATTACAACTAAAATAATCGGATCAAAAATCAAACTACTTCATGTATCGAATCGCACCAAAAATTGGATCGAATTTAAAATAATTTAATATATATTTTGAATTTAAAATTAATGAAAATATTAATTTTTTATTAAAAAAAGATTTTTGAACTTTTTTCTAATACTTAAAAATTAATAATAAAATTTTATTATTTTAAAATAGGATGCTATCTCTAGTTTGATTTGCTATTAAAATGCAAAAAAAAATAAAAGTGAGCTTTTTCTTTTCAGTTTCTATATGAATCTTCTAGACATTTCTTATAATTAATAATGGAAATAATAATTTCTTAATCCAAATTAAATTTAAAAATAAAAAATATTATTATATTTGAAAAGATGCTACCATTACTTTTATATAATATATACTTAACAATCTACAAGTGTCTGTAATTTAATCTCTCGCCTAAATTTTTATATATGGGACAATTGTTGCCACATCCTGATTAATGCATGGTCTCTCTTTCAAAAGTTGCTCTTAGTAAAGTTAGTACTATTAATCATAAATGAGTACATTATATTTCATTAACCAATACAGTGTTTTCGAATTTTGCAATTTGATTAATCAATATTTTTTGATTAATTACTTAAATTTTTAAGTATTTTATATAAATATTATATTATATCATTAAGTAGAATGATATATAATTTAAACATATTTTAAATTGTAACTTTATGTAAATTTTTCGAGAGAAATAAAAAAAATTGACTGTAAAAATAAAAATATAATATAAATATAATTCGATTAACCATGAATTAACGGCTTATCAGTATTTAAAAATTAAAATTAATTACCAAAAATATTAAAAATAAAAATCGAAATCAAATCTATTGAAACGATTAAATAAAAAATTTATTCAATTTCCAATCAATTTTATGGTTAATCAAATTTTTAATTTATTTTTGTTGCTGAACCCTAATAAGTGTTGATGTTCCGAATGATTTATTCTTAGAAATGTCTTTAACTCCTTTCAGTGCAGACAGAAAATCGGGGAAGAATGTGGCGGATGCACTTTTATTGATGGAATCTTTCCTCTTCCATTTTTAAAAATATCACTTTTACTAAAAGAAAGAATTAGATTGATTTGAAAAACTTTCTTTTTATTTCCTATATTTCTAAAA
The DNA here is from genome assembly GCA_037975025.1 of Excoecaria agallocha. Classification (NCBI taxonomy): domain Eukaryota; kingdom Viridiplantae; phylum Streptophyta; class Magnoliopsida; order Malpighiales; family Euphorbiaceae; genus Excoecaria; species Excoecaria agallocha. The sequence goes on along the minus strand of CM075806.1, from coordinate 119,889,590 downwards.
TTATTCTTTATTCTCTTCTGACATTATTTCTCTTATTAATCAATGTCCATCTTATATTTTTCATCAATCTTTCTTTTTTTTTTCAATATTTTTCTATAGGATATTTTTCTAAAGTTTTCTGTAATGTTATTATTCAATTTATTTTCATATAGTACTCTTATTTGATTATTTATTTCTTCTATTATTTCATTAATACTTTCTATAGTATATAAATTTAATAGACTTAAATATTTTCCAAATTTTTCTGGTACACTACTTATTTATTCTTTGTTTTTAATATGTATCCATTTTTGTAATTTCTCTTGGATATATTTAAAATCGTCTTCTAATATTTTTAAGGTATTTTTATTTACATTTATTCTTTTTAAGAAGTGAACTCTATTTTTTATTTATTCTATATATTTTTCTTTTTTAACTTATAGTCTTTATTTGTTTCTTGTTCAAAGTTCATTTACTATTCGTTTAATTTTTTATTAGCCTTATTTAATTTTTCTTTAATTTTTTCTAAATATTTTTCTAATTCATCTTTTATAGCTTTTATTTCTGCTTTTATTTTTTGTAATCTAGATATCTTATATTCTTCTATTGTATCATTTACTTCCATAAATATACATTCATTTTCCATATTTCTTATTTATCTTTACAATATTCTATTTTTTTCTATTATTTCACTGTAGGGTGAACAAAAAAATTGAAAATATGATTAATCGTAAAATCAATCCGAAATCGAATTGATTTTTATGATTAACGTACCGATCCGATAGATTCAGTTACGATTTTTTATTTTTGTATTTTTAGTTAATGGTTACGGTTTAGATTTTTAAATAACGGTTAACTGTTAGTCCACGGTTAACCGGTTCATATATATATATTATATTTTTATTTTTATACCTTAATTTTTTATATTTTTCTATAAAATTTATATAATACTTTAAACTAAATTTATATTATGTCATTCTCTTTAATTATATAGCAATATTTATATATAGTATCCGATTAACTTTTATATATATTATTTTTTATCATATATTAATGTTCATATTTTACTTAATAGCATTTAATTACATTTTTTATATTTTAGAGTTTATGTTATAACATTTAATATTATCCAAAATTTTATTTGACTTAGAATCAAGCATATTATAATTTCCAACAAATATTAAATATATTTTATAATATTAGCTATTAATTTATATAACATAAATTTTGACAGGTAAATTATATTTATTTCGTAATTTTTATATTAAATTACTATATATATTTGAAATTGAATTTAATTTTGTCTAATTTTTTATAATTTTATATTATAAATTTTAGTTGTTAACCGAAATATATTGGTTAACCAAATCGAAAAATCAAAATCGATGGACTGATTAACCGAATGTAACGAATTGCTTAATGGTTAGTGATTTTAAAAAATCGATATTAATGGATTGATTAATTATTTTACTCATAGACTGATTAACTAGTCTATACTCACCCTTATTTCATAGCATGCCTTTAATATTACGCCATTAGTTTCTTGTATTATTATACTTAACATTTTATATACTCGTATAATAAAATCCATCTTTTTAAGTCTGATATAATTTCTATTTCTTCTAAATATATATCATATAATATTTCAATAGTGTTTTCATCAAAATTAAGATTCCAATTAATTTTTTTTAATTTTTTATTTGATTTTCACTCATTATTACTCTGAGAATTAAATTCTCTAGGCTCTGGTACTAATTATATACGAAAATTTTTTATGGATCTTGATCTCGTCTTGTTTAATCAAATTCTCTACTTGTAACTATTATTTCTGTTGCTATCATATTTTTAGTATAGTTATTACTATATAAACTTTCTGTAATTTGATTTTTTAGTTTTTCATCTAAGGGAGAATTTGCAATTATTTCCAGATTTTGATGAAAAGTTAAATTTATATTCTCTTTTAATCTATTTATATCTCTTATTACTTCTATCATGTATCTTTATTCACTTAGATCTTTTGAATTAAAATAATTTATTATATCGTTTGTACTCATTTTGTAATTTAAACTTCCACTACTATAATTATCTTCTCCATATAATATACTAGTAAAATTATATGATTTGTTATTCATATTTTTAATATTTTGGTTTAAAACTTTAAATTATTATTTAATTGATTAATTTTTTCCTCATAAATATATCCATCTATATTCTCTATTTCTTCTATTAAATTTATCCATTATATCCCATTTTAATAGCCATACATTCTATTAGTTTTTCCATTTTGTTTAATTTATTTAGTATTCTATTTTCTATATCTAATTCACTTAATATTTCATATTTTATTAATTCTAATTTTTCTACATTTTCTATTTGATGTAAAGAAGTGGGCTTAATTGAATTATTATATTTTGTATTAATTTTCTATTGGTCATATTTTTGTTATCTACTTTTTTAATTATTTAATTAATTCTATATCTTCTTTACTTAAATTATGTAACATCGATTGTCCCATTACTTACTGAGTTTTAATTGTTTTGGATTACTTTTGTAATTTTTCAAGGTCTTTTATATTAAAGGTTATTTATAAAGTTGACTTTTAAAAGAATGTGGTATTTTTGAAAAGTGGCTAGAAAAAAAAGGGTATATGTTGCTATTAGGGGTGTGCAAATGGTCAGTTCGGTTCAATTTTGGATCGAACCAATTGAATCGAAAATTAAAATTTAGAAAATATAAGAACCGAACCGAAATTGAACTTTATAGAATCAAAAACTGAATAAACCGAAATAATTTTGGTTGATTCGGTTCAGTTCAACTGGTTCTAAATTATATATGAGTTTTTTTATTAGACTTTTAACCTAAATGGGCCCATACATCCAACAAAATAAAACCAAGTGTCCAAAAATAACAGCCACAAAGCACATATCTCTATCTCTCTCTCTTCCTCTCTTTCATATATTTTAATTAATTAAAGAATGAAAATCAATATTTAATCATAAAATTATTTAGTTTGAAAAAATTAATTATATATTTTAATTAATTGAACAATGAAAATTTATCCAAAAAAATTGTTAAAAGGATATTAAAGTAAAAATAAAAAAATGTTAACTAAATATTTAGCTGTGTAATATCAAAAAGTCAAAAAAATTAAAAAATTTGCTATCACTTTTTATATAATTTACATGTCAAAAATTTAAAAAAAATCCAGATCAAACACCCCTAATGGCTATCACTTGATTAGCATTTCATTCTCTTGTATATTTTATACATTAATCCCTCATTGATTTGGTATATCATAAATTGGATTAAAAAAATCTATTATATGTAGAGAGACAAATTTTATTGCTTTTATATTATGGATGAACATTGGAAGCTAACTTTAAATATATATCATCTAAATTCATCTCTTTAATTTAATTTAATTCAATTCAATTAAATACTTAAAAAAATAAAAATAAAATATTTAAAGTAAATCGAATTCTATTAACAACAAATAGTAGACTAAGCTATAGAATTGGTGTGATCACCGCACAACTATACATTAAAGGAACCTCCGTCTCTTACATGGCTTCAAGTAGGGGTGATGGGAACCAAAAAAATTAAAGTAAAAAAATTGAGAACACTAATACTCTATTACTCAATTTAATAAATTAAGGATTTAAATTCATATTTTAATTCACTTCTAAATTTTAATTTTAATTCACTTGTAAAAATAATTAAAGTAAAAAAATTGAGAACACTAATACTCTACTACTCAATTTAATAAATTAAGAATTTAAATTCATTTTTTAATTCACTTCTAAATTTTAATTTTAATTCACTTATAAAAAAATTAAAGTAAAAAAATTGAGAATACTAATACTCTACTACTCAATTTAATAAATTAAGAATTTAAATTCATATTTTAATTCACTTCTAAATTTTAATTTTAATTCACTTGTAAAAAAAATTTAAAGTACAAAAATTGAGAACACTAATAGTCTACTAATCAATTTAATAAATTAAGGATTTAAATTTATATTTTAATTCACTTCTAAATTTTAATTCACTTGTAAAAAAAATTAAAGTAAAAAAATTGAAAACACTAATACTCTACTACTCAATTTAATAAATTAAGAATTTAAATTTATATTTTACTTCACATCTAAATTTTAATTTTAATTCACTTGTAAAAAAATTAAAGTAACAAAATTGAGAAATAAAAAATATGTGTGTATCAAGATTTGAACTCAAGACCATTAGGTCTTGATAGAGTTTCACGCCACCACTAGACTAGAGCATCCAATTTGATATTATAATACTATAAATATATATATATTTAAAAATTTCGATCAAAATTGAACGAACGAAAAACTGAACTAATCGAATTAAATAAATTAAAATTTATTCGGTTCAATTCGATTTTAAATTTTGGTTCGATTCTGCACATCCCTAATTGCTATTTTGACTTTTCTCATTATTTATGCCATAGGGCCCAGGGAATTTTCAGCTATTGAATGCAAGCCCACGTGGGCCTAATTTCACCAATTTCTTTCAACTTTTACCATTATGTTAAAAAAAATAATAAAAAAAAAGTTACCAGAAAAATAATTAAAACAATGTTTCAAAACAAGGTCTTTTTAGCCCAAAAATGGAATAAGGGCATTGGAAGTCCATATAAGCTTTTTTTTTTTTTTGAAATTTTTCACAAATGCAAAAAAATATATATTTTATATTTGCACGTTCTTATTTTTTTATTTTTTAAATACTATTTTTAAAATTTTTCATTTAATAATTATCATTTTTTAAATTTTCAATTTCAACAATACCACTCTTGTTGTGATAATACTATTCACTTTCTTATCTCTATTTCAACCCTATATAGGAGCTAAATTATTTTTTAAAATTTTGAAACGATAAAAATATTTAAACATATAATTAGTTTTTGGGATTAAAAAGCTCGTAAGAAAGTGGATTAAGCTTTGATTGTTAAATTGCATGTTAATGGATTTGCAATTAGACATTGACAAGCACCATCCAACGACAATTAATGTTGATTAATTAAGCATCACCATGTTGCATGTGTGGGCCCACCACTAAATGCTCAGAATCCATGGCGTATTAATCAATATTTTGAAATTCAATTTGACCCCGATAGTTGAACCGGTTGGACCGTAATTCAATAAGAAAATTGGATTAATCCAACATAAAACTCAAAAAATAAAAAAAAAACTCGAAATGAACCGAATTGGATCGGAAAACTCAGGTTGAACTGGAAAAATCGGGTTAAATTTCAAAAATTTTTCAGAAAAAAATAAAAAATTAGAAAACGATTTACTTATTTTATTATATCTCATACATGTGGTTGAAGAATTATAAATTTATATAATTTGATTTATTTTTTATTATAATTAATCAACTTTTAATTTTTTGGATATTTATTACTTAAAATAATATATTTGATTTTTGTATTTACAAAATTTATTGGACTTAAAATTAATATTTTTATATTGATATTTTGTAATTAATAGATTTTTTAATGTATTTTTACATACTACATGTTTAATTTTTTGTAAATAATTATATTTAAAAAATAAAAACATCGGTATTAACACAATCTAGTGATAATTTTGACATCAGTTATAAATATATATTTGAAATTTTTTATTTTTGGTGTGATTTTGAGAAGTATTTAGAGATTATATGCAACAGTAAATATATTTAAAATGATAGGATGCCAAAAAATGGCAACCAAGGGTGTCATTTTTTGACAAGTGAGACCCTCCAATTTTTATCTGAAAATTGCATAGAAAATGGCAACATATCATGCCATTTTTCACTAAGTCCAAAACGGCATCGTTCCTAAGGGAAAGAGGATGCGCTAGAAAACGACACAAGGAGTTGCCGTTTTGTGAAGGAGAAAACGGCTCCGTTTTAAAGCTGAGGAAGAGTAGGTGATGTGGGACTCATATGTCGAAAAATGACATCATTGACTGTCGTTTTCTGTATAAATTTTTTTAATTAAAAAGTTGTTTGATTTTAACATTTTTTTTCAGAATTTAAGGATTTTGTCCCACTTAAACTTTTTTTTCTCACATTTAAGGGTTTAGGATTCCATCCGTCCTGTTCCACTTTAGTATTTTTTTTAAGAATTTAAGAATTTTATCCCATTTTAACTTTTTTTTCAAAATTTAAGAAAAATGCTTTTTTATTTTTAATTAAAATTAAATGAATATTTTTGTCAATTTTAAAATATGTTAAATAAATATGCTAACAATAAAAACAAATTAAATAAATAAGGTTAAAATGCAATGATAGGATAACGTACCAGTAATTCGACGACTGTAGAGAAAAAAGCATATGATAGACATATTTTACTGTTACCATATTTATTTAACATATTTTAACCTTATTTATTTAACTTGATTTTATTGTTACCATATTTATTTAACATATTTTAAAATTGCCAAAAATATTCATTGAATTTTAATTAAAAATAAAAAAAGTATTTTTCTTAAATTTTGAAAAAAAAGTTAAAATGGAACAAAATTTGTAAATTCTAAAAAAAATATTAAAGTGGGACAAGAATGGACGGAATACTAAACCCATAAATGTGAGAAAAAAAGTTTAAGTGGGACAAAAATCCTTAAATTCTGAAAAAAAAATGTAAAAGTCAGACAACTTTTTAATTTAAAAAAATTTCTTATACAAAAAACGGTTGTCGTTTTCTGACATATAGGCCCCACGTCATCTACTCTTCCTCAGCTTCAAAAAGATGTCGTTTTCTTCTTCAAAAAAATAGCTCCTTGTGCCGTTTTCCAATGCGTTCTCTTCCCCTCCGAAACGGCGTTGTTTTGGACACAGTAAAAAACGGCATGATATGTTGCCATTTTCTATGCAATTTTCAGCCAAATATTGGTGGGCTCCACTTGTTAGAAAACGACACCATTTGTTGCCATTTTCTGGCATCCTATTCTTTTAAATATGTTTACTGTTGCATCTAATATCTAAATACTTCTCAAAATCACACCAAAAATAGAAAAACCCCAACAAATTATATATGGGACGAGAGGCAAGCATGTGTTTTGCAGAATTGAAGGACTAAAAAGATAAAATAAAAATTATTTATGGTGTATAAAAAAAATATATGTGTGGTGGATTTATGAATTTAGGCAATTAGATGGATTTTGTTGCATAGAGTACAAAAACTTTGCAGAGCATAGTCATCGATAATATGAGCAGAAATTACAACAATCATCGATAGTATAAAGCCTCAACAATTTGAAATCAAAAACAGGCTTTGATTCTGGAAATTGTTAATAAATTATTTAAGTTTAATTCAAAGACATAAAAACTAAAAAGGCATAAATCAATATTAATCATGATTATTCTTTTAGGAACACACAAAGTACTACTTTGTTGGCAATTGTCAATTTTTTCTTTTATTCATCTTCAATATTGTAACATGATTTTTAAGAAAAAACAATGTGTAATGCATTGTATCAAAATTTTTATTTTAAGTATTTGTTTTATGAAAAGAAACTATATTATATTTTTAGTAGGTTTTGATGTATAAAATATAGTATTTTTTATGAAAAATGCAGTGTATTTTATTTTGTCAAAAGAAAATATATTGTATTTTTATTATGTACAGAAGTCAATAAAGTATAATACGTTTTATGAAAAGAAAATATAATATATTTTATTTTGTCAAAAGAAAATACATTATATTTTTAGTAGTTTTTTATGTATAAAATATATTATTTATTTTATAAAAATAATACAGTGTATTTATTGAATTTTATGAATAGAAAATACAATGTATTTTCTTTTATGAAAATAAAATCCATTGTATTTTTTTTTTGTCAAAAGAAAATATATTATATTTTTATGATATACAGAAATCAATAAAGTCTAATATGTTTATGAAAAGAAAATATAGTGTATTTTATTTTGTCAAAAGAAAATACATTGTATTTTTAGTAGATTTTGATATATAAAATACAATGTTTATTTTATAAAAAGAAAATACAGTGTATTTATTGAATTTTATGAAAAAATACAATGTATTTTCTTTTATGAAAAAAATATAGTGTATTTTATTTTGTCAAAAGAAAATATATTTTATTTTTATCATGTACATAATATAAGTCAAAGAAGTCTAATACGTTTTAAAAAGAAAATACAGTGTATTTATTGAATTTTATGAAAAAATACAATGTATTTTCTTTTATGAAAAAATATAGTGTATTTTATTTTGTCAAAAGAAAATATATTTTATTTTTATCATGTACATAATATAAGTCAAAGAAGTCTAATACGTTTTATGAAAAGAAAATATAGTGTATTTTATTTTATCAAAAGAAAAATATATTGTATTTTTAGCAGATTTTCATGTATAAAATGCAGTGTTTATTTTATGAAAAAATGCAATGTATTTATTGAATTTTATGAATAGAAAATACAGTGTATTTTCTTTTTTCAAAAGGAAATATATTATATTTTTATGATGTACAGAAGTCAATAAAATCTAATAAGTTTTATGAAAAGAAAATACAGTATATTTTATTTTGTCAAACAAAAATACATTGTATTTTTAATAGGTTTTGATGTATAACATATAGTGTCTATTATATAAAAAAAATATAGTGTATTTATTGGATTTTATGAATAGAAAATACAGTGTATTTTATTTTCTGAAAAAATATAGTGTATTTTATTTTGTCAAAAGAAAATATATTATATTTTAGTAGGTTTTGACGGGTAAAGTACAATATTTATTTTATGAAAATAAAATATAGTATATTTATTGAATTTTATGAATAGAAAATACAGTGTCATTTATTTTATGAAAAATGCAGTGTTTTTTCTTTTGTCAAAAGAAAATACATTATATTTTTATCATATAAAGAAGTAAATGAAGTCTAATACATTTAGCTAATGCATTAACTGGTCCACAGAAAATAAATATCTCAAAAAAGTAAATGAAACTTTGATACTTTTTGTAGTTAATAAATACTGATCAAAACTTAAACACGTTTAGCTAATGCATTGACTAGCGAATGCAGATGAGTCGTTTAACCACATTAGTCATTGTTGGCCTATCCTCTGGTTTATCGCAAAAGCAACCAAGAACAAGTTTACCAACAGTAAGCAGTTCATATTGCTCTACATCTTGCAGTTAAATTTTAAGTTAGTTTAGATAAAATGTAGTAGTTTCTCTTTTGGGAGAAATCTCAAATCTCAATCTTCATTGCAAAATAATTTTTGTGGCGGACATTTCATAACATGACGTCAGGTGGACATTTCATAACATAAATGAAGTCTAAACTACTATCAAAATCAAAATCCTGTTATATCAACTAATATATATAGTAGTATAAGTAACAAGTCATAATTCTCTCTCTTTATTTTTTTATTTTTTCTTTTTCCTATTTTTTTCTGGCTGTAATATTTTTGTATTTTTTCCTAAGAATTCAAGCCAATTAGTATGGTAATGTGATATATTTATCGGATAGATATGATGATGTTGAAGAAATGATAGAACGAGAGAAGTCAGAAGAACTTTTATTAATTCAAGTTAAATTGAAAAAGAAAATACAAAGAGCTACAAATAGAGAAAAAAAATGTTTAATTAGATTGCTTTAAAAGGAAAAATAAATCATCAGGATCTCTACCATTTGGATCTTAATGCTCAATATGCTAACTGCTTCTTGAGTTCAAAGCTACTTTTTAAATTGGCCTTGCACTTTTAGTACAATGCCTATGGTGGTTACCAATGTTACATTCTTGATTGATGCTGATTAAAATTTAAAGTTTTCCATATGCAATCATGATTCAAAATTGCTTTATTTTGTAAATTGATGCAGCATTTTGTTATTACTGTTTGTTTCTTAATATCAATTCTTCTTTAAAATGAAAAAAAAGATTTAAGGAGTTTGAATCATGTAGAACTTTATAGAACAAAGCTATGTTCCAAACTGCATTGTTGCCTTTAGGTTATTGATTACCAAAATAACACCTAGCAGCAAATAAGGTTTTCAGTCAACATTTGATCAAGATCATCTAAACTAGCATGCGGTTTGTACAACATAGTCTGCGGAGAGTGAATTGTAATGCTCTCCCATTTCTGGTTGTGTTAAATTATTTCATCAATTTTTGAATTGAATGAATAGAATAATAGTCAAGCAATCATAATATACTTTTTTTTATGTCCTAAATTAGTGGAAAACTGAAATTATATTTATCGTTTATTTTGCAATTCTATTATTTAACAATTGAGCGATCAGAATATGCTTACTAGGCATGTTTGCCATGGGCACTTCTTTAGCTCAATCAGGCATTTTTGCCACGAGCACTTCATTAAAAGATCACTAAGCATGTTTGCCACAAGTACTTTATCAATAGCTCACTAGGCATGTTTTTCCATGAGCCTTTAGCTCAATTAGACATGTTTGTCATGAGCACTTCTTTAGGTCAATCAAGCATGTTCACCACGAGCACTTCATTAAAAGCTTATAAGCATGTTCGCCACGAGCAAGGGGCTGGTTCGGTTTTCTTAAAGAAAAGGGAGGAAGACGGTATATTTTTAGGTAGAATTATAGATGATTCTAGATCCATCTAGTCTATCCTTAAGTCTACCAAATATAAGGTCAAGATTCCTCCATTTACTATTTGATCTAAAAGCTTATTTTTTAAGCCACTTGTCACCATTTCATTGGTCCCTACATCTCTTTAAGCTATGTTATTGTATGTAGGTAATTATATCTTAATTATAATGATATTTATGCCCTTAGATATTTAAAATATGGCAATTAAACCCATTAATTAATTTAATCTCTGTTTTTCACCGTTTTCAACCTTTTTTTGGAAATCGATGTTCCACTTGTCAGAATACTATGAAAATTTTTCCTGGATGCAATAACATATAAATCAACACTTTTTAAAATTTTAGCGCATTTCAATATCATTTCGGTATACTTTTAGCTCCTAAGGTAAAGTTAACTAGTCTAAATCAGAAATTGTAAAACTGTCAAAAAAATTATTTTTCACTTCTAATAGCTCTTTTATGCTATTTATAATGGGTCTATATAATTAAAATAATTTTTAAAGATCTTTGGTAAGTTTCATTTTGACTCACTTGTTTTCATTAAGTTTAGTTCTCTATGCTTCTACTACACCACTCTGATATTCAACTCCTTTTTTATAACGTGTTTAATATGTTTTGTTACTGTCTAGATGCACAACTTATTTATGAGCTTTATTAGAGTATTCTTTTTAATTATGTACTATCTGGTACACATATTCCCCTTTTATAGTATAGGTAGTCATCTTTACTAAGAGAGGACTCACTATCTTTTCTGAACTGTATTTAGAAAATAATGAACATTACGTGTGAGGCCCCAATTCATACCCTAGTTGTTATCGAATATGTCCAGGATGTATAATGGATGTAATATAAAGAGATATGTATTGAAAGTGTAAAAAAGGATCCGAATGGAATTAATTTAAAGGTCAAGGGTAAATTGGTCATTTTATATTAAGTCATATGGGTGTGAAATTGGGAGCTTAATTGAAAAAAAAGAGAGTATAAGTATTATGGTAAAAATAAAAAAATAAAAGAACACTAAAGGGCTAAGTGCAATTCAAAATTAGTTAAATAAGTGATCAATAGGATGAAGACATGCAGCCATGTCTAGAATTCTCATGAAAGTGGAAGAAAATTCATGAGATTTAAAAGAAGAAAAGTGGCCGACCATATTAAGGGTCAAAAAACATAGAAATTTTTGCTAGTTCCTATCAATTTTCTTCTTAAAAAAATTGTAAGCTCAAGGTTGCTCAAAGGGTATAGAGAGAGAATTTAAGGTTAAGCACTAAAAGGTAAAATATTCTTATTTTTTTACTCCTTCTTTTGATTTAATTATGGAAGCTTGAATTTGTATAGGAAAAAAATATTTATTTATGTAATCTAATATGTGTAGAAGAAGAAGAAGAAGAAGCCAATAAGAAAGGGAAAAAGAAAGTAGAAAGGAAAGAGAGAGAAAAACTAGCCACACAAGGTATGGAAACTTTCCTTATTTTGATTGTATATGTTTGAGTTGGTGATATGATAAATTGATTATAAGATGCTATGATGGGCTAGTATTATGAAATTTAGCTCAAGAATTCTTTAAAACCGAAATAGGAAAACTACTATTGAATTTATCGAAAACTGTTTTAGGGTTCAAATGACCTATCTATACTTTTTTGATGATATCTTGAGCTACAGTAACTCAAATTAGGAAATTCCAATTAGAAAAGAAACTAAGCTCATATATCTTGATTTTTTATGAAGAACTCAAAGGATGAATCTATTGGAATGATAGCAAAAATTTAGCTTCAATTTTGCTTGTGGTTGTTGCCTTATCATTAGAAGTAGTCTGTGGTTTTATTGAATATCTGGAGATTTACAGGTCTGGTTAGGATTATGTTTGATGTTTTGAAAACTAATGACATAGGAAAACAACTTTGTAGAAGGCCAGTTTGGCTAAAAATACTGTTTTATAGGTCTAAAAGTGCATAAAATCCAAGATTGAAAATCTACCTCTAAGCAGATTGGACCTCACGGTCAGTAGGTATAACCTACTGACCGTGACATAATTCAAATTCAGTCCAGAACCAAAATGGAACCTATTTCACAGTCCGCAGGTATTATCTACTAACTGTATCCCCTCTCCTGTAACCTAGGTCATAATTAGAACTCTTTTGGTACTGACCGTGAGGTAGTTCAGAATCAATACAGAACTAACACGTCATCTATATCACGGTCAGCAGGTATAAGCTACTGACCATGATCCTCCCTTATTCCTACCTAAAGTTGAACTTAGATCCCAATTGGTTACCAAAGCTTGTCCCAACCTCCCTAAATATCTTTAGAGCATGTTAAACATAAAAAAAATGAGCATAAATTATGGCACTAAATGTGTAAGGACTAAATTATCATACAGGAACTAAGCCAAAGCATAATACTTATATAGGTGTACCAAGGTAAAGCTAGACCATACTATTATTTTATAAGAGATTATAAGCATAAAATAAGATAATAATGAAAGTATATTATTATATTCATTTTGATTATTTACTTGTGAAATTATGCAATATGATAAAGTGTACATGTAATGAATGAAATAACATGAAAATGAATGTGATGGATTAATTTCCAAATTTATGTAACTATGATTATATAAGGATCCTTGTACATGTATGCATGCACGATAAATAATTAGATTATATGTAATAAAAATAAATTCATATATATTCAAACGAATAAAGACATATTCAAGTATGTAAAAAGACTAGTTATATTTATTAGATTTTCATATTAACTCCATGAATATATATGTTAATGTACTAGAATACAAAAGTTGAATGATGACATATGAATGTAAGCATGTAATTGATGTGTAGATGCCCTAATAATATGTTACAATAATGTACTTACAGTTGTATAATAGATTCTAGTACATGAGAATAAGATACATTAGACTATAAGAGCATATAGAAATGAATGAATATGCATATGATTCCTTATTCCTAGTTATGCTCATGCATATGAGTTACAAATAAATAAGACATGAAAGGGAAGAGTAAAGAGATTAAAGTAAAGAATTATAGCTACCTGTATCTATGTTTAGGTCGTGGATAGATAAGCATGCCTATATGGATATATTGTAGCTGCTACATGGTTGACCCATTTGGGTCTATAGTATAGTTTGATCCCATTTGGATCCTTATGATTTGATCCCATTTGGATCACTTACCTACCCCATTTGGATCCTATTGATCGATCTGTAGTATAGTTTGGCCCCATTTGAATCTATAATTTGATACCTTCGGGTACCCTAGCACCGTCCATATCCACAGCCTCAGAAAAGTTGCAAGCTTAATACAGAAATAAATAAAAGGATATGAACAGCAATATAGTAGGGATGATATGACAGTTCATAGCTTGATTCAGATGTCATTTTCCGTGAAATCTTATGCATGGATAGGGTTGAAATTATCCAATGTTTCTTTCACTTATGGTCATAAATTTATAAATAAATATGTATGATTACTTGATGGTTTGTCAGTAGTCGTGCTACAAATGCATATATTCTTTATAGTTACATGTTACCTACCCAATAATGAATAACCGATATGCGAATCATACTTAATTTAATATTGTAATAATTTTTGTGAAGATGAACTTTTCAAACATGAACTAATAATTTAAACACACACACACACATATATATATGGTTAATTTAAGAGTTAAACACAAGTTACGATACTAATGATTAATAAACTAAAAAGTAGGCAAGAAATATGAGATTGACTTAATAGCGCTAAATAAATTAAAACTATCAATAAATGCATGGGATATATAGGATAATGATAGCCAAGTAACATGAATGTTTGTATGTTATGGAATCACGTTAGTAGAATAGATGCTTAGAAAACTAATTATCCAAGCTTAATCACTTAAGAAAAACCCTTAGAATTCAACTGTAAATTTGGTTTGTTTGACCTTGTATACTAAATAAGTATTTTAATAAGTAATCAAATGAAGTAAGCATATGATAAACCAAGATTATTAAAGTTTTAGTGAAGATTCAATAACTGTGCATGATAGAGTAAAATGCATAGTGTTTGCAATATTATGAATATATTGTCTACTCTTGATATTTTCTTATTATATGTTTAATTGTATGCTCATTTGTATGTTATCGACGACTTTTATGAGAGATCATGTTAATGATTTATGTTCCCCACATAGCTTTAAGCTTAGCACATGTGTTTATCCATATAGGTACAAGAAGTTAGGATCTGATTTGAAGGGACAAGATCTGTTGTCGCCAGGCCAACATGAGAGATAGAAGTAGTCAAAGTATGAAATTATATTTTGTTTTTGTCCTTGTAATCTTTATATTGTGCTAAGTAAAATATAATATAAAGAACAGTGTAAGGGTTATGTATTGTAACCAAGAGCATTGTTTATATGGTTTTCACTTTATATTGATGTATGTATGTATGTATGTGTATAATAGCATGAATTAACACAATAATTGCACAAACAGTTTAATCATGTGTAGAATAGTGTATAAGATGACAGGTAATAGGAGGATCTAGATTAGTCCTTACATCACATGTTCCCTTTTTTGTCTCTGTGTGACTTTTACTTGCTATAACTAACTAGATCTATACTGCATTTCAACTATAAGTGTTACATTCTGAACTTTGGTCAGCCTGACATTCATAGCCTCTAAGGCTGTTAAATCTTCAGCTTTAAACTTTTTCCATAGTACTACTATAGATTTTCTGAGTGGCCGAGATGAAGGCTGATGCTATGTTTATAAGAGAGCTAGGGCCTACAATTGTTGATATAGCAGATCCACCACCAACTATGCAAAGTGTAGAGTGTATGATTGTATGAAGGGTTAATGTATGGATTTACTATGTGATGTATACCATATGAGTATGTTGTATGACTGTATGACTGGATGTATATGCTGTATGTTTATGGGTGTGAAGGTCTGTATGTATAAAGGAATGCTAATGTATGTGCAACTAGCTAAAGTGTCAAATTGGTGGCAGTGTATACTAGCTGGGTTGGTGAGACTGACTAGTTAGAGTCATTTCATTAACTGTTGTACTGGCTGGGGTCCCACTCTCATCATCGCTCACCATCATGCTCATTCATCTAAGGCTAAAAGTTATAACTATCACTTGAAATATCCAAAAGGGATAAGTCAATTCCAAACTTGAGTTCACTTTTTCCTTTATGGCATGTATATGTATCAACTCAGACATTCATCCTTTTTAATATGTTCACTTCGATCTCAGGATCCCCTATACTTTGCTCTGATACCACTTAATATAACACCCTATGTTCATTCATGGTTTCTAAATATTGTATATTATTCCTAACGACATCCCACAATTACTATTTATTTGATATAAATTTTGGCAGCATAACGGCATAAAAATCTTGCATTCATCTACAATATGAGCATGAGATGTGATAAACTATGGTACCACTTTACTAATTTGGTGAATATGTTTTAATTAGAAGTCCCTTTATTATTATTATTATTATTATTATTATTATTATTATTATTATTATTATTATTATTATTTATGTTTTTGTCATCATGAACTATCAAATTGGGATGCTGTTAGTGACCAAATTAAATAAAGCCGATAACAACAATAGCATAATATATGAATTTTCTTAGATTTGAATTTTATTTTCATTATCTAAATTTTCTCTTAATTAGAAATTAATTGAGTTTTATATTCAATATTTGTACAGATTTTTATTGATATATGTTTGCTTATTTGATTCTCAAATAGAGCATCATAGGTATTAAAATTTTAATAGATGCATGAATTGATAAATGACTGTTGTTTTCATCTTAATGTCTTAAAACATGCAAAATTTTAAAAATATTGAATTATCTGAAATACCGGATTGTATTATATTGTATCAAAAGAATCAAAGAACCATACTAAATTGTACCGAATTTTTATAGAACTGTATCGAAATATCCCAAATTTTCAAGACAGTTACAATACTTAATGTTTAAAATATCCAAAATTTCAAAACTATACGAAAATTTATAAATCTCCGAATTGGACCTATCGTGTACACCCCTAATAATGGTCATTGTCTAGTACTTAATTGATATATTTATTTGGTTTTGTTTAATTTTATTCCGATCTCGTTATAATTTATAAATTTTATCATACTAATCATACTGATGATATACTTTATAATTTTATTATCAATATAATTCTTTTCTTTAATTAAATGTATAAAACTTAATCTTTCTTAATTACTCTTAAATGTTTTAATCTTTACTATTTTCTTTTATTTGTTTGTTTTATCTATGAAAATTCTTATTTAGTACCCATTTTATTATTAACTTTGATGTAGAGTGAAATTTCATTTTATCTCATCATGTTTCCATTCTTTCATCATAAAATTTCATTTTCTTTCGTTTTAGCCCTTAATTTTATTTCATTTGTCAAAATTTCAATTTTATCTCTATTTTGTCAACTTTTTCAGTAAATTACAATTTTGTCCTTCATTTACTAATTGTTCAAAATCCCATCTCTACCTTTCCTGTCTGAAAATTTTTATTACCTGTTGATTGTTTTACCTTTATTTACTCTTTTTGTATTCTTATTTCATTTTAATTCCTTAGTTTACAATTTTGGTTTTCTATATTTCTTTATGAAGGATAAATTACCATTTTACCATGTATATGCCACTTTTTGGCAGTTTAAATCAATTCGATTTTTTATTATTCTAATTTTGTTATTTGATCCTTTTAATACTCATTTTTCTTATTTCACACAATTCTTGTTTAAGTGAAAAATTATAATTTAGTCCCTAATTTTTTTATTTCTTTCTGCTTGACTTAACTTATCCTCAAATTTTCCCCTTTTTCTTTAATTTTTTTTATTTTCAATATTTTCCTATTAAATCTTACATAATTTCTACTTGCAAGTAAAATTACAATTAGGTACCTAAACTTTTTATTTATCATGTTTGACTTTGTTTGATTTTAATTTTGACTTTTTATATTTCCTTTGACCTTTAATTTAACTTAAATGAAAATTTTCCATTTTGATCCTCGTATTTGCCTTCTAAGTGAAAAATTATATTTTAGTCTCTAAATTTTTTATTATTTAAAAATTTGCCTCTTTTCAGTTATTTGATCATTTTAACTTTCTTAATCACCTTATTGATGTCAAACTATGGTTTGGCCCCGAATTTATCCCGTAATTACATTTTTACCATTTTGAGTCTATTAATCATGTTTTTCAATTTGTTTCTCGTTTATTCACATTTATGACTTCTTTTATGCCTATTTTACTTTTTGATCCTTATTTTCTCATGTAATTATAATTTTGCTCTTTTTTGACTAACTAACTACATTTTTCATTTTATTTCTTATTTAATTAACTTTATGATTATAATAGTCCAAATATCGGGTTAGATATAAATAGTAATTTTTGGATCATAAATAGTGATATCGGAGAGTATAGTATCTCATGGAGTCGAAAAATATTTTATTAAACCATTGAGAATATGAGGTTAGCAGGAGTCCAGGAATCTAATTTGGACTGAAAATGAGATCTAATGAATCATCAAAAGTCAAAAATAGAAAAAAAGTCATATTTTCGATTCAAATAGTATCTGATTTGACTGGAAGTTTGATCGGGCTATAAATATGCTACAGATCTAAAAAAGTAATTCGAAGATAGGGATGTGCACGTATTAATGAGTGAAATCATATGGTAAAGAAAAAGTAAGTTTTCGATGACATAAAAAATGGGCTATCGGACTGGTAAAAGTGAATCAGATCAAAAAATAGTCTTTGATTGATTTAAAAATATTAATCGAGCTTAACGAATATATTTTGAGAATTGTGAAAGTATTTTTAGGAAGGTTTGAATACAAAAAATAAGAGAAAAATAATAATTTGATTTAAATAGTAACTGGTTGACTGTGAATTTGACTCAGGCTTTAAAAATAGCAAATGATCTTTAAAACTTATGGAAAATTCTAGTTGAGCTCTAATTAGTATTTAGAATTATTTGATGGTAAAAAAGTAATTTTACAATCATATCAAAAATTTGTTAACCGGGCCAATTTGAGTAAACCAGACCAAAAATGGATTTTGATTGAGCCAAAAATTTTAATGGATTATATATTATATATTTTAAGAATTATGGAGTTTAATTTGAGTGAATTTAAGTTTTGTAAGTGAGAGAAATAATTTTAGGATGCATAATGGACTTAAAACAAAAATTGGGCTAAAAGTGGTGGAACCACTCTAGTTGGATCAGATCCGGCCCATCAGCCACCTATAAATAGCCTAAATATCTAAATTTTCTAGAGAAATCCACATCCATCTCCTCTCCTCCTTTTTTTCTTGGCCAAATGGAAGTTTTTCATTTCACTTGATTTCTTCATTTCTTCTCCAATTCTATTTTCAAATTCAAGACTCATAAGTAAAGTCCAGCTTTCCTAGTGGATCATGGTAGCCTCCAATCTTCATTTAAAGAGATTAAAGTGGAAATAATTAAGTGGTTAAAGTTGTGACATAAATTTGAGGTAAGTGATTTTGAGGCTTTTAATTCAAATTAAAGGCATATATAGATGAATTTAGGTATGTAGAGTTTATTTATAATAATAAAATCAATTATTAAAGCATGGTTTTTGTGATAATTGTATGGGTATATTTGGCCATAATAACTCCAATTCAGTGTTTAGTTTTAGATTAATTTTAGTTTAGTTTTCAGTGTCTTTCTAGTGTTTTTTGCTCTATTTTGCTTGCATATAATAATTTAATCTCATTCTCAGTTAATTCTAACTTTTATGTGATTTGGAGAGCTTTTGATGGAATTTTATGCTAAACTGTGATTTTTGTAGGTACCTCACGGTTAATAGGTTTTCCTGGTAACTGTGACTTAAGTCTTCTATCAAACTACACCATTTTGAGGCTTATCACGATCAGTAGAGCAATTATACATAGAGGGATGTTCACCGTGACCTATAAAGCTCTTCGGTGTAGAACCTAAAGGCGAAGTACCTCACGGTTACTAGTGTCATACCCTTCTCGGAACAGTTTTTTTCGATGCGAAACTCATCCGAAAATGGTAAGTTTTTTTTTCATCGAACAATTCGAAACACTTAAACACTTTATATTTCTATATACTTAAATTATCATTTATAAACAAAATTATATTTTTAATTCCTATTGACAATAAAATTCATTTTCTCAATAATTTAGCTATTATCTGACTATTTTATATTTACTTAAGCAATTTTCACTTGATTTACTTGCTTTTCACACTTTTGGAAAAAATTACCATTTTGCGCCTAAACTTTCTTTTCTTTCTTTTCATTGTCCTTTTCACTTAGTTATCAACTTATTTCCATTAATTTCACTCATTTTATGAATTATTTACCAATAATTCATTATTTTTATTATTTTCATGACTTAATATTAATTCCGAAAAATTCAACGGTTGACTTTTTACTTCTTTTCGTTGATATTAATTTATTTTCATAATAATTCATCGCTTTAATTATTTTTATACAATTATGCATTAATATTTCAATTATTTTCACTATACATATTCACATGAAAATTCTAATAAAATCCCAATAAATTCAATAATTTTTAATAAAATTTATTTATGCATTATTTATTCATCGTTGTCATTTTTCATCAAAATAATCATTTAATTCACAATAAATCACAATTTTCATTATATACATACACTATACATAACCTTAAAAATTTTCAAATAATTTTTAAATATTCTCTAAAAATTCATAGACATCAATTATCATGTCTATTATTATTTTAAGCTGCCATACATTACTTTCATGCATTTTTCTCACTCTTTTCTCTACCCATTAATTTCGGCCACCAACCTTTTTCTTCTTAAAAAAATTTCTTTCTTTCATTTTTACTTTCCAATTACCTTATCTCTAGTCCAATTAAAATTACCCTAACATAATTAATTACATCAATTAATAATTTTACATATTTTTACCTTAATTATATAATTGAAAAAAATTCATAATAATAGGAAAATCAAAGGATTTTGTAGTCACTTACTTTTTTTTCTTTCTTCACTTGATTCCTTGCCTTTCTTTACTCAAATCACTTGATTGAGGCCACTAGGGTGACCTAGAGAGATAGAACTTCATCTTTTATTTTGAAGTTTAAGGGAGATTTGGAGTGAAAGAAAAAGAAATCAAAGAGAGGGAGAGAGGAAGGTGGTTCGGCCACCATAAGAGGGAGAAGAAGCTAGAGATTTTTGGAGCAATTCTCCAGATTTTTACCCCTATATATACCCTCTTGATGGGCCAAAATTGGGCTTCAATGAGTGGGTTTTGCCCGCTTAAACATCAAGGCCCATTTAGGCCTTTTTAAGGCCCAATCCAATTTCTCTCTCTTTCTTACTTCAAATCACTTCAATTTTAATTCCATCATTCTTAAAACATCGAAAATAGCTAGCATGCAAATTTTTGGCTCAATCAGAGTCCGTTATCAATCCAATTCAAACTTATCGGTCCGATTCGACAACTACCGGTGTCACCGAAAAATTTAATTCTCATCACTAAAATATTCTACATAAAAATTCATGTAGGCACTCAAAATCTGGCAATATTCAAAGTTCGTTTACTATTTTTAATTAATTATGCAAAATCAAGTCTTCTTTCCTACCAGGAAAATTAACTCGCTACCTTTTCGTATTTTTGACTTTTAGAGGCCCATTGGACCTCAAATTCACTTCAAATTTCAACTTTAGGCTCACCATGACTATTACTTTCCAATGGTCCAATAAAATATTTTTGACTTTCAGGTGTCCTTTCGGGCCCGAGAACCACTATTCACTATCGAAAAGTACTATTCATGACTGACCCGGTGTTGAGGCCATTACAACTAGGATTTTTATAATAACCATGAGGTAGTAATATTTTCAGTCTAGAATCCAAGAGAGAGATATGTCACGATTACTAGGTTTTTGGTGGTAATCGTGACCCCCTTTCAGATGCAATTCGAAGCTATATCACGGTTACTAGAAATTTCCTAGTGACTGTGACTTATGTTAGTTAAAAGAGAAATTTTAATTAGGTCACAATCGGCAAGGAATCCCTAGTAACTGTGACACATATTGGCCTATAAATAGTATATTTTTCTACAAAATTGGGAGTTCTAGGTTTTTTTCAGTTTTAGGATTTTATTTCTTCTTTCTTTTATTCCTTTGTTAATTTTACATACATTTATACATAGATTTACTTGCAAATAGATAGATTTACAGCAAAATACATAGATTAAACACATATTGATAGTTAGAAGTATATATTTACATAGTTTTCAGCTTATTTCCTTTCAAGCATTAGAGAAGAAGATTGAAGGACTTGGGATTCAACTGGGTATCCTTCCACCATGAGTTTCAGGGTTTATTCTATCATTTTCTCTTTTTATTTTATGATGGGTAGTGAGTAGTCTCTTAGTTATTTGGGGGATCTTTGAACATATTTTCAGTTACATATATATGAATGAATGGTTTATTTTACTATTGATTATTTTTATTTCATTGGTTTTCAGCTACTCAAGTGATTTTCCAGCTTTATTGAATGATATTTTATTTGGTTGGATGTTGATGCTTGCATGGGTTGAATGCTATTAATGAATTTTACTCAGCTTTTCTATAAAAAATGTTGTCTATTTTAGATTGCTCCGGAATAGAAATCTAGACGTATAATATTTTATGATTTTAGGGTTAGAGTGTGGAGTAAAATAGATGAGTTTTGGATTGTTTGGCTCTGAAATGGAAAAGCAAACCGAACTTAGGATTTAAGACCCGTGCTTAGGCTAGTTGTAAGGCTTGCTTCGAAATGAAAAACTTTGCAACTAAAGTAGCTGGCTCTGGAATGGGATGCTTGGGTTAAGAGGGTTATCCTGGATTCATTCGTATACTACATTACGTTGAATTAATTCATATTGGGTATGAGGTGGATGAGTGAACACGAGCAACATTTTTCTTATATAGATTTTTACACTTGTTAATTTTCCATAATTTAATTCATACTTAAATTACTGCTAGTTGGATTTAATTTCTTTCCATTGCATATTTTAATGTTTTAAGTTTTCACTATAGAAAATAAATAACTTATACACAAAATAATTGGGAATTCTTTAGCATACAATTAATTTTCATAGCTTATACACACAATTTCTTGGGTACGATATTTGAGGGTCCTAACTATATACCACTTTATTACTTGTCGATCTAGTGTACTTGCTAGGCGAGCAACAGGCCACTATAGGATTCAAAGGAGAAAGATGATGTTCTAAGATTTTAAGGCAAAAGAAGATAAGTTTAAGAGTGGAGATTAAATTTTTGAGGTAAGTGGATATAATATCCCCTAACTTTTATTGATTTGATTTGATTTGCAGTTATTTATATTGTGCATGTATACGATTAATGCATGAATAATTGAAATAATTGTTATAAAAATGGTGAAAAGGATTAAAAGTGATGTTTTGATTAATTAGATATGAAAGAAAATAAATTTGAGGTGAAGAACTTGAGATGGCTAAATAAAGTAATTAGGTTTACTATAATAATTTTTAATGTGCATGATCACTTAAGTGTAAAATAGTGATAATGATTAACTAATTAGGTGGATTAAGTGCTAAATGGATCAAAATAAATTATGTGTGAAAAATAATTATGTTAGACGAGTATATATATATATATATATATATATATATATATATATATATATATATATATATATATATATATATATATATATATATATATATATATATATATAAGTATACTTAATGTATATTTTAATTGAAAATGCATATTAAATGTATAATATTAATTATTAGTATGTTATGAATTTAAATTGATGAAATAAAAAATTAAAAAAAGAATATTTAAATGAAATAAATTAAAAGTTTAGGGATAAAATTGTAATTTTGCAAAATATTGAGGAAAAATGATAAAAATGGTAAATCAAGTAAGATAAAAGTTAATTGATTGAAATGAATAATTAATTGAGTATTAAGTATGAATTTATATATGAAATGAAATCTTGGGACTAAACCAAATTTTTATAAAAGAATAGTGAATTATTAGTGTAAAATGTATAATGGTGGTCAATTTATAAATAAAATGAACTAAAAGATATTTTTATAATTTAATGATAAATAGAGAATAAAATGGTAATTCAACTATTCTAGAAACTAAATTGTAGTTATATAAAAGTATAATGAATTAAAAATATAAAGTATAGAACCAATAGCAATTTTACATATAAGAGTAAATTAGAGGGATAAAACTATAAAGTAATGAAGTTCAGGAACTAAACAATAATTTTCCCTTATATAAGAGTTTAAATGTGAAAAAAAAATAAATAATGGTAAATGTGAATGAAAAGTGTAAAAAGTAAAGTAAAAATGAAGTTTAGAATGAAAAATGATCAAATTGAAAAGAAATGAAAAGTTCAGGGGTAAAAATTTCCTCAAATATTGAGTTTAGTGAGTAAAAATAATAAAGAAATGAAAAAAGATAGAAATGAAAAGAAATAATGCTCAAACAATCTGAAAATGAACTTTTATAAATTAGAAGGGTAAAAATGTAATTTGTCATGCAAAAGTTAAAATAAGGACCAATTGATAATTTTGTAAGCCAATAATTGAATGTGAAGTGAAAAGAAGTAATTCAGTGGCAATTTTGTAATTAAAGTGTAAAAAGGGCAATTTTTACAATTAAATGAAAAACTAAGGACTAAATTGAAAAGTATACCATAGTAGTGGTATTAATTGGTATGAAATTTATATAAATATTTTTGAGAATGAAATTATATTATGTTTGAAATGAAATCGTTGAATTATGGTGAAATAATTCATAAAATGAGTGAAAATAATGAATTATAATGAGATAATTCACAATATGTGTAAAGTGATGGAAAAATAGAATGGTTACTGAATGAAATGTAAAAGCAAGTGAATAAGTCAGATGTGTAAAGATGAAGAAAGAACTAAATAAACAGTGTACTGAAATGATAAAGAATGGACAGTGTACTGAAATGAAAAGCAAATAAAATATCAAAAATGTGAAAAGTGATTCTGAAATGAGCAAAGAATGTTGTCCTTAGTAATGGTCTAGCGGTTTAAATCTAGTTCAGGATATAATTGGCTAGCCATAGGAACACTCATACCGTGGTGCAAGTCATGGCGACTAGCTTTGCTATGGTAGGATCATAATGGTCTCCCATAATTTCTATTCTGACCGCTCTATTCTGATCTGATATGAGGTGAATTGGTCCTTCGAGATCATCCCCTACTGTACTATACTGTTATGATCTTGTGGGATCCACGTGCCATAATTGGATCTGAAAATTTCTGCCAGAAGCGTACTAGGGGTATAATGATAATAATGACATAAAAGTGCAAAATGTGAAGTGTGAATGGAAATTAAAGTGAAAAAGGACCGTTACGAAAGAAAATAAAAAGTTTAAGATCAAAATAATAATTTACCCAAATAATAAATTTAATGAATAAAAAATGTTAAAATGAAGACTAATTGATAACTTGTATGCTAAATTATGGATTTAAAGTGAAAATAAATGAAGTGATAGCAAAATTGTAAATAAGAATGTAAAATGACAGTTTTGTAAACAATTTAAAAATCAAGGAATTTGTATATAATTTGCCATAAAATGGCATATTTGAAATAAAATGATAATTTACATGTCAAATAAGCAATTTAGTGTGAAAGTAAAGATAAGTAGTGGCATTAGTGTAAATAAATGATAAAAGAAAGCACCGCTGTAAATTAACGAAAGTACAAGGACTAAATTGAAATTTAGTAAATAGAATTTTAATTGAAAGATAAAACTGTGAATGTATCTGTGATTTACAGAATAAATCTGTTAATTGGACCGAATGTATCTGTGATTTAAGAAAAAAAATTTAGTAGACTGTTTAATGAAGATATTTTCGCTATTGTCATTTTGTTGTGACATCCGATCAATGTATGTTCAGTACAGTGATATAAGAGTGTTACAATGATATTCTTCTTGCATATTTTATTCTTTTATCCTTTTTTCTCATATATTTACAATTTTATCCTTTATAAAATTATTAATCTCATTTTCCTTATTATTTCTTATTCTATTATTTTTATGACATTCTTTTTGCTTAATTTATTATTCAATTCTCATTTTCTTGTATAATTACTATTTTGCCTCTATTAATGATCAGTGAAAATTTTCGAATCAAATATGCTAAACGAGGACTGGATGACTGTATAAATGTACTGTATGACTGTATGTGAGGCCTCAAAACTGTATGTGTGAAGTGACTACTTGCACATAGCCATCCCTTAGTAAAAATCCATTGTATGATTCTACCGCAGTATATAGCTCCTTATGGCTAGCCATTATATCCTAGTGTCTTGAATTACCTGTTGTGCTCTAAGGGTAACTAGATGTTGTATTTTACATCATTGTTCATGTTGTTATCATTATGTATCATGTCATATATTTTCATTCTCCATGCATTCATCAATATTGTATCCATCCTTCATCTCAAGCCATAATGTATATAATAAAAAAACATTCAATCATGATAAAATCATTTTCATCAAGGGTATTATTCAGCCTCAAAAAGAATTCCAACATGCCATGTGTTTTCTTCTTTCTTTTCATGGTATTCATGTTTCTAAATTCATTTTGTATGTTTATGTATTATCATACATACATGATGCCTTATTATTCCTTAGTTACTCATGTGTACATCATTATATTCACATGGTAGGGGTGAGCAAAAAAAATCGAAAATATGGTTAACCGTAAAATCTATCCAAAATCGAATAACATTATATATAGCAATATTTATATATAGTATACAATTAACTTTTATATATATATTTTTTATCATATATTGGTGTTTATATTTTATTTAATAACATTTAATTACATCATTATTCAAAATTTTATTTGACTTAAAATCAAATATAGTAATTTTCAATAAATATGAAGTCTATTTTATAATATTTCTATTAATTTATAAAACATGAATTTTGGCAAGTAAATTATATTTTTTTCGTAATTTTTATATTAAATTACTTTACACATTGAAAATTGAATTAAACTTTGTCTATTTTTTTGTATAATTTTATGTTATAAATTTTAATGGTTAACCGAAAAATATTGGTTAACCAACAAAATCGAAACCGATGGATTGGTTAATTGAATGTAACGGACTGGTTAATGGTTAGTAATTTTGAAAAATTGATATTAATGGACTGGTTAATTTTTTTGCTCATGGACCGATTAATCGGTTTGTATTCATGCCTACCACATGGTGACCATTTTTTCTATATGTTATTTCAAGCTCACATTAATCGTTTCATGCCTACTTACTTTAGTATCATATATTTTATGCTTAATATACCTAGTATTATCACATTATCATATTTTTCCACTTGTAGTACAATTTGACCAAGATTCATTTTCATGCTTTTTCATGTTTTATAATGCTTCACATATTTTGGTACTTATTTTAGATATTTATGTATCAATGTATGTTCATTTTTCATTACTAATCTCTAGTCAAATAATGTTACATTATTATGTACACATAGTAAACATTATGTCCATATATTTATTCAAGCTCAAATCAATCTAATTATGTTCCTTTAGTCTAATATAACACATTTTATGCTTAACATGTTACTTATCATTAAATTATCATATCATCCTACATTATATATGATTAAGCTTCAACATGAATCGCCATTCTAAAATTAGTTTCTTCCTTCTTGCATATTTCATGTTTAGACATCATTTTGTAATGTTATCTTAATTTATTTTACAATATTCTTTAAATTTATATAGTTACATAATATGAATTTCATATGAACATTCAAAATTAAAATAAATTTGAGTGTAGTTTGTATCCACTAACCTTATTTTAGCTTAGAATTCACCTACTCTTCCTTCTCCTCTATTTCTTTCTCCTTGCTTTTCTCTCTCCCTTAAATTTCCTCTTTTGGTCAAATTTAGGAGGGAGAAATAATTGAGTTTCAACTATGAATTTAAACATCTAATTGCTACTAAATAATACCACTAATGATGATCTACAAGCATATAACAATTTCCCGAATTAAATCTAATAAAAACTTAAGAATTTACCTTTTTAGTGTTACTTTCTCCCACTAAAAATTTTCCAGTTTCAAGCTTCCTTGAGCTCTAAGCTAATTTTCACCTTGAATAGGATGCTTTATAGTATATATGGGTGAAATTTAGGCTTAAGATATGATGGGAGGTAAGAGAAATGAAGAAAAAATTGTGAAAAGCAAACTAAAAGGGTTGGTTCGGTTTTCTTAAAGAAAAGGGAGGAAGATGGCAAATTTTTGGAAAGAATTACAGATGATTCTGGATCCCTCTAGTCTGTCCTTAATTCTACCAAATATAAGGCCAAGATTCCTTCATTTACTATTTAATCCAAAGTCTTATTTTTAAGCCACTTGTCACCATTTCATGGATCCCTACACCTCTTTAAGCTATGATGATGTATGTAGGTGATTATAGCTCAATTATAATGACATTTATTCCCTTAGATATTTAAAATATGGCAATTAAGCTCATTAATTAATTTAATCTCCATTTTCATTATTTTTTGCCATTTTTTCGGAAATCGATGTTCCACTAGTAAGAATGCTTTGAAATTTTTCTCCATGTGCAATAACATATGCATAAATAATTTTTTTAAAATTTTAGCTTATTCTAATATCCTTTTGGTGTACTTCTAGCTTTAAAGGCAAAGTCAGCCAATTCGAAATCAGAAATTCTAAAACTATCAAAAATTTATTTTTCACTTTTAATAGCCACTTTATGCTATTTCTAATGGATTTATATGATTAAAATAATTTTTAAAGGTCTTTATTATATTTTAAGATTCGGTCAAATTTTTTGTCAATCTTTTATACGGTACCGAGTAAAATCTTCGCTATCTAATTTGAGGATCCATTTAAGTTTAATTTTATCTCAAATTATACCATCAGAGTCCATTTAATACTTATTTTCTTATTCCAGTGTTAAATTAAACTATCCACCAGGTCATCCATTTTCAAACTTTCCTAGCCTGAGCACGTTTAACACATATGCACTTCCAAATTTTTCTATATTGTACTACTGTAATCATTCTAAAAATTATCCTAGGATTACTATCCATGCTATGTAATGTACCAAGCATATCAGATATAAATTTTGGGATGTTACATAAGCAGACTCTATTAAGGTCTATAAAAAAAACCTTGTAGAGGGCGGCTTCTTCCGTGGTGTGGATCAACATAGTATGGTTGAACTATTTTACATGTGCTCAAGGATCCGAAATTCCATTATAACTTGACAGGTTGGGTAGTTTTATGTTTGGAAAGGGGATGAAAAATATGGCTTTGGAGAGGGAAGAGTGAAAACTGCCCTGAAATTTTGCCACTTTGCAGCTCTGCTTCTACTGCATCCTTTCTTCAACGAGCTTGTTAAGCTCACCCTTTGATAAAGTTATCTTTGATCCTGCATCATTTCATTGGGATGTGGAGTTTGGAATTTCAAAGTTAGAGACAGTGTTTGTCCCAGTAGTTTATGGTGTCAATTGGGGTGTTGCCAGGGCCGCCAGATGTGACAAAGTGGCCAAGAGGGACTAACAGAGCTAGGGGGTGAGGTCGGGTATTTAGGTTATGGGTGTTACAACGGGTAAGCTGGCGATAGGAAAATTCGTGGAAGCACCTTCAGGGGTGGGCTCTATGGGCTGAAAGACTAGTATGTAGGGGGGTGGTGTGTTACTTCGGTCATTCCCTACTTGGGTGTTTTCGTCATTAGAATTCATAGTTATACGGGGATTAATTTCACGCGCACTGCATCAAATGATAATAGTTCAAAAATTATCGGGCTACTATCGGGTTCTTCAACCTGACTATTGCTCCAAAAGTTCCTAAAAATAATGAGATTCCGGCGGGATCCAGCGAGAGAACTCTTCGATGGTCAAATCGGTAAATAGTAAAAGGGTGATCTTTGTAAAGAATGGCTAAATGAGAGAATAACCTGGTGATCTTGGCTATTTATAGAGATAAGTCTTCTATTCCTGCTAGGAGTTCTACAGCTATAGGAGTCATACTAGAGAAGGAGTCCTATCAGAATAGGAAATTCAGCTAAGATTCTTGCCCTAACAGGACCATACTGAAGACGACGTCGTTGTGGACCACTGCATATCTTGGGCCATCCATATAGCTAGAGATTCGGGCTAATGGGCCTAAATCTGAGGCCCAGTCCAATTATCAAGTACTATATAAGAGAGAAAAAAATAATTAAAAAAAGATGGAATTGATTATTATAGTAAATATTCCAATTGAGTGCAATTAAAATTATATATTATCAAATTTATTAGTCAAAGATCAAATAACAATACAAATGAAATGTATAGCACCGTGGAAATTGTTGGTGGGCCACATGCATCTAATTCTGCAATACAGTGTCGCGAAATTAAACTCTCATTTTTTGTGTGTATTTTTACTGTGTTATGTGGGTGTCATGCATCTGATTTCGCAATATTAACTTGTGGAATTTAAAAAAAAAAAAATCCCAACTCTCCAATTATTATCTAAAGTACACCAATTTTCTAAATAATTTTTCAAAAAAAATTATTTTTAAAAAAAGTGTTTTTTTTAATCAAGTTATTTTTTTCTCTTAAATATGAAGAGCGGTATATAATAGATCAATTAAAATGTCTTGCTATCGTTCCACATGAATTATCATTTTATTTTTTATATTGAATTTGTTTATTGGTTAAAATTTCAATAAATATATTCGAACTTTTTTGAATTTAAAATATAAATATTAACTTAAATAAATGAATGTTTTAACCTAAAAACCCTAAGGAAATTATAATTTGCAAAATATTTAGTTTTGAAGTACAGATTAAAAAAATTCATTCAATTCTGCTTACATAATGTTTTTTTTTTTATAATCATACTTACAATTAAATAATCTCATTCATTAAATAGAAGTTTTTATAAAATATAATAATGTTTGAATTGAAATCACATCATTTATTAAATAGAAGTTTTTAAAATATTAAAAATATATATAATACTGTTTGAATTGAAGTGGCATCCTAGTGATTTGTGAACATTAAGAGACGATATTAATTTTGCAAGCATCAAATTTAAAACAAAATATTACATTTTAAAACAAAATACTTGTACATATTCATAGTTTATTTTTTAATCTACTTTTGTGTCGAGTTACTTAAATTTAGAGTTAAGCAAAATAAATCGAAAAAACATTTAATCAAATAGTTTTTTATTAATTGAACCAGCGATTAAAATTTCAGTTAATAAATTTTAGATATTTTCGATTTCGAACTATTGTTAAAAAAGTCTATCAGTTTCGATTAACTGACCAATTTAATTATTATTTTTGATTTTGGTTTCATAATTTAGATACCAGTTAACTAGTGATTGATGGTTAACAAATTCATATATATTATATTTTATTTTTATACCTTAAAAAATTTTATTTTTTTTATTTCTCTCTAAAATTTATATAGAGTTATTTTTTACAATACATTTAAATAATATGTTTTTATTTTTATACTTCAATTTTTTGTATGTTTATGTAAAATTTATATAATATTTTAAACTATATTTAAATTATATTATTCTCTTTTTAATTATGTAGAGTAATGTTTATTTGAAGTAACTGAATAATTTTTATATATATTATTTTTATTTTATATATTGGTATCCATATTTTACTTAATAGCATATAATTGTATTTTTTTATATTTTAGAATATATTTTTTTAACATTTAATGTAATCCTTTTTTTACATGGAATTAAGTAAGCTAATTTTAAACAAATATCATATCTATTTTATAATATTAGCTATTAATTTGTTGAACATAAATTTTGGTTATTATATTATATTTATTTTATGATTTTTATTTCAAATTACTTAGCACATTTAAAATAAAATTGAATTTTACTTTATTTTTTATAATGTATGCTATAAATTTTAATGGTTAACAAAAAATTATTGATTAATTAAATCAAAATTAATGAACTGATTAATCTAATATAATATATATACTGGTTATAGATTAACGATTTTGAGAAATTGATGTTAATAGATTAGTTAATTTTTGATGCTAATAGACCAATTAACAAGTCTATACTCACCTCTACTTAAAACCAATTCAAAACATGCTTATTGACGTTTAATTTGTCACTATATAAGAATTATAACACATATCCCATTAAGATTACAAAACACAACAATAACATAAATAGGCAGCCAGCATACACAGCAAGTGGAATACTATGGATTTTTTTTCTTTTTTAAACATTTGTAAACATAATAAACAAATTTTAAGGATACAATTTTAACTCAAAAAATTACATAAAATAGATTTGTAAATAAATTAGATACATAGGAATAATACCGTCTAAAATTTTATATATATATAGCCAAAACAAGGGTTAATTTCACCCACGGTCACTCAACTTATCACTAATCACGCAAAAGTAACCGACTTTTTTTTCCTGACTTAAAAGTAACTGAACTTATTACAAATTTGCATAAAAGTCATGATCACCGGACTCCGGCAAGAACATTTGCTGGATTGATGACATGGCATGCCACGTCATATGCCGGACACACGTGGCACGTTCCATATTTGGGTTAATTTCAGCCACGGTCACTTAACTTATGATTTATCACCCAAAAGTAACTGACTTATTTTTCGTGACTTAAATGTTACTGAACTTATTATATTTTTTCAAAAAAGTCATCTTGACCGGGTTATATGTTTTTATTTTAGTATAATATGATTTATAATTTTGTATAATTTTTAGACACAAATTTTTTATTTTTTTTTTAAAATAGTTTTCATTTTCAATTTTCGGTTGACCGAACCAAACCGATCGAAATTTTCGATTCAGTTAAATTCGGTTATTCTATAAATTTGGTTCGATTCGATTGATTAAAATCTTAAAAGTTTGATTTTCGGTTATTTCGATTCGGTTCGATTATTGAACAGAACTTACTGTTGCACATGGCTACATGGAGATGAATTTATCATCACATCATAAGCTATGACACATTAGCTATGAACACACATGGATTGTTGATGTGTCAAATATGACACATTAGCTGATAAAGGTGATTTGATAACTGACGTGTCAAATATGAAATATTAGCTTATGATGTGACAATAAATCCATCATTATGAGTATCAGGTCAAGATGACTTTTTTTGGAAAAAAATGATAAGTTCAGTGACATTTAAGTCACGAAAAATAAGTTAGTTACTTTTAGGTGATAAATCGTAAGTTCAGTGACCGTAGCTGAAATTGACCCAAACGTAGAACATGCCACGTGTGTCCGGCATATGACGTGGCAAGCCATGTCATCAATCCGGCAAGGGTTTTCGCCGGAATCCGGTGATCATGACTTTTATGCAAATTTGTAATAAGTTCAGTTACTTTTAAGTCAGAAAAAAAAAGTCGATTACTTTTGTGCAATTAGTGATAAGTTGAGTGACCGTTGGTGAAACTGACCCCCAAAACAACAACATTATCGATTATAGCTAAAACAAGACTATTTCACAGAATACTATAAGTTTAGTTTTGGAGAAAGTAAAAAGAGAAAATTATATAATTTATGTTATAATAAATTCTTTATATATCAATAAAATAACAACAAAGGTAAAATTAAGATTTTTTTTTTTTAAATATTGATCAACTTTATAAAAAAAATCAATTTTTTCAATTTTTCAAATCGAATCATACATTTTTTTCAATTCAAGTTTGGATGTGAACATTTTTTTTTAATTAAACCCCGTTATAGACTTGACAAAATGTACAAAAGTTTATGTAAAAAAAATGCACAAATAAATTAAAATATCTATTTCACCCTCTTTTATTTTTAGCTTCTTTTTTTTTATATAAATATCCACACTTATCTAGTTATATCATACTTATCTACTTCAACAAATTTTTACACTTAAGTTATCACTATTAAAAATCTAAATAATAATTTTACGTTTTATTGCTACGGTATTAATTGTAGGGTCACAATTTGGGTATTGATACTATTAATACAAAATTGCGATTAAATGTTCATAATAACAAAATATTTAAAAAGCAAAGTTAGGGCCACTTCACGTAATTGTAGTCTTATTATTTTACTTTATTTTTTAATTTTTAATATATTTTATTTTATTTTTTGATATAGCACTAACAAGTTTTGCTATATCAAAATTTGCAAAAATTTCACAAAATTCCTTAGTTAATTAAGTTTAGTATAAAGAAATAAAAAAACAAATGTAAATTCAGAAATTAAATAAAAATCAAATTTTGAAATGTAAAGAGGCAATATCTCAGAATAATTGAAGTATAAATTATATTTTCACCATAAATTTACAACCTATTTCAACTCAAAATCTTGTACTATAAATTTGAAAACTCATATTTAATAATCACAACGGCGATTTTAGCACAAATTTTCAAGTAACATTTATTTTTTTTTCGTGAACTTAAAATAAATAATAAAAAAAAAGTCTTTAAGGTTCTGCTCAGTTGTTAATCGTTCTTGCAAATTAAACACAATTAATTTATATATTATAAATAATCATATTTAATTATTTTTTTAATGAGTTCAATACATAAATAACCACCTCCAAATATTTCAAAATTTTATTAAGGATTTAATAAATAATTGTCCTTTATGGCATCGCTGGCCAGTATATGGTTTTTTCTTCCTTCTGTTTTATTTGTGGACGAAATTCAAATATGTATGTTGTTATTATTATTATTATTATTATTATTATTATTATTATTATTATTATTATTATTATTATTATTATTTTAAATATACTTTCTTCATTGCACTTTAAGTGGTAAATCTCATACTTTATTCTCTTTTACTTTAGATGTCCATTTAGAAATATTTGAAAATTTTTTATAAATTTATACCTATTTATCATGCATAGATACATTTAAAATATATTGATAAATTTAGTTTTAACATAGAATAGGGCAAAAAAAAAAAAAAACGATACACCTTTAATTCGGTATCAAAAATTAAATTCAAAAAAATTTTAGTGGTTAGTTGGTTTGATTTGAACGTGGAGATGGACGTAGTTCTGTTAATGATTAACCAGATTTAGATGTAATTTTATAAATATATAATGGTTATCCATATTCTGTTTTAATCTTATAAATTAGATAACTAATAAACTAACGTTTATATAATTTTATTTTATTGTATTGATATTAAATTTGAATTACTTGTACTTTATATTTAAAACTTATATAATTTATATTTTAATTTGACGGATCAATGTAAATTTTTTCTATAAAGTTCAGAATAATTAAAATTTTATGTGTTTAACTTTACAGTTAACTTATGGTTAATCCACTGTTAACAAACTGCATTTCAACTTTAATTTAGAAAAATAGGCATTAATAAACTGGAATTGAAAAGTAGAAATTTATCCATGTTCACTCCTATTTTGATCATATAAAAATTAAAAGATTTATTAGAGATTAGAGAATGATAAATTAATTAATTAATAATATATTTTTATAAAAGTAAATTTTTTATTTATTTACTTAATTATCATATTAAAAGTAAGATTGACTATTTAAAATAATATGGAGTGAATACCAATTACTAATAAATTTAGATAATAATAAAAAAATATTAACCATTAAAAGTGGCTGGTACGAAAAGTTTCGAAGTTGACAAGAGTTACGCTGCTTTTGCATCTCTTAGAAAAAAAATGACCAAAAATATTTTGGTCCCCGGAGTACGGGCTGACCATGATGAGGACTTTGAAGAGAGTCGTACAGGGAGACAGAACGACATGGGTGGAAAATGAGAATAATATACGACCAACTTTAGGTAGGGGATCTATTCATGCACTCCAGCCCACTTATGTACGGCGTGGACTATTTTTATTCTGCTTTAATTTAATTTTATAATATATTTAATTATTTAAATTTTTATAATAATATCTATATATTTAACAAATATACTTATTAATTTTAAAAATAATAAATATAATTTTATATTATTTTTAAAAAATTGAAACAAATAATATTTATCCGCGCTAATAAGATCACATAATATTAAAATTAAAAAAATCATCAAAAGCAATAAAAAATCAATTTTTTCCGTTTTTAAATCTCGCAAATTTCGTTATGTGAGTGGAACAAGCGTATCCGTCACAACTATTCAAATATTATATTAGTCCTATTGAATATCATGCCCTCCAATTTTTTAATTGTAATATGAGTTTATATTTATTATTTATAAAATTGATAAATATAAATATTTAATAGATAATTATTTAAATTTAGGTTCGGAGTGTTTATATGTATATATTAAGTATTTTTATTTAGCCAATATTAAGTTTTTTTTAAATAATGTGATGTTTTTAAAAAAAATAGATATAAGTTCTTATATTTATAGAAAAAATTAAAGTTTTAGAAATTTGGGGTTACATAAAATCGATAGGAGGACTGTTAATTTGAGATTAGAGTCCAAGTTCATGGTAGAAAATTATGCTGAAACCGGCATTCGTTGTGCTGGTTTTAGGGGTCAGTAGTCAATGGCGGACTACATTTCCATTTAATTGAAAATTTACTGGCTTGGCTTGGCTTGGCTTCCACAGCTTATTCCTTCTTACTTTCTTTTTTTATATGAAATTAATTTTTTTAGAATTGGACACTGTCAGATCCATAATTGAGGACGATCATTCAAATAGCGTATGCTCCATATATAAAATAATTATTGAATCTGTGACCTTAATTAAGGAAATCCGAATTTCTTACCACTTAGACCAATAATCATTGATTATTCATTCTTACTTCTGTCTGCTTGTAATTGTACTAGTCCTAGTAAAAAAATGCATTTGTACTTCGTAATTTGAGTTCTTGATACGTTTTAGCATACTATATTCTATTAAGTTTTTCATGGTCATAAGTTATATATAATTTCCAGATCGAAATTCATTTTAGAATCTCAATCTCAAATATTAAATTTATTAACAATATAAGGTAAGACCTCCTGGAAATGAGTAACATCTTTGTTTAGCACACGCATGTGAATTTGCTCAATTGATAAGGGATGCATGCCAAATAAAAATTATTATCATTAGTTTTCTTGAATAATTTATAAATTATTATTCCCTCCGTTAACTTTTTATTTTTAGCAAAAATTAAAAAAATAGTAAAAATACTTCAATTTCATAAAAAAAACTATAGTTATGAATAAAAATATTCTTTAATTATAGTTAAAAATGATGAGTGATAGAAAAAAATATTTAATAAAATGTATAATAAATAAGGCAATGCAAGTAAATTTATTTTCCAAATTTAAAAATAATAAAAATGTAGTAAAATAAAATAAAATAAAAAATATATTTTTTTTAAAATGGAATGAAAAGAGTATTATTTAACATATCACTTTCAACCTAATTGAATATCAAATTTAGAATTATATTTGTATCTATATATTTTGAATCAGATTTCTGTTAATGCAAATTCCTACGAGTGACTATTAATGGAGCATACCATATAAGGATCCAAAAGGAGATTCCTAAGTCAAGTGATTTAGACTTGTTTGGAAGGCATAGGCTCGCTATTTCTGGACTATGATGGAGCATACTCCCTCCGTTTTTTTATATTACTTTTAAATAAAATTTAAATTTTATTTATTTGTTATTTTTAAATTTTTAATATAATTTAATATATTTTTTCAATTTATTTTTTTAATAAAATTAAAACTAATTAAATTTAATAATTTTATTTTAATTACGTAATTTAATATTAAATTTAAATTTATTTATTATTTTTTAATTTTAATAAAAATAATAAAAATAATTAATAAAAAAAAAAAGAAGGGAGTACTCTATAAGAATCCAAAAGGAGATTCCTAACTTAAAATGATTTATGCAATACTTTCCACTTGTCGACTGCAGAACCCTTTTTTGGGCCGCATACTTTTACTGATTAAGTATGTGTTCGACACATGTACATATGGCCCACCGATAAATACGCATTCAACAGGTATTAATTATAATCACCAATTAGATTCTATCTTATAAATGTAAAATTCTTTTATTCAATTTGTAGTTATCACTCCCTTCAATTATGCCATTGTCTTTTGGGTTTTTATAAAGCAACAGGATATACGTATGCCATTGTCTTTTGGGTTTTATTGAAAATCAACATGTTTAATCCTAAATTAAAGAAATATTTTTGACAAAATTAAATGTTAAAATATAGACTCTAAAACGTAAGAAACTATAGTTAAATGTTATCAAATAAAAATATAAATACCAATATATATAATAAAAAATAACATCTATAAATTTTAATTGGTTAATTATATAAATATTATTTTATATATTTTTTAAAGTGTGTGTATATATATATATATATATATATATATATATATATATATATATATATATATATATATATGAACTGATTAACCGGTATTTAAAAATTAAAAATATTAAAATTAAAATTAAAAATTAAAATCAAATTTATCGGATTAATTAATCCAAAAAATCGGTTCGATTTCGGATCGATTTTATATTTAATTAAATTTTTTATTCTTTTCACCCCTAATATTAATGAGACGTTGAAGTGATATATCTTTTAAAGAAAATCAAATTTTTATTAATGATATAAAATTATATATGTAAATTACAAATAAAATTATAAAATTTCCAAGTACATGATGCATAAAATTAATAAAATTACTTCTGAATTTCTGTGACAAAAACAATGAATAAAAGTAACATGATTTGGACAATCTAGTTTTCAACAAAAAAAAAAAAAACTTAATTTAGATGTTGTTTATAACAAAATTTTAAATGACCTTCAATTCAAAAAAGCTAATAATTTTTACATGTGGAGACAAATAATTTTACTAAGAAATAAAAAAATCTCCAAATCGAGAAAAACAAACTTATATAAAAAAAATTTAAATAACATTCAAAATTAATTAGCAAAAATGAATCAAATTTAAACAACACAAACAACATTTGAACAAATAAGAAAATTAAATTTGATATCAAATTTCAGTTTATTAAAACAAAAGCACAAAACAAACTAAATAATCGTAGGAACACAAAATTAAAAATAATGAAAAAATTTATAATTATATCCATTTGAAAATTATTTTAGGGAGAACGGTAAAAAAAATAATAAAAAACCTACGAGGAATTGGAAAAACAAATTGGAACAAGAAGAGAAATAAAAACAGGGCTATCGCATGTGGATAAGTTGACGGCGATTTTAAAATTAAATAAAAAATAAAAAACTCTTGATTTTAGAGAGAAAAGGAGGTTAGAATTTTTAGAGTTTTGATTGTTTTAAATTATATTTTGTTATATAAGTTTATAATATGTTGAATTTTTGTTAATAAAGCTTTTACATATATAATTATAATTTTTAAAATTGTGGTTATTAAGTATACTTTTTAATTAATAAATTTTAACTGCACATCTGCCGTATTTCATTTTTTTAATTACCATATTTCATATTCCTATTCTTACGGTACGCATACTAATATTAGCATGCAAGAGATGCCATTAATGAACCAAACAAAAAATTCATCGAAGAAAATTCTTTTGGAAAAAATTTTTATGGACCAAACAAAAAATTGAACTAAATTAGAATAAATGAAATATTTTATATTTTATATTTATTTATTAACTATGAAGTTTCCGTATTCTTTCCAATAAAATTAATATTGGTCGTCAAAATTATATAATTTTTAATCATAATAATTATATAGTTACTTAAAAATATTTATATTCTCTTCATCTTAGATCCTTTTGTTCATGTAAATTTTAATTTTAAGAAAAATAATTATAACTTTTTCAACATTATTTACACATCTATTGTGATGTCTTAAATTTTATAAATAGAATTTATGTTCATCATTGTTTAATTTTAGTCTTTAAATATATATGTATTTCGTATTGTTATATGCCTATTAGTGTTTTTACTCTTATTTGTTGAAACAAAATATTATCTTCCTTCAAATACAAATTTCTGGTTCCGCCATTGATTAAGCCTTTTCATTGTCAAATTTCATTCATGGCTTTGGCCACCACAGTCCAAAATTTGCTGTCAGAGCGTATCACCAATCCATTATAAAAAGAAACGAAAAAAAAAAAGGAGCCATTCCACTGTATGTAGAATCAAAAAATTTTAATTATTCTTAGTGTGTCGAGATTAACCGCAATTATAAACAAATATAAAAGAGAAAAAAAATAAAAATTAAACATGATTCGGTAAATATATTTTAGTACGATGAAACAATATCTCCGCTCGTTTCCGCTTTTTGGAGACTCCTATCAATGATAGAATATTTTCCCTCAATCTGCAATTTCTCTCTCTTCTCTTTTCTCTCAATCTTCTATCCTGTCTTCTTCTTCTTCTCTCTTTTTTCACCCTAAATTCTTCCATTATTCTTTCAATTTAATTTATTAATTCTCAGTTAGGAATTACTCCTAACATTAAATTAATAAAATTAAGTTAATTTCTTTGAAAATAAAGTAAGGAATATTGTGGAGACAGGTGGCTGGGGGTGGTGATTCGTGAGGGAGTGGGGACCTTCCATTCTCTACTTCCTTTGCCATATGTAGATTGAGATTCTCTCTCTGGCAAACATTACTCTTAAAATCAACTGTTGAAAATTTTACTAGTGATTGCATACCAAGAAAATAAAAACAGAACATCAATCAGTAAACTGTTTTATACTCGATTAGAAAAGGAATTCAATCCTGCAGACAAATATTTGTACCTTACGAATATGATTCATGTCTTGAATTCAATGGATTTTCATCTGAAAGTAAAAAGGATTTTCATAAAATTTATGGATATTAGAAATATGTTTTTTTTTGCTTTTATCTTTAAGAATCAAGAAAGACACATAATGACAAAACAAAATGGAAGATGAAAGATTCCTGTAATGGGGCTGTAGAAAGAAAAGAAAGCTGGATACCCAAATGACAATATATAAACACTTGGTGTATATTATTATTGGCAGGTGTTGAGAGAAAGAACCAGCAGCAAACTACTCTTAATACAAAACTTGGTTCGATATGTCTAGGCAAAGAGTAGAACCTCTTGTTCTAGGAAGAATAATCGGAGATGTGTTGGATCCATTTACAAATTCTATCCCTCTTACTATCACTTACGGTAACAGAGAGATTAACAATAGTTGTGAGCTCAGACCTTCTCAAGTCGCCAACCGCCCTACGTCTGCTATTGGTGGAACAGATTTAAGGACTTTCTATACTCTGGTATATATGTTTATAACTTGTCTGCAGTTCTTCTTCTCTTTTAGATATAAAGGGTCTGAATAGGGTTTCAGACTCCAAATGTTCACCTGTGCAAACACTGTCAATACCACTGTGCTAAAACGTGTTTTTTTCTATGCATGGAGGTTATGATAGATCCAGATGCACCCAACCCAAGCAACCCAACTTTGAGAGAGTACTTGCATTGGTACGTAAGAATGATCTCTCTCTAAAACACTGTTATTGATATATAGCATTTTCACTTCTCATGCTTTCTTCGTACGTATATCTATTTCTTGTTAATCTGTTCAACCCACAGGCATTTTTAATGTTTTAATTCTTACAATCAATGTTGGTATAAATTATATCAAATCCTTGATTAAATTAGTTTGCAGATTTTAAAATGCAGCTGAAATAAAAGAACACCACAGAGAGAAAATATATTCGACTTTAACGTTTCTTGCATT
The DNA here is from genome assembly GCA_037975025.1 of Excoecaria agallocha. Lineage (NCBI taxonomy): Eukaryota > Viridiplantae > Streptophyta > Magnoliopsida > Malpighiales > Euphorbiaceae > Excoecaria > Excoecaria agallocha. The sequence goes on along the minus strand of CM075806.1, from coordinate 119,848,199 downwards.
CTATGCACCGTGAATGATACTGAGCATGGTTATTAAACTTGGGTTGACTGGGTGGTCGTACTGTGACTCGGCAAGCAATTCGAATTGATTCAACATGAAAATTAAAAAGTTTAAAAATTCGGGTTGACTCGAAAAAAATCAGATTCAAACTGAAACTCGGTGACTCAGACCGAATTTCGGTTCAACCAAAAAATTTTGCATTTTTGAGAAATAAAACCCTAAATCCCCAAATTCCCTTCCCTTTCTTTGTATCCATTTCAAACCAACAAAGAGAAAAAATAGAAGCGATCGGGAAGACGCCAAGATCAGGTTCACTTTTATTTTTATTTTTATTTTTGTCACTTAATGGTTTTGATTTGAGATTCACACCAGCAAAGATTTTGATGGGCAATTCAGCCTATTATAAAATGGGTAATTCAAGACCTTGGCCCATTTAAAAGTCTACAAGGATAAAATGATGTTATTTTTGGATAATAAAATTTCTTAAATTTATAAATTAATTCTATTTTGTTAATAAAATATTAAAGTATTTTCTTTTCAAATATTTAAATATAAAAAAGAAACTTTGTTGGTCTTAATATAAATAAAAACTTTGTTGGTCTTAATATTTTTACATTGTTATTTATTAATTAATACATTTTTCAATATATTTTAACATATCATATTTTTATTTTTTTTATAAATAATTATATTTAATAAAAATAAAAACTCTGAGTCAACCCGATCCAATCAATTTATTCTTAACTCAGTTGATAGATCGAGTCGATCTCCGAGCCACTTCAGAAAACATTGATACTGAGTGCAACAGTTATATCTTTTGAAAAACGAAAGCGGAAAGTTGTTTTAAAATCGAAAACTTTTATTCTATTTTAACTTATTACATAGGTGGCAATGAATGTGTGTGGATACAAGAGATATATAATATCTAATTATTAGTAAAAATTGTATTCGGGAATTTCCGCAAATGAATTTCAAATTTAACATTAATTTAAATTAAATAGGTTTTCAAATCTTTCATTTGAAAAATTTAAAAGAAAGTTGAAAATTCTAATGAATGAGAAAGCTATTTGTTATTATAATAATATGTATTTTCTTGTTTTTAGTTGATATTTATTTTATGTTATTTTCATCTGTTGCATGAATTGTCAAGGTCACATGTACGTAAACAAAAAATTGTCTGCTATATGGTTAGAAGAACTCAACTTTAACCGACAACCTTTCATTCTATTAAGCTTTTTTGGACTTGCTTTAAAACTTTAGAATAGCCACCCAACTAATATTTTGAGGGAAAATAAGTAAATAAATAAGTTAATTTGTCCCTGAAATTTAACTTTTAAGTGAACTAACGTGCTATTTAATACTCTTTTTAACCTATTTTAAGAGGTCACATTTCCTATTTTCCTTTATCACATTTGCTCTCATTTATTATATATTTTATTAAATATTTTTATAATTAAAATTAAATGAAGCATTTTAAAAATAAAAAAATGATATTTTGTTAATTGTTATAGTTTATTTTTATTTATAAAATTGAAGTATTTTAATATTTTTTGAATTCTCGGTGAAAAAAAAAGTCACCATTTTATACAGAGGGAGTATTTTACATTTAATTCACCTTTTTAATGCTTGAAAATGCCCTAAATATGCAGGTTAGTGACTGATATTCCAGCAACAACCGGGACAGGCTTTGGTGAGAAATTCACTTTTATATATTCAATCATTTCACAGTATCAGTAATATATTCATGTAAACGAACTCTGTAATTAATTATATTATTCAAAAAATTAATAAAAAAAGTTGGTTTTGAATAATATAGGGCAAGAGATAGTGTGCTATGAGAGTCCAAGGCCATTAACGGGGATTCACAGATTTGTGTTCATATTATATCGGCAATTGGGAAGACAAACGGTATTTGGACCTGAATGGCGCCACAATTTCAGGGCTAGAAATTTTGCCCAGCTCTATAATCTTGGTTCTCCTGTTGCTGCTGTTTATTTTAATTGCCAGAGAGAGGGTGGCTCCGGTGGACGAAGGCTTCCTCCTAATTAAATTACTCTTTATTTTCAATTATTTCCATTCTCGATATTGAACAAGAATTATGTACGTACGTACGTACGTATGTATTACATTATAAAGTAATATATGATGAATATGAAAACGGATGAGTGACTCTTGATATTCATAGTTTCCCTTCATGCATTAAGGAATCTAATTTCTATGTAATTGGTAACATTATTGCTATATTTTCAGTTACAATAAATAAAATAGATTGTTAATTATAGTCCCTGTACATACTTTTGTTTCGTGAATAACATTTTATTTCGTATGATATATAGCGGATTATTATTATTATTATTATTATTATTATTATTATTATTATTATTATTATTATTATTATTATTATTATTATTATGTGGCAACGTTACTACCTATGTAATTAAAAATATTATTATAAACCACTATGTTCGTGATTGCACAGGTATCCAATAGGAGTGTTTAAAAATAGTTTAGGAAGGTCACGGTAAAATTTAAATTTAATTTATATACTATATTTTTTTGATATATTTAAATTTATTTATTTTTTCTCCTATCAAATTCTAATTTTAGCTGTTTAGCCAATTTTTTAACACTCCTACAATTAATTTAGTTAAAATTTTGATTGACTACGATTTGATTTTCACTTTGCCTCTAATATATATATATATATATATATAAGAAATTATCATATAAGCAATCAATTAAACAAAAAATAAAAAAAAATTCCATGAATATTTATGAAACATTAACATAATATCAAGTCAGTTGGGGACAATATATCCGATGATCGAACCGTATTTACATATAAAGAATTGATATATTTTTGTGTGATATGAATAACAGTGACTTTTAGCATAAATTTGATTGCAACCGGGGATTATAACCGCATGGTTAAAAAAATTAATTGATTTGTAATAAAATATATATTGAATTTTTATTTATTTTCAATTAAGTTAAAAATGATTGGAAAATAGAAAATTTGGTGCGAAAGGACCACGTAATCATTGCCACCGTAGCATAAATCTTTTAGATGTCATATCTGCTCTCCGCGCAAAAGTAGGTGTTATTAGCATGATAACATGAACAAAAAGACAAAAATCATAAAAGACAAAATGACAGCTGTGGTTTTCTTTAGTAGCAAAAAAAAAAAAATCATATCTTTTTCAACGTTACTAGAATCGAATCCCATAAAGAATTGAGAAGATAAATAATTTTTAATTCGAATGATTCGATAAAATTCAATCAAATTTTTTATTTTTTTTAAATAATATTATTTTAAAATTTTTATAAATATTATGAAAATATAATTAAATAAAATAATAAAAAATAATTTAAAATATATTTATCATCAAATATTAATCATAAAATAATATTTTTAAATTATTCAATACTTATAACAAATATTTTAAATAAATATAGTAAAAAATTACAAATATTCTAAAATATTTATCAATTATAAATTATAATTTTTATTTTATTTATAAAAAATTCATTAAATTCGCTTAAATTTTAATTATTTTATATTTATATTTTATTTGTTTTCTGTAAAAAATAATATTATATAGATATTTTGAATAAAAATGATTTTTTTTATTCAAACCATTTTTCTGGTTCCATCCAATTTTAGACCGGCACTAAAAAAAATTAATTTTACTGACGGACACACATTCCGTAGGTGAAAGTAAGATATTACCGATGGATTACTGACCAAATTGATAAGGCGTAGGTAACAAAAATGAATTTGACAAATGATGATATTTTACCGACGAAATTAAGATTCGTTGGTATATTAGGCGGAAAATATTGGCGCCAATTATTAGCGACCGATTTACTGATGGTTATGTACGTCAGTAATCAAATTTATCCTTAAACTTATATAGCGACGGAATTTTTGTTGGTAATACACCTTTTAAAGTTTTACCGAAAGAATTTGCGACGGTTTTCTGCTCCGTCGGTAAATATATGTAGAAAATTTTTGGTGCCCCTTTTAACAGTGGATTAGTGACATAAATTTAAGGCGACATAGTTATAGTTGTTGCTACGGATTTCTTTCGTCGGTATTCATTTATTAAAATTTTTTATATTTAATGTTAATAAAATAATTTTAAATAAATAAAAACTCCATGCCCCCTCATTCAGTCAAGCCCTAAAGAGGAATATTTCTCTTAGGTGCTGCAACCTCCTTCCTCACCATCTCGACGGAGAGGTTAATCCCACCGGCGATTCACCACCGCCTTCTCTTCCTCTTTTCACTTTGCTCTATTTTTGTCTCTATCCCTCTCCCTCTCTTGTTGAATTTGTCTCTTTTTCTCCCTTTCTTGTTCTGTCTCACTATAGTTATTTGTCATATATATTGTCTTTTATAAGGAACCGGACCCAAATTCTGTGCCCCCTTACAAGGGGAAAAATAGCTTCATTTTTCACAGCACTTCAAAGGTAGTTTTCTGTTTCTTCCTTTCTCTGACTGTTCTTCGCTTCCCTTTTCCTCACCACTCTCTAGTGTTGAAGCCACTGTGTTATTTTATCCTCGTAAATCTACTTCTTGCTAGCTTTAACGCTTCATTTTCTGGTAAAGTTTAGTTCTTTCTTTGTTACATGTCCCTTCAATTTTTTTTCCTAAAAATTTGCTATACCTAGTACATTTTTTGAGCCATAAATTTCATTTCTGTTCAATGTTTCCTTCGTGGGTTCTTGGTTTTTGTTTCTCCCTTTCAAATTGGTGGTTTATGGTTCTTCTATCGATCATGCATTATGACAGGCAGTAGCTAGTTGTTAATGTTAGCAGTTGATTTTATTTGTCTATAATTTAAACGGGTTGTTGTTATTAGTTTCGGTTTAAGGCATGGAGTTGATAGCTTTTGTAATTTTTGTTATTTTCTCATGGGAATTTTTGGTTTTGCTTTTTTAGAGTCTAGAGTTTAGTTTTAGTTTTGTGATGTTCGGATCCGAGGAATGTAGTATATTTGCTGCGTTAATCTCATTTTCCTTATTTAGTTCGGAAAGTTTAGAATTTTTTGAGTCTTGTGAGACTATGAAGTCACAGACTGAAGGGTTTAATAGGTTGTTTAGTTATTTTGAAATTTAGGTAGTCTTTGAGGATGCCACCATTGTTAATTATAGATGTGAACGTATTATCTTTCATGCCCTTTTTTGTTCTTATTGATCTATTTTTACGAGTATCCCTGACAGTGGTTATGCTTGCAAATTATGTAGTTACTTCTAAGATGTCAATTTCAGAATTTACTGTTTTATGCCCTAAATTTTCATTGGTTTTTGTACACATTGAGATCTTTGTATGCATGTTTACATGAACCTATATAACACTTTCATAGATATCATCAACAATGTATCCGTGCACAAAGTAATCTTTTATGTAAATGTACAGCAAATGAATGCTATCAAATTTCAGCTTTGTTGGAGTATGGTCTTAAATATTTAAGTTATTTGTAGCTCTGCATCTCCTTTCAAGTTAGTGTTACACGGAAATGAACTGAGGTGTCCTTTTCTTCTTGAGTTGGGAAGCTTAATCACACCTGGTAGTTATTTTGTTATCTTCTTAGGTTTAGATGCATGAACATGTAACTCTGAATAATGTTATGTTTTCTCCATAAATGATTTGTAAACTCATGTGGATTTCCTTAATAGCATTGGCTTGAAATGCACCTATATGGTAAGTGTTGAGTTTCTTACTATTTTAATTTATTGCAAGGATGAGAAATGTGGCCACAATCTTATGATGTTTTTCCCTTCCTGTTGGTAGAATGGCACTGCAACCATCATCCAACTATGCCTAGTGCCCAATTAGTTGGAAATGCTTTTGTAGAGCAGTATTACCATATTCTTCATATTTCGCCAGAACTGGTTCATAGATTTTATCAGGACTCAAGTATACTAAGCCGGCCTAATAGTAATGTACGATGACATCAGTGGCAACTATGCAAGTAAGTCTCTTGATGGGGTTAATTTTTCTTTTCTCTTCCCTTATGTATGTTGGTTTGAATCCACTTAATAATTTATGTTAATAACCCTACAAGAAAAAAAAACTAGGGGGAGCAAAGGAATGAAAACAACCCTTTTTCTATTAAGGGATTGAGTTTCCAGCTGTCAAATCATTTGGCTAGTTCAATAGATATCATCTCCTTTTATATGTGGCTTTTTGACTAGTAGCAGATGATTTCTGGGCAGCAAAAAGTCTCATATGGTTTTGAGCCTTTATTTGAAGTCAAGAAGGACAAATGGTCTTTGTTGAATATAGTGTGTAGTTAATAATTTTTCTACTTTGGCAATCCATCTTTATCTATCAATTGAGTTTGAAGGCTGACATTGTTCATACCGTTAATGGCAGTGATAAGACCCATACAGTACCATCAATCCCAGATTCAGGTAAAAGTTCTTCATAACAACTTATGATGTTTATATTTTGAACATGGTGTGTCTGTCTCTCTGTTCCCTCACTCTTCCCTTCTATTTTGCTACTTCTTTCACTTATATTTGTAAAATCATTTGATGTTTATCTCCACAGCCCTATCATGTTCGTGACCCTTCTGCACCAGACCCAGCTACTTTAGCAGCAAAATAGGACAGTTATGCTAAAAAAGCTAATGAACCAGTGGACTTTGAGGAACAGCAAATTCACAAAAAAAAGGTGTTTGTGGAATCCCAATCTCATTCCAATGGAAATGACATTTCAATAGTTGTTGAATCAACTTCTTCTGTCACCCAAGAGGACATTCCAAAGAAATCTTATGCATCAATTATGAGTGTATAGCTGAAGATTTTCCTGTCAAGGGTTTACTATGGGTAACATCTTACTGTTCAATAATTCTTGTTATAGGTTAAAGTGGCAAAAGGGAATTCACCAACAAAAGTTTATATACCAACTAATATTTCAAAAGCAACCCTAAAGAAACCATAGCTTTCACCTGTGCCAGCAGCACCTACTTTAGAACCAGAAGCATTCGTGCTAAGTAGCAATGAAACCCAAGAAAGTACCAATGCTCGAGAGGAAGGTCTGTTGCCCTTGTTTGTCAGTGCTCATGCATGTGTTTCTAAAATTTTTGTTTTCTTCCCATTCATAGTGTCCCTTTCTGAAGTGCCTTCACAGCTTCAATTATACAAAGTATTGTGCTTTGAGAGTTCCTAACCCAATATCATGCACATGAATATGAAGGGTTAGTAATGGAAAGGATGTGGTCTTTTGGCGTTTAGTGTGCATTATTAGGGTTTTATTTTAGATGAACCATCAAATTCAAGTTAGCTTATTTGAGCTGTGTGCCGAGGCTACACAAATATATTTTTCTGTTTTATCATTTAGTAAACAATAATGTTCTTTCTGGTTTTCTGTTTGTTTATCGTTGTTTCGTCAATGTGAAACATTGGTTTTTCTGGTTTGGTAGTTATAAAGTTGTTATATCCTTGTTCAATCATCTTGAGAAAAAATAGTGGAACTTTCTTTTGATTTCTAAGAATAAATTAGCTGTAAAACCATATTGTTTACTTGTGTTGATGGTTCACTTTCACTTATGGCAGTAAGAAACTCAACAATGGAGGAATTTTCATTATTCTCTTGGTTGCTTGGAGTCTTTTATGAAAAGAATATTTTTGGATATTAACCAACCCAATACTGGCGATTGTCCAACAAAAGAAAAAAAATCAATTTGTTGTTTCCTTAGTTGAATTTAGTATTCAGACCCTGAACCTTTAGAAATATTTGTGGTGTTTTAGCAATTACTTTAATTGTTATTAATTGGATACAGGAAAGGGTATGGTTTTTATATAGTTAGCATCATGTATTAGATGCTTCAATGAAGTTGTCATGGAAATATTTTGGAATAAAGTAAAGCTGGACGTACAATTGAAGAAGTACATCAGTCTGGTAATATGTCTGAGATTGTAGTGCACAGAATTGAATGGCATTTTTCATTTAAGTTACCTTTTAATTGTGTTAACTGAAACTGGAAATTTGGGAACAATGTATTTATTGGTTCTACTAGTCCTAAGCCAATCAATATGGTGTTGTAAAGTCAAACTTTGCATTATCAAGAGGAATGGTTTTGTTGGAGCAAATATTCTAGTTATAAGTTGGGACAGGCAGAAAGGTTTTGAACTCTAATCGATTAGTAGCAACCAGAGGCCCTTTCCCCCAGACCTAATGCCATAGAAGGCTAACCTTAAACCTCACTCAGTGAGGTTGGTACACCAAGGGTATGGACACAAGTGGACCTGAAATATATGGGATGCCTCTCTTGGTGACTTCTTGGGTTGGGACATAGGTATCCATGGCATAGTAGCCTAACCCAACTCCTTTGTGGGTTTCTCTTTGGAGCTGGTCACTAAGATTGGTGACCTTAGGGTGCCTGCTACATTCATTCCTTTATCCCCTTTTGGTGTCAAGTTTGGGGTGCCACCTCTTTTAAACTTGGCTGGTAGCTGCTACTGGTGATAAATAATACCCAGGCTTTGATTTACTGCCTATTCCACTATCTTGATTAGGATCTTTTCATTCCACACAATAGTTTTCTTTTTATTAGTTTTATCATTATGCACAATAAACTTTTTTCTTACTGAGAAGGAAAGGGAAGGGGGGCACACAGGGTGAGTTGACCCATAATAACTTAATGTTGATTGTTTTTTGATTTTTGACAGCGATGTTGTTTCTTTAGTTGGCTAGTCTTCGATTTTTATTGATAATTTGGTTGTTTCCAGATTTTTAGACTTGGAAAATTGATAAAGAACCAATTGGTATAGATTTCGTTTTTTTTTTTAAATTCAAATTCTTGATTTTTGTAAGATGAATAAGGCTGGAGATGGAATTATAGCTGCTCTTTAACTAGTAATTGAGGCTTTTTTGTGATATTTGTATGCTATATTTTTATATAGCTAAATAGTATTTTGGTTGTATGTTTCTTATATTTTGTAGCCTAGATACCAAAACTTGAAGCAAATTAACCTGAAATTTATGCAAGATATTCTGCAGTCGATTGCTGTTCTAGTTTCAAATTTTTGATTGAAAGTTGATTAATGCGATGGTTGCGTGCTTAGGATAGGTTTAATAATTTAAAATTTTCATTGTTTTTAAGGATGTTCTAAGAGTATTTAGTATTGAGTTTTATATTTTTGGCATTGTAATTTACACAATATTTTTATAAATTTTAGTTAACTTTTTGTATAAATTGTTTTTCTTATATATTAAAATTATTAATTAATATACATCTTCAATTTAGATTTTATACTTTTATATTGACTTTATTGTGTTTAATTTGAGATTTACAAATAGGAAATATATAATTTTAACAAAAAATTATAAAAAATTAAATAGAAAAATAATATGTTACTGACAAATTACCTAAGGATAAATCCGTCGCTGCCATTCCAATAATTCGAATATTATATTTGTCGACAAAATTACCGACGAAAATCCGTCACTACTGATACTATAATAAATTAATAATTTATTCATTAAATATTACCGAAGGTTTACCGACAAAATTTTCCTTCAGTAGACGGTCAATGCAACAAAACATCCGACGAATTTTAAATAAAACTACCGATAGAATATTTTTTATAAATCCGTCAGTAATATTTACTGATGGAATTATCCGCCAGTAATTTGGTACCGACAAGTGTTTTACCGACAGATACTTTCCGTCGGTAAAATAATAAAAAACCGTCCGTAAGGTCATTTTCCGTCGGTAAAATCACAAATCCGTCGGTAAAATACATTTCTTTTTGTAGTGCGATTTTCACCGGTTTGTCCAGTTTTTTTGCCAGTTCATACCGGTTCTTTACGATTTTAGCCAATACAGTTTTTGTGCATTGAGCCAACCGGATCGGCTTTCGGTTCAAGGTTAAACTAGTCCAATTGAGTGGTCCAGTCCAGTTTTAATAATATTGATCTTTTTCCATTTGATTGAATTTAAGCTTCCGTTCATTCAAGGTAAAAAAACAAAAATTCCTTTAATATTAGATTAAAAAAATTTCCATTTTTACATTAAATTAATTTCAAAAAAATTATTAATTAAATTTAACATACAATCCTGGAAAAAAAATACAATCATCCATAAATGATACGTTAGTCTTATATTTCGATCACCATTAATGATGCGTCATATTGGCAAATTCATTTTCATTTGCATTCCAAAATTTATAAAATTTTTTAAATTGGGTCACTGAATTGTAAAATTTTTTATATTAAATCTTTTTATAAAAAATAATGCATTTTTAACGATAATTAATATATACGTGTTGGTTCCATTTATGAAAAATTATATATTATCTTATGCTAAAGTATAAACACCTAATCAAGAATTTTTTTTTTGTTAAATGATTCAATATAAAAAAATTTTAAATTTTAAAGGCCTGAAAATGATTTTTGTCAAAAATAATTTTGTTCAATTAAAATTACCCCATTTTTATAATATTCTTCACCAAGGTAAAAGTAAAAGATTTCTAGTAGTAATCTAATATTTGCTCATGTATAATAAACCATCAAATCTTCCTAATTCATTCGATTAAACGGTATATAAATGTATGCGATCAATTGCAAGCCAAGGATTTAAGATCCGAAAATTGAGTCGTGGATTGACTTCGCGCAGAACCTTTTGAAAACTAAACTTAAGGCATCTAAACAGAGTATAGACATCGTCACCACCCGATAAAGAAATATTCTTTGTTGTATTTCTTTTACAGCCAGTTAGTCGGTTATAACCTCATAATTTATGTGACTTTCTGTAATGTAGTAAATTTAATCCGATGGGGTTATTACAAAAGCTTATTATGGTGGAGAATTTCATTTTAAATAGGATTATCAGTTTTTTAACCCTAGTATACGATTGGGTGTTGCTATGAACTTTAAGAGAGAGAATCAAATTATAGTGACTGTACAGATTCTCTTTCAACATTGTGTAATTATTCTCCCTGTATTGCCATGAATTAGGAGCAACTGACCAAACTACGCTAGACCTTTTAGTACATCAATATGGCCTTAAACAGTGTGAAAAAGCAAGAACTACTCCAAGCTGCAATGAGCAACGCAAACACCAGTTGAATAAGAGCGGTGATTTAGCAAGAGGGAGAAGAGGATGGTGAATGAGAGATGCAAATAATGGTAAAATGAAGAGATAGACAAAGAATGCCTTCAAGGAAGAGATGGGATGAAGAAAACGAAGGAATGAAGAAGATGAATCCAGTAAGCGCATGGATCTGTTTGGGTAATAGTAATAAAATTAATTTATAATTTTTTATTTTCTTTTACTTTAGAAGAAAAAACTTATCTCTCTACAATTTTTAATTAGTCTCTCGAAGAAATAATAATAATAATAATAATAATAATAATAATAATAATAATAATAATAATAATAATAATAATTATTATTATTATTATTATACTCCATTTTTTCCTTTTCAATTCCTTCACTAAAGAAAATTATAATTTCCTTGCACCAAACAGTGTAAAGTAGTAACTTTTTTTTTTTTCCTCATTGCGGGTTATGCCTATCGGCAAGATGCTAGGAGTGGTAGATAATAGAAATATTTTTGGGTAAGTGGTGGATTTAACCTAGGTATGTTTTGCAGTAAATTTATCCTTATAATATTGAAAATATCAAAATAGTACACATTTGTCCTTTAAAGATATTTTCAATTCAAATTAGTTACTCATACTATAATTTATCTAATTCAAATTTGCCGCTGAATATCACAGAATTCCAAATAAGCAAACAAAAAAATATATTAGAGGCCGATTATATACTAAAACAAGTTTAAAATTTATAATATTAAACTTGTTAAAATAATCGAATTTTAGATAAGTAAACAAAAACCGTTTGATTTTTATAAATGTTAACATTTTTTTGAGAGTTAAAATAGGTTGATAATTTATGTTGTACATGTGCAAGTTTATTTCAATTTCGGGTCGATTTTTGATTTTAGGTTTTGTGATTTTAGTATCGGTTAACCGTTAGTTCATAATTAACTAATGACTAATAGTTAACCGGTTCATATATATATATATATAACTTTTAGTTTTATGTCTTAAAAATTTTTACTTTTTAATTTCTCTCTAAAATTTAGATAGAGTAATATTTTAAAGTATATTTAAATTATATTTTTATTTTTATACCTTTAACTTTTTTTGCATATTTCTGTAAAATTCATAGAGTTCTTTAAACTATATTTAATTTATGTTATTCTCTTTAATTATGTAAATAATATTTATATAAAGTAACCAATTAACTTTCATATAAATTATTTTTTATCATAATATATTGATGTACATATTTTATTTGATAGCATTTAATTATTTTTTTATATTTTAAAATATATTTTTTAACATTTAATATTATCCATTTTTTACTTAGAATTAAGTATGCTAATTTCTAATATATCAAATCTATTTTATAATATTAGCTATTAATTTGTTGAACATGAATTTTGACTTGTATATTATGTTTGTCTTATGATTTTTATTTTGAATTACTTTTTACATTTGAAATTGAATTGAATTTTATCTAATTTATTTTATAATTGTATGTTACAAATTTTTAATGGTTAAAAAAATATTGACTAACCAAATTGAAAAATCGAAACCGGTGAACTGATTAACTGAATGTAATAAACCGGTTAGGGTTAATGATTGGAAAAAATATTTTAATGGTATAGTTAATTTTTTTGCTTATGCATCAGTTAACCAGTCTATTCTCTCCTATAGTCTTGCTAGTTCTAGTAGCAAATATGACCTAAATACATAATAGCATGTGTGATTTTGGCCAAAAATATACTTAAAGGGTAAATTAGTACCAGTTTTAATATTTTCAAGATAAATTTATCACAAAATATATTTAAAGAACAAATATACACCATTTTCAAAAGTTTAGGGACACATTTGTTCTTTATCCTAATTTTTTTAATCTTTTCAATTTATTAGAAATTCATTTAATACTTGATAAATTGATTCTTTTAATTGAAAAAATGTACCTATATTGAAAGGAGTATAGTTTGAAGGAAAATATGATGTTTAACAAGTATAAGCAAATAACATTAACTAAAAATAAACATAATTATTTTAAATTTAAAAAATTATAAAAAAATTTAATTGGGCAATGGTAAGTGGGCTGAAATTTTTCTCCATTTTCTTAATATTAATAAGTCTAATATTGTAACTATTATTTTTCATCAAATTGTCACTTATTATAAAAATCACCAATGTTAAAATAATAATTAGTTTTGCTAATTTTTATGTAAAATCATATTGAATAGATTAAATTACTGTCTTTTAATTTAGATATCATAATAAAATGTGTAAAAAAAGAGAAATATGTTGTAAATAAGTGAATTTATTAATGTCCATAAATAAATTTTAAACTTCTATTTTATAACTTAAATGTAACCTATATCCATAAACCTATAAATATAGGCTTTTTCCATGAAATACACACAAGTAAAGTTAATAAGAGAATACTTACTTTCTTTCCATTATTTTTTAAACTTATTTTATTATATTTATTCTTATAATCTGTTCTTTTAATATTTCATATAGTTTTCATATTTTATAATACATTATCAGCACGAGTTCGCTACACGGTTCGTAGTAAAATATTTTTCTTTATTTCTTTCCAACTTACATTATGTCAAATATTACTAAATTTGAGTTTTAGGCTCTTTACATAACTGGCAAAAATTATTTACCATGGGTTCTCGATGCTGAAATTCATCTTGATACTAAAATGCTTGGAAATACAATTTTAGTTGAAAATGAAGCATCTAACCAAGACAAAACAAAGGCAATGATATTTCTTCATCATCATCTACATGAAGGGTTAAAAACTAAATATCTAACAGTGAAAGATCCACTTGAATTATGGAATAATATAAAAGAGCGATATGACCACCAACAAATGGTAATATTATTTAAAGCTCGTTATGAATGGATGCACTTACAATTTTAAGATTTTAAAATCGTAAGTGAATATAGTTTTGCTATTTTTAGAATTAGTTCTCAGTTAAAGTTATATAGTGAAAAGATTACTGATGAGGACTTATTAGAGAAATTCTTTTCAACTTTTCATGCTTCAAATGTGCTCTTGCAGCAACAATATAGAGAAAAGAATTTCAAAAAATATTTTGAATTAATCTCATGCTTACTTGTAGTTGAACAAAATAATAAATTATTAATAAAAAATAATGAGCCTCATCCTATTGGATCTGCTCCATTCCCTGAAGTGAATATAGCAATACACGATCATAACCATGGCCGTGGTCGTAGTCATGGTAGAGGAAAAGAATGAGGACAAGGATGAAACAATTACCATCATTATAGTGATAATAGTGACAATAATTTTTCCCACCACCTGAAGTGGAACAATAATGGAGAAAAAGGAAAAAACAAGGTCAACCATAATAACTCTTTAAAAACTAAAAAAAAAAAATTCATGTTATCGATATGGAATGAAAGAGCATCAATCCCGTACCTATCGTACGACTGGTCATCTTTTTAAACTTTATCAAGCCTCCATTAAAAGAAAAGAAAAAAATGTGGAAACTAATTCGGTTGACTAGAATGATGATATTAAGGCAAATTTGGCATATAATGATGATGATGGTTTTGGAAATCTTGCGAATATTACTCATTTTCATGCTTAAGATTTTGTTCAAGAGTCATGAAGAATAATGAAGAAAATAAAAGATAAAAAAAATTAAAATTATTATCTTATTTTTATATTTCAATGTTGTGCTTGTTATTTTATTTAAGTGTTTTATTTAATTTTCCCCTTATTTGAGTAGTTTTATATATATTTAAATATTTTCCATAATCTAATTATATGTTTTGTTTTTTTTTCATTTATTTTCAATGATGAAATGGATGTTTCACATTCTTTAATTGGATCCATACTCAATAATGAAGATGTATGCCTTATTGATAATGCTACAACACATACCAAACTTAAAAATAAAAAAATATTATATTATTTGATATTTAAAGATGCTAATGTTAATACTATATTGGGTAATACATAGTTAATTAAAGGCTTTGAAAGAGCTATTATATTGTTTGTTAAAGGAACAAAACTTGCCATACATGATGCATTATTTTCTTTCAAATCTCAAAGAAATTTGTTAAGTTTTAAAGACATTCGTTCTAATGGATATCATGTTAAGACTGAAAATGAGAATGATATTGAATATTTGTATATTACAAATAATGCATTAGGTAATAAATGTGTTTTAGAAAGATTGTCAACATTCTCTTCTGGCTTGTATTATACAAAAATTAGTACAATTGAGACATATGCTATAGTAAACCAGAAGTTTACTGATCCAAAAATATTTATAGTTTGGCATGATTAGTTAGGCCATCCTAGTTCAATAATGATGCATAAAATTATTGAGAATTCATATGGATATCCATTGAAGAACCATAAGATTATTCAATTGAAAGAATTCTCATGTGCTATTTGTTCTCAAAGAAAATTGATTATTAGATCATCACCAACTAAAATTGGAATCGAATCACCTGCATTTTTAAAACATATTCAGAGTGATATTTGTGGGCCCATTCATCCACCATGTGGACCATTTAAGTATTTTATTGTATTAATTGATGTATCTACAAGATGGTCATATGTGTATTTATTATCAACTCGTAACCTGGCATTTGCAAGATTGCTTGCTCAAATAATTCAATTAAGAGCACACTTTCTAAATTATACAATCAAGTCAATTCATCTTGATAATGCTGGTGAATTTATGTCTTAGGCTTTTAATAATTATTGCATATCAATTGGAATAACATTTGAAAGGCCTATTGCATAAGCTCATATACAAAATGGTTTAGCAGAATTATTTATTACATGCCTCTAGTTAATAGCTAGACCATTACTTATGAAAATCAAACTCCCCATTTCTGCTTGAGGGTATGTTATCTTACATGCAGAAGCACTTGTGTACTTTAGGCTAACAAGTTATCATAAATTCTCCCTATTACAATTAGCTTTTGGTCAAGACCAAATATTATTCATCTTAGAATTTTTGGTTGTGCAATATATATGCTGATTACTTCACCACAACGTACAAAGATGGATCCTCAAAGAAGGTTAAAAATATATGTTGGGTATGAATCTCCTTCAATAATTAAATATCTTGAACCACTAACTGTAGATTTATTTACGGCAAGATTTGCCGATTGCCATTTTTACAAAGCAATTTTCCAAACATTAAGGGGAGGTAATAAATAGTTGGAAAAAGAAATTACTTGAAATGAATTATCACCATCTCATTTAGATCCTCAAACAAAAAATGTATACTGAAAGTTCAAAAGATAATACATTTGCAAAATATTGCAAATCAACTACCAAATGCATTAACTGATTTAAGAAGAGTTACTAAATCTCATAAACCAGTTAAAAATGCTCCTATTTGAATTGATGTACCTGTAGGATAATCTAATACTACAAACATTAGCAACCTATACCTGAATCATGATAGACCAATCGATTCCAAAGATAAAAATTTAGGAAAAAGGAAAGGAGCAAATAACCAAGATAGTCAGTCATATTATAAAGGCAGACACTCCTAAAGAGACTCAAGACATAACTAATCATAAAACCCTAGAAGAGGTCCAAGTACCTAATAATAATAATAATAATAATAATAATAAAGAGATTTCCATAAGTTATGTCCAAATAGAAAAAAGATGAAACCAAAAAATATAGTTGTCGATAATATTTTTGCATATAATGTTGCTATTGATGTTTTAAAAGAAAATCAAGATATTGACCTACATCTGTTGAAGAATGTAGAAATAAAAATGATTGGCCAAAATGGAAAGACACATTCAAGCATAATTGAATTCACTTTCAAAACATAAGGTATTTGGACCTGTAGTTTGAACACCTAACGGTGTAATTCCAGTGGGGTACAAATGGGTATTTATGTAAAAATAATAAGAAAGTGTAACTGTAAGATATAAAATAAAATTTGTTGCATAAGGATTTTCGCAAATACCTGGCATTGATTATGAAGAAACATATTCTCCAGTAATGGATGCAATTACTTTTAGAAATCTAATTAGTCTGGCAGTTTGTTAAAAACTTGACATGGGTTTAGTGGAAGTTGTTATAGCCTATTTATATGGCTTACTTGATAGTGAAATTCATATGAAAATCCTTTAAGGATTTAAAATGCTTGAAGCATATAAAGATTCTCGAGAAATTTATTCAATAAAATTACAAAAATTATTATATGGATTAAAGAAATCAGGATGAATGTGATATAATCATTTTAATGAATATTTGTTAAAGAAATGATGTAATAATGATCTGATTTGTCTATATGTATTTATAAAAAAAATCAGGATCAAAATTTGTCATAATTATTGTATATGTTGTTGATTAAATATCATTAGAACTCCTGAAGAGCTTAGGAAAGAAGTAGATTATTTAAAAAAAGAATTTGAAATAAAAGATATTGGAAAGACAAAATTTTATCTTGGCCTACGGATTAAGCATTTAAAAGATGGAATTTTTATCCATCAATCAACTTATAAGAAAAGGATCTTGAAGCGATTTTGTTAAGGTGCTAAAATGCATATATTTGTTTGAATTTTACTTATTATTTTGTGCTCTTTTAAGTTAGTTTTGGGGCTTTTCATTGGTTTGTTCATTTTATTGACTGTAGGAGCAGATTTTGAGGAAATTATACTTTTGATGCTAATTGGAGATGATCTAGAGAAGAAAGAAATTTTTGGAGCAAATTTAGAGCAAAGAACTGATGGTTGAAAATTCTAGAAGTTGCCTTATCCAAGGGAGTTGCTCAGTTATCTAGGGCTAAAGTGTAAGCCTTGTCCAAGGAAAATACCCAGTTGCCTAAGGGAGTTGACTATGGATTACGATTTTGGCATGATTCTAATGCAATTTTAACCTAGCTGTCACTTTTACCCTAACTGGTATTTAGGAATGTTAAAATTTTATTTTATGAATTAAAAGGCAGTATTTTTAGGAATTTAAAATTACTTTAAGAATTTTTATTTTATTTTCCTAGGTTGGTAGGACTTTTTTTTCTTTTCTTGTTTGGTAGTTTATTTGAGGGGGTGAGAAGTTCATATATGGATTATCTCCTTCTTCTTGCATTTTCTATAGCTTCATTACTGTAATAAGGATTTTCTTTTAACTTTTACTTTTTATTTTGTGAATTCTTCATGGCCATGAGTGGCTAAATTATTATTTTTAGTTAAAGATTAATTCAAAGCCAAGATTTCTTTCACTATGAGATTGTTATGCGTAATTTTTGTTCTTAATTTTATTCAATGTTCATGTTATTTAGTGTGGATTAGGAAAATCATATCCTGATTATTATTTGTTAGGTGTGCAAAAAGAGCTCGTTGTGCATTTAATTAAGTAATATATTGCTAATTGAATTTGTTAAATCCATAATTGTTTAGTGAAGTCAATAGAAAATAGCGATCAATGTAGCTTCCTCACAAGAGCTATTATGCTAAGTACATGCATGATTTGATCTAAATCGATCTTACTTGTAGATTAGATATGAGGCCCTTAACTGTACTCTAGGAGGATTACTAAGCAAAGTTTAATAATGTATTCAATGGTATTATAATCTAATTGTGCATGTCTAATTGATGTTACTGTAAGTTAGAACCTAGGAGGAATTGTTTATAAAAAAGGGGCAAAATGATCATTTTACCTTAAAAGCATGTGTGTTTAAATTGAGAGCAAATATGGAATTGGGGGCTTAATTGCAAAGAAAGAGTGTAAGTTTTACGGCAAAAATAAAAATTTGAGAGAACTAGGGAGCTAAGAGTAAACTGCCAAAAGTCTTCTAAATGGACCAATGAAAAAATGGCATTTGGCCTCTAGAATCTTCATGAAGCTTAAAGGAAAATCCAAGGATTTTACAAGGGAGTGGCCAGCCATTCAAAAGGAGAATCTTAGCCTCTTATCTCCCTAAATAATCCCTAAATATCATAAAAGAAATCTTAATAAATTCTGCTTAATTTTAAAAGAAAGAGAATTTAGTGGTTAAGTGTATATGGTATTAGTTCTCTCTTCTTTTCTCCTTCTTTGTTCTTATGGTGAGAATGGAATCAGAGGCAGATACAAACACACACACACACACATACACACTTGTATTTTTCCTTGTAGAAGGAGAATCAAGTAAAGGAAAGGGGAAGGAGATCCAAAAAGGTTGAAGAAAGTGCTAGTTAGGCTTGAAAAAGGTATGGAAACCTTTCATTTCATGTTTATGCATGTGGCATTGTATGAGGCATATTGGATGCTAAAATAAGGGTTATAATGAAGTATTACTGTGCATATTAGCCTTTAAAATTTGTGGGAACTGAATTGGCAAAGAAATCTTTGAGATCTCTAAAATCTATCTTAGGGTTCATTAGACTTACCTAAACCATTTTGGCCATATCTCAAGCTAGAGAGATGTAAATTGAGTGATTTTCATTTCTATAGAAACTATAATTATAGACACATATTTCATATGAAGAGCATAAAAGCTGAATCCATTTGCATAATGATGAAATCTGGACTTGAATTTTGGTTGTTGTTGCTGCCCTATCATTGGGAGCAATCTATGTTGTTCATTGAATATCTTGAGATTTGTAGATCTTATTAGTGTACTTTTTGATGTTTTAGAAACTAAAAATGCATATTAACAACTTTGTAGAAGATAACTTTATCTGAAAAGGAAATTTATTATGCCTAAATCGATGTACAAGTTTAATTGTTTAATCAGTCTACAGGATTTTATGAACAGTGGAACTTTCGTATGGCCAAACACCTACTGTCACGATCGCGACTCTTGCTGCAAGCACAACAGCAAGATTTTGTCCCTTATATTTGCATATTCTTTCCCTTTTACGCTATATTAGGATACCCTTATGTGTCACATCTATAATCAAGCGTAATAGACCTTAAAAATACAAACATACAGGAGCTATAAACTTAAATGTATATGAATTTATATCAAAGTTGGTATATGAGTTTGCATGATTATATTATTTACTTTGGATAATGCCTATGAATGTACACATTTACATTACTAAAATTATATGCAATATTTAAGTTATACTATCATGAGTATTGATGAATATTTACATGTTCAATCAGTCAATATGATGCGATGTGATAACTTAGACATAAGAGATGACATGATAATATATGAAATGAATAATATCTACATTAAAATCTGGTTGTGAATAGATAGGCATGCCTATAAGGTTACAGTTGTAGCTGCTATAGTTTGACCTTATTTGGATCCATTGTATATCCCTATTTAGGACCACAGTATTGACCCTATATGGGTCTATAGATTTAATTCCTTCGGGTATTTGTATGTTTGATACCTACAGGTATCTATAGCACCCTTTATCCTTACCCACAAAATTGAAATAGGCATTTTACAAGTTATTAATGAACAATATATGCTTGATGATAAAGAATGATCGGCTAATTATGATTTATAAGTTATACATAAATGTTACATGATTAAATATGATATGTTGTTTATTCATATAATTGCATCTTGATAATCTAATTGCTTACTGTGTATTTAGAAATGACCATTGTGAATGGTTATCCACATGCTTAATATTTTCCACTAAGTTGTATGGCTTAGCACGGATATTTATTCGTGTAGGTATGCAAGATAGGCCGTTGCTATAGGGATAGGGCCAACAACCATAAAGCCAACACCATTTAGGAAAATTTTAAAGGTAGGAATTTGTTGTAACCCTTTTGATTATGTTTAACATTGTACATATTTATTTTAGGAAATGATGTAATGAGAGTATAATGTAATGAATAACTTAAATTACAGCTATGATGTACTAAACCTAAACTTATAATGCCTAGTTCTATGCATGAATATGATGATGAACCATAACAAATTATAGAACATGCAAACAACTGAGTTATAATATGTATGGTTGTATAATAGGGTACTGATATATGTAAAAAAAAAATCTGGATAGGTTAGTATGGTCTTTACATCTTTGGTATCAGAGCATCTTGGTTTAGATGGTTTTGGCCTATAGAAATTTAAAAATATGTATGTATAGAATTTTATTGGCATTGGCTTATTGTTGATATCCCTATATTTCTTTAGATAGTTAATTATGGAGGGAAGTCAAGAAGTAAAAAAGGAAATTGCAAAAAGTAACCTACCCGTGAGATCAAATCCCTCCAATCCTGAATCTTCAGCATCTATCCAAGGTGATGCACTTGCTACTATACCTGAGGAAGCATTATTAAAGATTTCCCATGAGATGGCCCATATTTTATAGAGAATGATAGCACCAAAAGCTCATATTTCTGAAATTACTAAGCATGGTACAGAAGAATTTTTGGGCATAACCTGGGAGGAATCAGAAAAAGAAAAATTTTGGTTTGAAAAGTTAGAACGAGTCTTTGGAAAGATTTAGTGCCCGGTCAATCAGAAAATGACTAGTGCTATGTTTTTTCTTTAGGGAATAACATATGAATGGTAGAAATTAATATTGACATAACCCCTACTGCCTGATACCCTTACTTGGGAGTTCTTCGAGGTGGGATTTAAAAAGAGATATGTAAAAAAAGCCTACAAAGAGGAAAAATTGAGATAGTTTTTGAATTTAAAGCAGAACAGGATATTAGTGGCTAAGTATAAAGCGAAGTTTAGTCGTCTAAGCAAATAGGCACCAAGACTAATGTTGACAGTTGCTTTTAAATGCTGATAGTTTGAAGATGGTTTAAATGATCATATTAGGGAGCACTTGATAGGACCCATTTCTCTACATCTAGTAAGTTACCATCAACTTGTGCAAACAGCAATAAGGTTGGAAAGGAGGAACTAGTAAAGAAGAAAAGAGAACAAAGAAGAAGAAGCTTTTCTAGGGGCGGCTTATCAATAGGAAAAAGACCCAGAGTTACACAAGGAGATCAACCAGTAGAGTCTAGCAACCACCCTACACCTAAGGGTAGGAAACAGGAAGCCTTTACTCTACCTGGACCAGGTAGGGAGGCTACAACCGGATATGGTAGAGGCCAAGCTCCTGAATGTACTTATTGCTACAGAAGGTATTGGGGCACTTGCATAATGCTTACAGATGCTTGTTTCAGATGTGGTAGTACAAAACATTTTATGGCAAATTATCCTTTAAAGCAAGAACAGGGATCCAGTCAACAAAGTAATAAAGAAGCTTCTAATGCATCTTTCTCAACCAGGGGATGTGGTAGAGGTAGAGGTGGATCTAGTCAATTTAGAATGCAGTCTAAAAAAGCCTTTGAAATAGTTGATTGACTTTTTGCTCCTACACCTCTTACCCAAGCCTATGTTATGAAAGCTCGAGAAGATTTTGATGCTTCAGAAGTCATAGCTGGTATTTTTTCTCTCTTTAACACTGATATACATGTGTTTATAGACCTAAGTTTCACTTATTCATATATTTGCAATAGGGATTAGGGTAAAAGTGTATATGTTGTTGATCAATTGAATTTTGATATATGTGTGATTAGTTCTTTAGGCCATAGTATGTGTGTGAACAAAGTATATATGAGTTGCACTATTGTGATTCAAAAAAGAGAATTTTCAGCTGATTTAATTATACTGCCTTTTGATGAGTTTGATGTGATATCGGGTATGGATTGGTTGATTATATACCAGGCAATAGTGAATTGTAAAGCTAAAACTGTAGTAATTAAAAATGTTGAGGTTAAAGAGATAGTGGTTTAGGGTATTAAATCTAAACCCTTAGCCAATGTTATCTTAGCTATGAAAGCAAGGTGATTCCTTTGGAAGGGATGTACAGTATTCTTGGCTTTGGTACTTGACCCCAAAAGAGAAATAATTAGTCTTCAAGATATACCAATAGTCAATGAATTTCCTGATGTATTTCCCAAAGAATTACCTGGTCTTCCACCTGAAAGAGAAGTTGAGCTACCTATAGAAACCTTACCTAGAGCTGCTTCTATCTCCAGGGCATAGTACATAATGGCACCATCAAAATTAAAGGAATTGAAAATTTAATTACAAGAGTTGTTAGATAAAGGCTTTATTAAGCCTAGTGTGTCACCTTGGGGTGCACCGGTGTTATTTGTCAAGAAGAAAGATGGCTCTTTAAGGATGTGTATGATTATAGACAACTCAACAAAATGATGGTGAAGAATAAATATCTATTACCTCATATTAAAGACTTATTCGACCAGTTAAAGGGTGCCGGTGTGTTTTCTAAGATTGATCTTTGATCGGGATATTACCAAATATAGGTCAAAGATGTGGATATTCCAAAGATTGCTTTTATAACTCGATATGGCCATTACGAATTCTTAGCAATGCCTTTCGGGTTAACAAATACACCAACAATCTTCATGTACTTGATGAATAGGGTGTTTAAACCCTATCTAGACTAGTTTGTTATGGTATTTATTGATGATATACTGGTCTATTGTTGGAATTAAGTTGAGCATGCAGAACACTTGAGAATCTTGTTACAAACTTTACAAGAAAAGCAGTTGTATGCCAAGTTGAGTAAGTGTGAATTTTGGGTTAAGGAAGTCTCATTCCTTAGGCATGTTGTGTCTTCAGAAGGCATCATGATGGATCCTAAAAAGATCAGGCTATTGTTAACTAGAAACCACCTCAAAATGTACTGAAAATAAGAAGTTTCTTGGGGTTGGCAGGTTTTTACCAAAGATTTGTGAAAGGATTTTTAGTTATCGCCTCCCCACTTACTAAACTGCTTCAAAAAGGTGTTAAATTTGAGTGGACCAATCGATGTCAAGCAAGTTTTAAACAACTAAAGAAGATTCTAACAGAAGCTCTAGTTCTTACGTAGCCAACAACAAGTAAAGAATATTATATGTATAGCGATGCTTCCAAAAATGGGTTAGGTTGTGTGTTAATGCTGAATGGTAAGGTAGTGGCATATGCATCAAGGCAGTTAAAGCCTTATGAACAGAATTATTCCACTCACGATCTGGAATTAGCAGCAGTTGTCTTTGCTCTAAAACTATGGTGACATTATCTATATGGAGAGAAATGTAGGATTTACACAGAATATAAAAGCCTTAAATATCTATTTACACAAAGAGACCTCAATTTGAGGTAGTGCAGATGGCTAGAATTGTTCAAAGACTATGACTGTATAGTTGATTATCATCTGGCCAAAGCAAATGTGGTGGCCAACGCGTTAAGTCAAAAGATGATGGCAGTTTTATTGTTACAACAATGTAGATTGAGAATTGCATCAGATGGAGCCTTGATAGCTGAATTAAAAGCTTAACCCAAGATAACATAAACAATCATTGATGTACAAGTAGGTGATGAAAAGCTATAACAAATAGCCCAATCAATATATGAAGGAGGTCCAGTGCAGTATTCAATAAAAAATGATGGTGGTATATATTACCAGAATAGATTGTTTGTACTAGATGATAAAGATTTGAAAAGAGCCCTATTACAAGAAGCATATAATATAATTTTCACCATGCATCCCGATGGCAACAAGATGTATCAAGATTTAAACCAGTTCTATTGGTAGCTAGGGATGAAAAGAGATGTGACTGAATATGTTTCCAAATACTTAATGTGTCAATAGGTAAAAGCAGAGCACCAACTTCCTTTCGGACTATTGAATCCTATTCCCATTCCACAATGTAAGTGGGATAATGTCATAATGACTTTTATCATTGGTTTACCCACTACTCAAAAGAAACATAATTTCGTATGGGTGATAGTGGATAAATTGACTAAGGTGGCTCATTTTATACAGGTCCGATCTGACTACTTGATGAATAAGTTGGGTAAATTATATGTGGATGAAATTGTCCGACTGTATGGGATACCCATGTCGATAATTTTGGATCAAAACCAAAAATTCACTTTCAGATTTTGGAAAAGCTTACAACAAGCCTTAGGCATGAAGATTTATTTTAGTACTACTTTTCATCCACAGATAGATGGCCAGTCTGAAATAATTATATAGGTATTAGAAGATATACTGAGAGGATATGTTTTAGATTTTCCAGGAAGCTAGGATAAGTATTTAACTTTGATGGAATTCGCATATAATAACGGCTATCAAACTAGCATTAGCATGCCACTTTATGAAGCATTATATGGTTGAAAATGTAAGACTCCCATCTGCTAGATAGAATTAGTTGAAAGTAAATTGATCTGTCTTGATATTGTTAATGATACTGAGAAAAAGATCCAGATTATCAAGCAAAGGTTGAAAGAAGCAAACAATCGAAAAAAGTCATATGCGAATTTAAAAAGGAGAGACATCGAGTATCAAGTTAGAGATGAAGTATTCCTAAAGGTATCTCTATGGAGAAAGGTGTTATGATTAGGAAAGAAAGGGAAACTCAGCCCAAAACTTATAGGCCTTCATAAAATTATGGAATGGATTGGGACTGTAGCTTATAGACTGGATCTCCCATTGGAATAATCAAAGCTATATAATATTTTCCATATCTATATGCTCCAGTGATATCAATTAGATGAGTCACATATAGTATCGGTACGGGATATAATAGTTAAATCTAATTATACTTATGATGAAGAATTGAAGGAAATCTTAGCCAGGAAAGTTAGATAATTATGGAACAAAAAAATTCCTTTAGTCAAAGTGTTGTGGCAACATCAAGGTGTACAAGAAGTTACTTGGGAGCTCGAGTCAATCATGCAAGTACAGTACAAAATCCTTTAAGGGGGAGAGAGTTATGAGGCCCTCAACTGTACCTTAGGAGGATTACTAAGCAAAGTTTAATAATGTGTTCAATGGTATTATAATCTAGTTGTGCATGTCTAATTGATGTTACTGTAAGTTGGGACCTAGGAGGAATTGTTTATAAGAAAGGGGTAAAATGGTCATTTTACCTTAAAGCATGTGTGCTTAAATTGAGAGAAAATATGGAATTAGGGGCTTAATTGAAAAGAAAGAGAGTAATTTTTGTAGTAAAAATAGAAATTTGAGGGAATTAGGGAGCTAAGAGTAAACTACCAAAAGTCTTTTAAATGGACCAATGAGAAAATGACATTTGGCCTCTAAAATCTTCATAAAACTTGAATAAAACTCAAAGGATTTTACAAGGAAGTGTTTGGCCATTCAAGAGGAGAATCTCAACATCTTCTATCCTTAAATAATCCCTAAATATCATAAAAGAAACCTTAACAAATTCTGCTTGATTTTAAAGGAAAGAGAATTTAGTGTTTAAGTGTATAAGGTATTAGAGGTGTGTGTGTGTGTACACACTTGTATTTTTCCTTGTAGAAGGAGAACCAAGTAAAAGAAAGGGGAAGGAGATCCAAAAAGGTTGAAGAAAGTGCTAGTTGGGCTTGAAAAAGGTATGGGAACCTTTCATTTCATATTTGTGCGTGTGGCCATGTATGAGGCATATTGGATGCTAAAATAAGGGTTATAATAAAGTATTACTATGAATATTAGCCTTAAAACTTTGTGGGGATTGAATTGGCAAAGAAATATTTGAGATTTTTAAAATCTGTCTTAGGGTTCATTGGACTTACCTGAATTGTTTTGGCCATATCTCAAGCTAGAGAGCTGAAAATTGAGTGATTTTAGTTGCTATAAAAACTAGACTCGTAGACACATATTTTATATGAGAATATAAAAAGCTAAATCCCTTTGCATGATGATGAAATCTGGACTTAAATTCCGGTTGTGGCTGCTATGCTATCATTGGGAGCAGTCTGTATTTTTCATTGAATATCTTAAGATTGGTCAGTCTTATTAGGGTAATTTTTAATGTTTTAAAAACTATAAATGTAGAGTAACAACTTTATAGAAGAAAACTTTGTCTGAAAAGGTCATTTAGTATGCCTAAATCGATGTACAAGTTGAATTACTCAACCAGTATATAGGATTTTGTGAATAGGGGATCTTTCGTATGGCCAAAAGCCTATTATCACGATTGTGACTTTTGTCGCAAGTGTGATAGCAAGCTTTTATCCCTTATATTTGACCATTCTTCCCCTTTTACACCATATTAGGCTACCCCCATGTGTTGCATCTATAATTGAGCGTAACAAACCTTAAAAATACAAACATACAGAAGTTATAAACATAAATGTATATGAATTTGTGTCAAAGTTGGTATATGAATTTGCATGATTATATTATTTACTTTGGATAATGCCTATGAATATACACATTTACATTACTAAAATTATAAGCAAATAGTTAAGTTATACTACCATGAGTATTGATGAATATTTACATGTTTAATCGGTCAATATGATGCAATGTGATAACTTAGACCCAAGAGATGACATGATAATATATGAAATGAATAATGCCTGTATTGGAACTTAGTTATGGATATATAAGTATGCCTATAGGGTTACAGTCACAGCTACTATAGTTTGATCCCATTTGGGTCCATAGTATATTCCCATTTGGGACCACAATATTGACCTTGTATAGGTCCATAGATTTAATACATTTGGGCATTTATATGTTCAATATCTACGAGTATCCATAGCACTCGTTTTTCATATCCACAAAACTTAAATTTGCATTTTAGAAGTTATTAATGAACAATATATGTTTGATGATAAAGAAGGACCGGCTAATTATGATTTATAAGTTATACATAAATGTTACATGATTAAATATGATATGTTGTTTAATAATATAATTGCATCTCGATATTGTAATTGCTTACTGTGTATTTGGAAATGATCACTATGAGTGGTTGTCCATATGCTTAATGTTCTCCCTTAAGCTATATGGCTTGACATGGGTGTTTATCCTTGTAGGTATGCAAGATAGGTCGTTGCTGTAGGGATAGGGCCAATAACCATAAAGCCAACACCATTTAGGAAAATTTTAAAAGTAGGAATTTGTTGTAACCCTTTTGAGTATGTTTAGCATTGTACATATTTATTTTGGGAAATGATGTAATGAGAGTATAATATAATGAATAACTCAAATTACAGCTATGATATACTAAACCTAAACTTATAATGCCTAGTTTTATACATGAATATGATGATGAACCATAACAAATTATAGAACATGCGAACAACTGAGTTATAATACATATGGTTATATAATAGGGTATTGAAATATATAACATGAATATGGATAGGTTAGTATAGTCCTTATAGGTTGGCTTAGGTCATATCTTTCTAATTCTCAATGTTGTTAATAAATTAAATTCTTTCACTTGTTAAGGATTGTTTATTGGCTAAGAATTAATTACAGTTTTACTTAGTTAATTCATTAATACGGAAAGACTAGGTTGGGAGTACGAAGCCAATGATTATAACTAGCCCATTGTTTAATTTTTAGAATTAATTCTTCATCAATGATCAATTGAATTGATCCTGTGCTGCGAATGTCTTTAATTGGAATTTATCATCCATTGAATTTTTCTTAATTAATTTTTTGCTTATTTATTTATTTTAGTTCATTATTTTTTATTCTTAATTTATAAAAACCCCTCATTTAATTTTATTATTAAAATCTGGTTGTTTAGAATTATTTTGGTATTAGTCTCTATGGATTTGACCCTTTCTTGCCCTATTCACAATTTAATTTCTTAGATAAGTTTGGTATTTATTTTTGGTAGCTTCGATACCCATCAAATTTTGGCACCGTTGCCGGAAACTAGTCTAACTTAATTTAATTTGTTAATTACCAGATCTAAAATTCCAAAAGAACTTTTGTTTGATTCAAAGATTAAGAAAATAGCTCAGAGACTGAGGAAAGTGACAAGGATACATTAAGAACTCGCTGTAACTTCTTTCAAACAGCTGCAAGAAGAAGAGGTAGCAAATTTTGTTGAGTTTTTAGCTAAAAAAAAGAGGAAAAAAATGGTGAAAAAGACTTTAAGAGAGCTACATACACTACCATTGGACTAGTAGCCCCTGTGCATAACATATCTAGCAATAGACACTACTTTTGAGCTGAAATTAGGGTTGATTCATCTATTACCCTCTTTTCGTGGCTTGGAGCATGAAGATCCTCACAAGCATCTTAAGGAATTCCATGTCATTTGCTCATAAATGAAACCGCATGGAGTTATCAAGGAACAAGTGAAGTTGAGGGCCTTTCTTTTCTCCTTAGCCGACTCAGCAAAGGACTGGTTGCTGAATTTACCACCTGGAACCATCATTATATAGACTGACAAGGTAAAATTATTCTTAGATAAATTATTTCCAGCATTTAAAATAGCTATAATTTATAGGGAAATTAGTAAGATTAGACAAAAGGATATAGAATCACTTTATGACTATTGGGAAAGGTTTAAAAGATTATGTGCAAGCTATCCTTAATATGGCATAATTGAGCAGTCCCTTATTCAATATTTTTATGAAAGAATATTGAGTATGGAGAGGAAAATGATTAATGCAGAAAGTGGTGGAATCCCTAACAATAAAACTCTAACACAAGCTAGAGAATTAATCTAAAATATGGTAGCCACATCCTAACAATTTGGGCGATATCAGGACCCTCCTAGATAAGTAAATGAGGTATAATCTTCTTCCCTTGAAGAAACATTTAAAAATCTAAATTTTCTTATGCAAAAACTGGCTATAGGTAAAGCTCCTCAAGCTCAAGTGTGTGGAATTTATGCCTATGCTGGATATACCATCGATGTGTACCCCATACTTCAAGATGACTTACAAGAACAGGTTAATGCACTAGGTGGATATGCTGGACAACCCCATAGAAAGTATGATCCCTATTGAAATACATATAATTTAGGATGGCATGCCCATCCCAACTTATATTATAGAGCAAGACAACAAAATTCATAGCAACAATTCCATCTAAAGGCTCCACAACAAGCCCCTCAACTAGCTCCTAAGCATGGTATGTTTCTTGAAGATATGGTTC
Organism: Excoecaria agallocha; assembly: GCA_037975025.1. Taxonomy (NCBI): domain Eukaryota; kingdom Viridiplantae; phylum Streptophyta; class Magnoliopsida; order Malpighiales; family Euphorbiaceae; genus Excoecaria; species Excoecaria agallocha. Next base: position 119,818,303 of record CM075806.1, on the reverse strand, counting down.
ATTCTTTATCAACTAAAGAATTTTAAAATTATGCAAAAAAGATAGATTCAAGGTTTTAAAATTTAGAGAAGCAAATTAGACAAATAGAAATATCTTTGAGTAGTTAGAGTCCCAAGGACATTTACCCTTACAAATCATAGAGAAATCAAGATAAAATACAAGTGCAATTATCCTAAGGAGTGAAAAAGAGCTGGAACAATTCTTGCCCGAGGAAGATAACTAGAAAAGGCAAGGGGAGTGAAGAAGAAGGTAAAAGTTGAACAAAGGGAATAGCACAAAGGCAAAAATTTAGAACAGCCCCCTATTTTAGTTCTGCAGCCCTTATTTTCTGAAAGGTTAGCTAAATCTAAGAAGGAAAAAAAGATAAAGACATTTTTTTAACTTTTTACAAGGTTGAGGTAAATATTTCTTTAATTGATGCTATTAAATAAATACCTAAATATGCAAAATTTCTCAAAGAATAAAAATGCAAGGATAAATGTATGTTTGCTATTTCTTGTAAAATTGATAATTTGAGTATTAAGAGAGCTATGTGTGTTCTAGGTGCATCTATAAATGTCATGCATAAGTCCATTTATGCCTCTTTAAATGATGGACCTTTAAAAGAAATAGGAATAGTTATTCAATTAGCAAATCGATCAATTATCTATCCCGAGGGATTGTTGGAAGATGTGTTAGTTCAGACCAATGGTTTTATTTTTCCTACTGATTTTTATGTAATTGACATGGAAGATGATGATAAATCTTTTGAATCATCTGATAGTTTACTAGGTAGGCCATTTCTTCAAACAGCTAGGACAAAGATTGATGTGTACAAAGGTACTCTTACTATGGAATTTGATGGTGAAATAGTGCAATTTAATATGTATGATGCTATGAAATATCCATGTGAGATGTCTTATGTATGTGAAATTGATATCATTGAACCATTGGCTTAAAATGTGTTTGAAATGAGTGAAACTAGTAAGTTACAGGTTGCTTTAGATGAAAATGTTCACAGGGACATAATTGATGTAGTTGATGAGGAACTAAATATTGAAGAAGAGTTGCAAGAAGTAATGTTGGTATTCAAAGCCTTGAAGCTAGTGGTAAATGCACCTAACCCTTTAGAATTGCCTAACACTAACAAGAAGCTTTTACCATCTTGTTTGTAGGCACCAAAATTGTTGCTTAAAGTGTTGTCTGATCATTTGAAATTTGCCAACTTAGGAGAGGAGAAAACACTTCTGGTGATCATCTCCAATAAGCTGAATTCCAAGGAAGAAAAGCTACAAATCCAAGCTTTAAGAGAGCATAAAGAGGAAATTGGATGGACCATTGCAGATATCCCTCCACTTACATGCATAAGATTCATCTAGAAGAGGACATCAAGCCTAATAAATAAGCACAAAGATGTTTGAACCCACCAATAATGGAAGTGGTGAAGAAGGAGATTCAAAAGATGCTGGATAGAGGAGTTATATACCCAATTTCAAAGGGCAATTGGGTAAGTCCAGTCCAAATCCTACCCAAAAAGATGGGAATCACAGTTATGGAGAATGAAAATGGCAAGATGGTACCCACTCGAGTTTAAAATGGGTGGTTTTTCACTTCCTTTTATTGATCAAATATTGGAAAGGCTTGCTAGAAAATCTTACTACTATTGTTTTTATGGTTATACAGGTTTTTATCAAATACCTATAGTACCTGAGGACCAAGAGAAGACCACCTTCACTTGCCCTTTTGGCACATTCACTTATAGGAGGATGCCATTTGGACTTTGCAATGCTCTAGCGACTTTTTAATGATGTATGGTAAGCATCTTTTTCAGATTATGTTGAGAAAATAATAGAGGTATTTATGGATGTCTATATCATTTAATCAAGATTTTGAAGAGATTTTTAGAGTTTAATTTGGTTTTTAATTAAGAAAAATATCATTTTATAATAGACCAAGGGTTGATTTTTTGCCATATATTGTCTTCAAAAGGAATAGAGGTAGACAAGGCCAAAATAGATGTTATTCAATCTCTTTCTTACCCTGTAAGTCTGCTGGAAATTCATTCTTTTCTTGGACATGCTGATTTTTACAGGTGCTTTATCAAAGACTTATCTAAAATCACCCAACCATTGTGCAAAGTTTTGCAAAAGGTGTAGCATTTGAATTTGGTCAAGCTTGCAAAGATACATTTGATGAATTGAAGGAAAAGTTGATTTTTGCACCTATAATCTAGGATCCCAATTGGGATTTTTCTTTTGAAATAATGTATGATGCAAGTGATCATACTGTAGGGGTTGTTCTTGGTCAAAGAATTATAAAAAATTTACATGTGATTTATTATGCTTCACAAACGATGGATAGTGTCCAAAGCAACTATTTTACAACGAAAAAAAACTTTCAGCTATTGTATTTGCTCTAGAAAAATTCAAAAAATATTTATTAGGTACTAAAGTTATTATTTTTTCTTACCATGCAACACCGAGATATTTGCTAAAGAAGAAAGAAGCCAAACCCTGCTTAATCTACTTAAATGAGGAAGCATTGACTATAAACGATGATTTTTCAGATGAATATTTATTTGCTGTAAATACTCGCTGCACCTGGTATGCTGGCATTGTGAAGTTTTTGGTTATAGGTGCTATCCCTAAAGAGTTTTCTAGGTTTGATAAGGATAATTTGAAGAGAGATACCAATTACTGCACTTGGGATGAACCATATTTAGGGAAGTACTGCTTCGATCAAATTATTCAATGATGTGTTCCTGATGATGAAGTACAATCCATATTGAAATTCTATCACTTTGAGACATATGGAGGTTATTTTGGTCCCAAGAGAATAGCACGAAAAGATTTAAAATGCTGCTTATTTTGGCCTAATTTATTTTGAGATGCATATTTATACTGTAAGTCATATGACAAGTGCCAAAGAACAGGTAACTTAGGATACAAAGATTAAATGCCACTCACATCTATATTAGTTTGTGAAATATTTGATGTGTGGGGTATTAATTTCATGGGTCCTTTTCCTTCTTATTATGTCAATACTTATATTTTACTTGAAGTAGATTACGTTTCTAAATGGGTTGAGGCTAAAGCCATAAGGATTGTTGATGCCAAAACTGTTGTGAATTTTGTCTAAGATAATATATTTTACATGTTTAGTACTCCAAGAGTGCTTAGAAGTGAAAGAGGAATGCATTTTTGCAACAAAATAATGTATGCTTTCCTGAAGAAATATGGAGTCACACACCATTTGTCAATTGCTTACCACCCCTAAACTAGTGGACAAGCTAAAATTTTCATTAGGAAAGTCAAGTATATATTAGAGAAGACAGCAAATCCAACTAGAAATGATTGGAGTTTGAAGTTGGAAGATGCTCTATAGGCCTATCAGACTTCTTATAAGATATATATCGGTATGTCCCCATATCGACTGGTGTATGGCAAACCATGTTATTTGCCAGTAGAGTTAGAGCATAGAGCATTTTGGGATATAAAACGTTGCAATATGGAGTTAGATACAGCGGGTGAAAATCTCAAATTAGAGTTGCAGGAGCTAGAAGAGTTAAGGAATGAGGCATATGAGAGCTCTAAAATTTATCAAAAGAAAACAAAGAGGTTGCATGACAAAATGATATCTAGGAAAGAATTTCAAATAGGACAGAAAGTTTTACATTTTCATTAACGTTTGAAATTATTTTCAGGGAAATTAAGGTCTAGATGGATAGGATCTTTTGTTGTTACTAATGTTGATAACTCCAATTCAATATCTAGTTTTAAGTCATTTTTAATCCAGTTTTTAGTGTCTTTCTAGTGTTTTTTTTTGCTTTATTTTGCCGTATTTAATAAATTGTGCACATTCTTTGTTACTCCTAGCTTTTGTGTTATTTGGGGAGCTTTTGATGGAATATTGTGCTAAATTGTAAATTTTTTAGGTACCTCATGGTTATTAGGTTTTCCTAGTAACCATAACTTAAGTTTTCTGTCAAAACGCACCATCTTAGGGCATGTCACGATCAGCAGGGCAATTGTCTATATAGAGGTGTTCACTGTGACCTATGGAGCTCTTCAGTACAGAACCTAAGAAAGAAGTACCTCACAGTTACCAAGTTTTTTGTAATGACCGTGAGGTAGTCATGCTGTCAGTCCAGAATATAAAGGAGAGCTATGTCACGATCATTAGGTTTATGGTGATGACTGTGCCCCCTATCCAAAAGCAGATCGAAGCTACATCATTATTAGTAGGAATTTCCTAATGACTATGACTCATATTAGTTAAAAGAGGGATTTTTAAGTAGGTTATGGTCAACAAGAAATTCCTAATGACCGTGACCCATGTTGGCCTATTTATAACAGATTTTTTTGCAGAATCGGGAGTCTTGATTTTTTTTCAAATCTAGGGTTTTATTTCTTCTATATTTCATCCCTTTGTTCATTTTTCATACATAGATACATAGATATAGTTAAAAATAGATAGATTTATAGTGAAATACATAGATTAAACACATATTTATAGCTTATAAGTGTAGATTTACATAGTTTAAAGCTCATTTCCATTTAAGCTTTGGAGAAGAAGATTGAAGAACTTGGGATTCAGTTGGGTTTTCTTCTAAACCGAATTTTCAAGATTTATTCTATCCTTTTCTCTTATTATTTTGTAATGGGTAGTAAGTAGTCTTCTCGTTGTTTGGGGGATCTTTGAATCCCCTACCCACAATGTGAATATTGAACATATTTTGAGTTTATATATATGAATGAATGGTTTATTTCACTGTTTCTTATTGTTATTTCATAAGTTTTCAGTTTCTCAAGTTATTTTCCAGCTTGGATGAATGGTTTTTATCTTAAATCTTTGTTGGATATTAAGCTTGTGTGGATTGAATGCTATGAATGATTTTGCTAAGTTTTTCTACCATGATGTTGTCTATTTTAGACTGCTCCAAAATAGGACTCTAGATGTACAGTGTTTTATGGTTTGAGGGCTAGAGTGTAGAGTGAAATAGATGAGTTTTAGATTGTTTGGCTCCGAAATAGGAAAGCAAACCAAACTTAGGATTTAAGATCCGTGCTTAGGCTAGTTGTAAGGCTTACTTCGGAATGAGATGCTTTGCAATTAGAGTAGCTGGCTCCAAAATGGGACGTTTATATTAAGAAGGTTATCCCGAATTCATTTATATATTACATTAGGTTGAATTAATTCACATTTGGTGTGGGGTGGATGAGTGAACTTGAGCAACATTTCTTTTATATTGAACTTTTATACCTGCTGATTGTCTATAATTTAACTTATATTAAAATCACTGCTAGTTTTAATTTAACAACCTCTTTATTGCACATTTTAGTTGTTTAAAGTCTTCATTATAGAAAATAGATGATTCAGACAAACAAAACAATTAGGAATTCTTTAGCATACAATTATTTTCCATAGCTTACACACACAATCCCTTGGGTATGATATTTAAGGGTCTTAACTACACCCTACTTTATTACTTATTGATCTAGTGCACTTGCTAAGTTCAGCAACAAGTTTTTGGCGTAGTTTTTGAGGATTGGCCTTATTTGAGAGTTTTGATTTTTATTTGTATGTGTTTTCTTTTTCTTATTTTATCTTTCTTGATTCTTTTCAGGTAATCATGGTGCATGAATAAATTGAGACAAGGGCATGTAACACCGTACAACCTTAAAATCAAAAGGACTTTACATCAACGAAAGAGAGTTAATAGGGAAAATGACATTGAACCAAACCCTTCTATTGATGAATTTCCTCCCGAAGATGAACAAGTGATGAGAGCATAAGAAGGAATGCCGGGTAGATATAAAGAAGAAGTACCTAGGCAGAGGACTATTAGAGATTATGTTGTGCCAAGGTGGAATGAAGATCATATGACAATTATGTTGCCAAGAGGGATACAATTTGAGCTTAAACCAGCTACCATCACTATGATACAAAGAAATCAGTTCTTTGGTTGAGATGTTGAAGATCCTGCTCAACACATTGATATATTTTTAGAGGTCAGCGACACGGTTCAGATTTCAGGAGTTCCTACTGATGCAAATAGATTGAAGTTGTTTCCTTTCACATTGATTGGAAAGGCGAGGGAATGGCTTTAGATGCTACCAAGCTAGTCGATTTGGTAATGGGATTAGTTGTAAGAAAATTTTTTGATGAGATTCTTTCCTCCAACCAAGACTGTAAGTATTCATAACAATATAATGGGGTTTCACTAAATGAATGAAGAGCCTTTTCATGAGTCTTGGGAGAGGTTTAGAAGGCTATCAAGGAGTTATCCATACCATGAGATAGCTATTTACCAATTGATGACCATATCTTATGCTGGAGTTACACCACATATAAGGTCACTATTTGATGTATCATCTGGAGGGTCTTTCTTAAACAAGTTGCTTGAAGAAGCTTTTCATTTGTTAAATGAGATGGTAGTGAATGATTCTCAATGGGCTACTCCTAGATCAGTTCCAAAGAGGCAAGGGGTGCATAATATAGATGAAGTAGCGTTGTAGAAGGCACAGTTAGAGTTGGTGAAGAAAGAGCTAAGTGGTTTGAAAGTGCATAATAGAGCCTCAGTTGCTCAAGATAGAGGGTCATATGAAGGCAAGCCATTTGTTCAAGAAGGTGGAGTTGTGGATGATGTAAAAGCTATGGGATATTATCGAAGAAATGATCCATATAATGATACATATAATCTAGGGTGGAGGAATCACCTAAATTTCACTTGGAAGGATGGAAATCAGCATGTATCATCTTCTAAACCACCCGTAAGAGCTCTTTTCAACCAAAATGTCCATCATAACTATAACCAACCTTACCAACCTCAAGCAACCACTCATTATCAAGCCCCATATACACCATATCATCATCAAGGTTAAAGTTCAAACCAACCCCAAACTTAAGCATATCATCCATCAGGATATCAACCAAAATCAACTGTGTAAGAAAAGAAGCCTAATCTTGAATATATGCTAGCAAGTCTCATGAATAGTCAATAGCAATTTATGGCTAGTCAAAAGACAAGGGGGAAATCACAATAACAGTGGAACCAAAATCAAAATGCTTCCATAAGGAACTTAAAAACACAATTAGGCCAGCTTGCAAACTCAATATCTAATAGATAACCCGAGACTTTTTCTTTAAATGTGGATTGGAATCTCAAGAAGGAGGCCAAGGTAATTACATTGAGTGGCGAGGAGATAACACATGGAGAGGAGAAAGGTAAGTCACCTTTATCATCATCTATGGAAGAGCCGACACGAAAGGTAAGTGACTCTCACCCTAGGGTAGAGGTAAATGTAGATGCTCCTACAATTGACAAAGATAAGAGTATAGTGAATCCTAACGTAAAGGATCTTGACATAAATAGGTTTCCATTTCCTGCTATAGCTAGAAAAGAAAAGAAAAATGAGCAATTAGCTAGGTTTTTTTAAAAAAAAATTGCACATTACTTTACCTTTTGCTGAAGCATTAGATCACATGCCCAACTATGTTAAATTCATGAAAGAACTTTGTTCTAATAAAAAGAAATTAAAAGGATATGGGACTATGCAACTTATAAAAAATTGTAGTGCAATAATCATGAACAAGATTCCATAAAAATTAGAAGATCCATGTAGCTTTACTTTACCCTGTGAAATTAGTGAAACTTTTGTTGCAAATGCCTTGTGTGACTTAGGGGCCAGCATTAATTTAATGCCATATTCAATGTGTACGAAACTCAATCTAGGTGATCTTAAGAAGATGGGAATAAAGGTCTAACTTGCGGATAGGTCGGTAAGGAAATTGAGAGGGGTAATAAAGGACCTACTAGTGAAAGTGGGAAAATTTATTTTTCCTATAGACTTTGTAGTCATAGAGATAGAGAAAGATAGGAAAGTGCCACTCATTGTAGGGAGACCCTTTTTGAATGCAGCAAAAGCTTTGATAGAAGTCTATGGTCAAAAGGTCACCCTACGATTCAACAATGAAGAGTTGGTAGAGGATATGAACAAAGCCCCAAAGCATCTATCAAGTGATTTGAAGGAGTCGATCTATTTCATGGATAAGGTGGATGAATGTGTCAAGGAAATTTAGAAGAAAGTGTTGCTAGACGATCCATTGAATTTGAGTCTAATGCATTCTTTAGAGAATGAAGAGTTGGATAAAGCGAAAGGAGAACTGATAGTAGTAGTATAGAAAGACTGTAAAGAGGAACAAAAGGGAGATTCAAAATCTGAACTTAAACAAACCCCTTCCCTCTCATTTAAAGTATGTATTTTTAGAGCATGAAACAAAACCAGTAATTATCTCTTCTATGTTATTAGGTTTTGAAGAGAAGATGCTGCTTAAAGTACTGAAAAAGCATAAGGAAGCTATTGGGTGGGGGACATCGGACTTGAAAGGTATCAACTCAAGTTACTGTACTCATTGGATTCCTATGGAAGAAGAATGCAAATCGATGGCTTAATCCCAAAGGAGGCTCAATCTAGCCATGCAGGAAGTGGTTAAGAAAGAGGTACTCAATTTGCTCGATTCAGGTATAATCTATCTAATTTCTGATCATAAATGGTTTAGCCCTATGCAATGTGTCAGTAAGAAGAGGAAATAACAGTGATTAGGAATGAGCTTGATGAAAGCATTATACTCGCATAGTTATGGGTTGGAGAGTATGCATAGATTATAGGACACTAAATAATGTCACTAGAAAAGATCATTTTCCTTTGCCATTTATTGATCAGATGTTAGAGAGGCTAGTAGGAAATAGGTTCTATTGTTTCTTAAATAGGTATTCGGGATATTTGCAAATTCCTATAGCCCCTGAAGATCAGGAGAAAATGACCTTTACCTGCCTTTATGGCATATTTGCCTATAGGAGAATGCCCTTTGGACTGTGTAATGCATTGGCTACGTTTCAGCGGTGCATAATGGCAATTTTTTATGACTTTATAGAGAATATTATGGAAGTTTTCATGGATGATTTCACCATTTATGGGTGAGATTTTGAGAGTTATTTAAAGAATCTTGATTTGGTGCTAGGGAGGTATGAGAAAACTAACTTAGTATTAAATTAGGAAAATGCCATTTTATGGTAAGGAAAGACATTGTGCTAGGGCATAAAATTTTAGAGAAGGAAATAGAGGTGGATAAAGCTAAGGTTGAAGTTATATAAAAACTCCTACCCCCAACCAGTGTCAAGGGAGTTAGGAGCTTTTTAGGGCATGCAGGTTTCTAATGCAGATTTATCAAAGACTTTTCAAAAATTGCAAAACCCTTATCCAATTTGCTTATAAAAGATACTTCTTTTGAATTCACTAGTGAATGTTTATTGGCATTTGAAATGTTGAAACAAAGTCTTATCTCCACCCCGATGATTATATCTCTGGATTGGAATTTGCCTTTTAAGCTAATGTGTGATGCGAGTGATTTTATAGTAGGAGCTATGCTTGGATTAAGGCGAAAGAAGGTGTTTTATGTAATTTATTATGCAAGTTAACGACCACTACAAGAAAATCTAGAAATAGCAACAGAATTTGATTTCCATTGCTAATTAGCAACGGAAATTCAATTTCGTTGCTAAATTTGGTTGAATTATTTATGTTTAGCAACGGAATAAAAAAATGGTGGTATTCCATTGCTAAAAAAGAGGGAAATTTTAGCGTTAAAATTTTGGAACGAAATTTAGCAACGGAAACTTAATTTCGTTGCTATTTTAGCAATGGAAACTTAATTTCGTTGCTATTTTGTAACCGAAATTAAATTCTATTGCAATTTAGCAACGAAAATTGAAGTCCATTACTATTCAGTAACTGAATTAATAATCTGTTGGTATTGTGGTCCCAAAGAGGTGAAAAAAATTTTGGTCCAAAAATAGCAACGGAATATAATTCCATTGCTAAAATAGCAACCGAAAATATATTCCGTTGCTATTTAGCAATGGAATTAATATTTCATTGGTATTTTGGTCTTAAAGAGGTGAAAAAAATTTGGGTACAAAAATAGCAATGTAAATTAAATTCTGTTGTTATTTAGCAACTGAAATTAAATTTCGTTGCTATTTAGCAACTGAAATTAAATTCTGTTGCTAAATTAGTAATCGAACTTTAATTTCGTAGCTAATTTTTATTTTCAATGAAAAATAGCAACGGAATTAATTTCGATTGCTAGTTTTCATTTTCAATGAAAAATAGCAACGGAATGAAATTTGGTTGCTAAATTAGCAACCAAATTGATTTTCCGTTGCTAAATTAGCAACCGAATTGAATTCCGTTGCTAAAATTAAGGGTATTTATGTAATTTTCTTATTTGTTGCCCTAGGTATAAATTAGCCCCCATCTCTTCTCTTATCTTCTCCTCCTTTCAACAATGGTAATTCCCTTTCTCTCTCAATTAAAACGTCTATTTTGAGCATGAGAGGGTCTCTGATTGGCTTCATTAACCCCATTCATGTGGTGCGGGCTCTATACAAGAATTAGCGGGAATCATGCGAGATCCATAGATAGTATTACTGGGCAATTACTATTTAATAGCCTTTGCACCGAGTAAGTTGATTTTTATTTTTTCCTATATTATGGGTGATTTTATGTTTAAAGATTTAAAAGAAAGGAATGAAGAAGAAGAAAAAAAGGGAAACAAACATCTGTTTAAATCTTCTACTTTTTTTTTTATTTGTGCTCATTTTTAGTTTCCTAATTAAATGTGTAATTTGGGGTGCCCTGTAGAAGCCACCTAAGCATTCATAAATCGAAGTGATAAGATATTACCCAAAAAAAAGATGAGAGACAAAATGAAGGCAAGTTGGCCTTCGGTGGTGGGACAAAAGCCTTTGAACCCTTCTGGTTTTGTCGTTAAGTTGCATAATTTTGGAATTTATTCCCCTGTAATTTTTGAGAAATATAATAGTACAACATATTATTTTATAGAAGAATAGAAGATGTCCATTTCTATGTTATTTATATATATATATATAATGGTAGCTAGGTTTCCTTATTGAGCAAGTTCTTTTACTTGCTATTGATGGATTATATGTAGCGTTTATGTGTGTTATAAAAGAATGCTATACAAAGATAAATATTGGCTAAGAAAAAGGGAGTAAGATTTCTTATAGTATGTGTCTAGCAGAACCTGTACTATCTCTTCAGTTGTTTTCTATTGGTTGATTCAAATGCATTTTTCTATAGCCTACAACTCTTGTTGCCAATGTAAAAGTAGTGTTCAATTGCTTGCTGGACCAAGTAAGTTGTTTCATTAAATGTACTATATGGTAATTTATGTTATAGGTACTCAGATTTTCCCATTTAGCGGGTAGGTCAATATACAACAGATGGTCTTGAATGGGCAAAAGACATCTTGACTGAAGCTGCAGCTTTGAGAGAAAGGTTTGTTCTGGGCACGAGTGTTAGTAGAAGGGTGGTTGTTACAGCTGCTTTTGCTGTAATTACCTAACCACTTGTCTATCTTTGCATATTAATAAAAAGATATAAGTCTGGCATGTGTTTGTGTAATTGAATTATTTTTTATCCCAGAGTAGTTAATATGGATGACTATCAAACTCATCTTTCTCCTAATTCTAGTAGAGGTCTGCTTCTTCTATTTTGTACCTATAAATATGCTATTTTGGTTATTCAATGTTGACAATTAATAAGAGAAATTTCTCTATTCACACTATATCTATCTTTGCTTTAATTAATTCTACAACAAAAATAAATAGGCAAAATTTTCTCTCAGATTTCTAAAGAGGAATTTAACCAATGTTATTGAAATTAGACCAGATAAAAAATTGGTAAGGTTAAGAGTTCGTGGTCTAATCGGTCTGATCGAGTTGAACTGAGTTTTTTCATTTTTAAAAAAATAACATTATTTATATAATTTTATAAATACCACTCTATAAAAAATATAAAAATTCAATTAAAAAACATTCATCAAACATTAAATATAAGTCACAAAAATCCCAATAACAAGTCCCCAAATATCCTAAACATTCATCACATAAAAGTTTTAAACATTCAAATAAAAGTTTGAAATATAGTAAATAAAATTATGTTTATTGCTCATCATCATCATCATCATTGTCATCCTTCTCATCCTCATCACCATCATCATTACCACTCTATTGAGATTCTTTTGCATTCCCTTCAAGTTCTAAAAAAAATACAATTGATTAGATTTCAATTATTCATTTTAAATTAAACTTATAATATAATCAAATATAATTAATATTAACAAATTACATAAAAATAAATCAATAATAGTTGATTCTCTAATGTCATCATTTGGAAGTTCTTCTTGAGCCATTCTCAATCTCATTATAATCAAGTAAATTAATGGTTATTCTCATCAATTATTATCTTATGTATGTATCCTTTATATAAGTCAGGCTTATAACTTAACTATATGAAGCAATTAACTACTCTCTCTCTCTCTCTCTCTCTCTCTATATATATATATATATATAGTACAAAGAAAAAGTAATCATCTTATTATAAAAATATAAATAATTAAATCCACCCAAGGTTTGGTGCAAAAAAATCACAAATCACTTTAAAATTTAATGAATATAATTAGACACAAGGGTTAAGTTAGGCCATACACATGTTATCAATATTATTTATCTTTAGCATTTGGACCATTTCCATTTTCATCTCGACATCATGCATATTTTACATATTTCTCTTATAATTCATTTTTCTCATCGATTTAACTTAGCTTGAAAACATAACACAAACAGTTAACAACTTTACATGTATGCTACTCTTTGTTTTTTTATTTAATTTATTGTTGACCAATTAACTTAATTGATATAAATATAATATAGCATACATCTATTAATGTATAAATTAATGATAATAAAAATAATAAAAAAATTTAAAAATCTACAAAAATAGAAAAATAAAAAAACCATAATGAGAAAGCCATGTAAGAAATGTATATTTATTGTAAAACCATTCCTTTTTTAATAAATATATAAATTCATGGGTATTCTTAAATTTTCATTGAAAATAAAAAAATATAAATAAAACTCTTTCTCTCTCTTTATATATATATATATATATATATATATATATATAATTGTATGTCATGGGCTGTTATAAAAAGGTTAGGACCAAATATTAAAGTTATTTAATTTTGGTTAAAAATTTTAGTAGACATAATTTATATAGTGAAGTATGGACTTTATATTCATAAATACCCGATATATAATTTCTAATTTTATGATAACAAAATTAGAAATAAGAAAAACTTGTTAGATATATAAAGGGTTATGGTCTGAAAACAAACAAATGTTGGTAGATTTGGTGTAAACAGGATATCAAATGTCTTTGAACTTATACATAAAAATATTTATGGGTAATTTCCTATGGCTTCTTGGAATGGTCAATAATATTGTATAATGTTCATAGATGATTTTACACGAGATGGCTACATTTATCTCATTCATAAGAAATTGCAATCACTGGACGTGTTCAAAAGTTATAAGGTTGTAGGTTAGAATCAACTCAACAAAGGATTAAAAGCATTAGATCTAATCGTGATGCTGAGTACTATGGTAGATATGATGGATATGATAAATAACATCTAGAACCATTTGTGAAATTCCTATAGGAATGCGGTGTTATCCCATAGTACACCATATGCCGATTTCATCTACTATGAATGGCATTATTGAAAATTAAGAAAACATTTAAGGATATGGTAACGAGTATGATTAGTCATTCTTCCTTATTTGAATCACTCTACATAGAGACTTTAGAAACCACAATGTATATACTCTATAGAGTTTTAACAAAGGCAACTGAAAAGACCCATTATGAGCTTTGGATAGGCAAGCAACATAGTCTAAAGCATTTTAACATTTGGTGATGCTAGCCAAGGCAAGGCCTTATAGGCCAAATGAAAAGAAATTGGACTCTATAATTGTTAGTTTCCACTTCATTGGATACTTTGAAAAGTCCAGGGGTTACAAATTTTATGATCCCGTTACTCAATCTATTTTTAAGACCTATAATGCTAAATTCTTAAGGATGTTGAGTTTGCAGAGGGAGATAGAGTTAAAGACTTTGTCTTTGAAGAGGACTATATTAATAGTCCTTGAATTTCTATTAATAATGATAAGGAACAATTCATATGTATGACATTGTTTAAGAAGCAACTCTAGATCTAGATAATGTCATTGATCATCCCGTACAACCTTAAAAAAGTTATCCTAGAAGAACAAACTATGCACCCTTAAAAACCATTGTCATTAAGGAGATCCACTAGAGAAAAGAGAAATGCAACTTCGAATGATTATATTGTATTCTCTAAGAACATAATGTTAACATTAGTGTGATATAAGATGATCCAATCAACTTCTATCAAGCCATGGAAATTTCTAACTCTCAAAAGTCGATAGATGTCTTGAATGAAAAGATTAAGTCCATGAAGGACAATGCTATTGGCAATCTTTTCCTATTACTTAAAGGTGTGAAGCCCATTGGGTATAAATGGATATATAAAACCAAGAGGGATTCAAATGGCAATGTTGAAAGATATAAGGCATATCTTATTTTTAAAAGAATTACGAAACAAGAAGTCATTGATTATAAAAAGAATTTCTCTTTGATTTCATCAAAAGAATCTTTTAGGATTATAATGGCTTTAGTACCATGTTTTGATCTTAAGCTATATTAGATGGATGTCAAGATTGTGTTTCTTAATAGCAACATTGATGAAATAATTTTTAAGATGTAACTAAAAAATTATTTGTCAGATGATGAAAATTTGATGGTTTGCAAATTAAAGAAATCCATCTATGAGCTTAAGTAGGCATCTCATCAATGGTATTACAAATTTTATTAGGTCATAATCTTGTCCAATTTTGAGATGAATCTGGTTGATGATTGTGTATACCATGACTTCAATCGGAGTAAGAATATTCTTTTGGTTTTATATGTTGGCGATATATTGCTTGCTAATAATGATATAGGCTTATTGCATGAAACCAAGTCTTAAGCAAGAAACTTTGAGAATAAAAATCTTAGTGATGCCTTCTTTTTTTTATTAGGAATCCATATATATGGGGATCACCTTTGAGGTATCATTGGATTATCATAAAAGGCCTATATTGAAAATTTTCTTAAGAGATATGGCATATAAGATTGCAAACTAAGTGGGATATAAGATTGCAAACTAGGTGATACCTATGTGGCTAAAGGAGACAAGTTTAGCTTTGATCAGGCCTAAAAATTCTTTTTAGGAAAAGGAAATGCAAAATATTCCTTATCCATCAACAGTAAGGAGTATAATGTATGCATAGATTTGTATGTATCCAAATATTATGTAAATTATTGGAGTGTTAGATATATATTTAAGCAATATAAGATTAGACCATTGGAAAGCAACCAAACAGATCATGCGATATCTATAGTTAACAAAATACTACATGCTCACATATAAGAGGTGGTATAAGTTAGAGATCATTAGGTATTTAGACTTTGACTTTGCCAAATGCCAAAATAGCATGAAATCTACATTAGGCCACATCTATTTGTATGTTAGAGGTAATTTTAATAATTAAAAAAAATGATTTTTTTAATTTCATTCACATGATTTATTTATAGTTTCAAGTAATTTTAATATAGACCATATGAAATGAATATTTTATTTTGTAACAGAAAATTATAAATTATTTTATAAGTTGATAATAATTTTTTATCAATTATACCAAAATCTAAAATTGTTTATTTTGAAAATTTAAATTTTTAATAATAATAATAAACTAATTGTTACAATTATTATATATTTGCGTGTTCAAGATTAATAAAAATAAATATTTATAAAATAGTAATATAAAATTTATTATTTCATTTAAAATAATAATAAAAAAATTTGGATAATAATACTAATGTATAATAATAATAATAATAATAATAATAATAATAATAATAATAATAAGATTTAAGTTTCTTATTAGATAATAATAATAATAATAATAATAATAATAATAATAATAATAATAATAATAATAATTTAAGAAGGCCTTTAGATTCTAAAAGCTTGGAGTGAGATATTTATTGGATATAAAAAAAAAAGAAGATGAAAAGAGATGAAAATTTTGGGACCAACAGAATTTGTGTGGCCACAAAATTTCATAAAATAAAGTAACCTTTAAAAAAAGAAAAGAAAAAAATCAAAAAGGAGCCTAAATAAAGAGAGAGTGGAGCAAGAGCGTGAGGGAAAGGAGGGGCATCGCTCTCCCCATCACCGGTCACTGGCGCAGCTCATCTGTGATTTCTTTTGCCATTCTCTCTCATCACCGATTGCCTCATGTCGTTGTTCCACCCCTTCAGCATTGGTCACTAAGTATATGAAACTCTACCTGACCCAAGTAATCATAATAATTCTATTTGAATATCTAATTCGGATCGAATTATTTGATTTATTTGGATAAAGTCAGATTTTGCACATCTCTAAAGACATTGATAGACAATAGAGTTCAATCCAAGACTTAAACTCATACAAGTCAAAATGAATAAATTTTTTAATTTAATCCAATTTTTTAAAATCATACAAATCAATTTATATTTAAATTTTTACATGTTGAATTTGAATATAAATTGAATTAAATTTTGACAAATTTAATATCATATCATATAAAAATATTTAATTTTTAATTTATAACTAGATAAGTATTTAAAAAAATCAGAAAAAATAATTTTAATTTGAACAGTTAAAAATAAAACTAGTTTTTTTAAATCTCCTCCCCTCAATCCTGTTGACAAAAATAAAATTATAAAAGAAGAAATAAATCTAAATATAATCAAATGAAATTTTAAAAATAAATAAATCTAAATATAATCAAATAGATGAACAGTCAAGAAAGTTTATAATTTATTTTTGTTTTTGCAAAATTTCGATCAAATATTAAATTATTAGAAATTTTAATTATATTTATTTACCAAACTATCCTTGGATATAAAAACAAAATAATAAAAATCGGCAGCGACTATAACACCCTAAATATTATAATTCAAAATATATAGTCATTAGATTCGGGATTCATAAAATTTTACCATAAGTATTGAGACACTTAAATTATAAAATAAGTTAAATAAGAATAAAAAATGGTTTAAAATGATGCAAATATTAGATAGATAAACTCTAATTATATTTAAAGAAAAAAACTCTGAATATATGAATTTATTAAATTAAATATGTGTACATATACCTATATAAATATAAAAAATTGGGTAAATGTATTTACAAAACTATCCCTTATTTTACTGATATTGTAAAACGAAAGTGGGGCATTTTTGTCTTTTTGGAAACCCTAATTGCCCCTTCCCTTCGCTTCATTCTTCATTTCTCCTTACTCTTCAATGCACTCTCGAAATCTAATACAGGGCAGCAAATTCAAAAGGAATTATGGAAGTGAAGGGATCATCGAAGCCAATGATAGCAACGCAAGAGGAGATGGTGGAGGTCAAAGTGCCCATTTCCTACAGAGACCAGTGCGCCCATTTGTTGATCCCGCTCAACAAGTGTCGCCAGGCCAAGTTTTATCTTGCAGTCAAATACATTCAGGGTGCAGGATTTCCAGATGAATATTCTGTTAACCTTAGGCAAGTTGTCCTTTTCTAATCTTCATTATTAAATTTTAATGGTAAGAAAGGCGGCTAATTAATGAAGAATTTTGGTAATTTTGCAGTTGTTCAGCCTGCTGTTCCTACACTTCTTTCCTTATGGCTACAACATTTTCATGTGGAGCAGACTGGCAATTCTTGGTACGTGAGTACTAACTACTTCTTCAGTCTTAAAAGGGAAAAGGTGTAATTTCAGTTTTAGATCATGTTTCCCTTGTATCTTGATGAGAAAAGAGTATCCTTTGTTACCTTTCTTGTAATTTTTGTACTTTCTTGAGCATTTTCCGGTTAGAACAAGTTTCCCTGCCATGGATAATGTAACATTGCAATAGTGAATCTGATCATTTTGTTATTGCGCGAATTAAAATCATTCAGTTCTAAATAAGTTTCATGTAGTCACGTATGCTGGTAGTTTTTGTCTTTCCCATCTGTATGATCCTTTAATTATAACATAGATATGAAGAGGCAAGGGCAAAAGGTGTTTATAACTATAACAGAGAGTTGGAGGATGTCATAGATCGGCTCATTGTTGAGTGTGATAAGAAAATCACCAGAGCTCTCAAGCGTCTAGAGGCTGAGGATGCAAGGGTTTTTCAGTGCTTTTCACATTCTCCAAGTGAACAAGGAATGATAGATGAGGCTCAAAAAGCATTGGAAGAGGCTGAGGCACTTAAGAAGGTTTTGATTAAATATCTCGTTACTTTGTTTTTTGATTATTATTTCTTTTGTTCTATTCTTCCCTTTGCTTGCCTTTCTTTGCATATTGAACTTCCTCTACTTCATATTTGGTATAATTATCTCGTATAGTTAGAAATTATGGGGCTACTTACTTTTTATGTTCTTTATCTACTCTATTTATTTGAGTGTAGAGAAGCATTTACTTTTTTGTTTCCACTTTCAGCGACCAACGTTTAGCAGATCATTTTGGGGGGAAGCTTCACTTGGGCTATATACAAATTCGTGAGAAACTATCTGATCATTTTGCCTCAACCACCGTTGCTTTCCCATTCCGGTTAGGCTTTGTTAAATGCTTGCCACACGTTTTCCCTTTATCACTCACGGCTGTGTTCATGCATTACTCATTATATATATTTCCATTACTCATTAGGAATATTTCAGTGAACTTGTGTTCATGTATGCTTCAGTTTGTCAGCCATTAGATCTTGATCTCTAATCAAATCTATAACATTTGATCAGTCATTACTTAATTCTATTTCCTATTTCCTTGAAAGCATGTCTGACAGTGCAGTGGATTGTATAACATTTGATCCTTGTTAATGCCACCCCATTGCCATGTGTTCACTTTTTCTTCAGATGCATGGATGACTTTTGTTTTAGACAGAGATGGAAAAACTTAGGAGATGTGTTGTACATGATTCTTATACGTGCCATAGGATTTCTCATCTTGAGACTCTACCATGGTCAAATAATTTTTCACACACCTTAAAGCAACTAAGTATTGCTCACTGTCCAAAGGTATGAATGCTAAACTTTTTACTTATTACAGCTGAACCCGAGGTACACTAGAATTCATGCCTTAATGGTTTAATGAGTTATTTGCATGATGTAGTTACATACTCAACTATTAAACTTGATTACTTTTTGGGAACTATCTAAGTGCCAAATCCAGTGGCTCAATCCCAATGTATGTGGGAGTTCTATTGAGAATAACTAAATATGTGGTTTCACGAAAATATGAAACTCGTTGTACCTTCTAGAGAGGAAAGTAACAAGATTTGTTTGCTTTAGAATAGTCTAGATTGGACTATGGGTTTGGGTATGTCTTTAACCTATCGTTAATACTTTCAAAGATACCACTATTTCAGCTTTCTTCAAAACAATATGGATAGAGTAGCACTGGAAAAAATAACTTCTGCTGTGACTTTCAAAAACAAATCTTCTGCCACTTGTAAATTGGATATTTTGGCCATGCTTTCTTCCTTATTTCATCGTATTTTGTAGAATTTACTGTAGTTGCTACACATATTCAACGATACCATCATGCACTTGCAGATTTTGTGCATTCATTTACAACGTGCTTCCATAAATCATTTTGGAGAATTTGTTAAACTTCACGTATTGAAATTTTCCCTGCTTGGCTTGTCATGCTTAGATTTTCTTCATTGATTAAAGGATAAATTTATTGAACTTGCTATTACACCTTGCCTTGAATTGATACAAAATGAAGATTTTTGCATACTATTTGTGTTGGTGACTGTAGGGCCATGTCAGATTTTCGTTGATTTTAAACATGTTTCCCTTTACATTGGAAAAGCTGCAATGTTCAAAACCAAGGTAGGCTGAACTATTGCTGATATGGATGTATTTTATATGATAATGTTCCTGTCTGTTTGTTATACATGTCTATGGCCTACATCAATGGGTAATCTGGTCATTTCCTTCGGAACAGTAGTCTTCTCAATCAGATGGTCTGATAAAAAATTCTAATGTCCTGAACCCTAGTTGTAATTTCCAATTTTTAACTATCATATATAGAGTTAGTAGTTTTGACGCGTAAAAGTTGTAGTATAACATCTATGTAGAACCATCACAGAGGGTTATTTTTCTAAGTTGCCAAGCTCCTCAAACTTAGCATTTGTTTTTCCTGCCTATTGCCATAAGGTGAAACCTGATGATGTCCAAAGATTGCTATTTTAGTTGCTGGTAAAAGGATGTGATTCTAAATCTAAGAAAAACTTAGTTTATTCTCTAGATTAGGAAAATCTTATTGTTTGTCTTTGGTCTGGCAGTGTACTTTATGTTGCTCATTGATTTTAAATCTATTGTGATTTGGTCCCTTCTTGTATCATCTATGATTTAGTCACTGAAGCTGGAATTTTGTCAATTCTTACATTAGAAATGAATGGAAATAATCCTTGTGGCAGGCATTTAGGATTGTAGAACATACATTCAAGGGATTGATTTGGCTTTGGCATGAGTGACTATCTTATGTTAAATAACTGTTCAAGGACAGAATTGGAGGGAACTTAAGATCAGTAACCAAGATATACTTTAAGTATTGAGTTGACCAACTAGTAGTACCAGTTACCTACTGAAATAGCACATAATTTTTCACCATACTGAATCCATTTTAAAGCATGTCTGTCTCTTTTTTCACATGTTAAACAGTGATTTAATGTTAATGAATTGATGCTTATAGCCTTTTATTGTATTTGCCTTCTAAAACACAAGAGTTGAGAGAAATTTGGTTGTGTTTGCACTTTAGACATTGGGATGTACCTATAATTACACTCATAGACTGTTTAACAATTATTTATGTCAGAAATAGAGATTGTGTGAAAGATGAGATTCTTCCACCATAATCTCAATAATCAAAATATAGAATTCATCCCATCTTTATCATAGATTCTATCTTATAACTTTAACATGGAAACTCTAACAACAATAAGACTTTACATCCTAATTGATTCCTATTTTCATCAACTTATAATATTATCAATCGTGAGAGAAGAAATAATCCAAGTTGCAGAATCTATGTTGTAGCATTGACCATCCATGATTGTAAATACTTGCCCATGATTGTAAATAGTTGCCCATTGAACTGGGCACATCTACAGTGCGATGGGTACTATTTTGGTTATCAAGGTTGGTTGATTAGCAAATGTTTTTAGGTAGGATATTTACAACAATAATTATGAGAAACCTGAAACTTTTGTATGTACTGATATTTACATCAATAATTTCTAACAATTAGCACTCTGCCTCACTTCATTATTTTTTCTGTCTTTTCTTCCTTTTCATGTTATGTTCTGATGCAGGTAAGCAACTTGATAAATTGTGGCGTGTATGTATTTACACTAGAGATTTTTACATTCATCCAGGATGTTCCTTCACAACGGAAAGATAGAGGTCAGGTTTATGTTGATAGGATAATAACTACAAAAAGAAAGTTGTTGGGATGCTGTCATGCTCCATTTTTGTTAGAAATTAGTTAAAAAAAAAGAGATGGCTTGATTTAACTGCACTTTATTTTATATATTATTTTTTTATGTTGACTTTATATTTGTAATGAATTCATCACAAATTATATATATATGAAAAAATAAGATTATTATTTATATTTGTATCTATTATATATGAATTTTATAATATAAGATTATTATTTATATTGTATACAGGATAAAAATTTAAAAATACAATAAAAGAAAAAATTAAATTATGCAATAATGTAGCGACAGATTTGCGACAAAAACTGTCGCTACTGTGCAAACGTTAGAATTTAAGAAATAATTAGCGACAAATATTTCATCACTAAATTTTACAGAAAATTTATAATTAGCGACGGAAAATGTAGTCGCTAAATATTATTATTATAATTGGCCGACTAATTATGAATATAAAATAGCAACGAAAAAAATTAGCGACTGATATAGATTTCATCGCTAATATATTCGCAACTAGCCTTTTAGCGATTATTCGTCACGATGTCGCTAATTTAATTTAGCGATGGAATTCTGTTAATTAGCGACATAATTTTTCGTCGCTAATTAACAATTTTTTTTGTAGTGAGTAATTATTCTTTTTTCTATTCCTTAAAATTTTAACTTGTCATAAACCTTTTCATACAATAAAGAGCAGTCTACGGAAGACAAAAATGACAAAAGTCCAATATTTTACAACATAACTTCTAATTGTTGTCCATATAACGAGTAATTGGGCAAAGATAACCCTAAAACTTGCATGAGGTCCATGCATCACAAGTCAAGCATATTCTAGCGAGTACTCCAGCCAACGTATTCTTTGGAGCATATGATTCCCTCTTATATATTTTTAGGCAATATGATTTTGCTGCATTCCTATATATCAACTTCACATCTCTGCTCAAGTATATATATGAATACTTATATTTGCTTCATGTTCAGCAAAAGTAAAAGTGTACCCATGCCTAATTATAGCTAAAGCTACGCTCTTTATTTGATTCTTTGTCTATCTTATACTTTAGTTCATTAGACACCACAACATCAAATTTAGGACATAACTTCATGTGACACATTAAACTAAAAATCTTATAGGTAGAATCAACAATATATTCTTTCGAGCAATGCTTACAACTTCTTCTCCATTTTCTATCATTATTCTAACTTGCTATTATGAAATAGAACTCATTCCATATAAAAGGCAGCCATCCTCTTTTGCAAGTGCTTTTGACAGAAGTGTCAATGCTCTCAAGCACACTACCAGGATAAATTTTATAAACAACTGCAAAGAAACCAAAATAAAAACCAAGTATAAGCATGTTTGCATAAATCGGATCAAAAAAGCTAAAACTGAAATATGACCAAATAAGAATTTTGCACTTCCATCTGAATTTGACCAACAATAAAACATAAATTTAATTTAAAAATTTTTCACAATCATAAAAACATAACATATTTAAATGATCTTTTTATTAAAATATTAATTAAAAATAAAGCATGAAATGATTGAATTTATGGCCAGAGTAGCATATAACTAAAGGAAAAGTACATTTTTTCATATTTGTCCAAAGATAAATTTATAATCAATTTCATATTCTGGAATTCATTTTTTTGGATGGGCTCAATTCCTAAATAGATATAATGGTCCTAGAGAAAAGGAAAAAACTTTATAGAAATAAAGGATTCTACCATGCAAAGATCAATTCATTTGTAAAATCAATGAGGTATTGTACTAAGCATATAAAAGCAACAACTTTTTCTTAAAAAAAATGATCATCTAAGAGAAAAATGAATCACGTAAAGCAATTACAAGGGACAACGGTGAAGAACTTGGGATTTTATAGAGTAAAAGATATTGACCTTAGAACCTTTATTCAAGTAGTATACCCATTCCTGTAACTAATAAATACCATTATGACATTAAACCAAACACAATCTACAAATCCATAACCTATATAAAAATATGGAAAGTACCCTGAAGAGAAATGCAATATGGCCTGATTAACTAAAGTTAGCATGCATTGAAAACTAACCAAATTAGAATAAATAAATTTGAAAGGTGAATAAAATGACAAAAGAAATAATTTCAATGAAATGTGAACCAATGTCCTTTTATATTTCCTTTTGGAATTAAGGAAAGTTCATACAAAATGATAATACAAAAGTGACATCAACACTTAGATTCTTATTTGGAATCAAGAAAAGCTAATAGATTTTGCAAATAGATCAAAGTAAAAAAAAACCATAAACAACAATAATCAATAAAAAAAGTTAAAATTAAAGTAAGACAACACCTTGGAAATTAATTGACTGAATTTGGAGAAGAATTTGATCGATCTAGAATGTTCTCTGAGCTTCTCACATCAAATAGTAGCAGTGGATCTTCTCCATCCCAGATTAATCAATAGCAGAATTAGAGGTAACATAGTGGAAGAGAAAGGAAGAAGCTTGGGTAAACAAGTTTGGATTTGTGGGTGACCGAGTCCTTTGGGCATTTGGAACAGGCCCAACGGGTTGAAATTTAGATATGTGATTTTTGGGTTATCCCAAATGGAAAACTTTTGGATTGGGTTGAGTTTGATCTATTTTTTTAGGTGGGTTTAGGTAAGGTTTTTGGATTGGGACAAATTTGATAGCTCTACTTTCCCTAATATAATATAATATATGTTGTAATAGGTAGATAAATATTTTTACATGCTTAAAACTAACCAAAATATTCCTATAAATTAATTGGTATTTCCTAAAATAAAACATTTTTATTTTTTAGTATAATTTTCATTTGTAAATATTGTTCACAAAGGACCAATGTCTTAATCTTTCAAATGCATAAGAGGATCAAAGTCCGCAAACAAATAAATTGATCCGATTTATGTATGGAATGTGCCATGCATGTTTAGTTAATAAATGTAAAATTAGTATTTTTTATTGCTTTGCATA
Organism: Excoecaria agallocha; assembly: GCA_037975025.1. Lineage (NCBI taxonomy): Eukaryota > Viridiplantae > Streptophyta > Magnoliopsida > Malpighiales > Euphorbiaceae > Excoecaria > Excoecaria agallocha. The sequence goes on along the minus strand of CM075806.1, from coordinate 119,793,843 downwards.
TATAAACTAATTTTAAATGCTTTCTCTATTACTTTCTCTATTGTTATTGCTTTTAAAATGAATGATATGATATATGCATGTGTATATTCATGTGAGAAGAGGGATAAAGTTTATAACTCTAGTCGACTTAACTTTTGTAAAATTAATTATTTAGAGCATAAATTTGGATTTTGAACAATCTCTCGTATAGACCTATAAGATTTTTCCCGATTACTCTAGATGGCGAATTCATAAATAAAAATCACCTTGTGGTGTCCATCGAGAGTCCAATTTATCTTATTAGGAATAGGATAAAGTTACTTGAGATACCTACCTTAAGTTTGGGCTAATCAAGCTGAGTTGAAAGATTAGATAAAAGTGGCAATGTGAATATATAGCCTTTTATAAGTTTTAAGATCATTTTCCACTTGAAGAATAATTAAGATTATCTCCCGACTTTATCTTTATTACCTTCAACAAGATATAAGGAAATATGTTAGGAGTCAATCTCACCTAATTCAAGTGTTTTAGCTTTTCGAGCTCTGGCACTTCTCTTCAGTTCACTAGATTGCTCAAAAATCTCTTGTGAACTAGGTTGCTCAATAACCTTTTAAGATGCTTTTTCTAATGTTTCATAACTTGACAAGGATTGAACTTTTTACCCATGGTTAAAAGATGTTCGAAAAAAATTTTATATCTCTAGATTCAATAATTAGGATTGAGTATGGACAGATTAATCAGTCCATTAATTTCGATTAACTGTTCTTTGAATTTTGATTTTTAATCAATTTTTTCAAATAGATTTATTGGTTAACCACTAAAAAATTTAACTTAATAAATTATATAATTTTTAATATTGTTTTTAATAGTTAAAAATGCTATAGAAATGAAAAAAATACAAATTAAATATAATATCCATTAAAAGAATCAAAAGAAAAATAAAATTTCTATAATTAATTATAAGAATTAAATATATTTGATATAAAACTAACAACTGAATGCTAATTATGCATATATAATAAATAAATAATAGTAATAAAAATATAATCTCAATGTTTATTTACTAAAAATATGTATTATAATAATATTTTAGAAAGTCTTTAGTATTTTTGTAGTGTAAAATTTAAAATATAATATATAAAATATATATAGATTGGTTAATTATTATTTAACGGTTAATCGTTGATTTTTAAAAGTGAAAACTGTAAATCTAAATTTTCAATTTGGTTAATTTAAAAATCAGTTCAATTTTAGATCAATTTTTTCGATTAACAAAAATTTCAATTTTCTTTGCTCACCCTTATCAATAATGACATTTGACTCTAATTTTAGAAGTCAATGAGCTTGGTTATTTAAAGCATTACCTACAAATGCATATTTGATCCCTTTGGGATCTAATTTGGTCTGATTTGAATAATTTTTCTTATAATATGCATAATACCTTCAAACTTTGATATATCCATATTAGGCTTTATTCCTTTCCAAAATCAAATGGAGAAATTTTATTTTTCTTCATAGGAATCCTATTTAATGTATGATAGGTAGCAAGAGGTGTTTCATCCCATAAATTAAATGGCAATTTAACATATAGCAATCAAGCTTTAACCATTTCTAAATAAGTCCTATTTCTTCTTTTGGCCAAACCATTTTGCTAAGGAGTATCTAAACATTCATGAATAGTACCATTTTCTTCACAAAAATAATTGAATTCTTTAGAAAAGTTTTCTCCTCGTCTGTCAATTCTTAAAATTTTAATTTTCTTTTCTAATTGATCCTCTACTTCAGCCTTATTATTTTTAAAGGTATTAGATGCTTCATCTTTATGCTTTAACAAATATACATAAGTGTATCTTTTTTTTTACAAAATATACATAAGTGTATCTTGAACTATCATCAATAAATGTTATGCAATATCTACTACCACCTCTACTTAACATGCCATTTAACTCACATATGTCATAATGTATTAAAAAAATTAGTATTCCTTTCAACCTTTGAAAGGCTTTTTAGTCATTTTATATTTAACACACAATTCATATTTTTTAAAATTCATTTGTATCACCTAAAATCAAACCATTGTTAACCATTCTTTTCATGGTACTTAGGCCAACATCTGACAATCTAAAATGCCATAAAGAAGTAGAATCAAGCATATAAATTGAAACATGATTATTATTAATAGAATTATGAATTATACACAACTTGATCATTTCATTCCATCACTAGAATATATAGCCTTTTCCAACAAAGATTTCATTTTGGGATAAATTTAATTTTTCTAATTCAAATGCAGATTTGATACCCAATTTGCCTAAAAGTACCCCGCTAACAAGATTGAGATTCATATTGGGAACATTTGAAACATTAGAAAGAATAATTGTCTTGCCTAAAGTAAATACAAGTTAAATAATTCCTTTACCAAGTACTTTAGACCTTTCTTCATTTTCCATTTGAATCTCTTGATCATTATTCATTTCTTAGTAATTCTTGAAAAAGGACATTTCAACGATGGCACATGTATCATACCACGAACTAGAAACTTTGCCTTAAATAACATAGGTCTTGCTCACAATAATAGCATTGATCTCTTTTAATTTTCTTCTAACGAGTTAATTTTTAGTTTTTAGGTCTTTTTAACTATGCATTCTCTTGCATCATTGATAAAGCTTAAAATGTCTTTATCTCATAAGAAGGAGAGTCAATGGTTGAAGGGCCGATCGGATGGATAGACCTGCAAGAAGGAGTGTCCGGTCGGACTCAGACATTAACACTCCGAAGCTTAAGTTAGTAGTTTTTAAAGAAAAAGTGTTTAGAGAAAGAGTCTCAGATGTTCGATACTTGAAGCCATCGTGTTTTAGGCTATTTATAGGGGTTCTTTGGAGGAGTACTCAAGTACCTTGGGGAGCGATAACTGGTAACTGGAGCAGGTGAGCGGTGATGTGAAAGGGAGCAGTTGAAGAGTATGGGTGTTGGCTTGTGTCAATGGGCTGACGGGACGTGTTGTCCCATCAGTCCGATCGGAGGTCACGTCTTCCTGTTTTAGCTTCTAGCTCATGTATTGCTCTTTTACCTTTAGGCTTGGCCCATTCCAAATGTTGTTGTTGGACTACCCTGATTGGGCCTTTAGGAATGTATTTTTCATAGTTATCACTTGTCCCCCCTTCAATGGGTCCGATCGGGCGATGTATTATTTTATTATTTTGAAGGAATTTTTGAATTTTTGGGAGGTACCCGCTTGAGGAGATATGTCCATCAATTTTGGACAACCGTTATGCATTTAATGCTTACACAAGCGCCGAGGGCGACGCTCCGCTCTTTGTTATGCATTTAACACCTGCACATGCGTTAGGGGTGACGCTTCGTTTTTTGCTATGTATTTAATACCTGTACATGCATTGAGGGCGATGCCTCATTCTTCGCTATGCATTTAATCGATTGGAGACACATGGAAATTATCCATCAGAGAGGCGGTTGGAGAATTCTAGAAGCTCAGAGCCTATAAATAGATGGCTTTAGGGCAATTTTTTCTCATTTTTCAGTGATTCTTAACAAAACTCTGTCATGCCTTTTTTCACAAACTTCGCCATTTTCAACTATTTTGGAGTTTCTATGAGATTAACCAAGTAATTCCTCATTCATAATATCATCATCATTTTATTTTTTTCAGATATGACTTCAAATGGCATTAAGCCAATAGATTGGAGTTTTCTTAAGGCTTATAAAGACCATGAGACCGTGGCTCATTCTTCGAAACTCATAGAGGAAAAAGTGATTGAAATCCCTTTACAATACTATCTTCCCACAAAGGTGTCTGCGATGGTTTGCCCAAATTCCATGATGATGAATGAGGGAATGCTTGGGCATAAGAACAGTAAGCCATTCATTCGCCCTTTACAGACATAGCTGCGGAAATAATATAACATAAATTTTTTCTTTGTTATTGGAAGTCAAAACAACTTTTTAGACCATGCCTCTTTCAACATACTTCAATTTTATACTATGATCTTGGCCAGATTCTATGCATTTTCCAATTATTATATCGTCGCTCTATAAATTGGCATCAATGTAAGGAAAATCATCATCATCAAGGCTGTCGACACGTCCGATTTTGCTCGGTATTAGGCTCAAAATTTACATTGTTGTCAAATTTTTGCCTCTGACTGATTGGGTTCCAAAGAAGTTTCGAAAGATATATATATATATTTTTTTTGTAACTTGTAAGAATTCTTCATATATAAAAGTCGATTTGCCTTTCAATTACACCTTCATACTACAATTCTCATTTTAGGCAAAATTTTTCATGAAAATAACTAAAGAGAATAAACATTATCAACCATTGAGTGTATGAAAATCATATGTGGAGAGTGCGTAAATTTAACTAAGGGGAATACTTTCTGAATTTTTAATGCGCTTTTCAAGCATCGTGTGCACAACTATCTTGGATCGGCGATCACTTAATCCAATCGGATTAAAAACATACTTTCCATTCAAGTGAGAGTTATGACTTAGATTTATTGCATCAAATGTAGCAGGCGACTTTTTGATCTTTAATTTGATTGAAGTATTAACCGATCGGATATTCGTTGGAGAATCATGCATGACGAATGACCTTTCGGTCTTTCATTATTTTAAAGATTTGATGACTTTGCATATCAAGCGCCCAGAAGATATAATTAACTCAATTGGTGATGTTCACATGTTAGGCCTAAAATAAAATTAAACTTTGGCGAATAAATTGATGGAGATTTAAACAAATGCACCTCGCGTCTTTGGCTCGGAATGGACGTCAAGCCTAATAAAGGGACTTATTTTGTAAGCGAATGGATTTCAACTTTCGCATCTTTAACCATGTCAAACCTAGCGATTGGGACAATACCAACCAATAGGTCAATGCCCTTAGTTATTTTGTGGAGATATTTTAGCCAATCAGTGACTTTTTGGAGGTTATCCACTCAGGAGATATTTTGGCCAATTATAAGCTTTCACATGTTGGGTTCGAGATAGACATCCAACCTAGCGAATGAGTTGTACCACGATCGGATTACGTTGATCGAATTTGGAGTATTCATCAATTGAGATTTCCTTCGACTGGAAAAAGACAATCAACCTGCAAATAAAAAACAAACCTAATAACAAATAAATGAAAACGTACCTTTTTTTGAAGATGGAGAAAGATCGGAGAGTACCCTCTTTATTGAATGTCAATTTATACATGAATACCTTCTTCAATGCTTCGACACTCTGACTTTTAGGAATGTCCAGCCTTTCAAGTGTCCTGAGTCTATAAGTATCGGAGCTGAGGACTTTGGAGATTTCATAGGAGGCCTTTCCGATTTGGAGTGAGCTTTCCGTTTCCAGCATTTCCCGTGCCTATATTTATCGTTTTGAGCCCAAGGTTAACCACATTGGGGGTTCTTGCCTTTTTTGAGTTACGATTTTTCACGATTCTTTGTTTGTAGGCTGCGATCATGGCATAGACGTCTTCTCTCCCTTCCTCTAATAGGTCCAAATTTTAACATCTATCCAGGACGTTCATATGGTCATAATAGAATATTGTACAGTAGGATAAGAGATCGATTTCTACAGGTATCATTGCCTCGAAGCCGTAGATAAGAAAAAATGGCATTTGATGCGTACCAGCTCTTGGAGAGATCCTGTAAGACCATAAGACGCTTTGCAGTTCTTCAGTCCAATTGCCTTTTGTCTTGTCAGGCCATTTTTTCAAGCCTTTAAGGAGTGTTCGATTGGATACCTCGGTCATCCTATTGCTCATTTTGGCGGGATCTTTCAAATTGGCTTTAATCTGATAAGTCGCGCCTATTCATTTCAGTCTTTATGTATTTATTGTTGATACACATATCAAGGGGGATGCCTCATTTTCCATAACCGCCATAATGATTTGGAGACGCGTGGTGGTTATTCAATTGTTGAGGTGTTTGGAAAGTTCTATAAGCTTTTGAGTCTATAAATTGGTGATTTTTGGGCAACCTCTTCATCCTTTTATCGATTCTTAACAAAACTCTATCAAATTCTCCTTGTAAAGTTTGTTTATAATGTTTTTACGCAAAAAGTTTTTGGGCTTCATACTCCGAAGATCCGGAGATTTTAGTATTTCTTACAAGGATATTGTATTTTCCAAGTAAGTGGACAACTTTTGCCTTTTAATTTTCTTTATTTTTGTTGTAACATCATCATTATTCCTCCCTTTCCATGAAAGATGGTTTCGAGCAACAATCAGTCTATAAACATAGGGTTTCTTGAAGCTTAGAAAGGCTATGTGACTGCGGCTCGCCCTTCAAAATTCACTTAGGAGGGGATGGCTGAGATTTTTTTATAATATGATTTCTTAACAGAGATCCCTGTGATGGCCTGCCCTAAGTCCAAGATGGCGACCTAGGGACTTCTTAGTCGTGAAGACAATGAACAGCTTATTTGCCATTCAATGAGCTTGGGTGCGGGTTAAGGCTTTCCTTCAAAGCCTTCGAAATTATAATTTTTACGTGCTATAGAATTGCCCTTGGTCTTCCAATGGACAGAGATCAATGCTCTATCTCATGACCCGGCCATAAAGGAAGTTGTTCATTATATCGTCTTTCACGTATGGCTTTGAAGAAATATTCTTTTTTGGTAAGGACTGGAGGACTTGACGTATATATAATCCGATCGGATATAGCTACTGCCTTCGGAGGATAAAATGTCTGATCGGTCCTTGTAGGGAGCGATGTCGAAGATACGGGAAACCATATAATTCTAATTATCTCCTTAGCAATCTAATGTTGATATTGGTGCAGATTATAACCATCATAATTAAGTGCATATTAAATATCATGTATTGCATGTTTATGAAATATGCATTGGTTGGAGAGTACTTTTCTTTTATTTTTGTAGCTGCAGGCATGATGGCTAAGGGAGACGATGTTACTAAGCAATTGGGTGACCAAGCTAAGGCAAAGATGGGGGCCGAACGTGCGGCCAAGGAAGAGAGGAAGTCGAAGAAGAGAAAGCTTGTGTCTTCCTCATAAGTGCAAACTTCTGTGCCCTCCGCCAGTGCTCCGATCTCTCATCCCCTTCAGCCTCTTTCGGTGTCTACTGCTACACAGCCTTTATTAGATGGTCAGCGCCCCCTATAACGTTTCTTATTGAGGGACAAATTGATTCAGAGTAAGAGCATCTAGTTCTACCTTAAACGAGGTCAGCTAAAACCAATGCGTCCCCAGTAGGTGAAACTGCACAGAGGAGAGTTGAAGAGGCATCCAAGAGGAAAGCTATCAGCTGGTGGCTACTACAGATGCTAGGGTTGCCACAAGAAGCCCCTTTGAGATGAGTTCGCTTGGGGTGTTGCTGCCAAAATTTTCGAAAGGAGTGCTACAATGCTAAGAGGAATTCTAAAAAATCAATTTGGTGATGGCTGATCTATTGAAAATAAGGCAGTGTCAAGCTTTATATGCCGAGGCATGTTCCAAGAGGGCGATTTTAAGGCAATGGGAGATCCCAACACACTGTCCCGAGAATGCAGCCTTTTTCAATAGCAAAGCCTAGAGGTATTTTTTCAAGATTCTTATTCTAGAAGACCTTTCTTCCTATTATCCATTATCTTATTGATTACTCATCCCTTCTTCTTCTTCTTGTCTAAATTTCAGTTGATAAAAAGGGGTTTACATTTGCACGGCGTGGCTAATCTTTGCCGAAGAAAATGGGAAGATTTCAACCGGGTTAGGAAGGAAGTGAAAGTCAAATACGATTTAGCCAGAAAGGAGTCTTTGGTTGCCCAATCAGAAGCTAAAAAGTTAAAAAGGAGTCCGCTCTTCTTTTTCAAGATCTAAAAGCTCGATAGAAAGAGGTCGACCACCTCAAAAGGGATGTAGCCCTTCTGACAATCGAGAGTGTCTTAGTGCAAAAATTCAAAAAAGAGACGACCAGATTGAGGGACGAGTCCACCCATCTATCTGCTGAATGCTCCAAGACTGAATTCAAGCGTGATTTTCTATGTAGGGAGTGAGATTCATTGCAAGCTACTTTGGAAAAAGAAGGGACGCAGAGAAGGAAGCTTGAGGAAGAACTTTCTTCCCAAAAGGAGGATATCTTAGATCAACTAGGAGAAGCCCAGGGAAGGTTGCTGACTCGGCTAATTTATGAGGCTGGCAAGCATTTTTCTAAGGCTGATCTCAGCTGGATGGATGATCCCGGTATCTTGCCCGATCTTCCTACTAGCGACGACAATCATGAAGTCCCTCAAGACCCCATATTGTCTTAACCAGACGCCGGTGCGGAGATTAGATATGAGGCTGCAACTTTCTTATTGATAGAGAATGCTACTGGAAAAACAGCGGAATCTCCTAAGCCCCCTACCAATGCTTCTGCAGGGCCTTCTTCTAGTGTAGAGATAGTAGACATAGAAGTGTAGTTTTTCATTGTAATAATTTTATCCCCGCTTTGTAAGAATTATTCATATATAATATTTGCTCTTCTTGTCAGTTGCGTCTGTACACTGCAATTCTTATTTCAAGCAATATTCATCATAAGATCAGTTAAGAAGAAAATATTAAATTGACTAAGAAGAATCGTGTAAATCACCCATGGAGAATATATTAATTCAGCTAAGGAAAATACTCCCTGAACTTCAATATGCTTTACAAGCATTGTGGTACACGACTCTATCAAAAATTGCTTAGTACGATCAAATGCACAAAATGAATTATTTAGTCAAGAATTATGACTTAGAATTATTACATCAGGTGCAGCGGATGACATTTCAGTCTTTAGCATTATTCTGATCAGATATTTATTCTAGAGAGATAGTTAACTTAGCTATCGACTTTCGCATTTTGGATTCGGGATAGGCGTTAAATCTAGCAAATTAATTAATGAAGATTAAACGGGTGTGGATGAATTTCGCATCCTAAGCTTGAGATAAGCATCAAGCCTCACAAAGGTGTTTATCTTGTTGATAAATGGACTCCAACTTTTGCATTTTTATCTATATTAAGCCTAGCATATAAGTTGTGTCAAGCAGGGAATTTTGACCCTAAAAGTTCAAGGGAGTTATTCGCTTATAGGGAGTTACCTATTTGGATCGGGATAGTTCTATCATTCGACCGGAATTAAGATGGCGATGCCGATCATAATTGTAGATTTTGCATTTTGGGTTCTTGATAGATGCCGAACCTGGTGAACAAGTCAATGGAGATCGAATGGAGGCGTCTTGCATTTTGGGTTCAAGAATAATATCAAACCTAGTAGACAAACTTACGATAAAAGGGAGCTTTCATATTTCACGCTTGGGATGGACATCGAGCCTAGTGATAGAGTTGTGACATTCGAGCATTTATATGAAATTTTGAACTTTCAAAATGATTTCTGATAGGTATCGTTTTCAACCAAGAGTGATTACTTATTCTGACTATTCAGGGGGAGATTTATAGGCGCCAAGGCCTTCATCCCATTCTCCTGCTGATAAGAAAGATTTTTTTCGATCCGTACTAAGGCGATTGAAAGATAATTATCGATCGGGGTGAGGTCCACAAGCGTCGATGCCTTCATCTCGAACTTCCGACGGTGAAATGATCCGAACTGAAAGCCAATTTACTGGAGAGTTAATAAGTCTGCTTAAATGACAAGTATTAAATTCGTGAGTTTTGGACACTTACCTTTTTTTAAGTTATTTTTACTTTGTGGAGACACTTATTTTACGCGCATCATGGTGTTGAAATTTTCAATAGCTTTTCGCATGTTGCAGCCCTTTTTATTGTTATTTCTTTAAGAACCCGAAAATAGATCTTTAAATAGCCAAACAAGTAATATTAAGACGGATTGGTATTTCAACGCTTATTACAGGGCAATAAGAGAATATTTAAATTTAGTACAAATGCCTTTTTAAGAACTTAAATTGTAACAATTGCACCTGATTTTGCCGTTATTTGCTGATCTCTTTAGTTTGTCCGTGTTAATTTGGTTTTTGGTACTGATAGTTTTTGTTTGAACCAGTCACCTCCTTTCCATCATTGGACAATTTACAGGAGCTTTCTCGCTTATTGGTTCGAGCATCCGACATCGTGACATAGCTCACGACTTTTGTCGCGGCCTCCACTATTTCTCTTCCTGTTTAGCCATTTTGGGTCAGTTAGTTTTCCCATATTTTCTCTTGGTGCCCATTGGTGTTTGGAAGGAATCGGTACTGAGGGGAGTAGAGGTCCCAACCAATCGATTACTGCAATGGTCAGATTTATTTTGTTCATCCTCATTTCCCCTCTCCGTAATCCTCAAGAAAACCGACCACTTAAGCTTCCCTTCTGCTTGATCGGATGCGGGGGTTTTACTGAATGGCCAACCATCTGGATATTGCAGTCTATCCATTACATTAGTTTTCCCAATTCTGTTGGATCTGAGAGCATCATCTAACTGGACGCGCCGCCTGACCCTATCCATTACGTCGGGAAAACTACTTGGTAGCCTTGCTGTCAGTGATTCGGCAAATGGACGATCCGTGATGACCCTTTGCCAAGGCATTTAATGCTAGTTCCATGCTTAAATCCCCTACTTCCGACATTGTAGCTTGAAAGCAAATGATGTAGTCTCTGAGACTTTCATCGATTCTTTAGTAAAGGTTACACAGGTCACTGATCGACTTTGATGCGCATGTTTGCCCATAGAACCATGTCACGAACAATTCTTTGAGTTGCCTGAAAGAGGTGATTGATGCATGAGGGAGTCCGAGGAACCATTTCAAAGCGTCCCCTCCTAAGGTGGTTGGAAAAACCCTATAGGCAATCCTTTCATCGAAGGTGTAGACCTGCACTTTAGTCAAAAATTTCGCAAGGTGAATAACAAGATCAGTTTTACCTGTATATTTGTCCATCGCCACATCTCTCCATCTGGGAGGCAGCTTAGACTCTGTGATTTTCCTACAGAAAAGGGAGGTGATGTTGCAGGCATTCCCCTTAGACATCCCTTTCATTGGCTCCGCCAGGCCAAACCTTTCAAGTTTTTATTTAAACCATTCATCCTCCCTGCTCATCGTCGCAGAAGTGAACTCCTCTTTTGTCCTTTGGAAGCAATTGCAATTTGGCGCACATATGTAGGTCAAATCATCACCAAAGGATGAGACACATAATCTACTAAGGATATGAGGAGCATCTCTGCTCGAAAACATTGTTTCCTTCCCCTTATCATATCTGTTGGTGATTCTAGTGCCTACGCTTCTTCCATCATGAGCGCTTGACTCTCTAAGGGAAATCCACCTATTCCTCCCTCTTCTAAAGTCTTCGGCCATTAAAGCCATTTTCTGACTACTTTTAGAGGTTTTGGGCATTCTTTCCATTTCCAAGACTTAGACCACACTATCAGTGAGGTGACCAAGGACAGCACGCATGTCTCCTACAGTAATATGGGCGTTCTTCTGCTGTCATGCAACCACATCATCGAGATTTAGGAGGGGGTCGTTTTCGACTGGTGATCTAAAAGATCTCTCTCTTAACCTTGAGGGCTCTGATCTATCCTGGTTGTTGCGATTACGCTCTCCATGAGCTACACGTTCGTAAGATCTTAAATCCTCCATGGCTCTTAATGAAAGCACCAAATGATAAAGTTTAAAATGTCTTTATCTTGTAAGAAGGAGAGTCGATGGTTGAAGGGCCGGTCGGACGGATAGACCTGCAAGAAGAAGTGCTCGGTCAAACCCAGGTGTTAGCACTCCGAAGCTTAAGTTAGTAGCTTTTAGAGAAAAAGTGTTTAGAAAGAGAGTCTCAGATATTTGATACCTGGAGCCATTATATTTTAGGCTATTTATAGGGGTTCTTTGAAGGGGTACTCAAGTACCTTAGGGAGCGATAACTGACAACTGGAGCAGGTGAGTGGCGATGTGACATGGAGCAGTTGGAGAGTATGGGTGTTGGATTGTATCAGTGGGCTGATGGAACGTGTTGTCCCACCAGTTCGATCGGAGGTCACGTCTTTCCGTTTTGGCTTCTAGCTCACGTCTTGCTCTTTTGGATTTGAGCTTGGGTCATGCCAAATGTTGTTGTTGGACTACCCTGATTGGGCCTTTAGGAATATATTTTCCATAGTTATCAATCATGATCGAGTTTTCCACACACAAACCAACTTTCTTTTTTGGACCTCTTGAATTTCTTTTAATCCATTTTAGGACCAAATGAAATTCCTTTCTTTTTTGGAATTATTTGAATTGGCTTTATTAATTACCATCATAAGAATTTTCATTCTTATCTTTCACTCTCGATTCTTCTTTATAGGAAGGTGCTTTTGAACTTCTTCCAAAGAAAATTCCTTGAAGCAATGGACAATTTTCTTCGATTCCTATATCCTTTCCAAGATTATGCAATTTCGCTATAATTTAACCAACTTAAAAATTTTCAGCAAGTTCAATTCCAAAGCCTTCAATTGATTCACAATAATAATTCATGCATGGATTTAAAAATAGGCATGTTATCATTAAAATTAAATTTAAAAAACTATGAAATAAGAAATTTTCTTGTACCCTCCACCTCTAATTTGTATTTGAATTCCAAATCTTTCCAAATTCCCTTAGCAGAAGGTTCAATAATGTAGAGATCATAAAGTCGATCGAAAAAAGCATTAAGAATATGACCCCCTGCACATAATTTCATCATCTTCTATTTTTCCCTTGTGCCTTGAGTTCCTCAAAATCATCTCCTAGTGCAAGAATTGTAAGCAGTATCAGATAAAGTACGTACTTAAAAAAAATCTTCAAAGCAGCAAGAATAATACTCTCAAAATTAGTTATATGACACGGATAAGTTATTAGGACTGGGTGGTTATGGGTAGTTATCAAATGAAAGGACATATCCTTTCATTTTTATATACATCTATTAATTTAAATTATTTAAATTAATTTAATTTGAACAATTTCTAAAATTAACTCCACTAAAGTATACAAGATTCAATCAAGGTTAAGCAAGCCTAATGCATAAGAGCTTGAATTTTCAAATTCTGAACAAATTCCAAGAAGTCAGGGGATTAATATGTAAAATATTTTTGAGGAGCTTTTTAATTATACATGTTTCATGCATCATAATTCTCTTTGAATGCATAAAATAAGTTTTAACATAAGAGTTATCAGACCAATCTATTTTGCTTTTCAATAAGACAAAATAACAATAAGTTTTACTTTTTCTCCAGTCTTTCTTTTCTCTAATGGCTAGTTTTTGTTCCGTAATGATTATTAAAATGAGTTGTTTTTTATTTTTAAAAGTTTAGAGAAGTTGACCATATTATCTCTTAAGATGCTAACTTCCACTTTATTCAACCAAATTTCCACATCTTTGCACTTCATATATTATTATTCTTCTCAAATTTATTATAACATTGTATTGTAATTTTTTTGCGATAAATCTATTGTAAAATGTTGTAAGAAGAGTTGACTAGAACCTTAGAAAATTCTAGTATATGTTTTACATCTTTTACTTAGAAAAAAAAATTATGTGTACCAGATTTGTATATTGACTTTGACCCTTTCTCATCAAAATAATTCTCAATAAAGAGAAAGTTTCGAGATGATGTCTTGGGAATGGAGGTAAGCAATAAGGTTGAACCACTGTAAATTGATTTCGTTGATTTTAAGTTATGATTATATTTAACAAATTTTGTTCTGTAAAAGTTAAATAGATTTTCGGCAAGAAAATTTTGATTTTAAAAAAGGCATTTGATCTAAAAGATATTTGCAACTATTTTGCACATACATTTTGCATAATACATATATTCTGTTAAAAAAGAAATATCAATAGATTACTTTTGTTTTACTAAAGCGAAATTAACCATAAAAATTTTAAGACATTCAATTTACCTACCTCTTATGTGTCATCGAGACCAACAAATAACCTAAATTTAAAGGTTTTAAGAATGATATCTAGCATGCGATAATGCAGAAAATGTGCCAGAGTGAATTTAGGGTCAAATTGGTAATTGGATACAGAATTGGGGAAAATTAGTAATTTTGACTCAAAATGCTAAAAGTGATTTTAGCCAAGAAAATTTTTATAAAAAAAACATCATTTGGATATCAAACTAGTTGAGAATGGAGAAAATTGGAAAGGAAAAGGGCCAAAATATGATGTTTGAATCAAAATTTTAGGCCAAAGTCCAGTAGTGTCATGCAACACTTAAAAGACTATATTGTAGCAAGTTAGAAATGACTTAAGAAGCTTCTTTTCTTCAGAGATGAACTAAAATTTTGCCTACAAATTTGAAATATCCATGCAAAACGTTCTAAAAAAATGGACTTATAAAAACAGAATATCAACATATGCCATCTTTTCAGATAGTGATAAAGCTTCGCCCTCATCTCCTCTAGATGACTCGCCATGTCCAAACAAAAGAAATAAGTCCGCCTTAATGTATGTGGTAAATTTAGGATCATCCGCTCTATATCATGACGAAGTGTTGTATAGAAATTAAGGTATTTTCAACAAAAATGTATTTCAGAGAATTAATAAATGTAAAATCATTGATAACTTGAGGATATTAATTTATTCAAGACGGAAATAAAATGAGATTACTAAATTCAAAAATCACTCGTGTTCATGTCTCGGTTTAACTCACCGAATGGCAACTATCACTCACTTGAATGAGAATGGCCTGCCTCATATAGGGAAATGTCCCTATTCTTATGAAAGGGTTGATACTCACCCCTCATGCTATTTCAAAAGACACATACAATTGGTACCCTACTTTCCCACCTCTACAATATTATGTGCATTTTTGAAAATTTTAGTGGCAACCCATTAAATATTATTCCAATAAAATTCAATAGACAGTCTTTACTTTCATCACTTGCACATGCTAAAAGAACTCTGAAAGTCATAGTTACATATTTTCTCAATATTAAGGATAATGTGTGCACATCGCTAAGTTCAAGTGGGCAATAAGTTATTTTTACCAATTTCAGATATGTAAAATATTACTCCATCCGTTCTTTTTTATATATAACTTTTGAATAAAATTTAAATTTTATTTATTCGTCACTTTTAAACTTTTAATGTAATTTAATTTATTTTTTCAATTTATTTTTCTTTTTTAATAAAATCAAAACTAATTAAATTTGATAATTTAATTTTAATTACGCAATTTAATACTAAATTTAAGTCTATTTATTATTTCTTAATTTTAGTAAAAATAACAAAAATGACAGATAAAAAAGAATAGATCCAGTATTTGTAAAGTTGATGTGTAATTAAATTTTTTTACCAATTATAGATGTGCATTTATGTATTAATTTTTCTGTTCCACTAAACGCGATAACTTTTAATTCTCTACACAGATAAAAAAGATTAATTAATACCGAATCTATAAACTATTTATTATAACTTATAAGAATATTCTTTTACTAATTCTTTATAATTGTATATTTTTATTCTATTAATTATTTTTTATACATACATAAGGGTAAAATAAAAAATATATATAATTAATTTTTATAAAATTTGGAATTATTATTTTGAATGCAATAAAAAAATTCTTGATAATTGGCACCACAAATAAGGATGAGCATGGACCGGTTAACCGGTCCATTAGCAAAAAAATTAACCAATCCATTAATATCGGTTTTTTAAAATCACTAATCATTAACCAGTTCGTTGTATTCGGTTAATCAGTCTATCGGTTTCAGTTTTTCAGTTTGGTTAACCAATTTTTTTCGGTTAACCATTAAAATTTATAAAATAAAATTATTAAAAAAATTAGATAAAGTTCAATTCAATTTCAAATGTGTAAAATAATTTAATATAAAAATTACGAAACAAACATAATTTACTAGTCAAAATTCATGTTATATAAATTAATAGCTAATATTATAAAATAGATTTGATATTTGTTGAAAATTAGAATATGTTTGATTTTAAGTTAAATAAAATTTTGAATAATATTAAATGTTATAACATAAACTCTAAAATATAAGAAAATGTAATTACATGCTATTAAGTAAAATATGAACACCAATGTATGATAAAAAAAAATAATATATATAAAAGTTAATCGGATACTATATATAAATATTATTATATAACTAAAGAGAATGACATAATATAAATTTAGTTTAATATAAAAAAAATTAATAGTATACTATATATAAATATTACTATATAATTAAAGATAATGACACAATATAAATTAAGGTATAAAAATAAAAATTTAATTTAAATATATTTTAAAATATTATTTCTATAAATTTTAGAGAGAAATAGAAAAAATTGAAGATATAAAAATTATATATATATATATATATATATGAATTGAATGATTAATCGGAATCTGAAAATTTAAACCGTAATCATTAAAAAAATATATAAAAATTAAAAACTGTAATAAAATTTATCGAATTGATTAATTATAAAAGTTAATCCGATTTCGGATCGATTTTATTATTAATTATATTTTTTATTTTTTTTTTGCTCATCCTTGCGAAAGATGGAGTGTCACTTTAGTATTTTGTTTTAGTAAAACAAATTCCTTCATTCATAGAATTAGGATAGGTTATGTCCATCCCAAGTTGCCCCCAACCAAACTAACGGCTCCTGGAATGCCAAATTACATGCACCACAGCAAACCGACACATTAATAAACGGCTCACATGTACCACAGCAAGCCAACATATTAACGGCCCTCATGTTGATATGATTGCAGTTTTATCAATTATTCATGGTCATTTTTAGATTTTTGAATTTTTGATATTAGATTCATTTATAAAATAATTTTTTTATTATATTTATATATTTTATATAAGATAACCCACAGCTAGGAGTTAACAAAAAAAATAAAATTTTAGTTAATTGAAAAATCGATTCAAAATCAGATTAATTTTTAAATTAAGCAAACCGTAAAATTATTAATCGATTTATATATATTTTATATATTATATTTTAAATTTTTTAATATTTTTATAATTTATAAATATTATAATATATAGCTTTCTAAAATATTATTATAATAAATATTTTTAGTAAACAAATATTAAAATTATATTTTTATTATTATTATTTATTCATTACATATGTATAATTAGCACTATATTATTAATTTTATATTAAATATATTTAATTTTTATAATTAATTATAAAAATTTTATTTTTTTTCTTCTTTGAATGGATATTATATTTAATTTATATTTTTTTCATTTTTAAAGCATTTTAACTATTAAAAGCAATATTATGAATTGTATAATTTATTAAATTTATATATTAAAATTTGTTATGATTAAATAATAAATTAATCCAAAAAATTAGTTAAAAATAAAAACCGATATAGCGGTTAATCAAAATTAATAAACTTGTTAATAAAATTATTAATTAACTAATTAATCGGTACATGATCACCTCTATACATGGTAAATAGTTAATAAAATTAATACGTATGTATTTCAATTTTCATTAAAAAATACATGTTTTTATCGATTAAACATGGAAATTGTAAATTTTAAAAATTTAATTTAAAAAATTTTAGAAATTAAAAAAATTATTGATAATAAATTTTATTAGTATGACTCGTCATGAATGACTATTCAAGGATGTTTTTAGTTAAATGGATTTAATATAAAAAGTCTTAAAAATTTAGGTATGTCTTATTCAATTTTGCCACTGTTTATCGTATTCCAATCCATTGATGTTGAACTTCAAGAATCAAACAAAATAGTAAGAACAAAAGAAGAACAGTGAAAAAGACAATTTATAATTAAGAAAAAGATCTGATTCATGTGATATCCTATAATTGGCCACATTTTCAATTTTATTTTAATTTTCACAGAAAGTGGCGGCCGTTCTGCTAAGAGATGGTAACTGTTAGTAGCGCCGGATCACCGGATATTCAAGCTCCGCTATTATACGACACCGTTGATGGTTCCGTTGACTGCAAGGGCCGACCTGTCTACAGATCCAACTCCGGCGGCTGGAAATCTGCTTCCTTCATAATCGGTAAGAACCTTTCAACTTTGTGCGTAGCTTATCAATTTTAAATTAGAGATTAAATTTATGTGTTGAGGCAGGAGTTGAAGTTGCAGAGAGAATTGCATACTACGGGATAGCATCAAATCTAATAACGTATTTGACGGGGCCGCTTGGTCAGTCCACGGCGACTGCGGCCGAGAATGTGAATGCCTGGTCTGGGACGGCGTCGTTGCTTCCTCTGTTAGGAGCATTTGTTGCTGATTCTTTCCTTGGGAGATACTGCACCATCGTTGTTGCCTCTCTTATTTATGTCTTGGTAAATAGTCTCTCTTTCACATCTATTTACTTCCTGATTTTCATAATTACCTAATTAGAACTTCGGTAGTTTTTATGAACTAAGTAAATGATAAAGACTTTGGTGTTTATAAGCAAAATAAGCTTAGGCCTTGTTTGGTTCATGGTATGGTATGATTCATTAATGTATTGTTCTCTTGAGTATAATATTTGGGAGCATAATTCTTCTCATGGTATTGTACTCCATGATTTTGATCAAATCATGGATTTGTTTTGCTTTTTGCCTTGTTACTTTTCTTTTTCTTAAATTTGTGATATCTGATTCAATTTGCGTACTGAAGAATTGTTGGAGGTGTCAATGAGCTTTGACTCAGTGTTACTTAGTGGATACTAAAGCTGTAAACATTTGCGAGTTCAAATCCTAGTTGGAGCTTTATTAACCCCAAAAAAGATGAAGAAAAAAGTATTGGAGATGATATATAGGCTAGTTTAGATGCCAACCTGTGGATTTTGTGGTCATGGCGAAGTCATAAATCATAAAATTTGGTGCAAAATGAATTGTGATCTATTGATGAAATATTTTTGATTCCACATATTCCGTAGGGATGCTCCAAACTTTATATAACTGACTAATGAAACAGATGGCTTTAGATCTGATAAGGCCTGCTTAAAGCCAAATTTACGTCCATGTTCTCCCAAATTTGACCCTTTTTCCCTTTAACCCAAATGGCCAAACTTGATAAGTTATTCTCAGTTCTGAAATGGTTAAACAAATAGGAGTTCTTAATCCCTTTGGCCAGCCAATTAAGTTTGAGATATTTACGCAGCAAGAATAAATGCCCTCTGCATTTTCTACCTCGGCAAATCCAAATTTCATTTTCCTGGTTTCAGGTTGGTGTTCAAAAATGCTAATATGTTCTATAAATTTAATCCAGATTATGAACTTCTCCTAGGCCATCCCATGTTCCCATTCTATCTCCATCAGCCTTGAATTCCCTGAACCTGGCAACACTTACTGGGTAGTTTAGTTTGTCAAGAAATCTTACTTTAAGATAAATAACTTGCAAAATAAAAAAAAGGTTTTATCAATTTTATTCTGCTTAAATCAAGACATGGAATTTCTTTGTGACCATTTACAAAGCCAAATTTTTTTTGTATCAAATGGTTTTGCGGGAGATGCGAGGTGGTGAGCCTTCAGATTTTTTTTTTTTCAAATATAGTATCCCTTGAAAAAGAAAATAATAAAAGAATTTATGATTTCAAAACATAGTTTCACTTGAGAATGATAAACTAGTAAACAGTAGATTGTTATGCCTGTAGTTCTGTTTTTGTCTACCCTCCAAATTAATTGTAATTTGCAACAACTAATGACTAGTTCTTTCTTAAATTTATTATAGAAACTAATGAAGCCACTCCTGAAAAACCTGACCATGGAGTAAAAATCTGTTTTCTCAGTATGCATAGAAATTTGTGGGATGCATGTAATTTTAAACCACTGGATTGGTGGAGGTACTTTAAATATCTGTATCATTTTTTTCTCCCGCTGTTTTTGTAAAGAAATGTGTCCTGATTTATTTGTCAACAATTATGAGTATGTATTTTCATCTTTGGTTGTAAGATATATACCTCACGTGGACTTGAATAACAGGGGCTTGGCTTGTTGAGTCTTTCAGCTGTACTTCCTCCTTTTGGTGACTCAGACTGCCCAAGCACCAAGCATGCCCCGGCATGTTCCTCTAATCTACTTCAAGTAATTTTGTTCTTCTTTTCACTATATTTGGTAGCATTGGGGCAAGGTGGGCACAAACCTTGTGTTCAGGCTTTTGGAGCAGATCAGTTTGATGGACAAGATCCTAAGGAGTCCAAAGCCAAAAGTTCATTTTTCAATTGGTGGTATTTTTGTATGTGTGCAGGCACCTTAATAGCATTGCTGGGCCTAAACTACATCCAAGACAACGTTAATTGGGGTCTAGGATTTGGAATTCCATGTATTATTATGGTCATTGCACTTATTATATTCTTACTTGGAACTAGGACATATCGCTTTAGTGTCAAAGTGGAAGAGAAGAGCGTGTTCCAACGAATTGGCTGGGTGTTCCTTGCAGCAATTAGGAATTGGCGAACGTCCCCTTCTGCAATAGCTTTAGAGGAAGAGGCTCGTGGAATGTTGCCTCACCAGACTTCTGAGCAATTTAAGTAAGTGAAATAACATTTTACTCTTTTAAAATTGAAATTAAAAGTGAATTGAAATACAGCATCCTGTCCACAATACTTTGACATATTGAAAGGTTGTCGTGGATTTGACCATTAAGGAGGAACTGCTTTTTGAAAATTCCCTTGAAGGAGTCATATGGATTATTAAATACTTTATTATGATCTGATTGGCTGCCTACAAAAATAATTGGGTGGAGATACGAAATTATTGCTTCATTTGAAGCCTGAAAAATATTAAGTACAAATGTATACAGTGTACTTCGTTTCCTTAAAATCATTTTAACCAGAAACATATTAATTCAAATTAAGTTGAGTCAATTCATAGTCAATGTCAACAAAGGGCTAAAAGTTGTAGCCTATAAGCCATGTTTTACCAAGTATCACACCCAGAAGCTACCAGTTAGAAACACTTCTATGAAGTAATGCGCATGTTTTACCAAGTATCACATCCAGAAGTTAATGGTTGGAAACACTTCTGTGAAGGAACACGCATGTTTTACCAAGTGTCTTGTTACACTTTTATAAATACCTTGTTTCGTCCCTTATATATAAAAGATCCATATTCTTATTCTGAGCATAACTAAGATAGTATCCAGAATAAGCGACTATGTTTCTGGCAGTGTTCATTACATGTCTCCACCATGATTTTCAATTATTCAAAGTATCAACATTCACAAATTATTCAAAATATCATTTTTGGGAAGGACAGCAATTGTGCTTAATATGTCTCCAAGATACATTTAAAATCAAATTTATCACAAAATTTTGTAAGGAACAGTTGAATATGGTATAGAAAGAACACATAAAGAAGAGAATTAAAGACTTGTTCTTTCTCGGTTCACATGTATTCCAACTCTGGTGGGAAAAAGACTTCACAAAGGTGTTGGAGGAAGTTCTAAATCATGCAATAAATGATTTTTACGCCTCTGATCTTTTGCTAATGAGGGCCGTTGTTAAAATGTTAAATTCTTGGACAAATCATTGTACTTTCATGACACACAAAATTATTCTTAATTGAATAACATTTGGAAATATTCTGATGTGCCAGGTTCCTCAACAAAGCCCTGCTCCCGCCAAATGGCTCCAAAGATGGAAAAGTGTGCAGCCTTGGTGAATTGGAAGAAGCTAAGGCTGTACTGAGGCTTATTCCAATATGGCTTACATGCTTTGTGTATGCTGTTGTATTTGCACAGTCATCAACTTTCTTTACAAAGCAGGGAGTAACTATGGATAGATGGATTTCACCGGGTTTCAATATACCACCAGCTACACTTCAATCATTTATCAGCCTTTCCATTGTCTTATTCATTCCAATATATGACCGTGTCTTTGTTCCCATAGCAAGGACTATTACTGGGAAGCCGTCTGGCATTACAATGCTTCAGAGGATTGGAACTGGGATGCTTTTATCCACTCTTTCAATGGTAATTGCTGCAGTGGTTGAGATGAAGAGGCTTGAAATTGCTCGAGAATATGGACTAGTTGATAAGCCAAATGTGACAGTTCCAATGAGCGTTTGGTGGCTAATTCCTCAGTATGTCTTGTTTGGCATTGCTGATGTGTTCACCATAGTGGGTCTGCAAGAATTCTTCTATGATCAGGTCCCTCGGGAATTAAGAAGCGTGGGCCTTGCTCTCTACCTGAGTATCTTTGGTATAGGAAGCTTTATAACCAGCTTTCTTGTGTCTGCCATTGAAAAAGCCACCGGTGGGGAAGGCCATTATAGCTGGTTTGCAAATAATCTGAATCGGGGTCATCTTGATTACTTCTATTGGCTACTTGCTGGCTTAAGTGCAGTGCAGTTGGTTGCATACTTGTATTTCGCAAAAAAGTATGTATATAATAGGTGAATAACAATGTAAAAACTCAGGTGTCTTTCCAATTGCTGTTATTGTTCTATCAATATGTGGTAGTTTAAGCAACTAAAGAAATGTGAAGTAATTCTCACTCGCAGCTAGTGTTGTGCATGGCGACCATCCTTGGATAAGCATGAGGTCAATATAAAGCGTATTCTTTTTCTGGTTGAAAGTGAAACGATTATTGTAGATCCAACAAAGCATCTCTAGCAAACGTTTATTTATTTCACTTTACAGTAGAGTGATTTACGCTTTGAAGTCTCACTTTAGGCCATTAATTAGGCATCTACCGCATGAACCCGCTTAGACTTGAAATAAATGTGGAAGTAGAAGCATTATTCTTCATTATGGCCAATGCAGCAAAAAGCTGATCACTGGGATTGACCCCATCCATATTTCCTTTTTTATTGACGTGTTAGTCGGACCAATGTTTTGAAACTAATTCGACATGCCTGCCAACTGAGTCATGAATTGATTGATTTGATCGAATTAACTCGAAATTTTTATTATTTTTTTAAATATAATTATTTACAAAAAAATTAAGCATATAATATATAAAAATACATTCAAAAATCTATTAATTACCAAATATCAATATAAATATATTAATTTTAAGTCCAATAAATTATGTAAATATAAAAATCAAATAAATTGTTTTATGTAATAAATATCTAAATAAATTCATATAATATCAAAAATAAATATTCAAATAAATTTATTTAACATATGTACAAACTACCGTAAGTTCCCTGAATAAATATAATTAATACACTAAAATATGCAGAAAAAGATATAATTTCATGCAAAAATATTTTACAAGCTTGATTGAATGGAATAAAAAATAAAATTTAATTAATTATAATAAGAAAAATAAATTAAATTATATAAATGTATAATTCACTAAACCACACGTATGAAATATAATAAAATAAGCAAATTATTTTCTTATTTTTTATTTTTCTGAAAAATTTTTGAAGTCCAAACCGATTTTACGATTCAACCCGATTCAAATTGGTCCAACCCGAGTCAATTCGGTTCAATTCGAGTTTTTTTATTTTTCGAGTTTTATGTTGAACCAATCCAATTTTTTTATCGAGTCGTGGTTCAACCTGTTCGAATTTCTAGGTTAAATCGAGTTTCAAAACATTGAGTCAGACTGTTGGATGGTCAAAGCACCAATTAATATCTTTTTCTTTTCTCTTTCTAACGTAGGAACTATGGTGGGCTAAATTGTAAGAAGGGCCTTCAGGAACAAGTTTACTTTTTTTTATGATGGGCCTTGTAATTTAAATTTTCAATTAACTTCACTAGGTTTTGAATGATGTATCATTGCCTTAAAACCAAGCCAATTGTAGGCACATAAGCAAATATGCAATTACTGTAGGCATATGTTTAATGAAAGGTTTAATATATAATAAAATATAAATCATATTATCCAAAAAAAAAGTGTGTTGTATTATTAATATTTAAACACATTTAGCAAACTGGTATTGTGAACATAGTGAATTAAGAAGTGTGGATCTTGCTCTCTGAACCTGAGCATCTTTGTTATAGAGAAGCTTTCTTGTGTGTGCAGATTCGCAAACCCACTGGTGGGGAAGCCCATCACAGCTGCTTTGCCAATTGTCTGAATCGGGCCCATCTCCATCACTTCCATTGGAAAGTTAAATTTCACTCTCCGTTCTTAAAAATTTCAAAAAAATATACAAAAATAAACCTCAACTTTAAAATGATGTTGTACATATTTAAAATTGACAAAAATAAATTAATAGCTACCGGAACTTGATAATATACATATATTATCTCTCGATGTTGACAAAAATATACCTATTAGCCCCTCAACTTTTCTACATATATTTTTTTTTTGTTACATTTAAGGCTAATATATACATTTTTTTATCAAGATCACGTCCCCATTAAAATAATTTAAGTGGATAATCAGTACGCTTTTGTCAACAATGGAAGGAATTTTTGTGTATATTGTCAAATTCAGCTGGATAATAAGTTATTTTTACCAAATTCAAGTGCGTAAAATCGATAAAATTAAGGTGTAATACAAATGTGATCTTATGTATTATTCCAACAAATAATGTAAAAAACTCATGTGCCGTTCCAATTGTTTTGATTTTTTTACAAGTGTTTTTAAGTATTTAGTATTCAAAATTTATTGACTCGACTAATTCAAAATTACATCGGACATGTTTACAAAAATCTAAAATCTCTCGTGTTTGAATCTAAAATCTCTGATTGAAAAAATAATAAAAAAATAAATAAATCATGTGCCATCTCTCAGTCAGCTCACTAATTGAATTCACGGTCGGTGAGTGATTTAGGAATGTAGGTCATTAATTTAGGCAAGTTCCAATAGAGTTGAAATAAATGCGCAAGTAGAAGCATATGATTCCATGTTTATCTTTTATACACACACATTGCCAAGCATTGGGCCATATCACAGAATCAATTTGTAATTATTGCTATTGCCAACTTGTTTAAGTACTACTTCCACATAATATTTTTAAATACTTTAAAAAACTCTTTGGTAGGTAGGTCTAAAACATTAATTAGACCAATTTATTATTTTTTAATTCTAATAAAAATAACAAAAATAACAGATACAAGGAAGTATTTGTAAAGTTGATGTGTAATTAAAATTTTTTATCAATTATAGATGTACATTTATGTATTACTTTTTTTGTTCCACTAAATGTGACAACTTTTAATTCTCTACACAGATTAAAAAAAAGATTAATTAATACTGATTCTATAAACTATTTATTATAGCTTATAAGAATATTCTTTTACTAATTCTTTATAATTGTATATTTTTATTCTATTAATTATTTTTTATACATACATAAGGGTAAATATATATATATATATATATATAATTAATTTTTATTAAATTTGGAATTATTATTTTGAATGCAATAAAAAAATTTCTTGAAAATTGGCGCCACGACAGATGGAGTGTCACTTTAGTATTTTGTTTTAGGAAAAGAAATTCCTTAATTCCTAGAATTAGGATAGGGTATGTCCATCCCGAGTTGCCTCCACCCAAACTAACGGCTCCTGAAATGCCAAATTACATGCACCACAGCAACCCGACATATTAATAAACGGCCCACATGCTGATATGATTGTAGCTTTATCAATTATTCACGGTCATTTTTAGATTTTTGAATTTTTAAAATATTTTATATTAGCTTCATTTATAAAATAAAATTTTTTTATTTTTTATTATATTTATATATTTTATATAAGATAACACAGTTAGAAGTGAAAAAAAAAATCAAAATTTTAATTAATTAAAAAATCAATTTGAAATCAAACTAATTTTTAAATTAATCAAATCAAAAATTTATGATTTTTACGGTAGTTAACTATTAATTGATATATATATATTTTTTAAATTTTACACTTTAATTTTTAAATATTTTATAATTTATAAATATTATAATATATAATAATAAAAATTTTTTTAGTAAAAAAATATAAAAATTATATTTTTATTACTATTATTTATTCATTACATATGTATAATTAGCATTATATTATTAATTTTATATTAAATATATTTAATTTTATAATTAATTATAAATATTTTATTTTTTTCTTCTTTTAATTGATATAATATTTAATTTGTATGTTTTCATTTTTAAAGCTTTTTAACTATTAAAAGCGATATTATAAATTGTGTAATTTATTAAATTTATATATTAAAATTTTGTTATGATTAACTAATGAATCGATCCGAAAAAATTAATTAAAAATAAAAATTAATATAACGATTAATTAAAATTAATGAGCTAATTAATAAAATTATTAATAAAATGAAGATTCAAGGATGTTTTTATTTAAATGGATTTAATATAAAAAGTCTTAAAAATTTAGGTATGTCTTATTCAATTTTGCCACTGTTTATCGTATTCCAATCCATTGATGTTGAACTTCAAGAATCAAACAAAATAGTAAGAACAAAAGAAGAACAGTGAAAAAGACAATTTATAATTAAGAAAAAGATCTGATTCATGTGATATCCTATAATTGGCCCCATTTTCAATTTTCACAGAAAGTGGAGGCCGTTCTGCTGAGCTATGGTCACTGTTAGTAGTGCCGGATCACCGGATATTCAAGCTCCGCTATTATACGACACCGTTGATGGTTCCGTTGACTGCAAGGGCCGTTCTGTCTACAGATCCAACTCCGGTGGCTGGAAATCCGCTTCCTTCATAATCGGTAAGAACCTTTCAACTTTGTGCGTAGCTTATCAATTTTAAATTAGAGATTAAATTTATGTGTTGAGGCAGGAGTTGAAGTTGCAGAGAGAATTGCATACTACGGGATAGCATCAAATCTAATAACGTATTTGACGGGGCCGCTTGGTCAGTCCACGGCGACTGCGGCCGAGAATGTCAATGCCTGGTGTGGGACGGCGTCGTTGCTTCCTCTGTTAGGTGCATTTGTTGCTGATTCTTTCCTTGGGAGATACCGCACCATCGTTGTTGCCTCTCTTATTTATGTCTTGGTAAATAGTCTCTCTCTTTCACATCTATTTACTTCATGATTTTCATAATTACCAAATTAGGATGTGTGTCTAACCTATGAACATTCGGTAGCCTTTTATGAACTAAGCAAATGATAAAGTCTTTGGTGTTTATAAGCAAAATAAGTTTAGAGTCTCAAAACTCATCGTTTTTGCTTTTTGCCTTGTTACTTTTCTTTTTCTTAAATTTGTGATATTTGATTCAATTTGCGTACTGAAGAATTGTTGGAGGTGTCAGTGAGCTTTGACTCAGTGTTACTTAGTGGATGCTAAAGCTGTAAACATTTGCGAGTTCAAATCCTAGTTGGAGCTTTATTAACCCCAAAAAAAGATGAAGAAAAAAGTGTTGGAGATGATATATAGGCTAGTTTAGATGCGGACCTGTGGATTTTGCGGTCATGGCGAAGTCATAAATCATAAAATTTGGTGCAAAATGAATTGTGATCTATTGATGAAATATTTTCGATTCTACACATTCCATAGGGATGCTCCAAACTTTTTTTTTTTGGTTTACAATGAGTGAGCAAGGCTCACGAGAAAAACACACTAACGAACGTAGGAGACTCCTACTAAGTCATGGAAAAGCCATATTTTTAGATCTTCCAGGACCTATTGAAGAGTATGATATCCTTAAGCGAAGTTATAGCCAAGTTGAGCGAGGTGATCTGTCGTGAAATTCGCTTCCCTTTGGATATGGTTGAAGGAGAAGGTCTGGAACTTCTTTGAAAGGCTTCGGATTCTTTTGATAAGGGCAGCATAAGAGGTATTGATCGTGCAGTTTCCCCTGATCATCTCTACAACGATTTTGTTGTCGCATTCAACAATCACACTGTCAATCTTCTCTTCGGCAGCTCTTTGAAGGCCATAGAATACTCCCCAGGTTTCAGCTAGCAGAATAGGATAGATTCTCAAGTTGACAATAGGGATGATCGCGGGGCAAGACGGAGGCGGTGAGTGCCTCCCCACCTACTGGCCTGCACAAGGGCGGGGCGGGAACCGATAGTATTTCGGGAAAAAAATTTCCTCCATCCCCGTCCCCACGGGAATCCCCATCCCCACGGAAATTCCTGTCTTCGCATAAAAAATATTTTTATTTAAAAAAAAAATTAATTATAACAAAAATATAATATTTAATAATTAATTATAATTGAAAATATAATATTTAATAATTAAAAATATAAATTCAATTACAAATCAAACTAATATAAATTTTAATAATTGATAAAACTAAAATTAAATATAATTTAAAACTAAATTATATAAATATAATTAAATTTAGTAATTAAATTTCGGGGGTGGAAAAATTTCGGGACGGGGACCACAATCCCCATTCCCGTCCTAAATTCTAAGTCGGAGAATATTTTTCACCCGTCCCCGTCCCCACGGAGGAATTTTTCAGGAATTTTCCGCCCCATTCGGGGCGGGTTCCCACCGGGAATGGGGATTTCCCGCTCAGTGATCATCCCTAGTTGACAACATATTCTCCAAACTTTATATAACTGACTAATGAAACGGATGGCTTTAGATCTGATAAAGCCTGCTTAAAGCCAAATTTACGTCCATGTTCTCCCCAAATTTGAACCTTTTTCCCTTTAACCCAAATGGCCAAACTTGATAAGTTATTCTCAGTTCTGAAATGGTTAAACAAATAGGAATTCTTAATCCCTTTGGCCAGCCAATTAAGTTTGAGATATTTACGCAGCAAGAATAAATGCCCTCTGCATTTTCTACCTCGGCAAATCCAAATTTCATTTTCCTGGTTTCAGGTTGGTGTTCAAAAATGCTAATATGTTCTATAAATTTAATCCAGATTATGAACTTCTCCTAGGCCATCCCATGTTCCCATTCTATCTCCATCAGCCTTGAATTCCCTGAAACTGGCAACACTTACTGGGTAGTTTAGTTTGTCAAGAAATCTTACTTTAAGATAAATAACTTGCAAAATAAAAAAAAAAAAATTGGTGTTATCAATTTTATTCTGCTTAAATCAAGACATGGAATTTCTTTGTGACCATTTGCAAAGCTAAATTTTTTTTGTATCAGATGGTTTTGCAGGAAATGCGAGGTGGTGAGCCTTCAGATTTTTTCTTTTTCAAATATAGTATCCCTTGAAAAAGAAAATAATAAAAGAATTGATGATTTCAAAACATAGTTTCACTTGAGAATGATAAACTAGTAAACAGTAGATTGTTATCCCTGTAGTTCTGTTTTTGTCTACTCTCCAAATTAATTGTAATTTGCAACAACTAATGACTAGTTCTTTCTTAAATTTATTATAGAAACTAATGAAGCCACTCCTGAAAAACGTGGCCATGGAGTAAAATTCTGTTTTCTCAGTATGCATAGAAATTTGTGGGATGCATGTAATTTTAAACCACTGGATTGGTGGAGGTACTTTAAATATTTGTATCATCTTTTTCTCCTGCTATTTTTGTAAAGAAATGTGTCCTGATTTATTTGTCAACAATTATGAGTATGTATTTTCATCTTTGTTTGTAAGATATATACCTCACGTGGACTTGAATAACAGGGGCTTGGCTTGTTGAGTCTTTCAGCTGTACTTCCTCCTTTTGGTGACTCAGACTGCCCAAGCACCAAGCATGCCCCGGCATGTTCCTCTAATCTACTTCAAGTAATTTTGTTCTTCTTTTCTCTATATTTGGTAGCATTGGGGCAAGGTGGACACAAACCTTGTGTTCAGGCTTTTGGAGCAGATCAGTTTGATGGACAAGATCCTAAGGAGTCCAAAGCCAAAAGTTCATTTTTCAATTGGTGGTATTTTTGTATGTGTGCAGGCACCTTAATAGCATTGCTGGGCCTAAACTACATCCAAGACAACGTTAATTGGGGTCTAGGATTTGGAATTCCATGTATTATTATGGTCATTGCACTTATTATATTCTTACTTGGAACTAGGACATATCGCTTTAGTGTCAAAGTGGAAGAGAAGAGCGTGTTCCAACGAATTGGCTGGGTGTTCCTTGCAGCAATTAGGAATTGGCGAACGTCCCCTTCTGCAATAGCTTTGGAGGAAGAGGCTCATCGAATGTTGCCTCACCAGACTTCTGAGCAATTTAAGTAAGTGAAATAACATTTTACTCTTTGAAAATTGAAATTAAGGCTTGCTTGGAACAAATGAATTGCAATTGTGGAATTTATTTACTCTTTGAATTCCACATGAAATTCATTTGTAAATAAATTCTTATGCTTGTAATAAAATAATTAATGTATAGAATTGAAAATGAATTCCTTAATTTTATACTTCGAATAAATGAATAAAAAAATTCATTTCTAATTTATTTACTTAAATATCCTTAACATCAATTCAGTACGTATAAAAAAGCTAATAATATCTATAAAAATTATATCAAATAAAGCATTAACTATTCCAATTCATGATTAATTAAACAATAAATCAATCAATATGAACAAATTTATTAAATTAGGATTTTCTAATTTTATACAAAAAATTCAATTTACAAAATATAAAAGAAAAATAGTTATAAGGTAAATTTGATTAAAAAATTGAAAAACAGGAGAGTAAGAATCGTTTAAAAATACAGATTTAATTGAGAAATTAAAGAAGAAGGGTAAAAGATATATTAAAAACACAGAATATATATATATATATATATATATATATATATAATAGAATAAGGGTATTATAGTATTTTAATACTTGACTCCTTAAAAATAAGGAATTTATTTACAAATTTTACCAATTTTGATGGAATTTGGTGAATGCATAACGAATTTCATGAAATTTAATTTATGGAATTCAATTCCTAATTTTTTTGCATTTCAAGTATAAATAATTGGAATTACAAATGAATTCTATAAAATTTTATGGAATTCATTCATTCCAAGCAAGGCCTAAAAGTGAATTGAAATACAGCATTCTGTCCACGATACTTTGACATATTGAAAGCTTGTTGTGGATTTGACCATTGAGGAGGAACTGCTTGTGAAAATTCCCTTAAAGGAGGCATACGGATGATTAAATACTCTATTATGATCTGATTGACTGCCTACCAAAATAATTGAGTTGAGATACAAAATTATTGCTTCGTCTAAAGCCTGAAAAATATTATGTACAAATGTATCCAGTGTACTTCTTTTCCTTAAAATCATTTTAACCAGAAACATATTTATTCAAATTGAGTTGAGTCGATTCATAGTCAATGTCAACAGAGGGCTAAAAGTTGTAGCTTATAAGCCATGTTTTACCAAGTATCACACCCAGAAGCTAATAGTTAGAAACACTTCTGTTAAGTAACACGCATGTTTTACCAAGTATCACATCCAGAAGTTAAATGGTTGGAAACACTTCTGTGAAGGAACACACATGTTTTACCAAGTGTCATGTTACACTTTTAAAAATACCTTGTTTCGTTCCTTATATATAAAAGATTCATATTCTTATTCTGAGCATAAGCGACTATGTTTATAGCCGTGTTCATTACATGTCTCCACCATGATTTTCAATTATTCAAAGTCTCAACATTCACAAATTATTCAAAATATCATTTTTGGGAAGGCAGCAATTGTGCTTAATATGTCTCCAAGATACATTTAAATTCAAATTTATCGCAATGTTGTGTAAGGAACGGTTGAATATAGTATAGATAGAGAATTAAAGACTTGTTCTTTCTCAGTTCACATGTAGTCCAACTCTGGTGGGAAAAAGACCACACAAAGGTATTGGGGGAACTTCTAAATCATGCAATAAATGATTTTTATGCCTCTGATCTTTTTCTAATCAGGGCCCTTGTTAAAATGTTAAATTCTTGGACAAATCATTGTACTTTCATGACACAAAATTCTTCTTAATCGAATAACATTTGAAAATATTCTGATGTGCCAGGTTCCTCAACAAAACCCTGCTCCCGCCAAATGGCTCCAAAGATGGAAAAGTGTGCAGCCTTGGTGAAGTGGAAGAAGCTAAGGCTGTACTTAGGCTTATTCCAATATGGCTTACATGCTTGGTGTATGCTGTTGTATTTGCACAGTCATCAACTTTCTTTACAAAGCAGGGAGTAACTATGGATAGATTGATTTCACCGGGTTTCAATATACCACCAGCTACACTTCAATCATTTATCAGCCTTTCCATTGTCTTATTCATTCCAATATATGACCGTGTCTTTGTTCCCATAGCAAGGACTATTACTGGGAAGCCGTCTGGCATTACAATGCTTCAGAGGATCGGAACTGGGATGCTTTTATCCACTCTTTCAATGGTAATTGCTGCAGTGGTTGAGATGAAGAGGCTTGAAATTGATCGAGAATATGGACTAGTTGATAAGCCAAATGTGACAGTTCCAATGAGCGTTTGGTGGCTAATTCCTCAGTATGTCTTGTTTGGCATTGCTGATGTGTTCACCATAGTGGGTCTGCAAGAATTCTTCTATGATCAGGTCCCTCGGGAATTAAGAAGTGTGGGCCTTGCTCTCTACCTGAGTATCTTTGGTATGGGAAGCTTTTTAAGCAGCTTTCTTGTGTCTGCCATTGAGAAAGCCACTTGTGGGGAAGGCCATTATAGCTGGTTTGCAAATAATCTGAATCGGGGTCATCTTGATTACTTCTATTGGCTACTTGCTGGCTTAAGTGCAGTGCAGTTGGTTGCATACTTGTATTTTGCTAAAAAGTATGTATATAATAGGTGAATAACAATGTAAAAACTCAGGTGTCTTTCCAATTGTTGTTATTGTTCAATGTGAAGTAATTCTCAATCGCAGCTAGTGTTGTGCAATGGCGACCATCCTTGGTTGAGCAAGTGGTCAATAAAAAGTGTATTCTTTTTCTGGTTGAAAGTGAAACGATTTGTGCAGATCCAACAAAGCATCTCTAGCAAACGTGTATTTATTTCACTTTACAGTTGAGTGATTTACGCTTTGAAGTCTCACTTTAGGCCATTAATTTAGGCATGTACCACATGGAACCTGCATAGACTTGAAATAAATGTGGAAGTAGAAGCATTATTCTTCATTATGGCCAATGCAGCAAAAAACTGATCCCTGAGATTGACCCTATCCATGTTTGAGCCCACAAAACACGTATCCTTATTATTGACGTGTTAGTCGGACTAATGGGTTTCATTGCCTTAATCGTGATGTAGCTTAAAACCACGCCAATTGTAGGCACATAAGCAAATATGCAATTACTGTAGGCATATGTTTAATGAAAGGTTTAATATATAATAAAATATAAATCATATCATCCAAACAAAAAAAGTGTATTGTATTATTAATAATTAAACACATTTAGCAAACTGGTGTTGTGAACATAGTGAATTAAGAAGTGTGGATCTTGCTCTCTGTACCTGAGCTTCTTTGTTATAGAGAAGCTTTCTTGTGTCTGCAGATTCGCAAACCCACTGGTGGGGAAGCCCATCACAGCTGCTTTGCCAATTGTCTGAATCGGGCCCATCTCCATCACTTCCATTGGAAAGTTAAATTTCCCTCTCCGTTCTTAAAAATTTCGGAAAAATATACAAAAATAAACACTTTAAAATGATGTTGTACATATTTAAAATTGACAAAAATAACTTCATATCTACCGGAACTTGATAATATACATATATATTATCTCGCGATGTTGATAAAAATATACCTATTAGCCCCTCAATTTTTCTACATATATATATATATATATATATTTTTTTTTTGTGTTACATTTAAGGCTAATATATACATTTTTTTATCAAGATCACGTCCCTATTAAAATAATTTAAGTGGATAATCAGTACGCTTTTGTCAACACTGGAAGGTATTTTTGTGTATATTGTCAAATTCAGCTGGATAATAAGTTATTTTTACCAAATTCAAGTGCGTAAAATCGTTAAAATTAAGGTGTAATACAAATGTGGTTTTATGTATTATTCCAACAAATAATGTAAAAAACTCATGTGCCGTTCCAATTGTTTTGATTTTTTTACAAATATTTTTAAGTATTTAGTATTCAAAATTTATTGATTCGATTAATTCAAAATTACGTCAGATATGTCCGAATCTACAGTCTCCGATTGAAAAAAAAAAATTATATCATGTGCCATGTCTCAGTCAGCTCACTAATTGAGTTCACGGTTGGTGAGTGATTTAGGAATGTAGGTCATTAATTTAGGCAAGTTCCAATAGAGTTGAAATAAATGCGCAAGTAGAAGCATATGATTCCATGTTTATCTTTTATACGCACACATTGTCAAGAATTTGGGCCATATCACAGAATCAATTTGTAATTATTGCTATTGCCAACTTGTTTAAGTACAACTTCCACATAATATTTCTAAATACTTTAAAAAACTCTTTGGTAGGTAGGTCGAAGACATTAATCAGACCAATTTATGGTGATGTTTTTACTTTCCAGGTTGAAGTTTAAAGGCAATTGGAAATGTAGGGACATATGTATGAATACTTGGAATAAAATAAATGAATTTCAGCTTTATTCCCTTATTACAACCTTCTTATTCTTTTAATGTAGACGTTGTGGAAAATAATGGAGCAAGCACATATTTATATGGTTGAAATATTGTGCACAATCATCTTATACGCTTTTATTTGAATTATCTAATCGGATAACTGCAATCAATTTGACAATTTAAATATAAACACATTATATATGCGGACAAATATTTTATTTATGGACCCGCTAATAAGTGCTCATGAAAAAATTTCATCTTTCCTTCCATTTTGATAGAAAATAATTTCTCAAAGGATCAAAAATATAACAAGGTGAAACGAATGTTTTTCTAAAAATAGGTTCAGTGTAGCCCTCTAACCAATCAATTTATTATATACTATATTCCGCTTTTACACCAAATTAGCATATAATTTTTCATTTCAAAATACAAAATTTATTTATTTATTTCATAAAATTTTAATTTATCATAAATTTTTTATTGCGGTAATAGAAAAGATTACATAAATAAAGCACAAAAGGATAAAAACAATCATATTTTAATTTTCCAATCAAATTAAAGATTAAATGTTAATTTTTAGAGGGTTAATGTGAAAGCTTTTAAATTTTGGGGGGCCACAATGAAAATACATTTTACTTTTTGGTATTTTATCCATACTATAAATGAATTTTTATAGGCCACCTCAGCCTCGCTTCGTCCCTCTGGCATTGCATGTTCCTTTGTCATTCAAATTTAGTATATAATTCAGTTGGAGACGAATTATTAAATGAAAAATATATATAAAAAAAAAAAGAAAATTAATTTCGATTTCACAGTTTATATTTACTAACATATAGTATTTTAAAGAACGTTTTATTATTGAGAAATAAGAAACTAAAACTAACAGTTTTTAATGGAATACTTAATTGCCTAATTTATTAATTTAATCACTATAAAAATAATGCAAGGTTAATGATTCCTTACAAACATTGATTGAGTGATTAGGATTATAAGATTTATAATTGGAATGCTAATGGGATACATCATAACAAAAGAAAAAAAAATAATAAAATAAAATAAAATGAAGAATTGAAAAGTTGACTTTGGATTTTTAAAGAAAAATATTATAAAACTTGTACTATATGTTATTCAAGCATGAGAATGGGTATATATATGAATTTGAGCTGGATCCTCCATTTTTTTTATTAAAAAAAAGAAAAAAAATCCTTTATTATTATTATTATTATTATTATTATTATTATTATTATTATTTATACAAATAAAAAGCATTAAGGATTTTTTGAATATTTTTCAGAATTTTGAGTTCCAATAATTTGCCTTATGACAGGTATTAGTTGGATCATACCTGTCAACAATTGCCACCTCATTACTTGGTCCACTCATTAATCATTTTCACTTACAGCCTAAATACTCAATAACAGCTAAATGTCATAGGCATATCAAAATATTAAAAAAAATAATTAATTTTCAAAATCATTATAATATAGTAATATTGTTTGTTCTCTTTTATATAAATGATATTATGAATGTGATGTTATATCCTTCTCCACTTTGATTTTGATTTTGATCGTATAAAATATAGTTTGATTTTGATAGCATGAAATTAGCTTGAGATTTTAAGTTCAAATTACAATTTTTTTTCTTAAAAAAAATTGAGTAAAATTGATGCATAAAGTTCATATATTATGATGGATTGAGATTAACTTTGTTCTTATGGAAATGCTGAAATAGAAACGGACTGTTGAATGAATAAAAAGAATTTTGAATATTGATACAATAGATGAACATAAAATAATATTTCAAGTAGTAAACATAATTCCAAATGAAACTAGAAAATTGACTACTTTTTCACGTATTTCTTTAACCTAAGAATTTGAGTTTAAATCTCCTAATGAAAAGAAATTAATACTGAAATAATTTTTCAAGAAATTAATACTGAAATAATTTTTTTTCATAATATATCAGACCAACCAATTTCGAACTGAGTAATACCAGTAATTATATTAAAATTTGTATATTCACTTAGCCACTAGATTCCAAAACCTCTGCCTCAATAATCCTTTTTAAAGATCCTATATATCATCCCAACAAAGGTTTTTATTTTTCAATGAAATCAACATTAGATATTTTATTTTGATGTCTTTCTTAGAATATCCACCACATATGTATGTATATATAAGTTGGATTTTTTTAAAAACTAAAATGCCCTTATATTATTAGTCAAATTTATTATTTAATTTTAGGAAATCTTAAAATAGAAAATAAAACAATAATTCTATTTTTCAAAAAAAGATGGTAAATTTCAGAGCAAAAGTTGAGACTAATTACAACTAAAAACCTAAATTCAATTTTGTTATTAGTTTCATGAGTTAAATAGGAAGTATGCACATTACAAAAGAATAGTAAATATAAAAAATATGCAATTACTGTTGATCTTACGGTTGATGGTCCGATGAAAATCAAAGCATCACAAACAACCATTCCTTCGAACAGAAGAGGGTCAATGGGAAATCGAAGCACCTTCACCTTCCAAGAAATTAAAGCTCCATGAAGATTACCTCTATTATCTTTTTTATAGATAAAGCAACATCAGAGGTGGTCTCCAAATAATAGCGTGAGGATCAAAAGTAGAATGATTGAAAATTTTCCACAAGGCATGAAAAAGAAGCCCGAAAACCCAGCCGGTACTTTGTTGTGATGGGGACATAAACATGCATGTTCTACAAAGAAATTGATGACCCAGAGATTTGCAAACCGAAAGAACTAAACTGCCGTAAGTTTTCTACTCGTGGGCATAGGAAAAATATTTACCTTTAAGAACTTTGGCTAGCTAGCAATGAATGAGGATTCTGAAGTATTCTCCAATCTTGCTTAGCTAAAAGAGCAAGATTAAAAAAGCTTCAAAATTTCTCAATTTCATACCGCCATTCCACTTGCATTGATATAACTCTAGTAAATATAAAATAAATTTATCGTAAAAAAGTAAATCTTAAACATAATAAACGTGGAAAAAAAATTAATTTGGACAAACAAATAGCCCTAAGTTATTAGTTGTTTTACAATTCAAGTCATAACCTTTTAGTTTATGATAAATCTAAATTTTTTTATAGTAGAAAGAAGGGACCATGAGTAGGAAAAAATAAGGGGTCGATGTGCACTAGAAGACTTAGATGCCGACCGGAATGAAAACATGAGCCCTGCAAAAAGTGCTTACCCGATTGTACCGGACGTTAGCACTTCGATACTTAAATTAGCAACCGGGGAAGAAAGCTTTTAAAGAGAGTATTGATAAACAATGTTTTTGAATAGTATGCCTCTCTTGACCTATATTAGAGGTGATGGTGATTTGATGAAGGTGTATGTCAAACAGCTTTATCACGGTAGGGATAGGTCACGTCCGATCGTACGATCTTGTTTCTCATGTCATTATCCAATCAGCTGAAAAGGTTTAGGCATTCATGAGCCTTCTAGTAATAGACTTCTGATTGGACCTAGTTTTGATTTTCAGGGTATTATCAGTTTCTAATTTTTTTTAAAGCTAACTTGATTTGTGGTGGGATTCTTCTAAGACCAAACTCAATGTTGAAACTTATTAGCTATGAGTTTTTCCCTTGCGGGTTTTGTGAAGATTAATACTGATGTGGGAAGTAAATAAGATAAGCAAATTGCAATTTATGGAGGTATTACTTCCTACGTTTTTTTTATTAGTCATTTTTGTTATTTTCACTAGGATTAAAAACTAATCAATAGACTTAAAGTTAGTATTAAATTACATGATTAATACTAAATTATCAAATCCGATTGGTTCTAACTTTATCAAGAAAGAAAAATAAATTAAAAAAGCAAATAAATTATATTGAAAGTCTAAAAGTGACAGATAAATAGAATTTAAAATTTTACTCAAAAGTGATAGATAAAAAAAATAAAGGGAGTATATGGGATACCAACGAAGATGGCTTTGTTGAATTTTATTAAAGAGTGTGGAGGACTAAATTGAGAAAATTCAAAACTTAATTTATTACATTCACCATCCTTCTACACATTCATACTCTTGCCACTTACATGGCACACAGTCAATAAATCTTCAGACACTTGCACAAATACCATATGCACCCTATGTAGTCTCTCACACTCACTGAATTTGTGCATTCACTTTCATACATGAGTTATTCGATAAATATAAAAAAAAAAAAACTGCAGCTTGATTGTACTCATGGAGTTGAAAGTTGACCAAGCTCGATTTCCTCTAGATCCAATATTGGGAAAAAAGGAAGTTTAAAACAAAAAATTAAGCATGCAAGAGTAGAAAGTGGTGTTACAAGAGATATAAAAAAAACTGAATTGGAGTTGTACTTGAATGAGGCGTGTATCAAGATGATAAGGGGGATTTTGACTTATTGAAAT
The DNA here is from genome assembly GCA_037975025.1 of Excoecaria agallocha. Taxonomy (NCBI): domain Eukaryota; kingdom Viridiplantae; phylum Streptophyta; class Magnoliopsida; order Malpighiales; family Euphorbiaceae; genus Excoecaria; species Excoecaria agallocha. The sequence continues at coordinate 119,755,227 of CM075806.1, read as the reverse complement.
GGTGAAAGTTGAATTCTGAGCAATTTCTTATCCTTTCTCATATGGCTAGAGATATTTTGGCAATTCAAATTTCTACAGTAGTTTCGGAGTTGGCATTTAGCACTAGTGAAAAAATGCTTGATCCATTTAAGAGTTCATTGACTCCTAAAATTGTGAAAAGTTTGATATGCACACAATATTGGCTTCGAGGATATAATGAACACATAAAGATTGAATAAGATTTGGATATCATTGAAAAACTTGAGAATGATATGTATTTTATAATTTTTTATTTAATATCTTATATTATTGTAATATTTTTTTTTAATTTTATAATTATTTATTCAAGTTATAGAGTTAGAGAAATTTAATCAAAGTGAAGTTCAAGGCAGTCAAGAGTCATGACAAAATGTAAATTGAGGGAAATCATCAAATTTGAAAAGTATAACTGTAAATGATTAAGTATAGTAAATTTAATTTAAATACATTTGAAATTTTATTTTATTTGCTATTTGTTCTTAATTTTATAATTTATTATTTCTCATAATTTATAAATTAGGTAATAAATGAAGAAATCAAAGAGCAAAGATAATGGCATATTGGCGTTCTTCTATAAAAATTTAATTTGATTTTGAATGTTTATTTTTATTATTGTTGTTAGTGTTTAATTGTTATGTAATATAAGTTTGTTGTAATTTTTAAATTGTTAGTTTGTTGTATTTTTAAAATATTTTTATGGTGGTGAATATTGTTTATTTGGAATTTAATTTTAAACATGTAAATTAAAAAAATAATAATAAATTCGGATTTTTCGGGTTAATCGGGTTGGTGTTCATAAAAAGTCTGGTTGATCGGATCGGAGCCTGAATATAAAATAATATATAACTGGATGAAAAAATATGGAGAATTTTGGGTATCGAATTATTCAGGTCGGATTGATCCGAACCCAATAAATGAACACCCCTAATTGATAATATTAAATCAATTTTCAAAATCCATTAAATATTCTTTGTTGTAAGTAAAAAAATATACAAACAAACACACACATATATATAGAAAAACGTGCATCCTAATCCCAAAAATCAAATAACGGTCAACTAGTTTTGACAAAAAAAAAAAATTAGAAATAACGTCCAACTACGTACGCAGGTATGACTATCTTTTTCTTTTCTATATCGCAACATTTATTTCCTTCCCTTCCTATATTCCTATTGCTATTTTTATTATGTTTATTGATCATATGTTTAGTATGACAGGGTGAGAAAAAAAATTAAAAATATGTTTAATCATAAAATTAATTCGAATCGATTTTTATAATTAATTAAGTTGATAGATTTAATTATAATTTTTAATTTTTATATTTTAAATTTATGATTACGGTTTCGATTTTTAAATACCAGTTAACAATGAATTTATGGTTAATCGGTTTATATATTTATTTATTTAACTTAAAAATTTTTCCTTTTTTTATATTTCTCTCTAAAACTTACCTAAAATAATACTTTAAAATATATTTAAATTGTATATTTATTTTTATATCTTAATTTTTTATATTTTTTATAAAAATTATATAATAATTTAAACTAAATTTATATAATGTTATTTTTTTAATTATATAGTAATATTTATATATAGTAACCGATTAACTTTTATATATATTTTTATCATCTATTGGTTTACTTAATAATATTTAATTATTTTTTTTATATTTTAGAGTTTATATTTTAACATTAAATATTATTCAAAATTTTATATGACTTATAATCAAACATGTTAATTTTCAACAAATATCAAATCTATTTTATAATACTAGATATTAATTTGTTGAATATAAATTTTAACTAGTAAATTATATTTATTTTGTGATTTTTATTTTAAATTACTTTGCACATTTAAATTTAATTTAGTTTTATTTTTTTATATATATAATTTTATATTATAAATTTTAATATTTAACAGAAAAATATTGATTAACCAAACTGAAAAATTAAAATCGATAAACTGATTAATAGTTAGTGATTTAAAAAAATACTAATGAATTGATTAATGCTCACCCTTGATACGACCAATTAGAATGAAGAAAGCAATTCTCTCTTCCTTTCAAGTTATGTTTTAGAAATTTTGTATTCCATAAATTAGTCTCTTGGCTGTTTGATATCTCATGATTCACATTTGCACTCATGTAACGAGTCCTTTGATTACCTTTCTCATCATCAGCTCAACTTCAATCCAAACTTTTCTTCTTTATTTATTTATTTATTTGGTTTAAAATGCTTCGCTATTCATTTCCCTACCAGTTGAATTGTTTTTATCTTTTACAAAGCCTAAATAAAATCCAACGTCCATGATTTTTTGAAATTTTATCCAACCCTCCTATAAACTGTTGGCAAATCATTCTTTCAAACTCCATATCAGATAGATTTGAAAATTAAAAATGGAAAGTTCCAATTATTCATTACTTTTGAATTTGTATTGGTGCCAAATTCTTCCTGTTTAGAATTTTATTGTTCCGTACAGGATACAACTCTTCAAAAATAAATGTGCTCTCAAATCAAAATCATTATGTGGGTAACGTACAAAGTATGAATTAATACGTTTGATTTTTTTTTTCTTTTTAAAATGAATGAATTAATTCGGTAGTTTTACATTACATTGTAGGCAAATTTTGAAGAGCATACTTATTTTAATATTATTTTAAATTTCCATAATCTTAAAGATTGGTGTGAAGTCGTTTTTGTGGGATGGTCCACTCTCTAAGAGATAAGAGTTTTATGAATATAATCCAATCCTTTTGCCTATGATTTTCTTGGATAATGACCCTAAAATATTAAATCATCATATCCTACTCTAATCTATGATTAATTAATTTTCTTTCTTTGATTAATGTTTTTGTTATTAATTTCCTACCAAGGGTGGATTCAACTCTCAACAATATATATATATATATATATATATATATATATATAATGATGTTTCTCGAGTTCTTCTTGACAACTCTCCCTAATTCCTACCAATGGCCTCTTCTATTATTTGCATATTATTTATTTGAATTTAAATTAATATTATCAGTTTCGGATTTATCTCTATACAAAACATGCTTAAAAAACTTTGAAGGTATACAGTATTGATAATGCGCAAAAAAGCACAAGATCAAGATCCAGTAAAGCCTGAAGATATAAAGCTAAAGGCCCATAAAAGTTCTTCCAGCCAGATAATCAAATACAAAAATCGAAGTTGTTTGATCGGATAAGACCTCTCCCTAACAAGCGATAGTCCTCTGATACACGTTACCATCAAATCGCTGTAGCCTATAAGAATAAGCCATACCTGCCGCCAGGTAGGCCATCTATTCATGAGTATTGTTCAAACCTCTATAGCTCTATAAATAACATGTTCATTTCTGAAAAATATAACTCTTTCTCTCTCTAAATAATGCCAATATTTTCTCTCTAAAAGAGCCAAATACCGTTTGCTAACTTATGCATTGGAGTGTCTAAACCCGGTACAACTAGGGAAGTTCCTTTCTTTTGCAGGTTCGCCTGCTTCAATTCGGTCAGATCTTGCCTCCTAAGCCAGTTTCTCCTTCCTTCACATATGGAGAGACCCTATCTCCTGTGAAATTTTGAGATTTATCATTTGGTACTTTCATTGAGAGCCGATGACTGAGCCAAGGCATCCAACTCCTGCTTTACGCAAAAGGGCATGGACGTACGATTATGGAGAGAAAAATGGACTGTAAGATTTCCCTTGAAAGTCTTCGAGACTACACGAGAGATCATGCATTAAAAGTAAAATATCGCAGAGAGAAAGGTAAAATGCGCAAGATCCGTGACAGTCTCCGAGACTACATTAGAACTTGGACAAACAAAGATGAAATTCTAAAACTAAAAGAGAACGGATAGCCAACGCCAAAATTGAAAGAAAGTGAAATTTCCTTCTTTCGATCCGATGTGCAAGTGGCATAAGAGACTTCCAGAACTAACCTACTGGAAAATATATTGGGAAGGGTAAAATGACCACCACTCTCCTTATCTCCTTTCTAATCAAGTAGGATCCAATGGTAGAGCTAAAAGAGTATCTTGAAAGCACCTTTCCCCTAGAATAATAGGGGAAGGACCACCTTCCACCATGTGCAATGGCATCTTTTTGTAAACCTGACCAGTTTGGAAGCCATCGAAAGGAGGAAGTCGAATCGAAGAACAAGACTCCAAAAAGGAAAGGCATCCTATGTGATACCTTATGGATGAATACAACTGGAAATACATCAGGCAGGAAGGGATAAAAAGATGCAAGAAAACTCCTTAAAATCTTCTCTTGATAATTGTAAGCCGAAAAATGAACAAGCTGAGTCATATCCATCAGACGAAGGCATTCGGTTGCCAAAATCAGGGCTGGTCCCAAAGAATGAAGAAGATCCTAAAAGGACATCTCTTTACTCAAAGGTCGATAAAGATCATGGTGTTATCCCAATCGAAAGATTGATGAAAATCATTATTATCCTAATCGAAAGATTGATAAAAATTATTAATAACCCGATCGAAAGATCGATAAAAATAATTATTATTCCAATCGAAAAATTGATGAAATATATTGTTATTCCGATCGTAAGGTCGATAAAAATTTATCACTTTAAATGAAAAGATCAAGGAATACATTTGTTGTTTGATTAATGCTCTTCCAATCAATTTAATATTGATATACACATTGCAAAAAGGAAGCAATAAAATAGAAAGTTATTGAAAGTATTACACATAAAACATACAACTTCTAGATCTACTCTTCATCACTGCTTTTTTCACCATCCTCTGTGATGTTGTAAATATCTTCCACTTGAGGCACGCCAAGTCCTGGAAAAAGAAAGGAGTTTAGCCACAACCTAAGAAGAGGAAGATGAAGGAAACAACAGAAGTTGGAAACGGCATCAACCCATATAGTAGGCGATGTCATGGTAGAGAATCGACCTATCATTCATTCCTCTTTTTAAAATGGCAACATCAAAATAGGGCAAGGAATGATCCGGAGGTTCCATGAGAAAGGCAGAGCAAATAGCAAAGAAGAAAGCAAGAAGAGAAGGCAACGTAGAAATGATGAATATGCAGGAAAACCAAAAGATCGACTCTATTTATAGAGATACGAGTACACACATGGCAATCCCCATAAATGAGGAGTCAAAAGAAATAAATGGTCACCATAAAGACCACAGAAATTGAAGAGGCTTTAAAGGATAATTAATTGTTGTCACTCCCCAAAAGGCACAATCAAAGAATGATTCCCAGTAAAGATGAATATCTTAAGGCCCAAGTGGGCCTCAGCCCAAAGCCCAAAAGAATACTTACGGAAAAGCCTGATGCGAGGGGACATTGGAAGATAATCAAAGGTTATCCGATCAGGGCAAAGAGACCTTTGGTCTCATTAACTTGCTAACATACCTCAGAGCCCATACATCCAACCTGCTTCATATCACTTCATCGCTCACCTACCCTGACATCTCAATAGTCACACCATAGACACTTAAGTGCAACTTCACATCCCTTCTAAAATAACTCAATTGTCCCAAGGCCAGCAAACTTGTTTGGCCAGACAAAGGCTCTACCTGGTACTCATCAGATGATCGGATAATTCAACCATCAACTTACTTTAAGGCCCTGATAAATTAGACTTTTTCAATTCTAGCGGAATAATCAAAAGATAATCCAAAAAAGGGAAATATGCTACATTTACTAAAAATTCACAATCAGATGCCTAAAACAATCAGAACGAGCCTATTATCTTCATATAGATAAGTATAATTTAGACTACACTATTCCTTTTCATAAATTTCTAGCAATATCTGTCTATTTAGTCCTTAAAACACATTAAATGGATAAAAAAGCAAGATATGAGATATTCAAAAAATGAATTCATTTAAAATTCAAAGTACAAAGTACATAGATCAGGAATTTTATGTCCAAGAAAATATATTGATAAAGCATTTTTCGCTCAAAAAAAGAAAGAAGTAGAAAGAAAAGAGGACAAAAGCTGCCCCGCCACCTCGATAACCACTTCCACTACAAAGATCACCTCTCATTAAATCTGCCCTCTAGCAAACCAGCCTCATGAAAATGGAGAAATAAATATAGACGCGTATCCTCTACCATAATCAGCAGAAAGTTCGAGCTGAGAGCGATGAGCAGTTGGAATAGAAGGCCACATAATTCACTATGGTAAGTCATATACCACTTGGCAAAGGCATCATTTTTCATTCATCTTCCTAAAATGGAAAAGTTGCAAATAAGCATCATACGAAATTTGGTGGCTTTATAGTTAAAAAATAGAAAAACTTACAAGAAGAAGAAAAAGAGCGTAGAGGAGAAAATGGAAGAAGCCTAATTTATAAGCTCTTTTAATGCCTTAAAGGAAATTAATGAAAGTCATATGTGTCAAAACTCATTGAATAAAGACTAAAGAATGAAGTGTCACGAATGAAAATCAAGTGTTGGAGCAAGGAATGAAATAATAGTTGACAAAAATACCAGACTGATTGACTAGCAAGATAAGATTGCCCAATAATCGATTTGATCAAGAAAAAATGGCTTACCCCAATCGGAAAACCCGCCCTTCGAAAAATGGCAAGATGAGATTAGCCAAGAATCACACAAGGCACGACGGTGATTTGTAGAAATACAACTTATCCTTAAACAAAGAACTTAGAAGATATGGCCAATTGGACAGGGCAAACAACGGCCTACCAAGTAACCTTATCTCCCTCAATCATTAAGTTATTTTTCTGCAAAAATCACAAACGTAATAAAGCTACAACTTTCGACATCCGCAAAATTTGGTCGACCCTCTAAGAGAAACAACGTAATAACGATAAGCAATATCAAACCAGTGAATTGGAAAGAAGGAAAACAAAGCTAACAACAATAAGCAATGCATTACACCCCTAGATACCTCTAACATTACATTTCCAAAGCTCACAAAAATAAAGAGCAGGAAGACAAAGCAGAGCAATTTTGAGACGTTCCCCTAAGTAGCGAATGCACCGGCTGAAAAGATAAAAAATGCAAACTCTAAATAAAAAATAACCTAATGAAAATAAAAGCTGCTTGCAAGTTAAGTATTTCAAGAAATAAAGTCAGCAGTCAAAACAATAATGATCCTATGAATTCTGATTGATGATTCATCCCGATCGATGTACTCATCCCAGCCAAAGTCTGATGATCTTATTAATTTTGATCGATGATTCATCCCAATCAAAGGCTGATGATCTTATTAATTTCGATCAACAATTCATCCTGATCGATGTACTCATCCTTGCTAAAGGTTGATGATCTTATTAATTTCGATCGATAATTCATTCCGATCAATGTACTCATCCTTGCCAAAGGCTGATGATCTTATTAATTTCGATCGATGATTTATCCTAATCGATGTACTCATCTCAGCCAAAGGCTGATGATCTTATTAATTTCAATTGAGGATTCATCTCGATTGATGTACTCTATTCCATTCAAAAGACTAATGAATTATTTCGATTGATGATACATCTCGATCGATATATATGTCACAGTTGAAAGATTGATGATTCTCTAAAATACATCCATCTCGATCAACCTACCTATCCCAACCGAAGGACTGATGACTTATTTCAATCGACGATTCGTCCTAATTGATGTCCTTACCCCAGCCTCCTAAGGCCGACGAGTTATTAATTTCAGTCTCCTCGGCTGATGATTTATTGAGCTCACCAATCTTTATCAAGGTAGACTTAAGGCATCAATACACGTCAAAGGGGCCCTTTTCATTAGCCGTGACATGACCAAGTGGCTATCAAGATCTGTTAGACCCAACAACTTCGATTTTTTCAATCGAATTGATTGGCGGAGGACAAATGATAATACGCAGAAAACACAAGATAAAGGCCCTTTAAAGCCCAAAGGCATGAAGCTAAAGGTCCGTAAAAGCTCGCTCAGCCAGATAGTCAAACACGAGAATAGAGGTTGTCCGATTGGATAAGACCTCTCCCTGACAGGCGATAGTCTTCTGACACACGTCACCATCAAATCGCCGTAGCATACAAGAATAGGCTATATCTGCCGCCAAGTAGGTCATCTATTCATGAGCTCTGTTCAAGCCTCTATAACTCTATAAATAGCAGATTCATTTATAAGAAATACAACTTTTTCGGTCTTTAAATAATGTCAATATTTTCTTTCTAAAAAAATTAAATATCTTTTGCTAACTTAAACATCGGAGTATCTAATATCAGCACAGTCGAGGAAACTCCTTTCTTTTGCAGGTCCACTCGCTTCAATCCGATTGGATCCTATCTCCTTAGGCATCAAGTCTCTCCCTCCTTCGCATACGGAAACACCTCATCTTTTTGTCAAATTTTGAAATTTATCGTACGATTACTATGTCAGTAAAATTTCAGCCACTTTAAATTTAAAACTAAAATAATTCGACAGCAAGTAATTCGAGAAAAAACAATAAAATAAAATTTATGAGTTTTAGAATTTAGATAGAATACCTAATTGTGATGAAGGTATGTACCTAATGTCCGACTAAATTATATTAAACGAACTAGACTATTAATGTTAAATTACGGCTTGTAATAGTCGATTATTAATAGCTTGATATCTATTTAATTTTTAAATGTTAGAAATATTAAGACAGTTTGGTTCATATTCTAGTTTAAAAACATTTTAATATGTAATTTAGTTTTTTGAGAAATAATTTTCATTTACTTTTGCCAATTTGATCAAAGAAAAAACAACTTATATGACAAGATAAGCATAATTTATGGTGTCTGCATAATTAAATTAACACGTATTTTTAAGCATGTGCTATCATTTTCTTTCGTGGGGATTTTAATTTTGTCGTGTCATTATAGTTTTTCATAAGTTAAAAAATTTGAAGGAAAATAAGATAATGGGGAGAAATAAAATAACAGTATGACATGATTGAATTGAAATTGAATATAGATAATCTATCTTGCTCGATGATTTAAAACAACAAGTAAAACATCGTTTTATTCTCCTTTTAAGACATGAAAACAATACAAACAAATTAATTTCTTTATTCAGACGCAACCGACAAACAATTCTTTCTTCTAACTTTTATTATCTAAGCTTTCAATATAATCATCATATTCAAAACAAAAATCTTAAGAAACCAATCTTAATAATATAATATGAAAATTTAAATTGCAATTAATCAAATCAAATAGTGGTATAATAGAGAATTTATTGGTTAAATATAAAAGAAAAATAAAATATATTTATAGACACATTAAAAAAGGAAAAATGGATAAAAATTATACAATAAAGAACATATATTTTCCAATAAAATTCATTATATATATGTTATATAATTCCTAATAATTATAGAAAATAATTAAAAAATTATAAGGATATAATATTTTCAAAAACATATATATTTTTTTCTTTTAATTTCTTTAAACCTATTTATATCGAATTATGATACTGTAGCGAATTATAATTGGAATGTAAATAAAATGTTTTTTTCTGAAAAAAAAAAAATCTTATAGGAACACAACGACAGGAACGAAAGGCAAAGCCAACAGCCTTGGGTTACTTTGCTTTATATAAGGGTTTCAGAAACAATATTATTAAAATCAGATCGGTCGATCGGATCGATTTAACTGCAAATCATCAGCTGATCTGATCGGTTTAATGTATAAAAACTGGCAGCAACCGTTTTGAACCAGTTTAAAATCGGTTAAACCGGATGAAAACCGAGCTGAAATCGAAAAATTGGGTAAAATCAGAATAAACCGGTTTGAAATTAGAAAACCAAATTTTGTCTAAAATATTAATAAAATATTATTTCTTGCTGAAAAAATAAAATATAATTATAAATACAAAATAATTAAAATTTAAGCAATTTTGATGAATTTTTATGAATAAAATAAAAATTATAATTTATATTTGATGAATTTTTTTAAATATTTGTATTTTTTATTATATTTATCTTAAATTTTTGTTATAAATGTTGAATTAGTTAAAAATATTTTTTTATTATTAATACTTGATGATAAATTTATTTTTTTAATTATTTTTAATTTTTTATATAGTAATATTTTTATAATATTTATATAAAATTTAAAAAATAATATTATTTTAAAAATAGTATGGCCGAATGCTAACGAATCAATCGAATCACAAATTCTTTAGTAATTCGATTTTAATAACACTGATCTGATCGTGTGCGCCTGCTCATACCCCTAGCTTTTGTTTTCATATCTGGAAGGGGCTGGCTCTTAGTCTTTCCCAATTACGATAATGCCAACGACTCACCTCAAGGTATCTATCTACATTCCAAGGAATTGTTTCATTATTCACAGTCATAACAAATCATTTTTATTTTAATTATCGCAAAATTAAATAAAAATTTGCATACCTTGTATATAAATTCTTTTTAAGGGATCAAATTATACGGAAAATTATAATAATTGTTTCTATATTATATGTTTAAAATTTTTTATATGATAACCAAAAAGTTGGTTTAGATATTAAAAATTAATCCCATCGTTCTAAACTTTTAATGGTAAAAAAAAAAAGAAAAGAAAAGCAAATAAATTATTCAATTATTTAAAGCAAAAAGTAATTTTACACATTATTTTATTCACGGAAATTGAACATGCCCACCGTTTGGACATTAAACTCCACCGAAATAAAATATTCCACATATTATATGCGTAATAGAAAAAATGCATTTTAAAGTCTCGAAATTTTAACAAGTTATTAGATTCCTTCTTTCTTAATTTCTCTGATATTAATTAAAAAAAATTAAAAGCTATTAGATATAAAAAATGTAAAAAAAATATACAATTATTTTAAATACCATATAAATTGAAATTAGAGATAAAATAAAATAAAATTTTAATATTAATTTTTTAAAATATAAAAAATTTAATGTAAAAAATGTTAAAAGTGGAATGATATCCGGAACGTGATTTTCTGGATAAGCAAAAAAAAAAATGGTTTTAGTAGTGGGAAAAATTCTAAATGATGCTTTTGTCCAACAGCATGAACAAAGAAGAGACGGTGTAAGATGCATATGAAACGTGTCAAAAGAGAGAAATGTAGTGGCATTTTTGGCCAGTAAATAAGTATTTTATTATATTCTATATTTAAATAAAATATATTAACTTTTGAGGAATAAAATCTTGGTATACAAGAAGAGGATTCATCTGGCTGGCTGTTAGTCTTGTACATACATCATTACGTGCATACAGATTTTCTTATTTTTTTTATAGAATGGCAACGCCCATTGTTTTCTGTTTTAATTAAATTGGACGGCTTAGCCAATGAAATTTTTAGCATGAACTTAGCTTACTCTTTCTTTCTTTAAAAAAAAAAATTGTTGAATAATTCAAGATAAAGCTAGTTAAAGATAGCATACACAGATTAACTAATCCATGAGCTAAAAAATTAATCATTCTATATATATCGGTTTTTTTAAAAGATTAATCGTTAACCAGTCAGTTGCAATCGATTAATTAATTTATCGATTTTGATTTTTTGGATTTGTCAACTAAAATTTTTCGATTTGCCATTACAATTATAAAAATATAAAATGCAGCAAATGAACCCAACTATACTGTATATACAATGATTGATGCCTAAAAAGAAATTCTAAGCTATATTTAGATGCAACCATTTTACCTTATTTAGATGCAAGACTTTTGTGACTTTCTCATTTTTCTTCACCTATATTCTTTTTTTTTTTTTTATAAGCTGAATTTTATTTCAAAAAAGGCATAAAGCCAAAGGTCCAGACAAGCAAAGAAAGAACAGACAGCCCAAGCAACAGGAGAAGAGAATGGCCAACCAAAAGAAGGACTAAAGTTGCTAAATGAAGCAAAAAAAAAACAGGGAAATAATAAAACCCACTTAGTCATGAATGGAACAGAGGACAAACAGAACACAAAAAAAAAAGGAGAACGGGAGTACGGAAGCATATGTTTTGCTTATACTAGACTAACTAATAAATTAATGAATCAATTCAATAATAGGTCTGTCAAATATACAAATTGCTTCAATAATATACAATGCTGAACAACACAATAATAATAAAAAAAAAATGAATGGTTTTGAATAACTGAAAAATCTGAAGTGAGAATCCAACCTAAAGCACAATATGAACAAATTAGCCACTGAAAATAAAGATTGCCAAATTAAAAGGAAGAAGTAAAAAGAGATGAGGTGAGATGAGATGGCTCAAACATCAAAACAAGCAGAATCCAAACACTTACAAGAACATATGAGAGAAGCCGATGAGGGAGAGAGATGAGCGGCAGCCGGCATGAAGGAAAGGGACGGATTCAAGGAGAAAGCCCTCGCTGAGAGAGGCAATTCAAGGAGAACAAAATGAGATATATGATTTTTATTATATATATATGTGTGTGTTAAACAAAATTAATTAAACCGATCGGTTAACCGAAACCGAACCAAAAATAAAAAATCTTTATTTTTAAAAATCCTAATCATTTTTTTCGATCTGATTAATCTTAAAAATTAATTCGATTTTTCGATTTTTTTTCCATCCCTAAGGCTAGTAGTCTTTTTTATTAAGAAAACCATATATTCTATCCACTTTCTATTTATTAATGCAAGAGTCTTTGGGTAAGCAATTAAAGCTAAAAAAAATCGGTACTTTTAATAGAATTTGATGATTTAAGCAACGTATAATATTTGTCAGTTTAGTTATGATAAAATAAATATTAAAAATTAAACTTTTAAAGGAATTGTATGGAGTAATAGGGTTCTATTTATTTCAACAGAATATTTCGAATTTAATTACAAAATATGCAAAGCATTTTGTCAATTTATAAATTTATTAGATACTTCATCAGTCCTATTTTAAAAAATTATTTTTTATTTTTTATGAAAATTAAAAAAAATAATTAAAATACCTCAATTTCATAAAAAATTATAGTTATTAACAAAAATATCCTTTTATATTTTCAAAAATTTTATTTAATTTTAATTAAAATAGAAAGTTATAAAAAATAAATATCTAATAAAGTATATAATAAATAAAGTTATACATGTAAATCTATCATTCAAATTCTGAAAAAAATATTTAAAATAGGATAAAACAAAATAAAGAAAATAATTTTTTTAAAATGAGATGGATGGAGTATATTTTAAAATCAGTTAAATACGTAATTTTATAAATTTATTAGATATACTTTAAAATTAGTTAAACATATAGTTGAATATTGAATGATTATAAAAAAAATTATTAAAAATTAAAATTTACATTTACTTTTTAAGTTGTTGTCAGCTATGGGTTATTTCATTCAAACAAATAAGATGAAAGGTAAAGGGGAAAAATTACCTATTTATTTTTGTAAAAAGTGCGATAAGTATTCTCTACTTTAATTTAGTGCAATATCATAATTAACCATTTTTTTCTCAGAATGTGCACTTCTTTTATTTTGGTACAACGTTACTTTTAAATTTCAAAATTATAGCGATATTTCTCTTCTATTTTTATAGTAAAATTTTTGTCTTCTTATTTTAATGTCTAGCATCTGAATTATTAACAAGGGTACATAAAATATGATGTAACCTTTATATGCATAGCATATGGTAGGAAAAAAAGAAAAGAGTAAATGACATAATTCTAGATTGTCTGTCAACAGGAGATCGAGTTCCGTTGATAATTCAAAAATTTTGAAAAATCATAATTATAACAATCACCGTGGCAACAAGTATAGTCACAGTCTAAAATTAAGAGCATTCTATGAGAATTTTTAATAAAAAAAAAAAGTTTTAATTTCTGTGCGTATAATTTGTAAATTTGAAATTTTTGGAGGGACGGCATATACAAAAATTTTAATTTTTTTTGTTTTATTCTTTTTCAGTGATATTGTGCCAAAGTAAAAATTTTAAATAATATTATGCCAAAGTAAAAATAGAGTGTTACATTATTTTATGTAAAATGTGTATTAAGGGTGGCTGGAAATCATCAATTTTAACATACTAACTGTGCTATATTGCTTTAATTTTAAAAATTTAACAATAATATTTTACTAAACTCAAAGTAAAATAGGTGGTCTATATTGTACTTTTTGGTAAAAATATATGGCAATTTTACTCTTCGCCCAAAGAAATAAAAGCAATGCATCCTCGGTCAGTATCAACAATTTAAACTACAAAATATATATATAGCTTCTAGATTTGGCTAGAACGCAGGAAATTAGTTTGAAAATATTATTGAAAATTTGGTGTATATTAAGAATTGTCAATTTTGCTGCTTATTTATCTGGCAAAATACGTAATTTAAAAAAAATGATAATAATTGAAATTTCTTGTTACTAAGAGAATCTCACTAAATCGATTAAATCTGAATTCGAAACGTCGTTACAGGTTAAGGTTTATTATCCTCCTATGAGAGATGTCGATCAATCCTAAAATTTTTTATTCATAATATAGCGTGTATCATCATTAGACTATCATTCCATGTATAAAAAAAAAATGAATATGATAACTTAAGAAATAAAATTCTATTGATTCAAAAGAAATAAATTAAAAAATACAAAAAGAATTTGGCCGTTGAGTTACAGAAAGTAAGTATTGATGTTTGTTGTCTTTTTGCATGAAATTGAAAAAAGGAAACATTTTCTTTGAAGGGGTGAAAAGTAAGTACATGATGGCGCCATTTACAACATGTTAAATAAGAATATTCCTTTGCTAAGAACATTTTACTTGTGCATTTTTCTCAGAATCTGCAAAAACTTCGATTTCATCTATTTTAAGTGTACAAGACAATTATAATATGCAACTGCTTTTTGGACCATTTTTCCTTTCTTTTCTTTTATTAGGAAATTTTGAATTTGAATTGCAAGGCTTCAATCAATTACTCATATTTCTGATTATTTATTTACCATATTTTGAATGCGAACTTTAATTTTTAAATGGGATTGTAATATTGTTAAATAACAGCAAAAAAATATATGAAGTTTGCATCGAGGAGTAGTAATTACAACATGTTGAAAAAAGTCGGGCAGTCATTGTCTCAATTAGCCCATGGAAGAGGGAGTTTGCTTGGCTTTTCATTATATTGAACTAGAAAAAAAGAAAAGGAATATCATTAATGAAATATTGGCAGAAAGAGCTGTTTGGTGGACAAACATTCCACGTAGACACAATAGACGTAAAACTTATACTTCTAATCAGAGAGCCATCAAGTTTGTTGATCTTTTAAATGTTCAAA
Organism: Excoecaria agallocha; assembly: GCA_037975025.1. Taxonomy (NCBI): domain Eukaryota; kingdom Viridiplantae; phylum Streptophyta; class Magnoliopsida; order Malpighiales; family Euphorbiaceae; genus Excoecaria; species Excoecaria agallocha. The sequence continues at coordinate 119,740,017 of CM075806.1, read as the reverse complement.
CTTAACGCATAAAATTACTCTATTTAAGCAAAATGCATCTATTAATCCCTCAGTTTTTATTTTAGTTTTTTATATTAAACTCATTAATATTTTATTTTGCAATATTTAATTCTTAATTTTTTATTTTTTTACACATTAAATTTCCAATATACGGAAAACGTAAAATTAAATTATACATTGTATTTGATATACTTTTAGTGTCTGCATCTACACCTTAATTTGATGTTATTATGTGTATTTTTTTTTTGTCAATTTAAAGCGAATCATTATTTTCTATCAGTACTTTAATCTCAAATTGGCAATAGCATTAACGGTAAAGCCAATGTACATATAAAAAATGTAACACACTATTTAATTTTATATATTCAATCTAATCTACTGATTGCTTAATTGTGGATCCTACTAATTTAATTTAAACGGTTACACTTGCACGTCGTGATTTAAAGAAAAGAAAAGAAAGGAAATTGAAAAATGTAACATAGAAAGGGGAGATAATTAAGGAGAAAAGAAATGTCAAAAATAGATAGGAAAGAGATTAACCAAAGCACTAAAAGGGCGAGCACAAAGGAAAAGTAAAAGTAGTCAAACAACAGCACACAACGGTTAACAAACAGGTATGCAAGGTTTTATGGGGTCCACTAAACTAAGGCTGTACCAGCTGGCAAACTGCTCTGACAGTCTGTTTTATTTTTTTTTTATTTTTTTCTTCAAACCCTCAACTTCCACTTCTCTTCTTCTTTTAAGCCCTTCCCTTTCTCGTTTCTCTTATGTCCCTCTCTTTCTAATTTTCTCTTTTCTCGCTCCTTATTTTCATTTTCTAACGGTAACCCATTTCTGATCGTCATCGGCTATGGCTGAGGAGACCCAGAAGCCAGCAGCTGCAGCACCCGAAGCCCCTCCATCTACGGAGGAAGTTGTGGTTGAAAAACCTGTCACCGAGAAAGAACCACCGCCGGCTCCTGAACCTGAGCCTGAGCTTCCCGAAAAGCCTGTTCAACAGGAAGTTTCTGTTGAGGCTGTTGTTCAGGAGTCCGAGAAACCCAAAGAAACTGAGGACGTGAAGATTTCTCAATCTGTTTCTTTCAAGGAAGAAACTAATGTTGTTGGTGAGTTGCCTGAGGCTCAAAAGAAGGCTCTTGATGAGTTGAAACACCTCATCCAAGATGCCCTCAATAAGCATGAGTTTGTTGCTCCACCTCCGCCGCCTCCGGCACCGGCTAAGGAGCAGGAGAAGCCTGCCGAGCCGGAGAAGAAAACCGAAGAGAAGGCGGAGGAGGAAAAGGCTGAAGCCAAGGAGGAAGAGAAAACACCTTCTACTAGTGAAGAACCTAAAACTGAAGAGCCTAAACCTGTAGAGGCTGAGACTGCACCGCCGCCGCCACCAGCGGAGGAAGTCAAAGAGGAAGAGAAGGCTCAAGTGAAGGAAAAAGAGAAGGTGGAAGTGAAAGAAGAAACCAAGGATGAGAAACCTGTTATTGTCGCTGAAGAGAAAACGGAGACGGTGGTGGATGAGGACGGAGCTAAGACAGTGGAAGCAATCGAGGAAACCGTCGTGGCGGTTTCTTCTGCTCCTGCGGCGGAAGAGCCAGCTCCAGCTAAAGAAGGTGAAGCAGCTCCGGCGGAGGAGCCTAAAACAGAGGAAACTCCGGCACCACCACCACCACCACCACCGGAGGAAGTTTCAATCTGGGGAATTAAGCTTCTTGAAGATGAAAAAACTGATGTGATCCTCTTGAAATTCCTAAGAGCCAGGGATTTCAAGGTGAAGGATGCTTTCACTATGATCAGGAACACAGCACGTTGGAGAAAGGAATTTGGAATTGAAGCTCTGCTTGAAGAAGACCTTGGGAATCATTTAGAAAAGGCTGTGTTTATGCACGGTGTTGATAAAGAAGGTCACCCTGTTTGCTACAATGTTTTTGGGGCTTTTCAGGATAAGGAGCTTTATCAGAATTGTTTTGCTGATGAAGAAAAGCGTGTCAAATTTCTTCGATGGAGAATTCAATTTCTTGAAAAGAGTATCAGAAAGCTTGATTTCAGTCCTAATGGTATTTGCACAATTGTTCAAATCAACGATCTCAAAAACTCTCCTGGCCCTGCTAAAAGAGAGCTGAGACAAGCCACCAATCAAGCTGTTGCTTTGCTCCAAGATAACTATCCTGAATTTGTTGCCAAACAGGTAACCCAATGTCCAGACTGCTATTTGATTTATTTATGTTTTATATTTAACCCATAATAATCTATTTATGAGATTCTAAATCTTGATGGGTTTTGGTATTTGAAGGTGTTCATCAATGTTCCGTGGTGGTATCTTGCATTCAACAGGATGATTAATCCTTTCCTGACACAGAGAACCAAGAGCAAATTTGTGTTTGCTGGTCCCTCCAAATCTGCTGAAACCCTTCTTAAGTAAGAATCAGAGTTCCTTTTCTTGATTTTCATTTATGTTACTTTAATAGATTCTCCACTAAATCTCTCTTTGGTTTGATAAACCCACAGATACATACCAGCTGAGAGAGTCCCAGTTCAGTACGGTGGTCTGAGCAGGGAAGGTGATCAAGAATTCACTGAAGCCGATTCAGTTACAGAGGTCACAATTAAGCCAGCAAGCAAACACACGATTGAGTTCTCATTTTCTGAGGTTGGTATTTATATAGTTTTGGTAAAACTCGATGATCTAATTACAGCACTAAGATGAGGTTTTGCTGGAATTTGCAGAGATGCCTTTTGTTATGGGAGCTTAGGGCACTCGGGTGGGATGTGAGCTACGGAGCTGAGTTTGTGCCTGGTGGAGAGGGTGGCTACACTGTTATTGTATCAAAGACAAGAAAGATTAGCCCAAGTGATGAGCCTATAATCTGTGATACCTTCAAGATTAGTGAAGCAGGCAAGGTGGTTCTTACCATTGACAACCAAACCACAAAGAAGAAGAAGCTTCTCTACAGGTGCATCTCTCTGAATAGAATCTTTCCATAACCCTATTCCATTGTTGTTGTGGGATTTAAGTTTCTTATCAATTGGAAGACAAGGGAATGGTAATTTATTTTTTAAAACAGGGTTTTTTTTTTGTTGAAATTTTTAAATTTTGTTTTATAAAAAGTCTGGGGCATTTATTTATAATTTTTTAATTTGATTAGCTTCTGGGGTGTGCTTTGATTAGATACAAAATTACTGGTAAAGAAGAGTCTGGGATTGTATTGGACAGACACATTACATTTTGAGGTTGTATGTATTGTGGAATATAAATGTGTTGTGTCTCTCTCCATGTCATATCATTCCTTCATACTCTTGCCTGTAAAATTTGTGTAAATTTATGTTATTATTTGTTATATTCTATTCTAGATTGGAACAAGAAGTTGGTATCTTGAAATCAATGCTTTCAAATTTCCATGAATATTTTTACAGAATTTATGATCAATTTAGGTAATTTTAGACTTGGATATATATGTTCGGCAAAGAAAAATCTGAGCATCATTAGTTGGGGCGCAATTGCTTGCCATTCGGCACATTGTGCGAGTGTATATATGATTATGTGAGTTGCTCTTTCAAAATATTTGACATTTTAGAAAAATATAAAGTAATTATTATTAAAAAATATACAATATTTAAAAATAGTAATTACTTTATAATTAAAAGATTTTATTATTTTTATATTAATTATAATGTATGATTAATATAGGTTGAAAATTATTTTTATAAAAATAATTTAAATAAAAATATATTTAATAAAAATTAATTAATATATCTTGATTATATTAAAATATTATGTATTATCGTTTAATGTATTAGTTGACTGTCAGATTATATTCTTAACAGTGAATTTATTAAAAATATTATGTTACTTTCTTATAAACATCCCACTAAAAATGAATGAGAATTGTACGTATATGAATACAAGCAGTGACATAAATTATTTTGATTTTTTTAATGAATTTAAATGATACTTTATTCATAAATTAACCCATAAAATCATCACTTTAACTTCAAAGAGAGTAGCCGGCAGTAAATCTGTCAACTTTACAAAAAGAATTTTATTTTCTTTTTCTTTTAAAAAAGAACACATTCTATTCTTCGTCGTCTTCTTTATTTAGATTACAGAAGTCACTGTCTGCTGTATCTGCATATATTTCTTTTTATAATTTTCCTTTTATTTATTTGGATTCCTTGGTAGGGTAGGGATCCAAGTTCTGGTCACTAATCATTTTCTCCACCTACCTTCGAAAAGAGCGAGATTTGATTAATCCCCTTCCCCTTAATTCATATCAACCAACATGGACACATATCGCACTTTTTAGCCTTAACAATACTTCATAATTTATCAAACAAAACAAGGATATTTTTTAATTTAATGGACTTACCAAATCAACCTCACGTTAATTAATTTCCTAGTTTTTATCCTGTTAAATACTTTTATTTTTCTTGGATAAAGAGGTCAATAATCATAAAATATATCCCCAACTTATTTGCAGATTTACAATCAGAATCCTAATATTTTAAATTGTAATTTTAATATTTTATATAATTAATCATTAATAATTATTTTTCTTATTATCAATCAATGACTCACTAAGGTCAATTTATTTAATTTATTCAAATATTTATAAAAAAAAATGATGTTTATTATTAATCGTGTTGTTGTTGAGATTGACAATGACTTCCTAAGACGAATTAAATTAAAAATAAAAACAATTATTACCTTTAAAATTCAATGAAAAATTACGTTATAAAATAATTTCCTAAATTTCAAATCAAATTATTTTTTGGATAAAAATTTAAATACAATTTTTTTTTGAAAACAACGCCAATCTTAGATTTTAAAATATTAGAATTATTTTTACAAAATAATGTAATGTAAGATTTAAATTAATGAAACTAAATACCAACGAATTTGTGAAAAAAATTAAAATTTATTCCGAAAATACTAATAACGTCAGGTTATTATTTTCATCTCAAAAAATTATATTTTTCTGGGCTGTCTCAATCCCATGTCTTTTTCCAACTGCAAGTTCATCAAAACTTGACAAAAATTAAAATAGAAATTTGTTGTCATGTGCACAGCCAATGTGTTTACAGATGCTGAGATCATAGCCGTTCTTATCTAATAGCATTGATTAACTGAAATTATCCAGATTTTTTTTGAAAAGTTCTTTTAATTTTTTTTTTTATGCTAGAATGTTATTATCTGGATTAATCGGATGATTTATTTATTTGTTGAATTACTATTCAAGCATATGTTTCTTGAATTTTTGCCAAAAAGAAAAGTTCATTTGATTTGTTTGCAAGAAATTCAATAATTTTGTCAAAACCTGGAACTGGGCAGCACCTTAATCTGCCTTCAATTTAGCAATTCAAAACTTTCATAACTGTTCACTAATTTGGTATATGTTTTTCATAATTTTCCCTCAGCAGGTAAGGAGTTGAAATTACCTTAATTTTTTTTTCAAATTACCTTAAATTTTAATAATTGCAATACTATTTGTTTTCATTTTTATTTTCTTTATAAGTCATCCTAATATTCAAATTTCGCTAATTTAATTAATTTAGAATTCCATTGTACATATCGACAAAGTCCTTGCCTCCCGGTATTTCAATGTGTTCCATATTTCAAATTCAAATCCAAATCCAAAATCTTTAATTTAAAAAAAAAAACTACAAATCCAACTCTCCTCTTAAAAAAAAACAATACTCGTCTTAAATGCTTGTGGGAACATTTTTCTTTTACTTAGGTATGACGCAAGAGCTCGTTACTGAACGTATTAGATTAAGGGATATGTGGGTTTTTTTTTTTTTTGCCTTTATGGTAAATAGGTTGAAAATACTTTCAAATATTTTTTAATTGTTTTATACCTTTAAAGTCCTAAAAATAGGTAAAAACTTACCTTCATCTTGGATAGAATGTCCAGCTAACAAATAAATTTAACGACAGCCAATACAGATGCAACACATCAACACTTACATGACATTCTCTTCTAATCAGCATTAATTAAAAAATAAAACAAAGCAAACTTTAACGTGTCAAAAAATTTTAAAAGAAAAACAAAAATAAAAAAAATATCTTCTCTCCACTGTCCCTCTTTCTCTCCTTCATCTTCTTTCTCACTTATTTTTCTTTCACCGGTGAATCCAATTGTCGCCCCCTCACCGTTGACACCATCTTTGCCTCACAAATCCCAGTTAACCACCGTAAAATATCGAATTATTGTCAGCCATCACACTTCCTCCTTTCTCACAGATCATGATTTTTTTTCACCGTCGAAAGGTAGCTTGGCAACGAAATGATCCGAACCTTTAAGTACAGATTTCTCCTAATCTAGGGACGTGATCCAAACCTTCAATCTTCGTGATGGTTGTACTTTATTTAGATCTAACCAAAACCATCTCTTTCATCTCTCTTTCTCCTTCAAAAAATTGAAGATTTGTAACTTTTTTTTATTTCTAATGCAGCTATTGTAATTTGGATTTATTATTGGTGTTTCATTTTTGCAGATATAAAAATAGAATTTGTTGTAATTCTAATGCAGAAATATAAAAAAAAAATTCAAAGTTACTTTGCTTGTTGTTTGTTGCTGCAGAAGAAATTTTCTAAGAAAATTGAGAAGAAAAACAAATAAATTTTTTTACCTCTTTTGATTTGATTTTCTAGAAAGTCAAAGAAAATAGAAACCAAAGGTTACACTTTTTTGGTAGTTAAAGAAAATTAAGAATAGAAGCAAGAATCAGTACAAATATGAAAGGTTAATTATAGTTAAGAAAATCTATTTTTTTTCTTATTTTAGACTGAAACCAAACAAATAGAACACCAAAATAAGTATCAATACAAATCAAACAATTAAAACAAAATAAAAGGTTAATTACAGTGGTGGAAGTTTTCTCGGCAACCAAACAAATATGCTGAGATTTTATAAAGTAAAAAAATAAGATTTGGTTTCTGGGTTATAGGGAAAGAAAACAAGAGAGAAAGAGGAAAGAGAAAGGAATTTTTTTTTAATTTTCGTTTTTCTTTTAAATTTTTTTGCCACGTCAAATTCTATTTTTTTAATTAATGTTGATTAGGAGAAAGAATGCCATGTAAGTGCTGATGTGACACATCTGTATTGGTTGCCATTAAGTATGTTCGCCAGCTAGACATTCCTTCCAAAATGAGGATATTTTTCATCTATTTTCACTAACTTGGGTGTATAAATCGATTAAAAAAGTTTAAGGGCATTTTGACCTTATTTACCATAGTTTGAGGGCAAAAATCCCTTTATCCCTTAGATTAAAGTTGGTTATTCTAATAGATAGCTTTTTGGATATGTGTTCTCAATATACCTATTCATTCTTATCTGTTTAAATCTTCGGGAGAAAATAACTATCCGAATTTCTTGGGAGAAAGGGGATGCGGTATTAACATCAAGTTTGGGTTTCTTGAGATGTCTCAATTTGAATTTCATGATTGTATGTAGTTAGGAGACCGATAAACTATTTGATAGTCAAGTTCTAAATCTTTTCCAGAAAGCAAAGATTTTTTTTTCTTTTTGAGTTTGAGAATGGGACCTCTTAGAGAATGGCTAAGTCTCTTTTCGATGAAGTTCGGTGCACTTGGAGTGACTTCCATAGACCTCCGATAGGGGTATAAATGTGGAATGTCTTAAGGGAATTAGACTGATTCACGCTTTTTAGATAGCTTTTCTCTTATTGAAATGTGCTTTGACACGCATGTATTAAGCTTTGGTAGTAGACAAGGGAAGAAAAAGGCTAGATTTGAAAATCTCAGAATAGGAAAGGGAGTGAGACCACTTATTGATCTACTCATGGCGAAGCTTTAAAATGACTTTCCTATCTTAAGATATTTGGAAAAACCTATATTCTGCTTCCAGAGCATTGCTTAGAAAAAGGCTATCAACATTCGAATTCATATTCTAAAGGAAGAGAATGGAATTTCGGGTACAACATTCTTGCTTTCACTATATATGTAATTGTAATGCTTGTTCTTATTACCTTTTTATTTACATATTTTTCTTATTAATATGCTATTACAAATACTCATATACATATAACATATAATACACTTAAAGTGTAATTACAATTTAGTTCATTACATATGTTTCAAATCTTTTACATTGAATAATTATAAAATAAAATTCTACACCAAACTAGTCTTCTCTTGTTATCCTCTCTAGTGGCCTGCAAATATTGACTCGAGAATGACACTTTTTCTTTACATTTGTGTACCTACACGGGAAGAACACTCATGCTGAGCAACAGCTCAATAGGGAGTAAACAGTGCAATTGACTTCTTTTCAAAGTCTCAAATACAAGTAACATAACACGTTAATACATATAACATAATATCATGTCACTCTTATTCAAGTACATACATCTAACCACACTTTGTTAAATTTTCAATTATGCACTCAATAACAATACCATACAGTTTTTTTTTCAATTACACTTCATTATTCAATGAAAATTCTAATATTATCCTTAAGTATTGAAACATTTATACTATTAATCACTTATCATTATTCATTATTCAAATAACTTTCATCGTTTGAATTTTCATTTATGGTGGATACGTGTACAATCAGGCGATACTGACAAGCAGTATCGAATGGGCGAGACATAATAATCTCGAATCGGATGACATCGATAAATTGTATTGAACAGGCGAGATATGATAGTTTCGAATACAGACGACACCCTTAGGTATCGAATCACTAAGCAGTTGTACTCACTATTTCTTTTATAGGCATGCCTATCTATCCACTAATATGTAAAATTCAGGCTTCAATAAGTCACTAGTCACTCAAGAATATTACATTTGTTACATTGAGAATCATAGATTTTTCACATTTCATAAAAGCATGCAATAGGATCACTATACAAGGTACACTCAGTTACACTTCAAATATATTCAAATCATATTTTAACATGATTATTATGTAATACCATGCATATCATATACCGTGTTCACTTTCATTCATTGCATGTATATTTTAATGCATACTTTTAGAAACATGACATTAATACATTCAATAGATCATGCCTTTATTTCACTATATCATGTCATTCATATTCGTGTTCATTCATATTCATTAAGGTTTAATATTTAACCTTATTTTACTAATTCATTATACTTTACACTCACTTTATATCACTTATTACTCTTTTTTATATTTAAAACACTCTACACGTATTTAGGTAGGTTTAGATGTACTTTGGTATCCATTTAGAACCTTGAAAATAAGTTTTGAAAAGGTAGAGAAAGGTCACGGTTATTAGGTAATACCTGTTGATCATGACGTAGGCTTCATTTTGATTTTGAACTGAAATTTGGGCTATATCACGATCATTAGGTTTTTTTTCTGCTAACCATGAGGTCCCTTCTGCCCAAAGGTAGATTTTCAGTTTTCACTTGTATGTCATTTTTGACCTAGTAAATGAAGTTTTCAGAGAAAATAGTCTTTTACAAAGTTGTTCCATTGTCTTTCATTTTTAAAACATCAAAAATCATTCAATTCTGAGATCTAAATCTCAAGATATCACTTAAACATTACGGACTTGTTCAAAGGACAAAATAGCAAGGGTTTATCAACTTTAAGCTAAATTTCAGACACCTTAAGTACATATTTTGATTTTGATTTCTTCTACAAATTTATAGAAATGTGTCTTATCTTTCATTATCAACTAGAATCATATCAATCAGACATCTATAAAAAGAGTTATTCACATTAAACTGAAACTGGTTCAAGTAAACCTTAAACAGATTTTTCACTATATCATTTTCCAAGGAACAAATTATCTTCTCCATGCACTACAACATCATTACTAAACCTTAACATAATTTATAAGTCACACACACTACAATTATCAACTTGAATCAACCTTAAACACATGATAAAAAATATGAACTCCATACCTCATTGATGCTCTAACCACCTTCCTCAATCTCTCCCTACCTCTTTTCCTTGCTCTTTCTTACTCTTCTTTCTTTATATGATCATTCACATATAAACACCTATTCAAATTATTAAATTCTCATCATATAAAACTTATAAAAGAAGAAGAAAAAAAAAGAATAAAAAGAAGAAGAGTAGAAGCCGTTACCTTAAAATTACTTAACCCCTAAATTCTCTCTCTACACCCTTTGAGTACCAATGAGCATGTAATTTGAGAGAGAAGAAATTAATGAGAATGAGCATAATTTCTGTGCTTTGTAACACTTAAAATGGTCAGCTCCTTCATTCCTTTTTTACACCATGAGTTCTCCTCACTTCTCATGAATTCTCATGAGATTTCTAGATTAGGATACTTATCTTCATCCTATTGGTCACTTTTTGCTTTACTTTTCACTCCTTCTCCTTTCTTTATTTTTTATTTTTACCACAAAAATTTCACTCTCTCTTTTCAATTAAGCCCCCAATTTCACATTTTCTCTAAATTTACACACATACAACTTAATGCCAAATAACCCTTTTTCCCCTTGCACTTCTAATTTAATTTTCTTTAGGTCCTCTACTATACTCTAAACACTTATCTCCTTATGTTGTCTTCATAATGCATCCCAAACACATCCAATTACCACTAGGGTGTACTTTGGGGTCTCATAGTAATTCTCATCAGCAGTGAAAAGGATTAAAGGCTAAGCTTGTCCTCTCACACTAGAAAGGGAGATAGGACCAGAACTTCAACGACTAGCAAAGGAAAGGCAAGATTAATTATGCAAAAAAAAATTCCGAGAAAATGTAAACTTTTCATCTTATTTTACAGTGACGGAAGGCTTTGTTTAAAGCACCCGCCCCCCCCCCCCCCCCCCACCCCCACAGTCGCTTTAAAGAAGACTCCATTAGAAGTTGTAAACTTAACTTTGCTTCACCTAGGGGTTGGATTATCGTATTTAGGCTATATTTGGTAAGGGGTAATGGATTGTAATGTATTGGATAATATAATGTATTAAGAAATGTAATTGTGATTACATTACTATATTTGGTTGCATTAGTAATGTAACGTAAATACTAATACATTTCTATATTTAGTTGGAAAAGTAAGTGAAAAATGACTGAAAATTTTAAATATGTGATACTTATATATGGCTTGATCAATGATTATGATTTGATCATCAAGTTTTTGATCAAATAATCATGATTAATCCACTTGTCCACTTTTAATTGGTCTAATTTATTTTGTTATCAAAATTTTACCAAAATTATTCTAAAAATATCTAAAATTATTATTTAGGTTGTTTTTAAAATTTCAATCCAAAAAGAGTTCGTTTTTGTATATTTCAGAGTCTTTCGTTTTCTAGACAGATGCCAAAAAAAGCAACCAGTGAAGCTAATCTTTTTATAAGACAGAAAAGTATCCAAGATAATCTCGATTCAAATCAGTCACCCATTGCCAATGGCTGATCACAGTTGCTAATCATTGATATTAGAGATTAAGCATTTGATCTTTATTAGATAGTCTTTTTTGACAATCAATCTATTTTCTTTATGAGATCATCATGCAACCATTAAGGGGTAAGGTTGAGCACTTTAATGAACTTACATATATATACCTCTACATATCCAATATACGTTTGCTCTTCAATTTCCTCTTCTTTAGAGCTCTCATTTGTTGGTTAGTTTCAATCATTAGGGTTTATCAAAGAGTTTTTCCACGAAGGTCAGTTTATTGCTCTTAGACTATTGGAAAGATAGATTCATTTAGAAAGAACTTTCTAGTTCATTCTCATCTCCGATCGAATCTATAGACTTTCTTTTATCTTTCTTTGATATTCTAATTTTGGGGTACACATGTATAATTGATCTTCGACGAGAGAAGGAAAAGGTGAGTAGGTTTTGTCATAAGTTCGAGAGGAATGTGATTTTTTTTCTCTTTACCTTTTCCTTTGTAGTTAACCTTGCGTGTTATGGATTTTGTGCCCGATTTTTTTCTCCTTTCAAGTTGTCTAGCACTATTGATCTCTATACCTCTAGCATGAGGTCTTTCTCTCCTTTCAATCTATCTTGCACTTTCTACTTCTACACCTCTGTTGGCCTTTGAAGGTCATTTTTCTTTCCTTACTTGTTAAGGGTGGCCAAAGCCTCTCATGAGCTAGTATAAGACTTTCATTGTGGTTGGAGTTGAGTTTTCGGGTGAGTTGAGATCGTAAAAAATGTTTGCATATCCAAAGGCTAGTAATCTCTCATTCAGGGTTTTCTCTCTCAATCCGTTGGAGTGAATAGATTGATTTCTTGTGCTATAAATCTTAATTTGTCTCGGAGAATCTTCCGTGTCACACTCTTAGTGAAAAATGCTATATGATAAGTTCAAAAATGTGAAAAGAGAATTTACTTGGAAGATATATGTATTGTTCACAGAGTCATATTGTCATATGATTTGATTGGCAAGGGCGAGCATGACCTCATGGACCGGCTTCTATGAGCAAATCACCATAATAAGCTCAATTGGATGGAAGCTATGGATCCCATTAATTGACTTTTAGGTTGCTTTTGGGCTTGGTCCTTAAATTGGACCCATGTAATGAGCTTAATATAATCGGTATTTTCAATTGTCACCCACTGTTCTTTTTAATCTAATCAAAAGGAATTATAAATGGGTTTGACTTAATTAGTTTTAATTTAATTTAAGTTTAGGTATTGAGTTCGGAATTAATGAAAATTCAACCAACTGCTAACCAATGATGGGATTTCTTTTACAATCTTCTTTCCTTTCTTTAAGCATTTTGATTTTGTTAATCACAGCTTGTTTTAATTAAAATAAAATCTATTATCATATCAAGTTCTTAATGGAGAAAAAAAATAACAAAGAAAGAAAAATGAATCAATGGTTTCATACGTCATATAACAATTGGAATATTTGCAGAACCAAATCTCTCTCAGCCAATAAAATTATCTCACAATTTTAATTCCTTCAAATAATATGAAAGTTATGCCTTTTTTTTAATATTTTTTAAATTAAAAAAATTGAAAAATGAAAGATATTCTCTTAAAAAAAGTTTATAAAAATGAAATTAATACGTTTTACATAGTAAAAAATATAAGTATGAATCGGTTTATAAATTTTATCTCCATGATTCAATACAATTCATGTAACCCATCATAAGCCAACTGCTTTAATGTAAAAGATATGCCTTATAATCCAATTGAATTGGGTTAGGTTATGTCCATTTAATATTTCCAATGATTGGGTTAATACCAATATTTAAATACCACTCAATGGTTTTTAACTTTTTGGTTAGGTTAGAGCCCAATTCAATTAGGATTATGAAAAGAAACTGCCCTCCTGGCATTCAGATTAGGGAACTCCTCAATTCGTTAATTTGCAGTTAAAAGGCAAAATTACATTTAATCTTAATATAACATTCTAATGATATCACCTTTTTAATCTGTTGCTACACACCATTAAAAATTATATAATCTAAAACATTTAAAAATATATACAAAAAATAAAATTTTATAATAAATATCAAATTTTATGCATTTGTTGACATATTAAATCACATTTGTGTTATAATTTTTTAATTTCTATAATATAATATAGATTTTATACATCAAAATTATTTTTTATTTAATTTTTTTAAATTGGACTGGTACGAATCTGGCCTACAATTGATCTTTATTGAGCCCACCTTTATTTTTGTGGGCTTGGGCCATGATTGAGCTGAGAAAATATTTTTTAATTTAATAAATAGAATAATATTCTACTAAAATGGATTTAGTTTGGTTGGGTGTAATGGTTTGGATGGATTATTTAATAATAATAATAATAATAATAATAATAATAATTGACTAACTGTTATTATTTTTAACTAGGAATATGAAAATGATTATATATATATATATATATATATATATATATATATATATATATATATATAAAATTTTGGAAGTAAAGGTGGGAACCAAACCCTAATTGGTTAGAAAAATAATTGACTCTCAACTATAGTTAAAATTCTATATATATGAAAAGAAATAATATGGTTATAATTTTCTGACAAAAATATAGGAAAGGAGTATAATTTTAGAATATATGAATAAATAAAACATAAGCACCTAGAAAATTGCAGCTTAACTAGTTGTATTATGATTATGGAAAACATATACAATGGCCAAAAATTCATAATTATTCATTAGTTGGAAATAAAAAAAAAATGATAACATTTTCGAAAAAAGTATTATTTCACTTTATGAATATTAATAAAAGAAAATTTATTGGGAGAAGTTTTCTTAACTTTTTGATAAACGTGTTTTTAACATCTTTACTTACTATTCTATTTGAAATAGATGAAAATTTTATGCGATATGCAATAATACACAATCAGATGTTATTTAATATTTATTAAATATTTATTTTAAAAAGTACTGAAATAAGATTTATATTTTTTAACAATAATAAATATTACATAACGGTAAATTAAAGAATTATGTAATTAATTATAGCATAAAAATTTGGATTATAATTTGAAAAAAAAAGTGGTCAAATATTATGGTAAAGAAAGGAGTATTAAATAAGAAAAAGATGGCGGCCAAAATCACCGGTCATCGTGTGCGTCACTTAAATCTAGAATGGACCAACCGGTCGGCCCTATTTAATTGGGGCTGCTTATTGATTCGGTCTGATTCAGTAGCAAAAACCGGAATCTAAAAAGCCTTAATTGACCTTATAAAAATGGGCAAAAAGTGGCGTGTGAACCGGATTACATCCGATTTTATATTACTTTTTAAATTCTAATCAAACTCTCCCTTTCTTCATTTATTTTGTGTTTGTGTTTCATTTTCCACCATAAAATAAATTTATTAAAGCATGCCAACAATAAATTCATTTATTTTTGTCATTTACTTTTCTCTTTTCGCAGAAAATTTTTATAAATCAAATTTATAAATGTATGCATATATTTACTAATTGAGTATACACGTAAATATTTAATTATATTTATATATTTTATTTATTCCTTATGCATATTAATTTTGTATTGTAAAATATTTATTTCTATTTTAATTCTTTGATTCTGCTTCTTAAATTACTTTTTCTTTACTAATTTTTTTAATTTAATATTTGACTTTTTATCTTCAAATATCATCATCAGTAGATTTTATGATTAATGATTCAATAAAATCTTATTTTTTTCCTTAAATTATAAGAAATATACATCATCATCCATTGAAAAAAATTACAACAAATGGGGATTAAAAATATAACTAAAAAAAAGATGTTTTAAAAAGTATTTACCTAATTTTTTTAACAGATCAGTAAATGAATAAAAAATGTCATTGAATGGAAAATTTTATTACTATATTAAATAAAAAAAATGATTGCTTAATTTCATATTTTAGAATAAGTGAAGCCTAAATGCAGAAAAATACTTCTACATTTTTAATCCCCTAAGTACAAGTGATTAAATTTTAATTTGATATCTTAATTGCAATTATAAAATTTTGAATAAATCTTATTTCTTAAATTATCAATTAATAATACTTTTATAAACTAAACAGATTTAGATAGTATATATTTATGCATTTTTAATTAACTGAATTGAGGATGGATATAATAATATATGAACTTTAATCAATTTCTCATATTTTTATTTTAATTGAATTTTAATATATATATATATATATATATATATATATATATATATATATATATATATATATATATATATATATATATATATATATATATATATATATATATATATATATATATATATATATATATATATATATTTCTTTTTCTTGCCAGAAAATGCGTCTATAAACTATTAGAATACTAAAAAAATTAATTCAGGGAGAAAAGGCAAATAAAGCCATGTTGGACAACCAAACATTGAGAAATCCCAAAATTGCAAAATCAATCCCAAAATTTTATAAAATTGGAGTTTTATTAATAAGCAGTCATTTTCTGTAATAAAGTTATTAATATATTTTTTGCTAGTAACACTAAAATAGTATTCGACTTTATACATTTAAATATAGTATAAATAGAGTTAGATTTATACATATAACTCAATTCGTTTTAGTTTAAAAGATAATTTTTTTTAAATTAAAAAATAATTAAAATATCTCAATTTTATAAAAAAAATTATAGTTATTGACAAATATATCCTTTCATTTTTTTCAAAAATTTCATTTAATTTTATCTAAATATAGAAAGTGATAAAAATTTAATAATGTATAATAAATAGGAGTATATATATAATCTTTTTTCTCAAATTTAAAAAATATTTAAAATAAGATAAAATAAAATAGAAAAATAATCTTTTCAAATGGAACGAATAGTAGAGTATTTTTTAGAGTGAAATTGGATATTTAATTACCATATCATTAACATTTTAGATTTTAAATTAGATTAGATTTTTTTATAATTACAATTGTTTTTCAAGCATAATGCATTAATTTTAACAAACATTGGCACCAACAAAAGAATAAATAAAAATTAAAATAATAAATCAATCAATGTATCAATAATTTTTTTTTGTAAGGACAAAAATTGAAACCACACTTTTTTTTAATTGCAAAATATTTTAGAGAGATGAGAAAACAAAACTAATGAATTAATGTCGGGGACAAAACAAAACTAATGAAATCTATTATTTTTCTTAAATAAATTTCTTAATAATGGATATTTTTGAAAATATCGAAAATGAGAAAGAGGGTAAGGATCCAACAGTGAGAAGCTTATTGAAGCCTAAGAGGAAAAAGTATCTAATTGGATCAAAGTATACTCTAATGATTAAGTCAATAACATATTTGTTTAGAGAATGAAAACAAATAAAAAGAAGTTTAGAGAGAGATTGACATTATCGGGACTCTTCGTGTTACATCTATTTACAGGATTTTGACCATTCATAGACTTTTAGACTTTTAAGTACTTAGGAAGGTAGTCTAATGGCAGTGATGTGATTTGCATTATAGCAACCATACTTCGATCAGGTGAGTGATATCAGGCAAAGATATGAGGCCATACTATTATATTGATGTGATGGCTTTATAACATTAATCCGATCGGATTGCATGAGGAGCTCTCTTGTGAGCTCGCGCACATGCTGGATTTTTGGGTCTTGGGGCCCAGTCTTGGGAGGGTGTTATCAATAATTAATTAACTCATTTGCATAAATAAATTTAAATTATTATTCTACGAAATACACATTTTATTTTTTCCATACCAATTCATGTATACATCAATTTATTATAATAATGGTATATGCATATCCATTTATTCTAGTCAATATATTTTTAATTAACTATAATGGAATTTTCAAAAGAAAAAATCAATATATTTGTATTATGAAGTAAATATCTTGTTAAATCCCACCATTTATTTGATTTAAAAAGAATACAATATAAAAGAAAGAAATAAAAATAAAATATATTCATATCCTAATTGAGGAAGAAATCAAATGAGAGTTAAAAAACAAAATAAAACAAAAAAAGAGAAAAAATAATTAAAGAAAAAAGAGAGGAAAAGATTGGAGGAGTTAATTTCGCCTAAGGTTATTGAACTTTTTACTTTTAACAGAAAAGTCACAAAAAAAATTTTAATGGAAAAATACCCAAATTTAAAGAAATGTTTCAAAAAAATCATTTTGGCCCTACCAAAAATTCTTGTTAGCCACCACATCATTCTGCCATATAAGATGGATGCCATATGAATTGGGTGTCATGTTAACCTGCCATTTTTCGGGTTCAGTCAAGTTTGAGTTACAACCTTGCTCAATCCCATCCGACTGAAATACGTATAGAAATCTATTATGTATTCTATTTTTGAAGATTAAAGCTAATGGCTTGGTGGTGGGAATGTTTGTGTCCCAAATCTATTTCCCCCACTAAGCATTTTGTTTAAATATTTTCCAAATCAATTACGACAAATTAGCACAACTTAGCATACCTCAAGCTCATACAATTACAGTGCCAAGAGAATTGACAGTAAACAAGTAAAAGAATTCATACCTAAAATTTGGCATGTAATGTCCACTCCATGCACTCAATAATCACAACTCCACCTTAGGTTTATGAATAACTAAACTCACAGAAAATGACAAAAGAATATAAAAATAAAACACACTAAATAAAACACAAAAACAAAGAACAGTAAAAAATAGTTCTAAATTTATAAAGTCTTCAGTGAGACTTTTAAAAATGCCTTACTTATCATGAAAAATTAAGATTGCCTCAGCAATTTTCACCTGAGCAGTATTATAAGGCTTTATAAAGCTTATTAAACACAATACTCATAAAGTTTCAAACTTTCTGTTGATAACTTTATTAATAGAAGAAGAAAGCTTGAAAATCCTAAGAGAATTAAACTACCTAAATTCAAAGAAGAGGAAACTAAGTCTAAATTAGATGTAAAACTGACTAACTCCTAAAATTCTCTGTTTAGAATGCTTAAATATCTTTAATTCTGAGAATCCAATCGCCATCCAACTTCTTAAAACTTCTTGTATCGTTACTCTATAAAAAAAACTTAGTAGAGAAAGCGTGTTATCCTTATCGGGTTGAATGGAAAAGATTGGGATCAAAGGGCACTAGATAGGGATGAGTTTTTATCCCTACCGAGCTAATTATTATCTTCTGGAGAAAGTGAGTGACTAAGTGGGGATAAATTCTTATCCCTACCGAGTTGGTGGCCTTTGGATAAACTTTAACAAGAACTTTGGAGGGATGAAAATCCTTCCTTATCGAGTTGTTCTTCTTTGCCTGGATTACATTAAGCACTCGGTTGGGATGAATTTCTTTCCCTATTGAGTTGTTTGCTACTGGATTGATATGACATTTAGCTTAAGAAACCTGGTGGAGAACTCCTTCATCCTTACCAGGTTGGTTTGAAATTTTTCAAAGAAACCCTGCAAAAACACACAAAACAAACTTAAACACACTTAACTCAAAATATTAACACTTTAATTATAAAATCAAACATTTTAATAATAAAAAATACTAAACAAACTTAAAAAACACTAGAAAATATAGTTGTGAATGAAAGTTATCAATTCGCACCACCTGTAAAATTACAAAAAAGATATATACCAACTAAACTAAAGGTGACAACTAATATTAATTTTGAATATTATTTAATATTTTAATATTAAATTTTGACACAAACTAACAAGTCTGAAATCGCTATTTAATGCAGTGATTTCAAAGAAAAAAGTCAAAATTTTTCGTTTGATCTTACATCTGAAATCGCTACCTGATGTAGCAATTTTGTACTTCACCCCAAATCTATAATTATTTTCTAACAAATTTCAATTTTATATTTTTTTAAAAAAATATTTAAAAAAATGCTCTCAAAATCTCTAAATCAAAATCTTAATCTCATCTTTCTTCTTCACTGTTGTCGTCATTTAATTCACTGGCTTTTTACCTTTTTACCGGGCTCCCCTTCACCGCCATCTCAAGAAAAATTTCCAGCCAAGCAATCAAGATTTTTTTTATATGAAAGAACTTGAATCTTTTTTATTTAATTTTTCATTTCAATTAGATTGATTTTGTTGCCCTATGTATAAAATGGATATTTTTATGTGATTTTTTTTATATGAAATGGGTCATTTTTTTTATCTAGCTTTTTTTCATTATAATAAATTCGTTTTGTTGACATTTTATATGAAATGGGTATTTTCTTTTTAATTTGATTTTCTTTATCATTGGCTTCGATATTTTTATAGGTTTTGAAAAATGAAGATGTAGTGCATTTAAAAAAAATTCGGGTTGATCAAGATTTTTTGGGTTGGAGTTCGGAATATTCAGGTCATTTGGATCGGGTTCGAAATAATAGTCAAGGGTGGTTCATATATAGGATAGATACAAATTTTGGATTTTGAATTGGTTGGATCGGGTTGGATTTGACCCGTACCATCGATGCACACCTTATTGGATAATGATCAAACCTCAAAATAACAACGTTTTCAATATTAAAAATGGCAACTATGCTTGCCATTTTTCAGCCAAAAGTAAGCTTAATGCTCCTAGGTTCCACAGTGACATAAAATTTCAACTTATTTTCCATTTTTTAACATCCCGAAAACCTAAATATTTTTACTGTAATATCAAAATTCTAATTAAATTTTAAAATAACCCCAAATATAAGAAAAACACCCCTCTAACTATAAAAGAATATAAAGGAAAGAGAGAGGGGAGAGGGTTCAATTCCACTAAAAATATTTTTAAAACAAAATACATTAATTTTATATCAATAATAAAAATAAAATATTTTTTTATTTTGAAATTTTTTATAAAGAGTAAATCTACAATGGTTTTAAAAATTAAGAATATATAAAAATAGAGATGAAAAAAGTTAAGTAAAATTTTTTATAAAGATTAAAAATACAATGGTTTTAAAACTTAAGAATATATAAAAATAGACATAAAAAATTAAGTAGTGATAAAATCTAAACTGTTAGAATTAGAAAGAGATGGTTGTAAGGTGAAATAAGTTGGCACCGATCTTTAGTAGGCAGTAGCCGATTTGTAAAACAAATAAAGAATAACTCTTGGAGTGTAGGAAATTAGCACTCTGATGTTTAAGTCAGAGAGAGAATTTAGAGAAAGAAAATAGAGAGAGAAGGAATGCGTATGAAATACCTCTCTAATGTGTCTCTTTCTATACTTATGTGATGCCTGGATGGCGGTTGTACTTGAATACCGGATCTCCTAGTATCTGCCATTTGTAGGTTTAGGGTATCAACTGTGATAGCTTGTAGGGCATAACCTGTGAATGTAACAGGTTAAATTGACTTTGGATAGATCGACAACAATGTTTGATCGATCCAACAGTGCTCAACCTATGCAGGTAGCAAATGGGATTTCAAGATTTGAGCTAGCTATTAAGCATGAGCTGCTATGGACCTGCGACTATTGGGTTGCGCCCAACTATGATAATGTTGGATATTATCAAGTAGAAATGGAAAAATTTATATTAGTTAATGTTATTTCATATGAACTCTTTTAATTTGTTTACTTATATTTGAACTCTTAAGAATTGTAATTTTAGTTGGTTTGAGTTTAATATTCAACATTATTTTTCAAATAAATTATGTAATCTATATTTATAATAATAAATCAAGTAACATTGATCTAACTTGTCATTGACCTGTCGAATTGCAAGAATATGACCGAGAGGTTAGATTATCTAATTATCTTCTTATTTTGTTACTATACATATAATTGGAAGATATTAGTTATCTTATTTTCTTAATTTGCTTAAAGAAGAGACTTTACTCATCAATTATTTGATGTTTACTGATAAATCCGGAGATTTAATAAAATATGTGCCATTAGGTAGGAATCGAGTGAAGGTTGCGTTGAAATGATACTCCTTCAATGCCCGATCAAGGAAGGCAAGAATGAGCCTTGCGAAGAAAGAAAAAGGAACTAGTTCGGATAAACCGAGCATTAGCACTCTTAAACTTAAGTCAGTGATGCTTGGATCAGAAGAGCATAAGAGAGAGAGAAAAGATTGAAAGAGTTCAACCTTTTGTGACTGAAAAGAGGTATGATATTTATAAAAGATGTCTAGGGCCATTTAAGTAGTCTTTTGGTATATCAGAATAGACATCCGTCAATGTGACACCGAGTGACTGATGGATGGAGTGATAGCATGTGTCAGTAATGCATTGAAGATCGAGTTCTAGCAGCCCCGATCGGAATGCTTTATCTTTTTGATCCTCATGCCTATTTGTTGTCTTATACTTAGACCCAATAGGAAAATCAGACTTGGGTCTGAAAATTTCTCTCGTCACAAAATGGGCTTGAGGCTATTGGGCTAGAGTTGTTAAACGATAATATAGGCATTATCACTTATATCTTTACAATTGTTCTCTTCCCCTCATACACTACTTTGATGATTTTCTTAAATATTGAAATAATAATATTATATTTTATTTTTTTATTTTCTTATTTTCTCTATTTTTTTTTATTTTTAGATTTTCAAAATGACTTCACAAGTTTATGCTATTGATAATCTCCAACCATTGGAGAAAAATTAAACTATTAATGTTAGAGTTATTCGACAAGGATCGATTGAATATTAAAAAGATATTGAAAATTATTTTGTTTAGCAATGAGGTGATTTTATTTATTTTTATATGTTGTATAATTTTTTTTAATTGAAACTATTTTTATTTAATTATAATCATATTCATTTTTATAACGATTATATCTATTTATTTGAAATCACTATCAATATTATTTGGTTACAATGAAATTCATTAGAGTAATAATTTTATTTATAATTGAAAATATTAAATTTATTAATAAAAAAATTACATGAATATCATGCATTATAATTTTATAAGTATATATTTTTTAATTTAGTTCTATACTTAAGGAGAAAATATATGTCAAATTTAATAATTATTTATCACTTATCATTAAATATATAAATAAATAAATTAATATATCACCTATAGTTTAGGTGATAAAAAACTAGTATTTATACATTGGTTATAATATGGCTAGGTTATGATAGAATCTATTTATAGAGATAAGTTAACATTTTTGAGTATTTGAAACTCATATTTGGAGAATTATTTGAAAATTTGCAATTTATATTAAGTTTTTTTTTAAATTTATATTACGTTTGTATAAATTAAAAATAATGTATTAAAATTGATACTTGAAGATGAATATATTTTTTTAAAAGTATTATCAGACTGTATTTCTAATATTTTCTTTTTATAAATAATAGTATTTTCTTAAACAAATTCGGTTAAATGCGGTTGAATTGACCCAACCATAATCCAATCGAGCGGGCGGTCCGGTTTTAGAAAGATGCACTTTTCTCCCTAAGAAAGCAGCCGACTTGTCCTTCGTCGTGAATTGCTTTCTTTAAAATCCCAAATTTCTGATTGGGCCATCGCATTCCATTGTTTCATCCTTCTATTGGACTATAAAAGTCGTCCAAATGATCATGGAAACCAAATTACAGCAAGAAGAGCACAAATCAAATAACACTGCTATGTCTGCCCAATCTCCCACCATTCCTCTTGTCACCCCATACCAGATGGGAAAGTTCAATCTTTCTCATAGGTATCATTTATACCCAAGTTTTTCAATTCTGCATTTTACTTTAGTTTGCTCTGCATTTTTGGTTAAAAGAGCAGAGTTCCATTTGCTAACTTCTTTTGCTGCTAATATTTTAAGAACAACGGAATTCATGTTTGTTGTTAAATTTTATGGTTCAGAATCGTTTTGGCACCATTAACCAGGCAGAGATCTTACAACAATGTTCCTCAACCTCATGCTGTCCTGTATTATTCCCAGAGAACAACCAGAGGGGGTCTTCTTATTTCTGAAGCTACAGGAGTTTCTGATACTGCTCAAGGGTAATTTGCATTGCACTATCTGTAAAGCTTTTGGTTCCTTGGTAACTTGAACTTTATCTTAATGTTTTCAGTTTCTTTGTGTGTATTTAAGGTATCCTGATACTCCTGGTATTTGGACCAAGGAACAAATTGAGGCATGGAAACCCATTGTAGATGCCGTTCATGCCAAAGGCGGCATCTTCTTTTGTCAAATTTGGCATGTTGGAAGGGTTTCAAATGCAGGTTTGTCTTCCGATTTTTGTATTGTTTAAAAGTGTTATGTAATGGCACCAATTGCTTCACTTAAAACACAGTCCAGCCAATGCCAATTAGTATATTTGCAATCATAAATTTATATGCTTTTGATTGGTCAAAATATATGTGCTATATTGTATTGGTTGCTATAATTGTGACAATATGTTCGTACAAGATGGCATCGCCCCTTCTGTCATTGTCAATCGACAAAATAGTTCCGATTTTTCTTCCATTTCTAGGCCTTGGAGTGCACTGCTTTCCACTTCATGACCGTGTGTCTCAAATGTTACTGTTAACTTACTGTAGAATCCATTTTGTTATCGTTGGATCTGAATTTTCCGCACAACAACGATATATACAGTGGAAAGTAATTTTTGTTACCATTCCAAATCTTTTGGTGGGTCAAGGGAAAGGCTTTGTCTCTTCTTATTTGACCGGTTTCAATACCAGTACCTAGTAGAATAATTTATCTACTTGAATTTATTGGCACAAATCTTTAAGGCATAATTGGAGGCTCTCTTTTTTACTTGTGTGAAAAGTTTGTTCTTTTTGAAGTATTGTTTTGCTCTTTATGTGATCCCTATAGTTTATCCGCATAGGATTTCAACCAAATGGGAAAGCACCAATCTCTTGCACAGACAAGCCTTTGACTCCTCAAATTCGAGCTAATGGCATTGATGTTGCGGGGTTCACACCTCCAAGACGGCTAAGAACTGATGAAATTCCTCAAATTGTGAATGATTTTAGAATGGCTGCGAGAAATGCCATTGAAGCTGGTATGTTTTTTTTTCCACAAACAACATTTTATTCTTCTCTTCAAGTTTGCTTTTCAATTACTTGAGAATCTACTTTTGTGTAACTACTATTTTTAAACACCTTGCAGGTTTTGATTGAGTAGAGATCCATGGGGCTCATGGCTACCTAATAGACCAGTTTATGAAAGATGAAGTGAATGATAGAACAGATGTATACGGTGGATCACTAGAGAACCGGTGTCGTTTTGCTTTGGAAGTTGTTGAAGCAATAGTGAAGGAAATAGGAGCTGATGAAGTTGGAATAAGATTATCTCCATTTGCAAACTATATGGAATCAGGAGACTCAAATCCAGAGGCTTTGGGAGTTTACATGGCAGAGTCCTTGAATAAATATGGAATTCTTTACTGCCATATGGTTGAACCTAGGATGAAAACACTTGGTGAAAAGTTTGAATGTCCACACAGTCTTTTGCCTATGAGAAAAGCTTTTAAAAGTACGTTTATCGCGGCAGGGGGATATGATAGGGACGATGGGAACAAAGCTCTGGAAGAAAACCGTGCAGATCTCATCACTTATGGTCGTCTATTTCTTGCCAATCCAGATTTACCAAAGAGATTTGAACTTGATGCTCCTCTCAACAAGTACCATAGGGATACATTTTACACATCTGATCCTGTGATTGGTTATACCGATTATCCATTTCTTGAAAATACTAATTAGGTTTCTGGTAGATGAATTGGACCTTTTATTTTCAAAGTTGTTCTTTCTATAAGAAGGAATTGGCGTGAAGGTGTATGGTAGATTGTATTTGTGCTATATCCATAAGTTTTAACACAAGATTATAGCTGTAAGATGTCGAGTTCGAAATAAAGTTAAGTGATGTGAATCACATCTACCTCTGCCACGTAACAATTGCTGCCATAATCTTTGATACCAGTTGTGGTTATCTATCAGTAGCATTATCATTTTTTATTCCATACTTAACAATCCATGATATTCGACTACAACTTACAGCTCAGAGCATCCATGATATTCGACTATAACTTGGCCCTTTACAAGCCTTCCCAACAGAATAAATATAGCTACCACAACCGGGCCAACTGGTAAAAAAAAGAAAAAGAAAAAGCCTCAATCATACAGAGAAAGCTTGTATTATTGATCATTCCGTTGTTTATATATTCGTAAGCCTTGTGGAAAAAGTGATTATGGATCATTCTGTCTTTATATATTTATAAGCCTTTTGGAAAAAGTGATTGATAATTGGAGTTTCGTCGTTCCAAAAGCAGACCAAGTAGGTCTTGCTTCTCATAAACAAAATCATTTGGCCAATATTCTTTTTAATTCCCTCTATTGCGTAAATCACTATGTTAACCCATCGCTAGATTTGGATAAGCAAGAAAATCTTCATTTACTATTCCTGAAATTGGCTCGATTTAAAAACTACATGAAAAATTTGGATCTAAATTGTTGTAACATGAACCATTCATTTATAATATTGCGGGCTTGTCGTAACATGAACCATTAAAAAAAATTCTAGAGCAAACATGGATATCATATTAATTTCTGCCATCGTTCAAGCATTTAAATATCAAAACTACCAAGTTGTTTTAGGAGAGGAGGGTGCCACCAAGTTGTTTAGGACATCCAATGTTTGCATTCGCATATAGAAAATGCTCTTTTCACTTTATCATTGTAACAAAAGAATTGGAGATAATGTTTTCTATATTATCTATTGAAGAATTCATGAGTAGTTATAAATAAAATCGCTTACTAACCAAAGTTACATAATAGTTTCTTCTCTTATATTTGACAAATTAAAATTCATTTTATTCTCTTCTATCCATACTCTAACAAGTGATTGATCAATCACCCAAGTTAGCATTTTCTACGCATACTGGTGACTGAAAATGCAATTATCCGATATTTTTAACTTTACTATTACAAATTATTACTTAAATTATTTTATTATTATCAATGGAAATATAACAACCATAATGTTACTTGTGAAAAAGTTGAATGATCATGCATAAAATTATCTCTCCCAATCCAATAATACATAATCACATATGAAAAATTTATTGAAAAAGAAATGAATAATATATGTGGTAATTCACTATCGGTTCATTCGTGCAACTTGCCTAATTGGATATAGGCAAGAATAACAATACTAATATAAAATTACTTACACTAAATCTCTCCTCCAATTGATCCCAAAGAATCTTAGCAGTGGAGTAATATAAGAAATGTTCAGCTAAATCGCGTGAAAGAGATCCTAATATCCAAGATCTGACTAAATAATCAGATTTTCTCCATTTTAAGAAGTCTGCACTTGATTCATTAGGTTTCGTTCCAGTACCATCCATAAAATTTATCTTTAGAATCTAATGAAATCTGAATCGCAGTGCTCCATGTTAAATAGTTACTGCCTGATACAGGTGCAGTAACTAATGAAAAACCAGCATTTTCTCCCATTATATCTACTCATGAGGCAACTTCATCACCTAGATTTGCAGCTAAATCCACCATAATAAACCAAGAAGCAAAACTATCAAGACATTTTCGGTAGAAGAAACATAAAAAAATAACAAAATCAGTCAACAAGAAACAGGTACTTCACTCAACTCTGCTCTGATACTATGAAAAAACTCTCAAGCTAGAGAGAGAATAGAAAGAAGTGAGAGAAAAATATTTTCTCATTTTCAAGAACACACCAAATGCGTGTCTTATATAGTCCTGTATGTATAGCTTATGCAAAAGATAATACTATCCTTACTAAAATAAACAGATAAGTATAATCTTCAATGGGATCATCGTGCAACCATTAAGGGGTAAGGTTGAGCACTTTAATGAACTTACATATGTATACCTCTACATATTCATCGTACTTCGCTCTTCGATTTCCTCTTCTTTCGGGCTCTCCTTTGTTGGTCAGTTTCAACCATTAGGGTTTATCAAAGAGTTTTTCCACAAAGGTCAGTTCATTACTCTCAGACTATTGGAAAGATATATTCATTTAGAAAGAACCTTTCTAGTGCATTCTCATCTCCGATCGAATCTATAGACTTTCTTTTATCTTTCTTTGATATTTTAATTTTGGGGTAGACATGTATGATTGATCTTCGAAGAGAGAAGGAAAAAATGAGTAGGTTTTGTCATTGGTTCGAGAGGAATGTGATACTTTTTTCTCTTTACCTTTTCCTCTGTGGTTAACCTTGCGTGTTATGGATTTTGTGCCCGATTTTTCTCTCCTTTTGAGTTGTCTAGCACTATTGATCTCTATACCTCTAGCATGAGGTCTTTCTCTCCTTTCAATCTATCTTGCACTTTCTACTTCTATACCTCTGTTGGCCTTTTAAGGTCATTTTTCTTTCCTTACCTGTTGAGGGTGGCCAAAGCCTTTCATGAGCTAGTATAAGGCTTTCATTGTGGTTGGAGTCGAGTTTTCGGATGGGTTGAGATCGTAAACAATGTTTGCATCTCCAAAGGCTAGTAATCTCTCATTGAAGGTTTTCTCTCTCAATCCGTTTGAGTGAATAGACAGATAGAAGATTTACGTATTGTTCCTAGAGTCATTATTGTCATATGATTTGATTGGCGAGGGCAAGCATGACCTCATGAACTGGCTTCGATGAGCAAATCATCATAATAAGCTCCATTAGATGGAGGCTATGGATCCCATTAATCGACTTTTAGGTTGCTTTTGGGCTTGGTCCTTAAATTGGACCCATGTACAGAGCTTAATATAATGGGCTTTTTACAAAAAATATATAGAAAAAAAATAAAAATAACAAAAAATACAACTCTCTCATAATTTTTTCATTAATACAATTTTAAAAATTTTTAATATAAAAAATGCAACCTATCTTTTAAAAAATACAACTTTTTACTTTCTATTATCATTTTACAATTACCTAATTTTTTCACTCTTCTTTCTGATTTCGAGATCAAACATCACTCTTTGTCAATGAAGATTTTGAGACCATCGACGTTATTCTTCTCCTTCAAAATCGTCTGTGAAATTTTTGAAACCACAGACATCACTTAGTTCTGCATTGTTAATAGAAGTAAGTAATCTTCTTCCTCTTTTCAATTTCCCTTCTTTAATCTTCTTTATTATGTTTTAAATATTGTTTTTTCTTTTGTTTTATTTTTATTTTGTTTTCGTTTTTAATCTCCTTTGTCTTATCTTCGTTATCTGTTTTTTGTTCATCTCTTCTTTGTAAATCTTCGATGCACAAAATAATTTAAATCCATATAATAATATTTGGTTGATTGCTGTGCTTTTTGTTCTCGGTTGGATTTATCCTTCCTGCTGTTTTTTATATATATTTGTCTTCTTTTACTGTGATTTTTGATCGAAATAGCAAGGGTGGAGAACATTTCATAGGCACATGCTTTGGGGTTTCCTTCTATTGATTTTAGAGTTTTGTCGAAAATCTTGATACCGGATTGGAAATCTTGCTGTTGATTCTCCCCCAATTTTTTCCTATTTTCAATGTTTGGGTTCCAATTTGTACGAAGTTGGCCATTTTTGCTGCAGTAATTTATCGTATGCCACCTATTTGATAGAATACCTAAATGAGAGTTTTCCCTATGATGATGCGTATTGTTGTGCCATAAGAGTTGGACTTTTATTCCTTTTATTTGGACACATATTGCTAAATTGGATGTTTAATGTTTTACTTGCTAAATTGGATGTACTTCGATTGTATGATTGAACCGAAATCAATTATGCAGTATAATTGTTGAGTTATATTCATAAAAAAAGGGTTAAATTTATTTAAAAAGAAGAAGAAGAAGAAGAAGAAGAAGAAGAAGAAGAAGAAGTTAACATCGATAGTCAAAGATTTGATTGGATCAACTTTGGTATGATTTAAAAGAATTTGTTAAAACTTGCATTTCACTTTCATTGACTTATACATGTGACATTTCAAACTAATTAGACCATGCATATTTGTTAATTTTAAAACACTCTCCATGCATTTTCTTCCCAACTTCTACTGCAATCATACAAAATTTAAGTTGTTTATTTAATTTTTTTACTAAATTACCAGTTTTCAGTTAGAATCAGCCAAAGATACAAGAGACACAATGCATGTGCTGGGTCTCCTCCACCTGTTTTCTTTCTTTCTCCATGTACAAAATGAATCCTGTAATTATTTTTATGTTGGATGCGAAATGAATAAGCGAGTGGAAGAGGCAGCATGCAGATTGAGGATGTGCGGCAGCAGTTGATTGGACAGTAAAAGAGGGGTGACATAGGTGGCACGTGTGATTATAAGAGAATCATTTACCCGAGGAAGTTGTACAAATCAAAGAAACTGTGCAATTCTGAGACACTGCAAGTTTCAGCATTAACTATATAATCTCCTCTTAGGTGATGTTTAGGTTCGATTACTTATGTGTTAATGAAGTCGGTCTGTTTTGTCATGAACTGAGTAGGTGAAATGCTACTCTTCTTTTTCTTATTTTAAATTGACTTTGCATTTCATAGTTGAAGACTTCTTTATTTGTTTTGCGTGTTGGCCCACATTTCCTCCTTTTTCCACTTCTCTCTTTTTTTATTTTTTATTTTATTGGATATTTATTTATTTCGGACCATATAAGTTGTGCACAATGCTTGTTTCCATCTCAAAAATCTGGTTGAAGTACCTGTATACACTGGGTGTTCATATTATATACACAATGTAGACTAGTTGTATATATAATGTGTATTAGCTGTATGCAGTGTGTACATTTTTTTATTTATTGTATACAATGTACTTTTTCGTATATACTGTGTGTACTTGATGTATACACCATGTGTATTTGATATATATACAGTATATACTAGATGTATACAACGTGTGTACATGCTGTATACAGTGCGTACTTGATGTATGCATACTGTGTACAATGTGTACATGATATATACAATGTGTACATAATGTATATACCATATGTACTAGCTGTATACACCGTGTGTACATGCTGTATACACAGTGTGGACTAGTTGTATACATCGTGTGTACTAACTGTATATAGTGTGTACACTTTCTATTTAGTGTGTACATATTGTATACAGTGTGTACATAATGTAATGTATACGATGTGTACATGATGTATACACCATGTGTACTAGCTGTATACACTGTGTGTACATGCTGTATACACAATGTGTACATCATGTATACACTGTGTGTATATATTGTATACACAGTGTGGACTAGTTGTATACACGGTGTGGACTAACTATATATATCGTGTGTACGCATGTATACACAATATATACATCATGTATACAATGTATATACACATTGTATACACAGTGTGAACTAGCTGTATACACAGTGTGGACTAGTTGTATACACCGTGTCTACTAGTTGTATACAGTATGTACACTTTTCTATTTATTGTGATTAATTAATGTATAAAAATAATGAAAACTAAGACAAAAAATAAAAAAGAGCATGTCATTCTTTTTTTTTTGTGATGTCAAGCACGTTTCTTATGGCTCAAATAAGAGCACGCCAATGAAATTATAAGCCATCCATCTAGAAATAGAATGTAATCATGCAAAAATTTCATATCAAGAATTTCATTTTCAAATTTTTTTTTCAAGAAAATAAATTTATTGCTTTTCTTTCTACTCAATAATTTTTTCTTGTATCTATTTACAATCAATAACATTCTTTGAGTAATTTAATTGAATTTTAGCCTAGACCCTAACATGCTTTTAATTTTTATTTTTTAAAAACAAAACTTTTAAAGTAAAAAAATAAAATATAAAAATTGAGAAAACAAAAAAGATTAAAGTAAAAAAATAAAACTAGAAAAAATTAGTGAATTATATTTTTGCAAAGTAAAACAATATTAAAACAAAACTTTTAAAGTAAAAAATTAAAAAAAAATTAAATTACCATATGATTGATGAATTTTTGTATGGGTAGAGTTTCCTTATCCCAGTGCTTGCTTGTGCCACACATGATACGCAATCTGAGGGTGAAACATCTCATCTGCAAAGACTGAGATCGTATGGTCGGTCTAGGTTGTTTTGACCTAAAGAACCAAGAGCAAAGCCTTTTGGCGAAGATAAAATCTTCAAACTGTTCATGAGATTGTTCCAGCTTCTCTGATAATCGCTATTGGTGATATAGTTTTAGTATACCTTATATTTTTCGTATACACTGTGTGTACTTGATATATACACAATATGTACATGCTGTATACAGTATGTACATAATGTATATAATATGTACATAATATATATAATATGTACATAATATATACATCATATGTACTAGCTGTATACACCGTGTGTATATACTGTATACACAGTATGTACATTAATGTATACACTGTATGTACATGCTATATATACAGTGTGGACTAGCTGTATACATCATGTGTGCTAGCTATATACAGTGTGTACACTTTCTATTTACAGTGTGTACATGTTGTATACAGTGTGTACATAATGTATACACACTGTATACATTGTGCACATAATGTATACAATGTGTATATATATGATATATACACTATGTATACTAACCGTATATACCATGTGTATATGTTGCATACACAATGTGTATATCATATATACACTGTGTGTGTATATTGTATATACAGTGTGGACTAGCTATATATATACCATGTGTACAAATTGTATAGTGTGTACACTTTCTATTTATTGTAATTAATTAATGTATAAAAACAATGAAAACTAAGAAAAAAAATAAAAAGAGCACGTCATTCATTTTTTTTTTTGTGAAGTCAAGTATGTTTCTTATGGCTCAAATAAGAGCACTTCAATGAAATTATAAGCCATCCATCTAAAAATAGAATGTAATCATGCAAAAATTTCATATCAAGATTTCATTTTAAAAATTTTTTTTTTCAAGAAAATAAATTTAGTGCGTTTCTTTCTACTCAATATTTTGTTTTCTTGTATTTATTTACAGTCAATGACATCCTTTGAGTAATTTTAGCCTACTCAATAATTCCATTTGTTTTCTTGATAAACAGAACCTAACATTAACTATGATTTGGATGCTTAATGAGTTGCCTTTCTTACTTTTGCTTTTTTTTTCTCTAACTCGAATAATATCATTAATATTATTATTTTTTTCTGTGATTTCATTCATACACTAAATAATTTTTACAATATACAGTATAACCTTTGATATTTAAAATTGCTCCACGATATTTTCAACCCACAATATTTTTCTTTTCTTTTTCTTGCACTTCTTTATGAAAATAAAAACTAACTTTGTTTCCTGCAAACTGCCTCAAATATCATAAATTTATTTAAAATAATAATCTATGAAGATTAATTTAGCATTGGCAATACCTTTACTGTTAGATATAAGTGTTCTTATGGCAAAGAAAAAAAACTTTTTTCCAGTTTTTGTGTATCATCTTCCTATATTGCAACCTTTTTGTTCCTACTGAAGCTAATAGAGTCACTACCAATTCCAGCAACGTTGGTTTGAGTTGCATCAAGATTGAGAGACAA
The DNA here is from genome assembly GCA_037975025.1 of Excoecaria agallocha. NCBI lineage: Eukaryota > Viridiplantae > Streptophyta > Magnoliopsida > Malpighiales > Euphorbiaceae > Excoecaria > Excoecaria agallocha. The sequence goes on along the minus strand of CM075806.1, from coordinate 119,707,222 downwards.
GCTCTTCTTAACTTCAAAAATGGTGTTAGTGATGCTTCAGGTCAGCTTTCAACTTTGATTGGTGAAGATTGTTGTCAATGGAGAGGAGTAAGGCGTAATAACCTGACAAGAAAGTGGAAACAAAAGATCAACGAAACAAAAACAAACTTGTACAGCCCACGCAACAACCTGATACAAAACATAAAACCACAATTCTACAAAATACTAACACAGAACCAGAAGAGAAATGCACCCCAACCATATCAAAACAGATCTGTACCAAAGAAGAGAGGAGACACAAGCATTGCAAGCAAAGGAAAATAGAAGAAACCCAAATTCCTACTGCGTTTATAAGGTAAGCAGATTCCTGAGTTCTTCTAGTACAACAGTAGCAATAGGAGTAAAAACAACGAAAAAAAAACATGATTGGTCACTATAAAAACTTAAAATACACAAATATGAGAGCGATTACACAAAAAATCTAGAGCAAAATTAAATAAAAACATATAAATTTATCTAATATTAGAGACAAAAGGAAGATAAGAGAGAGACCCAACAAGTTGCAGATTTTATTTTGAAATGAAAAAATCAAAATATCAAAAAGAAAAACCCAAATTATTAGCAGGGGTTAGATTTCAAAGAAGTTAGAACCAAATAAAACTAAATTGCTTTCCCCAATCAGCCCAATAGATTCTCAAATCCTCAAAATATCTTAGAGTTGGTTCTTCAATCAAGAAGAAATGCCATATTTACATATTTCAATGGAATATTAGAAATATAAAGCAATATTCAACTGATATTAGCACAAAAAAAGGTTTTTTTCAATCTTTCACTTGCAATCGGCAATTTCACAGCGCTCTAGTCCGATTGAAGCGGCAAAATTAGATCTATAGCCATACGGATATACAAAAACGGAGAATGAGCCAAGCTCGACCTCAGACACCATCGCCGACAATGGAGAGAGAATACCTGATCGTTGAAAAAAGAGAAAAACACAGGTGAGCTTTAGAGAATGAGAAAGATGGCTCGAAGGATGAAGAGGGAACAAAGGGAGAAGTTTTGGTTTCACCAAAAAAAGTTGTATTTTTGAAATTAAAAATTAAAAAAGTGAGAATTATGAAACAAAATAAAAAGGATTGTATTTTTAGAAAAAAAGTATAAAAACCTGGCATCTAAGGTAATTTCCTCTAATATAATCGGTATTATCGTCACACGCTGTTCTTTTTAATCTAATCAAAAGGAAATATAAATGGGTTTGACTTAATTAGTTTTAATTTAATTTTAGGTATTGAGTTCGGAATAAATGAAAATTCAACCAACTGCTGACCATTTATGGGATTTCTTTTATAATCTCCTTTCCTTTCTTTAAGCATTTGATTTTGTTAATCACAGTTTGTTTTAATTAATATAAAATCTATTATCATATCAAGTTCTTAATGTCAAAAAAAATAAAAAAATAAAAAAGCAAAGAAAGAAAAATGAATCAAGGGTTTCATACGTCACAAAACAATTGAAATATTTGCAGAACCAAATGTCTAATTCTCAGCCAATAAAATTATCGTCACAATTTTAATTTCTTCAAATATTATGAAAATTATGCCTTTTTAAATATTTTTTAAATTAAAAAAATTGAAAAATGAAAGATATTATCTTAAAAAATTTAATAAAAATGAAATTAATACGTTTTACATGGTAAAAAAAATATAAGTATGAATCAGTTTATAAATTTTATCCCCATGATTCAATACAATTCGTGTAACCCATTATAAGCCAACTGCTTTAATGTAAAAGATATGCCTTATGTACAAAAACAGGGACGAACAGAGTAACTTCAAACAAAACTTCTAATTTTATTATTGAGCTAAGAAAACAGAAAATAATTTATAAAGACACAAACAAAACTACAACCATCCGATCTTTTACAGCTGGCAAGATGGATGGTTACCATTCAAAGGGAAAACCCGGGAAAAATAACAATGGACGAAACACACACTTTGTGTGTTCTGATGAAACGGAAAACCCACCAACTTAAGAAAGCCCACCAACTTACAGATCCAACTTGATATATTCTACATCCCCCCCTCAAGTTGGATCATGATTGAAATCAATCAGACCCAACTTGATAATTAAGTGATGGAAATGAGGAGCAGAGAACGATTTAGTGAAGATATCAGCAAGTTGGTATTGGCTTCGAATAAACTGAGGCAAAACAAAACCTTCCTTGAACTTATTACGCACTAAGTGACAATCAATCTCCAGATGTTTTGTTCTTTCATGGAAAACGGGATTGGCAGTAATGTGAAGAGATGCCTGATTATCACATCGTAGAGGAATAGGGAGATGCACAGGAAGATGAAAATCATCCATCAAGTAAGTAATCCATTGAAGCTCCCTCACTGTGGTACTCATGCTACGATATTCTGATTCAGCAGAGCTACAAGAGACAGTAGACTGCTTCTTCGTTTTCCAAGAAATAAGAGCATCCCCAAGGAAAATACAGTAACCAGTTAAAGATCTCCTACTATTTGGACAAGAAGCCCAATCAGCATCACTATAGGCATGAAGGGATGTAGTATTAGTAGAGGGATAAAACAAACCCCTGGTTGGACAACTCTTAAGGTACTTAAGAAGATGAAGAGCAGAATTCCAGTGAGTGATACACGGCCTAGAGACAAACTGACTGAGTTGTTGAACAACATAAGAAATGTCAGGCCGGGTGAGATTAAGATACAATAGTTTACCAATAACACGTCTGTATTGATCAGCATCTGAATATAAAGGCCCATCATCAGCAAGAAATTTAAAACCTTTGGGTACAGGAACAGAAGTAGGCTTAGCAACACTAAGACCAGCATCACGAAGAAGATCAAGAATATATTTTCTTTGATTGAGATAAGTGCCTGTAGAAGACCTAGCTATCTCAACTCCCAAGAAATACCGAGCTGGCCCCAGATCTTTAATAGTAAATTGCTGATGAAGAAAACGTTTAACACAAGCAAGCTGAGTATCAGAATCACCAGTTAACAAAACATCATCAACATAAACTAATAGGAGAGTAATGGAGGTAGAAGTCTTCTGTATGAAAAGACAATGATCATGAGAAGATTGACAAAAACCAAAATCAATAAGCTTCTGCGTGAACTCCTCATTCCACTGCCTAGATGCTTGTTTAAGACCATAAAGAGATCGATTCAGCTTGCAAACTTCATGTGTCTTGGCCTTGAAATAACCCTCTGGAGGCTGCATATAAACTTCTTCAAAGATATAGCCATGCAAAAATGCATTATTAATATCAAGATGTTGTAAAGACCATTTATGCATTGTAGCCACAGCAATTAACATCCTTACAGTAACTAGTTTAGCAACAGGAGAAAAAGATTCAGTATAATCAATGCCAGGTATTTGAGAATAACCCTTTGCTACCAGTCTCGCCTTATACCTTTCAACCTCTCCATTAGGCTGCAATTTCACCTTATAAACCCACTTACACCCAATGGCTTTCTTTCCAGTTGGTAAAGGAACAATATCCCACGTTTTATTAGCTTTCAAGGCAGCAATTTCTTGCTCCATTGCAGCCACCCATTCAAGACTATTAGCAGCCTCTCTATAACATGTAGGTTCCTTGATAGTTGATACATTAGCCATAAATGATATGTATTCTTCATTAAATCCTTGAGGAGACATAAAAGGATAGGCTGGTGGAGTATGGGGTGAACTAGTAACAGAAGTGACATAGTCTTTCATCCAAGTAGGAACTCGTTTAGACCGTTTGGTAAATTGATCAACTGGATCAGGCAAAGCTAAAGAGGAAGGAACTTCAGAAGAATCATGAGACACAGAAATATTAGAAGGACTATGACTAGGAGACACAATCGATGGAGATGTACTAAGAGGCAATGAAAGAGACTCTGTAATATAATTATTAGGAATAGGATAAGGAAGATCAAGTTGTATTGGCAAATCAGGTAAAACAATGGAAGATTCAGGAGTGGATTGATTAAAAGGAAAAACAGACTCATGAAAAACAACATCTCTACTAACTTGAACATCATGAGTGGACAAATTATAGAGTTTATAACCCTTTTTTCCTGAACTAAAACCAAGAAACACACAAGGAAACGAACGAGGAGAGAATTTATCTTTAGAAGGCTGAGTGTTTATGGCATAACAAAGACAACCAAAACATTTCAGATTGTCATAAGAAGGTGGAACACCATGAAGCAGTTCATATGGCGTCTGCCATTTGAGCATGGAACTAGGTAATATATTGATTAGGTGTGTACCTAGTAAGATTGCTTCCCCCCAAAATGAAAGTGGCAAATGAGATTGGAAAAGAAGGGAACGAGCAACTTGAAGAAGATGTTGATGCTTTCTCTCAACAACCCCATTTTGTTGAGGGGTATAAACACAAGATCGATGGTGTAAAATTCCCTTTGACGTTAAAATATTCTGAAACACTTGACTCAAAAATTCAGAGCCATTATCAGTTCGAACAATTTTAACAGAAGAACCAAACTGATTGTTGACAAGAGAAAGAAAACAGACAAATGTCTTTGAAACTTGAGATTTGTTTTGAAGCAAAAAAGTCCACGTTGCTCTAGTAAAATCATCCACTATGGTCAAAAAATATTTAGCTCCAGATAATGTAGAATATTTGTAGGGACCCCATAAGTCAACATGTAATAGATGAAAAGATCGAGGACTAGAAATCTGACTATCAGGAAAAGAAATCCTAGTCTGTTTAGCTAAGGGACAGACAGTACAAGGAAACATTAATCCAGACTTAACATCTTTGAATCGAGTAATATGCTTCAAAACATCAATAGAACTATGTCCAAGACGTTTATGCCATAATAAGAGATTCTTGTCATTAATACAAATTGTATTATTACAAGTATTAAAAGACGAAACTAAAAGTTTCATTTCTTTGTCAACAACTTCTTTTATTACATGAGGAAGAAAAGAAGAAGGATCCAGCATGTAAAGATTGCCTACACATCTACCCACTGCTATTGTCTGTCCACTTTGTAGGTCCTGTATCATACAAAAGGTTGGATAGAAAGAAAACTTCAGCAAACAAGTATTGGATAACTTGTGCACAGACAAAAGATTAAATCTGAAATCTGGGATATGTAGAGTTTCAGTAAGAACGACACGAGGACTGAGATGAATATCACCAGTGTTCTTGACAAATTTAAGAGAACCATCAGGTAGATATACAGGTGTGGGATTGGAAACAGATTTATAGTGAGTGAAAAAATCTAATGAAGAACACATATGATTTGTAGCCCCTGTATCAACAATCCAACAACCTTGATGTATAGAATCCAGAGATAAAAATGCAAACGAAGAATTCATACCTGCAAAATCATTGAAATGAGCAAAATTGACCTGTTTAAGATCAACTGAATTCTTTTCCTTTAACAGCTTGCTCAATTCTCTTTGCACTATATGAGCTATGTCATACTCATTCTCCAGTTTCTTTGTAAGAGTTTTTTCTTCATCTGAGTCAAATGGAGTCTCAGAAATATGAGCATCCATTTTAGAAACCTCCTGTGTAATCTTTCGTCCCTTGAACCAATCAGGATAGCCATTGATTTGGAAACATTCACTCTTCCAATGACCTTTTCTATGACAATGAGAACACTGTTTGTCTTCTTTTCTAACATTAGTTTTCTTTTCATATCGAGAATCCTTTTTTACATTAATTCTGGAACCTGCATTGTGATTAACTGCCATTAATACACTTGCTTCCATTGGATCTGAAACATTAGTTTGCACTTCTCTCTGTTTTTCTACTCTTTGCACCATGGAATAGACTTTATTAATGGTTGGCAATGGATCTAGAATCAAGATCTGATTACGTACATGATCATATCCTTCATTAAGTCCCATAAGGAACTGTATCACCTTATCCACATTATCCACTGCTTCTAGTTTTGTAAAAACACCACAAGAACACTGTGAAACTGCATTACAACTACACACAGGTAGGGGATTTAATACACATAAATCTTCCCATAACCTCTTCATTTTAGTGTAGTAACTGCATATACTCATATTTCCCTGCCTCAAATTATTAAGCTCTTGCTTAATCTGGTAAATCAACGGACCATTACTCTCTCCAAAACGTTCATGAATATCATCCCATAGTTGTTTAGCAGTAGTAGCATAAGTGAAAGCTTCAGATAACTCTTTAGAAATAGAGTTTAGAATCCAAGCTAGCACCATACTATCAACTCTCTTCCACTGCTTAAACGTAGGATCAGTTTTCTTAGGCATCTTGTACTCACCATCCATAAAACCTATTTTATCTTTGGCAAACAAAGAAATCTGAATCGATCTACTCCAGGAAAGAAAATTGGTGCCAGTGAGAGGAGTGCTAACCAACGACATACCTAGATGATCTGAATGATGAAGCTGAAGATATTGTTCTTCAGACTTTGTTTGATTACCACTATCTTCCATCATGATCAACTTGATCTAATTAGGAAATATATCGATAGATCTTACACTGCTCTGATACCATGTACAAAAATAGGGACGAACAGAGTAACTTCAAACAAAACTTCTCATTTTATTATTGAGCTAAGAAAACAGAAAACAATTTATAAAGACACAAACAAAACTACAACCATCCGATCTTTTACAGCTGGCAAGATGGATGGTTACCATTCAAAGGGAAAACCCGGGAAAAATAACAATGGACGAAACACACACTTTGTGTGTTCTGATGAAACGGAAAACCCACCAACTTAAGAAAGCCCACCAACTTACAGATCCAACTTGATATATTCTACACCTTATAACCCAATTGAATTGGGTTAGGTTATTTTGTCCATTTAATATTTCAAATGAATTGGGTTAAAACCCATATTTAAATACCACTCAATGGTTTTACCACCTTCCTAATCTGTTGCTATACACCATTAAAAATTATATAATCTAAAACATTTAAAAATATACACAAAAAATAAAATTTTATAATAAATATCAAATTTTATGCAATTGTTTACATATTAAATCACATTTGTGTTATAATTTTTTTTAATTTTCTATAATATAGTATAGATTTTATACATCAAAATTGTTCTTTATTTAATTTTATATTGGACTGGTACGAATAGTCTAATTTTCATTGAATCCGCCTTTATTTTTGTGGGCTTGGGCCATGCTTGAGCTGAGAAAATATTTTAAATGCATGGCCAAGTCCGAGCCAAACCATGGTCAAGATCTATCCATAATCCATATTAATATTTTTTAATTTAATAAGTAGAAAAATATTCTACTAAAATTGTTATGATAATTATAAAATATTTGGATGACTATCAAATTTATTATTCTCCCTAGTCTAGTAGAAGTCTATCTCTTCTATTTTGTGCCTATAAATACCCCATTGTGGTTATTCAGTATACACAATCAATAAGAGAAAATTCTCTATTCTACTATATCTGTCTTTTTTTTAATTAGTTTACAATACATTATCTGCACAATAGTTTCTATTAATTATTGAAAGTTGGTGGTTTACGACAACCCGGCTTGAAAGAATCAAGAATTCTAATTTACAAGATTTAGCGGTAAATTATCTCAAAATAATTTTTCTATGATTAGATTGGATTATTTGTTACATTACTTTTTACATAAGTTTGTTTTATTTATATTTTATTTTGGCTAGCATGAATATGAAATCACGTATATAGAGTAGAGTATGCTAAATTTTGTTGCTGGTTACAACAGTAAAAATTTGGAACGCAGAAAATAAAATTGTAATTTTAACTACCCCCTAAAAATTGAAATTCCAATAAATTGATTTAACTGTTCTTCAATTATTTCATATGTTGAAAAGATGAATTGTTGAAAGATAATTTGGAAGTTTATTATTTACCTTAATTCAGTTTTTTTTTGTGTGTGCTTTTAACTGCGAAAGTTGGATGTCCTTAATTGAAAATAAATATTATAAAGGGTTGGTCATAATTATGCCTATAACAAATTAATAACATTTGCATAAAACCATATATGTTTAAATTAATTTTGTGTGATTTAATTTTATTTATTAATTTTTGACAATTTATTTATAGCCTAATTTTAATTTTTTTTAAGTGTAGTGTATTTACAATGTCAAACCTTGCGAAGCTTGATTTTATTGCCCTTGATATTTCTGGAAGAAATTATCTTTCATGGGTACTTAATGCTGAGATTCACTTCAATGCTATGAATCTTGGAGATTCAATAAAAGAAGGAAATACCGCATCCCTGCAAGATCGTGCTAAGGCAATGATTTTCCTTCGACACCATTTACACGAAGAATTGAAAATTAAATATCTCACTGTTAAAGACCCATTAGTCCTTTGGAATAATTTAAAGGAGAGATATGAATACCAAAGAACGGTGATTCTTCTAAAGCTCGATATGAATGGATACACTTACGTTTGCAAGATTATAAAACTGTAAGTGAATACAATTCAGCCTTATTTAAGATTAGCTCTCAATTAAAATTATGTGGAGAAAACATTACTGATGAGGACATGTTAGAAAAAACATATTAAACTTTTCATCCCTCGAATGTGCTCCTGCAGTAGCAATATCAAGAGCGTAGATTCAAAAAATATTCTGAACTAATCTCTTGTTTACTTATGGCTGAATAAAATAATGAGCTTTTAATAAAGAATCACCAATCTCGTCCAACTGGTTCATCCCCATTACCTGAAGTTAATGTGCCATTTTCTCAAGGCCGTGGGAGAGGTCGTGGTAGAAGGGGTCGTGGTCGTGGAAGAAGAAATGGTTCCAATTCTTCTTCAAATGTTGAAAACAAAGGTATTAACAAGAAATTGATCAAAAGTGAGGAAAATATTGACAAGAAAATGCAAAACAATGACAATGTTTTCTTTAGATGTGGAACTAAAGGTCATTGATCTCGTATATGTCGTACTCCCAAACATCTAGTTGATCTTTACAAGGCATCTTTAAAAGGAAAAGGAAAAAATGCTGAAGTGAATTTTTTCGAGCCTGTTGATCCTGCTAATGATAAAAAAATTTCCTTTAGATGTTGATTTTGATGTTTCTAATTTTTTTGAGGATGACAGTGGTAGAATTGATCATTTACTTGGCGATGAAAACGTCAATTATTAAAATAAGTTTATTCTTGTTATGCGATTTTACAATTTCAATAAAAGTCTACTATTTTAATAAGTAATTCTTAAAACATTTCTGATTTGTTATCATTTTTTTCTTGCTATTAAATAAATGTTTTTTTTTGTTATTAGATAATCATATAAAATTGATATTATGGAGGACGACATATGTTTAGTGGATAGTGGCATAATTCACACAATTCTTCGTAATAAAAATTATTTCTTACAATTAACATTAGCTGAAATTAATGTTAATACAATATCTAGTTCAACAAATGTAGTTGAAGGCTCTGACAGAGTTTATCTTATGTTCCCAAATGGAACACCATTATACATTGATGATGCGTTATATTCTAGTAGATTCCGAAGAAATCTACTAAGTTTTAAAGATATACGTCACAATAGTTATCATATTGAAACTACAAATGAAGGAACTGTTGAATATTTATATATAACTTCTATGAAATTGAACCAGAAGTTTATATTAGAGAAGTTTTCAAGTTTTGCAACTGGATTATATTTTACCAAAATAAAGATGGTTGAATCTAATTATATGCATCGAAAGTGCTCAGATCCTAAAAATTTTATACTTTGGCATGATCGTCTTGGTCATCCAGGCTCAACCATGATGCAACGTATTATCAAAAATATAAATGGACATGGATTAAATGATCAAAAAATTCTTTTATCTAATGATTTTTCTTGTAGTTTTTGTGCATAAAGTAAATTGATTGTAAGACTTTCACCATCCAAATTGTATTTGGAGTCTCCTATTTTTCTTCAAAGGATACATGGAGATATTTGTGGCCCAATTCATCCCTTTTGTGGACTATTTCGATATTTCATAGTTTTGATTAATGCCTCAACTCGATGGTCACATGTATGTTTACTTTCTACTAGTAATATTGCTTTTGTTAAGCTTTTTGCTCAAATTATAAAGTTAAGGTCTAGTTTTCCTGATCATCTTATCAAGACAATTCGTTTAGATAATGCATGTGAGTTTTCTTCAAAAGCATTTTATGACTTTTACATGTCAATTGGGATTAGTATCGAGCATTTTGTTGCACATATTCATACTCAAAATGGTTTAGCTGAATCTTTTATTAAGCAATTATAATTTATTGCTAAACATATGCTTATGAAGTCACAACTTCCTGCATCTGCTTGGGAACATACAATTGTTCATGCCGCATCTTTAGTTCGTATAAGACCATCCATATATCAGAAATTTTTACCTTTGCAACTTGTTTTTGATCAATAACCTAATATATCTCATCTTAGAATTTTTGGTTGTGCTATTTATGTTCCTATTGCCCCTCTTCAACGAACTAAAATGGGTCTCCAATGACGTATTGGTATATATGTTAGTTTTGATTCTCCTTCTATCATTAGGTATCTAGAACTTTTAACTGGTGACCTTTTTAGAGCAAGATTTTTAGATTGTCAATTTGATGAATTAGTTTTCCCTCAGTTAGGGGAAGATAAAGGTAAAGGGCCAAAAGCACAAGAAATTAGTTGGAACACTCCAACCTTGTCCAATTATGATACACGCACAAACCAATGTGAACTTGAAGTTCAAAGAATAATAAATTTGTAGAATGCTGCAAATCAATTACCATATATCTTCACAGACACCCAAAAGATCACTAAATCTCATGTTCCGGCTGCCAATGTACCTGCAAGATTGATTATCCCTGAAGGATTTTCGATAGGTACAGTAGCCAATGAATCTAACATACGCCAGAAGCGTGGTAGACCTATTGGTGTAAAAGATATTGTTCCTCGAAAAAAAGAAAATTGAAGAATATTCAAAATGATGCTTAAGAAGGGGTTAAAAATAACACATATCAACAACTTCATATTTCCAAAGAAGCAACCCCAGAAGTAGTTCCAGTACCGAAAAATTATGAGATCTCATTAAAATTTGAAAATATATGGGATAGAATGTAACACCCTTCTCGGAACAGTCTTTTTCGAAACGAAACTTAGCCGAAACCGGTAAATTTTTTTTTTTCGAGCAATTCAAAACATTTAAAATACTTTTCCATTAATTCCAGAATCAAATAACAATCTTATAACAATTAAAACAACATCATCTCGGAACTCATACGGTCCATACATCCAAATCAAATAAACATACAATCTAAATACAGTTCAAGCCTTTACCTTAATAATCTAAGTATATACATGCCAAAAGCTAACACTAAAAATCACAAAAGTCTTCTCTTCCAATCTGGTCCTTCAATGTACTGTGCTCCTGCAACACTTCAGAACCTGCACGCAGTAAACACTATATGCTGAGCATTAAATATGCCCAGTGGTGACTACTAATCCAGGAATTTCCCAAGAATAAGCATACTTTCATAATTTATGCTTCTATTGTTCTTATTTCATTAAACATTTCCTTTTATTCAGTTATCATTATTCACATTCAGATAATCATTGTTCCTTTTATTCTAAACATTTAACTGTACTACAGTATCTTTTTAGGTAGATCAATATCAGATTTACCTTTTTCTTTACGTTAATCTTTACTATAACTTTTACTTTTTTATCAGTACTTTCATTTTATCCTTTAGTCATAGCAATTTAATTATCATTTCATTTAGCGATGTGTATTGGTACTCGTGTCTTTACTAGTACCAAAATAAATTATTTACATTCCTGTTTTAAGGTTCAATTATTCAGTTTGAACTCTCATTGTACTTCTTGCTATTTATTCTTTTATTTTTGTTTCGACTCTTAACCAATAAATACATTACTAATTAATAGCTTTTGAGCTTTATTGCAAAGTGATATAAGTATTTCGGGACACTTTGCAGTATTTTCTTTCCTTCATTCTTATACATATTACTTTCATTCAAATATTAATTAAGACATAATTCTTTTACTTCTTTCTCATCGGTCAATCATATGTCTTTCTATTGTTTTACTTTTTAAATAACCTTTCTTTCAGAAAGACATTTCATAAGCATTAAATTCACTTCATGTCACAATCATTACTTTTAACTTTAACTATGAAATTACTATTGTTTTTCAAATTTGTCACTTTTCACAATAGTGATTGGTACGAGAAATACCAATTAATCAAATTTATCCTTTTCACGAAAAACATAATACATTTTGAATTCTTATAAAACCTTTCTTTTCTTTTTTCTTACTAATTACACTTTACAGAAATCTTTACAGATTTATCTTAATTTTTCATTTTCTTTCAAACAAATCGTTTCCGTTATAACTTTTCATATATTCAATTCAATTAAGCAACACTTATTTATTCATTTCAATGTGCCCCTAATGCAATATAACAGGTTTTCCACAACGGATATACGGAACTGGACCCAAAGGTCCCACGTAGCAGATAGAGAAATGATCTCGAAAGATCAAGTCTCCCATAACAGATACAGATACAGATACAGATACACTTTCACTTTTACAGAAGCTATGGAGATCAAAGATCCCGTCCATAGCTAAGCAAGTCGCCATGACTTGCACCGCGGTACAGAGATGTCCCTATGGCTAGCCAATTATATCCAAAACAAGAATCATACTACCTGTCTATCGCTAAGGGCAAACATAATCAATATCATTGCAAACATTTTTGAACATGTAAAACTTTTCATTTCTTTCTTTTTGTTTATCACTATACATTATATTTTGGTCAAATGCACTCTTTCGTGCCTTTGACTACTCAATAACTTTTTATTCACTTTATTCACTGTCTCTTTTCCAGTGACTTTAGTGAATTATTCTTCGATAATTCACTCAGATACTTAGATCTTTTAATCTTTTATACCGATTATAAATTATGAATTATAACATAATAATTCACAATTTTCTTTTCATTCTTTTTATATAATTCTTTGCGAATTATTCTTTAATCATTCAATAGTTGACTTCTTTTTCTTTTATCGTTCAGACTTTTTAATCGTTCGGTATGCCAATTTTATTTCGTCGGCGAAACATTTTTATAACCATTAATTCTTTTAATACTTTTTGTCGACTAATTTATTCTGATAAATTAGTCACGTCTTTATTTTTTTCTTTTATGCATTTAGGGACTTAATTAATATCATTTATTATTTCAGTCTCGAATATGCATAATTTAACCTTTTCCATCGATTTATTCATTTCATAGGCATAATTACGATTTTGCCATTATATTCATTTATTTTCATTTTTAATACATAATTTACTTCATTATTCATCTTTTAATTCTTTATTTTACCATTTCAGGTAAACTTACATTTTGGTCCTTTTATCATGAAAACTTTATATTTTGGAACCGTAGGCCTCCAAAATTACCATTTTACCCTTGTTGAAAATTTCTTACTTATTTTTACGCGTTAATTACTTACTTTGACAAAATTACCATTTTGCCCCCAAAACTTTTATTTTCTTTCAATTAAGTCCTTTATCTATTCAAAACTCATTTATCTTTCTTTTTATTTACGTAATAATTTATTTACTTCATTTTCATTTATTTATGAATTATTTTCCAATAATTCATTATTATTATTATTTTCTCGACCTAATAATTATTGCGAAAAATCCATCGGTTGACTTTTTCTTTTTCATTATTGACATTCATGTCCTAACACATTAATTCATCACTTTTATCATTTTTATACAATTATGCATTAGAAAATTCAATTATTTTCATTATACATATACACATAAAAATTCCAATAAAATCTCAATAATTTCAATAAATTCCAATAAAATTTATTTATACATTATTTATTTGTTATTGTCATTTTTCATCAAATTAACCATTTAATTCACAATAAATCAAAATTTTCATTTAATACATATACTATACAAAATCTTAAAAATTCCTAAATAAACTTCAAATATTCTCTAAAAATTAATAGACATCAATTATCATGTATATTATTATTTTTAATTAACATACATTAATTTCATGCATTTTTCTCATCACTTTCTTTACTTAGGGAATTCGGCCACCAATCTTTTTTACCTTAAAAATTTTCTTTCTTTCATTAAAGCCTTTAATTCATTTCCTCTCATGTTTCATTTCATTTTCCCTAACATAATTTCACTAATTAACAATTTTACATATTTTTCTCTTAATTACATAATTAAGAAAAATTCATATTAATAGGGAAACTAAAGGATTTTGTAGTCACTAACCTTTTTCCATGCTTAACCTTCCTTAAACTTCATTTCTCTTCACCTAGCACAAGGCTCAACTCCATCCATCCACACTCTCCTCCTTGGCCGAAATCTTCAAGCTTCCTAACATCAAATTTTTGTCCTCAAATGACAAATCCAAGCTCATATTCATTATCTAGACCTCAAAATCTATGGAAAAACATCAAAGAAATAATTTAAAACACTAAAATTCATAAACTCCCACTTACCCTATTTTCTTTCTCAACTTGATTTCTTGCTTTCCTTTGCTCAAGTCACTTGCTTAAGATCACTAGGGTGATCTAGAGAGCTGGAACTTCATTTCTTATGTTGGGTTTTAAGAGAAATTTGAGGTAGAAGAAGAAGAAACAAAAGGGAAAGAAGAAGAAGTGGTGGTTCGGCCACCTAAGGAGGAGACCAAGCTGGATGTTTCTGGAGATAAACTCCAGATATTTTTCTCCTTATATATCCTATTTATGGGCCAAATTAGAGTTTAAATTAGTGGGCTTTGCCCACTCAAACATTAAGGCCCAATTAGGCCTATTTAAAGCCCAAATCAATTTCTCTCTCTTCCTCACTTCAAATTATCTCAATTTTGATTCCATCATTCTTAAAACATCAAAAATAGGTAGGATATAAATTTTCGGCTCAATCGGAGTCCATTATCGGTCCGATTCAAACTTATCGGTCCGATTCGACAACTACCGGTGTCACCGAAAAATTCCATTCTCAATACCAAAATATTCTACATAAAAATTCATGTAGGTACGCAAAATCTGGCGATATTCGGAGTTCGTTTACTATTTTTAATTATTTAAGCAAAATCAAGTCCCCTTCCCTACCAGGGAAATTGACTCGCTACCTTTTTCGTATTTTTGACTTTTGGAAGTCTATTTGACCTCAAATGCACTTCAAATTTCAACCATAGACTCACCATAACTATTCCTTTCAAATGGTCCAATAAAATATTTCTGACTTCCGGGTGTCCTTTCAGGCCCGGGAAATACTATTCACTGCCGGAAAGTACTATTCACGGCTGACCCGATGTTGAGCCCATTACATAGAAAAGACATAGTTATTGATAATATATTTGCATATGCAGTTGCTTATGAAATAATTAATGATAGTGAGCATGAGCCTCAAACTATAGAAGAATGTCGACATCGAAGTGATTGGCTCAAATGGAAAAAAGCAATTCAAGCTGAGCTAGATTCATTAGCTAAGCATAAAGTATTTGAACCAGTAGTCCAAACACCAGAAGATGTCAAACCTATTGGATATAAATGGGTTTTTGTCCATAAACGAAATGAGTTAAATAAAATTGTGAGATACAAAGCACGACTTATTGCACAAGGTTTCTCACAAAGACCTGGTATAGATTATGAAGAAACATATTCTCCAGTCATGGATGCAATCACGTTTAGATTTTTGATTGGTTTGACTGCCTCTAAAGGGCTTGATATACATCTAATGGATGTGGTGACAGCTTATTTATATGGATCATTAGATAATGACATATATATGAAAATCCCTGAAGGATTTAAGATGCCTGAAGCATAATTCAAAACCTCGATAAATGTACTCAATTAAACTCCAAAGATCTTTGTATGAATTAAAGTAATTTGGACGCATGTGGTACAATCGTCTAAGTGATTACCTAATAAAAAATGGGTATGAGAATAATTCAATTTGTCCATATATTTTTATCAAGAAGATAAATTTAGGATTTGCTATAGTTGCAGTTTATGTTGATAACTTAAACATAGTGGGGACTCCAGAAGAGATCTCTACTACTGCAGAATATTTGAAAAAGAAATTTGAAATGAAAGATCTTGGAAAAATAAAATTTTTTCTTGGATTTCAAGTTGAATATTTGCCAAAAGAAATTCTTGTACATCAGTCATCTTATATAGAGAAAATATTGAAATAATTTTATATGGATAAGTCTTATCCATTGAACATTCTAATGGTTGTTTGCTCTCTTAATGTTAAGAAAGATCCTTTTCGTCCACAAGAAGATAACAAAGAGATTCTTGATCCTGAAGTACCATATCTTAGTGCAATAGGTGCACTTTTATATCTTGCAAATAGCATTAGACCAAATATAGTTTTTGCAGTTAATTTACTAGCAAGATTTAGTTCTACACCAACTCGAAGGCACTGGAATGGTGTAAAACATGTTCTATGTTATCTTCGTGGCATTTCTGACATGGATTTATTTTTTTCAAAAGGAGTAAATTCAGAATTGATAGGGTATGCTGATGCTGGATATCTATCAAATCCTCATAAAACTCGATCACAAATAGGTTATGTCTTCACATATGGTGACACTGCTATTTCTTGGCGATCTGTTAAGCAAACAATCACTGTCACTTCCTCAAATCATTCAGAAATATTAGTCATCTATGAAGCAAGTCGTGAATATGTATGGTTGAAAATCATGACTCAACATATTAAAGGAATAAGTGGGTTGGTAGTGGAGAAAAAGCCAACAAAATTGTATGAGGATAATGCAGCATGTATTTCACAACTCAAAGGTGGCTATATCAAAGGAGATAGAACAAAACACATCTCACCAAAATTCTTCTATACTCATGAACTTATGAAAGAAGGACAGATCGATGTTTGTAAAGTTCGCTCAAGTGATAATCCAGTAGATTTTTTCACAAAGGCCTTACCAAGTTCAATTTTCAAGAAACATGTACACAATATTGGAATGCGCCAATTAAAAGATTTAGTTTGATTCATTTTTTAGGGAAGTACAAATGAATATTGTACTCTTTTTCCTTCGCTAAATTTTTATCCCACTGGATTTTTCTTAGCAAGATTTTAACGAGACATATTCATAGTGTATAGTCATCCAAAGAGAAGTGTTGTGATAATTATGAGATATTTGGATGACTATCAAATTCATCATTCTCCCTAGTCTAGTAGAAGTCTACCTCTTCTATTTTGTGCCTATAAATACCCTATTGTGATTATTCAGTATACACAATCAATAAGAGAAAATTCTCTATTCTACTATATTTGTCTTTTCTTTAATTAGTTTACAACAAAAATGGATTTAGTTTGGTTGGGTGTAATGGTTTGGATGGATAATAATAATAATAATAATAATAATAATAATAATAATAATAATAATAATAATAATAATAATAATAATAATTTACTTACTGCTATTATTTTTAACTAGGAATATGAAAATGATTATATATATATAGTCTTTTTATATATAATTATAATTTTTGGAAGTAAAGGTGGGAACCAAACCCTAATTGGTTGGAAAAATAATTGACTCTAAACTATAGTTAAAAATCTATATATATGAAATGAAATAATATAGTTATAATTTTCTGACAAAAATATAAGAAAGGAGTATAATTTTAAAATATATGAATAAATAAAACATAAGCACCTAGCAAATTGCAGCTTAAGTGGTAGTATTATGATTATGGAAAACATATAAAATGGCCAAAAATTCATAATTATTCGTTAGCTGGAAATAAAAAAAATGATAACATTTTCGAAACAAGTATTATTGCACTTTATGAATATTGATAGAAGAAAATTTATTGGGAGAAATAAAAGTGTTCTTAACTTCTTTACTTACTACTCTATTTGAAATAGATGAGAATTTTATGCAACATACAATAATATACAATCAGATGTTATTTAATACTTTCTCAATTTTTTTATCTGTCACTTTTGAGTAAAATTTAAATTCTATTTATCTGTCAATTTTAGATTTTTAATATAATTTAATTTGTTTTTTCAGTTTTTTTTCAATAAAGTCAGAATCGGATTTGATAATTTAGTTTTAATCACGTAATTTAATATTAAATTTAAGTCTATTTATTATTTTTTAATCCTAATAAAAATAACAAAAGTGACTAATAAAAAATAACGAATGAAGTATTTATTTTAAAAAGTATGAAAAAAGATTTATATTTTTTAACGACAATAAATATTACATAACGGTAAATTAAAGAATTATGTAATTAATTATAGCATAAAAATTTGGATTATAATTTGAAAAAAAAAAATTGTGGTCAAATATTATGGGAAAGAAAGGAGTATTAAATGAGAAAAAGATGGCGGCTAAAACCATCGGTCATCGTGTGCGTCACTTAAAACTAGAATGGACCAACCGGTCGGCCCTATTTAATTGGGACTGCTGATTGATTCGGTCTGATTCAGTAGCAAAAACCGGAATATAAAAAGCCTTAATTGACCTTATAAAAATGGGTAAAAAGTGGCGCGTGAACCGGATTAAATCCGATTTTATATTACTTTTTAAATTCTAATCAAACTCTCCCTCTCTTCATTTATTTTGTGTTTGTGTTTCATTTTCCACCATAAAATAAATTTATTAAAGCATTCCAACAATAAATTCATTCAATTTTGTCATTTACTTTTCTCTTTTCGCAGAAAATTTTTATAAATTAAATTTATAAATGTATGCATATATTTACTGATTGAGTATACACATAAATATTTAATTATATTTATATATTTTATTTATTCCTTATGCATATTAATTTTATATTGTAAAATATTTATTTCTATTTTAATTCTTTGATTCTGCTTCTTAAATTACTTTTTCTTTACTAATTTTTTTAATTTAATATTTCACTTTTTATCTTCAAATATCATCATCAGTAGATTTTATGATTAATGATTCAATAAAATCTGATTTTTTCCTTAAATTATAAGAAATATACATCATCATCCATAAAAAAAAATTACAACAAATGGGGATTAAAAATATAACTAAAAAAAGATTTTTTAAAAAGTATTTACCTAATTTTTTTTCACAGATCAGTAAATGAATAAAAATGTCATTGAATTAAATTTTATTACTATATTAAATAAAAAATGATTGCTTAATTTCATATTTTAGAATAAGTGAAGCCTAAATGCACAAAAATACTTCTACATTTTTAATCCCATAAGTACAAGTGATTAAATATTAATTTGATATCTTAATTGCAATTATAAAATTTTGAATAAATCTTCTTCCTTAAATTATCAATTAATAATACTTTTATAAACTAAACAGATTTAGATAGTATATATTTATGCATTTTTAATTAACTGAATTGAGGATGGATATAATAATATATGAATTTTAATCAATTTCTAATATTTTTTATTTTAATTGAATTTTAATATGTATCATTAAATTTTATATATATATATATATATATATATATATATATATATAATTTTCTTGTCATAAAATGCGTCTATAAACTATTAAAATACTAAAAAAATTAATTCAGGGAGAAAAGCCAAATAAAGCCATGTTGGATAATCAAAAATTGAGAAATCCCAAAATTGCAAAATCAATCTAAATGGATATTCAACACTGGCAATGGCAGGGTGATTAGCGGATGAAACATAAAGGACTTTTATAAAATTGGAGTTTTATTAATAAGCAGTCATTTTCTGTAATAAAGTTATTATTATTATCATTATTATTATTATTATTATTATTATTATTATTATTATTATTATTATTTTGTTAGTAACACTAAAATATTATTCTACTTTATACATTTAAATATAGTATAAATAGAGTTAGATTTGTACATATTAGTCAATTTGTTTTATTTTAAAAGCTAATTTTTTAAAATTAAAAAATAATTAAAATATTTCAATTTTATAAAAAAAATATAGATATTAACAAAGATATCCTTTTATTTTTTTTCAAAAATTTTATTTAATTTTAACTAAATATAGAAAGTGATAAAAAAATTTAATAAAATGTATAATAAATAGGAGTATATATAAATTTTTTTTCTCAAATTTAAAAAAAAACATTTAAAATAAGGTAAAATAAAATAGAAAAAAAATCTTTTCAAATGGAATGAATAGTAGAGTATTTTTTAGAGTGAAATTGGATATTTAATTACCATATCATTAACGTTTTAGATTTTAAATTAGATTAGATTTTCTATAATTACAATAGTTCTTCAAGCATAATGCATTAATTTTAACAAACATTGGCACCAACCATAAAATAAATAAAAATTAAAATAATAAATAAATCAAATGTATCAATAAGTTTTTTTTGTAAGGACAAAAATTGAAACCACACTTTTTTTTGAGTGCAAAATATTTTTGAGAGATAAGAAAACAAAACTAATGAATTAACGTCAGGGACAAAACAAAACTAATGAAATCTATTATTTTTCTTAAATACATTTCTTAATAATTGATATTTTCGAAAATATCGAAAATAAGAAAGAGGGTAAGAATCCAATAGTGAGAAACTTATTGGAGCTTGTAAGGAAAAAGTATCCGATCGGACCGAAGTGGGCTCCAATGATTAAGTCAGTAACATATCTATTTAGAGAGAGAAAACAAATAAAAAGAAGTTTAGAGAGAGATTGACATTACCGGAACTTTTCGTGTTATCTCTATTTATAGGATTTTTACCATTCATAAACTATTAGGCTTTTGAGTACTTAAGAAGGTAGTCTAATGGCGGTGATGTGATTTGCACGGTAGGGATCATACTTCTGTTAGGCGAGTAATATTAGGCAGAGATATGAGACCATACTGTCATATTGATGTGACGACTTTATCACATCAATTCGATCGGATTGCACGAGAAGCTCTCTTATGAGCTCACACACTTGTCGGGCTTTTGGGTCTTGAGGCCCAATCTTGGAAAGGTGTTATCAATAATTAATTAACTCATTTGCATAAATAAATTCAAATTATTATTCTACGAAATAAACATTTTATTTTTTCCATACCAATTAATGTATTTATCAATTTATTATCCTAGTGGTATATGCATATCCATTTATTCTGGTCAATATATTTTTATTTAACTATAATGGAATTTTCAAAAGAAAAAATCAATATATTTGTATTATGAAGTAAATTCTTTGTTAAATCCCACCATTTATTTGATTTAAAAAGAATAAAATATAAAAGAAAGAAATAAAAATAAAATATATTCATATCCTACTTGAGGAAGAAATCAAATGAGAGTTAAAAAAACAAAATAAAACAAAAAAAGATAAAAAAATAATTAAAGAAAAAAGAGAAGAAAAGATTGGTTGAGTTAATTTCGTCCAAGATTATTGAACTTTCTACTTTTAACAAAAAAACTCACAAATAAAATTTTAATGGAAAAATACCCGAATTTAAAAAAAAAATTTCAAAAAAAAATCATTTTAGCCCTACCAAAAATTCTTGTTAGCCATCACATCATTCTGCCATATAAGATGGATGCCATATGAATTGGGTGTCATGTTAACCTATCATTATAATAATAATTTTTAGCGACTATTTTTTCGTCGTTAATTCTGTCGCTAATTATTATTGTATCAATAACAACAGATTGTTGCTAATAACTTTCATCACTTAATGTTAGGATTAAAGATTAGTTGCTAATTATTTGTAAAATTCTTATTTTTACATATTAGCAACAGATTTGTTGTCGCAAATCCGACGCTAAATTATAGCATAATTTAACTTTTTTTCTGCTGTATTTATTAATTTTTATCCTATACACAATAATGATCACACATATACATACACATATATATTTATATATTTATTCCAAAACATAATAAATTCCAAAACACATACATAAAAGTAATTGAAATCGTACATAATAACCATAGAAAAAATATTTCCTGAGGCCCATTTAATCGGCCCAATAACTCCTATCAGTCCACTGACACAAGTTAGCATCCTTACCTTCCATCTGCTCCCTGTTTATTATTATTATTATTATTATTATTAGCTTAATAATATTTATTTATTTTAATTTTTTATTTGTTACTAAATTGCACTTTAGACAAAAAAAAATTATTGCTTTACCAACCTTGAAAGTATACTTACTCGTATAAAATTTTTAATAAATTGGCCCTTGTCAACCGATATAGGAAGTACTATGCACATATTAAAAGGTATTTTCAAATAACTCAAATTTTGGAGCGTTATAGATCAAAATTTTCAATTTCAGATCTTATTTCTTATTTTCATTAAGATAACTAATTTTTTTAGTATTGTTAGCAATTGTTTTTTGATCTATCTATTATCGGCAATTACGGATAATCGATGGGTGTGAAAAGGAGCATCGAACCACCAAAGGTTTAAAAATAATACCTCTCCAATTTTGGGGCGTTACATAACCACTATATGTAACAGGATGTAGATTTATATTTGTTATGATAAGTTTAGATTTATTTATTTTTAAAACAAGTTAAAATTTAATGAACAACCAATTCTCTTTATTTGGATGCTACTGTTCATCTATTTGATTATAGATAATTATGTGATCACATATAATGAATACATAACTTATTAAGATATGTGAAGAAAAAGGTCAATTTCACTACTTTTATAAGTAAATTATATTCAGCTAAATATATGATATAATAAGATTACACATAAAAAATATAATTATAATATAATACGATTGCAAACGAAAAAATAAAAGTAAAAAATTATAATGTTCCTGCCAATTTTCATTATTTTGTCTTTATATTTTAATATGGTTTAATAAATATATATAATTAGAATTTCCAATAATTTAATATTTGATTAAAATTTTGAAAAATAAAAATAAATCATAAAATTTTTTATAATGATTTTAAATCAGATAATACATTTTATATTACTATTTTATAAATATTTATTTTTATTAATTTTTATAATATAATTATATAATAATTATAACAAATAGTTTATTACTATTATTATCAAAACTGTAAATTTTCTAAATAAATAATTTTAAATTTTGTGATAATTGATAAAAAATTATTATCAAATTATAATATAATTTATAAATTTCTGTTTCAAAATAAAATATCTATTTCATATGATCTATATCAAAAATACTTGAAATCAAATAAAATTATTTTTTATTTTTATTTGTAACGGATTAGAGTCAATACAATTACGTCTCTAATATTCTTTACTGAAATCTAATACTATTAGCGACGAGTGATTTCCTCGCTAAACTGTTGCAAAAAGTGGCACTATATTTTCCCTTCAAAATTAGTGACTAAAACTTTCGTTGCTAAATTTTTTCAAACTAATTTTTTCGAATAAAAAATTAAAAAACATTAGTGATGGTACTTTTGTCGCTAATTCCGTCGTAAAACATGGCCTTTATATTTGCAGTTAATAATTAGCGACTGTTTATTCATTCTGTTGCTATTTCATCGCAAAAAAATGAAAAATAACCTTCTCACGACAAAATTATAAAATAGTCGCGAAATCGTCGCAAATTTGCGACTGAAATAATATTGTCGCTAGTTTTAGTTTCTAATTTACAGTTTTTTTTTTATAGTGTACCGAGTTGTTGGCCTCTGGATAAACTTTAACAAGAACTTGATAGGGATGGAAATCCTTCCCTACCGAGTTGGTTCTTCTTTGCCTGGATTACATTAAGCACTCGATTGGGATGAATTTCTTTCCCTATCGAGTTGTTTGTTACTAGATTGATAGGACATTTAGCTTAAGTAACTCGGTGGAGAACTCCTTCATCCTTACTAGGTTGATTTGAATTTTTTCAAAGAAAACCTGCAAAAACATACAAAACAAACTTAAACACACTTAACTCAAAATATTAACACTTTAATCATAAAATTAAACATTTTAATAATAAAAACTACTAAACAAACTTAAAAAAACACTAAAAATTATAGTTGTAAATGAAAGTTATCAACTTGCACCACCTGTAAATTTACAAAAAAGATATATACCAACTGAACTAAAGGTGACGGCTGATATTAATTTTGAATATTATTTAATATTTTAATATTAAATTTCGACACAAACTAATAAGTTTGAAATCACTATTTGATGCAACAATTTAAAAAAAAAGTCAAAATTTTTCGGTGGATCCTACATCTGAAACCGCTACCTGATGCAACGGTTTTATATTTCACCCCATACCTGTAATTATTTTATGACAAATTCCAATTTTATAATTTCTTAAAACATTTTAAAAAATGCCCTCAAAATCTCTAAATCAAAAATCTTAATCTCATCTTTCTTTTCACTATTGTCATCATTTAATTCACTGACTTTTTACCTTTTTACCGGGGCTTCCCTTTACCGCCATCTCAAGAAAAATTTCCAGCCAAGCAATCAAGTAAGATTTTTTTTTATATGAAAGACCTTGAATCTTTTTTTTTATCTAATTTTTCATTTCAATTAGATTGATTTTGTTGCCCTGTGTATAAAATGGATACTTTTTTATATGATTTTTTTTATATGAAATGGGTATTTTCTTTTAATTTGATTTTTTTGTCATTGGCTTTTATATTTTTATAGGTTTTGAAAAAAGAAGATGTAGTGCATTTAAAAAAATTTCGGGTTGATCAATATTTTTTAGGTTGGAGTTCGGAATATTCAGGTTATTTGGATTTAGGGGTGGTTCAGATATAGGATAGATACAAATTTTGGATTTTGGATTGGTTGGATTGGGTCAGATTTGACCCGTACCACTTATGCACACCTTATTGGATAATGATCAGACCTCAAAATGACACTATTTTCAATATTAAAAATAGCAACTATGCCTACCATTTTTCAGCAAAAAGTAAGCTTAATGTGCCTAGGTCCCATAGTGACATAAAACTTCAACTTATTTGCCTTTTTTTAACATCCCGAAAGTCTAAATATTTTTACTGTAATATCAAAATCCTAATTAAATTTTAAAATAACCCCAAATAAAAGAAAAACACCCATTTAACTATAAAAGAATAGAAAGGAAAGAGAGAGGGGAGAGGGTTCAATTCCACTAAAAATATTTTAGAAACAAAATACATTAATTTTATATCAATAATAAAAATAAAATATTTTTTTATTCTAAAATTTTTATAAAGAGTAAATCTACAATGGTTTTAAAAATTAAAATATATAAAAATAGAGATGAAAACAGTTAAGTAATTTTTTTTTATAAAGATTAAACTTACAATCGTTTTAAAACTTTAGAATATATAAAAATAGAGATAAAAAATTAAGTAGTGATAAAATCTAAAATGTTAGAATTAGAAAGAGATGGTTGCAAGGCGAAATAATCTGGCGCTAAACCTTAGCAGGCAGCAGCCGATCTGTAAAACAAATAAAGATTAACTCCTGGAGTGCAGGGAATTAACACTCTAATGCTTAAATCAAAGAGAGAGTTTAGAGAGAGAAAATAGAGAGAGAAGGGATATGTATGAGATAACTCTCTAATGTGTCTCTTTCTATAATTATGTGATGCCTAAATGGCGATTGTACTTGAATACCAGATCTCCTAGTTTATGCAGTTTGCAGGTTTAGGGTATCAACTGTGATAGCTTGTAGGGCATAACTTGTGAATATAACAGGTTAAATTGACTTTGGGTAGATCGGCATCAATGTTCAATCTATCCAACAGTGCTTAACCTATGCATATAGTAAATGGGATTTTAAGATTTGAGCCAGCTATTGAGCATGAGCTGCTATGGGCCTGCGACTATTGGTTGGGCCCAACTATGATAATGTTGGATATTATCAAGTAGAAATGCAAAAATTGTTATTAGTTAACGTAATTTCATATGAACTCTTTTAATTTGTTTACTTATATTTGAACTCTTAAGAATTGTAATTTTAGTTGGTTTGAGTTTAATATTCAACATTATTTATCAAATAAATTATGTAATCTATATTTATAATAATAAATCAAGTAACATTAATCTAACTTGTCATTGACCTGTCGAACTGCAAGAATACGACCAAGAGGTTAGATTATGTAATTATCTTCTTATTTTGTTACTATACATATAATTGGAAGATATTAGTTATCTTATTTTCTTAATTTGCTAAAAGAAGAGACTTTACTCAGCAATTATTTGATGCTTACTGATAAATCCGAAGATTTAATAAAATATATGCCATTAGGTAGGAATCGAGTGAAGGTTACGTTGAAATTATGTTCCTTCAATGCCCGATCAAGGAAGGCAAGAATGAGCCTTGCAAAGAAAGAAAAAGGAACTAGTTCGGATGGATCGAAAATTAGCACTCCTAAACTCAAGTCAATGATGCTTGGATCGGAAGAGCATAAGAGAGAGAAAAAATTAAGAGAGTTCAACCTGTTGTGACTGAAAAGAGCCATGATATTTATAAAATATGTCTAGGGCCACTTAAGTAGTCTTTTGGTATGTCAGAATAGACATCCGTCAATGTGACACTGAGTGATTGATGGATGGAGTGGTGGCATATGTCAATAATGCATTGAAGATTGAGTTTTGGCAATCCCAATCGGAATGCTTTATCTTATTGGTCCTCGTACTTGTTTGTTCTCTTATACTTAGATCCAATAGGAAAATCAGATTGGGGCCTGAAAGTTTCTCTCATCACAAAATGGGCTTGAGGCTATTGGGCCAGATTTTTCAAATGATAATATAGGCATTATCACTTATATCTTTATGATTTTTCTCCTCCCCTCATACACTACTTTGATAATTTTCTTAAATATTGAAATAATAATATTATATTTTATTTTTTTATTGTCTTATTTTCTCTAATTTTTTATTTTAAGATTTTCAAAATGACTTCACAATTTTATGCAATTCGTAATCTCCAACCATCAGAGAAAATTTAAACTATTAATGTTAGAGTTATTTGACGAGGATCGATTGAATATTATTCTAATAACAAAGGAAATGAAAAAGATATTAAAAATTATTTTTTAGCAATGAGGTGATTTTATTTATTTTTTTATAATTTTATTTTTTAATTGAAACTATTTTTATTCAATTATAATCATATTCATTTTTATAACGATTATATCTATTTATTTGAAATCACTATCAATATTATTTGGTTACAATGAAATTCACTAGAGTAATAATTTTATTTATAATTGAAAATGTTAGAGTTATTCGACGAGGATTGGTTGAATATTATTCTAATAGCAAAGGAAATGAAAAAGATATTGAAATTTATTTTTTTAGCAATGAGGTGATTTTATTTATTTTTATATTTTTATAATTCTGTTTTTTTTAATTGAAACTATTTTTATTCAATTATAATCATATTCATTTTTATAACGATTATATCTATTTATTTGAAATCACTATCAATATTATTTGGTTACAATGAAATTCACTACAGTAATAATTTTATTTATAAATGAAAATATTAAACTTATTCGTAAAAAAATTACATGAATAACATGCATTATAATTTTATAATTATATATTTTTTAATTTAGTTCTATACTTAAGGAGAAAATATTAAAAAGTCAAATTTAATAATTATTTATCACTTATCATTAAATATCTAAATAAATGAATGAATATATCACCTATAGTTTAGGTGATCAAAAACTAGTATTTATAAATTGGTTAGAATATGGCTAGGTTATGACAAAATTAGCGGTGGCAAATGAGCGGGTTGGGTGAATTTGGATTGGATCATTAATGAATGAGTCACTAATGGATTGGGTCATAAATGGATAAAAAAATATGGATTATAAATAGATCAATATCCAAATAGGTTGGATGGATTTGGATTGACCTATGGGTTTAATGTAAATTATTATAAAATTATTACTCATAGTAACTTATTTATTTAAATAAAAAAATAATTCGTGCATTTTATTAAAAATTAATTTAAATAAAAAAGATAATTCTTTTTTCTTTTTTACACGCATTAAGATAATCATTAATTTTTTTAAATTTATCAAAATGTACATTAAGAGACTAAAATACTATGGATGAGACCGGTTCATGCGCAAAAAAATTGACCGGTCCATTAATATCGATTTTTCAAAATTACTAACAATTAATTCATCAGTTATATTCAGTTAACTAGTCCATCGATTTTGATTTTTCGGTTTGCTTAACCAATATTTTTCGGTTAACCATTAAAATTTATAGCATAAAATTATGTAAAAAAATTAGATAAAATTTAATTCAATTTTCAATGTGTAAAGTAATTTAATATAAAAATTACGAAACAAACATAATTTACTAGCCAAAATTTATATTTTATAAATTAATAGCTAATATTATAAAATATATTTGATATTTATTAAAAATTATTATGTTTGATTCTAAGTCAAATAAAATTTTGGATAATAATATAATTAAATGCTATTAAGTAAAATATAAACATCAATATATGATAAAAAATATATATATAAAAGTTAATTTTATACTATATATAAATATTGGTATATAATTAAAGAGAATGATATAATATAAATTTAGTTTAAAGTATTATATAAATTGTATAGAAAAATATAAAAAATTAAGATATAAAAATAAAAATATATTTTAAAGTATTATTTTATGTAAATTTTAAAGAGAAATAGAAAAAAATTTAAGATATATATATGATAGGTTAACCGTTGACAGGTTAACCATGGACAAACGGTTAACCGGTATTTAAAAATTAAAATCGTAATCGAGTCCATCAGATCGATTAACAGTAAAATCGGTTCGATTTCGGATCGATTTTACGGTTAACCATATTTTCAATTTTTTTTGCTCACCCCTATAAAATACCCTTTCTAATTTTAGCCTGCTTCCAAATATAGTGAAAGCTTGTTTCTTTTTTTTTTTTATTTTGAAAAAAAAATTAATATGAAGAAATTCCCGAGTATGAGGTGGAATAATCAATAACCAAATGCATCTTAAAAAAAATTGAGTAATAACTATATAATTGTACACAACCCAAATGGATTTTTTTTAACTCTAATTGTGGACAAAAATAAAATAATATATCAATAATGAAAATGAAGGAAATATTAATTTAACATTAGTACGTAAAAATAAAGTTACCATACTTTATAACTTCTAGAAATTAACTCAAATTACAATTTTAGCTTAGAAATTGACAGATTAGAGAAAAATTATTTTACATATTTTTATTTAATTTTTCCCCTCTTGTAGTCTTTTTAGAAACTCTTTTGTTTTGTTCCTTAATTTTGGGTCTTGTTAAACACTTGAATGTTTGCAAGTTGGTAATAATCATATGCAAAAACTTGGTATATAAAGTCTACGCATGCACATGTAAGTTTTAATCTTCCCTTTATAAGGGTATGATTCGTCATAAAGCACCAAGTCATGTTTATGCATAAAATTGGTTCCCGTGATTGCACATAGTCTTGATAATGGCCACCCTTCATGTAGATGTAAACACCTTCATCATAAGTTTTACCAGTGTTTGAAGTTTGAACTGTATAGTAGCTACCACAATAGAAAGGACAAATCAAGATTCATGCTAAAAATCGTTGAGTCAAATTTAAATTCAAATAATTGGGTAAAATATTCTTTTTTGAAAATATCCATTGGGTTAATATCCAATTGGTGTTGAAAAATAAGATGGGTTAATTTTGGATTGATCCAATGGGTGTTGAATTGGGTTGGATTGAGTTAAAAAATAAAATGATTTGGTTTTGGGTTAATTCAGTGGATATTCATTTGTATTGGGTTTGATTTGAATTATTTTTTGGATAAATTTGAGTCGATCCATGGGTTTGGATCAATTTTGCCAGGTCTAGATAGAATCTATTTTATAGCAATGTTTTGAAACTTGGCTGGAAAGTCAACTCGGTCTGCTAACTGAGTCATGGATCAATCGGTTCGACCGGATCGACTCGGAGTTTTTATTATTTTTTTTGTAAATATAATTATTTACAAAAAAACTAAACATGTAGTATGTAAAAACACATTCAATAATCTATTAATTATCAAATATCAATATGAAAAAATTAATTTTAAGTCCAACAAATTTTGTAAATATAAAAATCAAATAAATTATCTTAAGTAATAAATATCCAAATAAATGCACATAATATCAAAAACAAACATTCAAATAAATTCATTTAACATATATATAAATTACCGCAAGTTTCATGAATAGATGCAATTAATAACACTGAACTATGCAGAAAAAGGTATAATTTCATGCAAAAATATTTTACAAGTTTGATTGAATAGGGTAAAAATTAAAATTTGATTAATTATAATAAGAAAAATAAATCAAATTATATAAATATATAATTTTTCAACCACATGTATGAGATATAATAAAATAAGCAAACCGTTTTCTAATGTTTTATTTTTTTCTGAAAAGTTTTTGAAGTCCAACCGGTTCAATCTGGTTCAATTTGAGTTTTTTTGGTTTAATCCTGTTCAATTTGAATTTTTTTCATCTTTCGAGTTTTATATTGGTCCAACCGGTTCGACCGTCCATATCAAACCGAGTTTCAAAACATTGATTTACAGAGACAAGTTAACATTTTTGAGTATTTGAAACTCATATTTGGTGAATTATTTGAAAATTTGCAATTTATATTAAGTTTTTTTTTTGAAATTTATATTAAGTTTGTATAAATTAAAAATAATGTATTAAAATTGATACTTGAAGATGAATATATTTTTTTAAAAGTATTATCAGACTGTATTTCTAATATTTTCTTTTTATAAATAATAGTATTTTCTTAAACAAATTCGGTTAAATGCGGTTGAATTGACCCAACCATAATCCAATCGAGTGGGCGGTCCGGTTTTAGAAAGATGGACTTTTCTCCCCAAGAAAGCAGCCGACTTGTCCTTCGTCGTGAATTGCTTTCTTTAAAACCCCAAATATCTGATTGGGCCATTCGCATTCCATTGTTTCATCCTTCTATTTGACGATAAAAGTTCCCCTAATGATCATGGAAACCAAATTACAGCAAGAAGAGCACAAATCAAATAACACTGCTATGTCTGCCCAATCCCCCACCATTCCTCTTCTCACCCCATACCAGATGGGAAAGTTCAATCTTTCTCATAGGTATCATTTATACCCAAGTTTTTCAATTCTGCATTTTACTTTAGTTTGCTCTGCATTTTTGGTTAAAAGAGCAGAGTTCCATTTGCTAACTTCTTTGGCTGCTAATATTTTAAGAACAACGGAATTAATGTTTGTTGTTAAATTTTATGGTTCGGAATCGTTTTGGCACCATTAACCAGGCAGAGATCTTACAACAATGTTCCTCAACCTCATGCTGTCCTGTATTATTCCCAGAGAACAACCAGAGGGGGTCTTCTTATTTCTGAAGCTGCAGGAGTTTCTGATACTGCTCAAGGGTAATTTGCATTGTATTATCTGTAAAGCTTTTGGTTCCTTGGTAACTTGAACTTTATCTTAACGTTTTCAGTTTCTTTGTGTATTTAAGGTATCCCGATACTCCTGGTATTTGGACCAAGGAACAAATTGAGGCATGGAAACCCATTGTAGATGCTGTTCATGCCAAAGGCGGCATCTTCTTTTGTCAAATTTGGCATGTTGGAAGGGTTTCAAATGCAGGTTTGTCTCAGGATTTTGTATTGTTTAAAAGTATTATGTAATGGCACCAATTGCTTTACTTAAACATAGTCCAGCCAAAGCCAATTAGTATATTTGTAATCATAAGTTTATATGCTTTGGATTGGTCAAAATAAATGTGCTATATTGTATTGGTTGAAATAATTATGACTATATGTTCGTATAAGATGGCATCGCCCCTTCTGTCATTGTCGATCGACAAAGTAGTTCCGATTTGTTTTCCATTTCTTAGGACTTGGAGTAACACTGCTTTCCAACTCAGATGTTACTGTTAACTTACTGGAGAACCCATCTTGTGGTCGTTGGTTCTACAGTGGAAAGAAATTTTTCTTACCATTCCAAATCTTTTGGTGGGTCAAGGGACGGCTTTGTCTGTTCTTGTTTGACCCGTTTCAATGCCAGTACCTAGTAGAATAATTTATCTACTTGAATGTAGCTTCTTGTTGCAAGAAATTTATTGGCACAAAAAGATTGGAGGGTCTCTTTTTACTTGTGTGAAAAGTCTGTTCTTTTTTAAGTATTGTTTTACTCTTTATATGATCCCTGTAGTTTATCTGCATAGGATTTCAGCCAAATGGGCAAGCACCGATCTCTTGCACAGATAAGCCTTTGACTCCTCAAATCCAAGCTAATGGCGATGATGTTGCAATGTTCACACCTCCAAGGCGGCTAAGAACCGATGAAATTCCTCAAATTGTGAATGATTTTAGAATGGCTGCGAGAAATGCCATTGAAGCTGGTAGGTTTTTTTCCGCACACAACATTTTATTCTTCTCTTTAACTTTACTTTTCAATTACTCGAGAATCTGCTTTTGTATAAATACTATTTTTAAACACCTTGCAGGTTTTGATGGAGTAGAGATCCATGGGGCTCATGGCTACCTAATAGACCAGTTTATGAAAGATGAAGTGAATGATAGAACAGATGTATACGGTGGATCACTAGAGAACCGGTGTCGTTTTGCTTTGGAAGTTGTTGAAGCAATAGTGAAGGAAATAGGAGCAGATAAAGTTGGAATAAGATTATCTCCATTTGCAAACTATATGGAATCAGGAGACTCAAATCCAGAGGCTTTGGGAGTTTACATGGCAGAGTCCTTGAATAAATATGGAATTCTTTACTGCCATATGGTTGAACCTAGGATGAAAACACTTGGTGAAAAGTTTGAATGTCCAGACAGTCTTTTGCCTATGAGAAAAGCTTTTAAAAGTACGTTTATTGTGGCCGGGGGATACGATAGGGACGATGGGAACAAAGCTCTGGAAGAAAACCGTGCAGATCTCATCACTTATGGTCGTCTATTCCTTGCCAATCCAGATTTGCCAAAGAGATTTGAACTTGATGCTCCTCTCAACAAGTACAATAGGGATACATTTTACACATCTGATCCTGTGATTGGTTATACCGATTATCCATTTCTTGAAAATACTAATTAGGTTTCTGGTAGATGAATTGGATCTTTTATTTTCAAAGTTATTCTTTCTATAAGAAAGAATTGGCGTGAAGGCGTATGGTAGATTGTATTTGTGCTATATCCATAAGTTTTAACACAAGATTATAGCTGTAAGATGTCGAGTTCGAAATAAAGTTAGTGATGTGAATCACATCTACCTCTGCCACGTAACAATTGCTGCCATAATCTTTGATACCAGTTGTGGTTATCTATCAGTTGCATTATCATTTTTTATTCCATACTTAACAATCCATGATATTCGACTACAACTTACAGCTCAGAGAATCCATGATATTCGACTATAATTCGGCCCTTTACAAGCCTTCCCAACAGAATAAATATAGCTACCACAACCGGGCCAACTGGTAAAAAAAATAAAAGCCTCAGTCATACAGAGAAAGCTTGTATTATTGATCATTCCGTTGTTTATATATTCATAAGCCTTGTGGAAAAAGAGATTATTGATCATTCTGTCGTTTATATATTTATAAGCCTTTTGGAAAAAGGCTTATCCAACCCTAAGAGGGATTGGATCCCTTGCAAGCTCGTATAAAATTTGAACCTGAAAAACCCTAGAAAGCAGGCTATTAGGATTCCTAAGAATCCGCCAACCCTGCTTAGTAAGCATAGCAAGCTTAAAGCATTTAAGGTCCTCATACCCAACAATCCTCCTTCCAAACAATCCTATGATACCTACTCTTGTTACCCTTCTGACCCCACTAAAAATGGGTGATTAAAGAAGTTAATTGGCAGCAGAGATACTTGGGCAGTTTAAAACAACTCATAGAATAGATAAGAATAACTAATGGTATTTGCTTTAATAAGAATTTCTTTGCCTCCCATGGTTTCCCTTTCCAAGCTTGCTGTTTTGCAAGAAATTTCTCCTTAATACTCGTAAAAAATTCACTCTTAGATTTATTAACAATATCAGAAAGGCCAAGATACTTGTCCATAGAACCCATATGAGAGGTCCCTAACATGTCAGCAATATCAGTTTGCAAGCAGGATGCCTATTTGGAATAGAAAACAGAGAGGACACCAATATTCCTCGTGAAACCACCGAAGAAAATCCCAATCCGGTCATAAGATGCCACCTGAGAAGGTTGCACCTGGTTGGCTCTTTCCCTATGCCTTCGGTGTTAACCTTCAACCATTCAAATGGAGGACACAACTCGTCCATCATATTAGTAGCCCAATGAATCTCTTAACAAAAGGCTATGTCATCTAAAAACGGAGAAAGCCTATTGGACTTCCAACTATAAGGGCATGTTTGGTTGGTGGTAACCTGTGATTCATTAATGTATTGTACATTATAATACAATATGGTACACTATGATTTTAATGATACAACGTTTGAAAATACTGTATGATAGTATATAATTTTATAATATTTTCTATTTGATTCAATAGTATGATATTATATAGTTTTATTATAAAAATAACGTAATTATTCTCTAATTTTTAAAAATATAAATATTTTTTATAATTATTAATAGTTCAAAATAATAATTTTAATATTATCAAAAATAATATTAATATTTTCAAAATAATAAAATTTAATATTTATTTAATAAATATTAAGTTAAAAATTTAATAAATAATTTAAACAATCATGATATAAATAAGTTTTAATATTATGTCCATAATATTTAAATATTATAGAAGTAATTAAGTAATAGAGTAATGATATTTTATTATTGGTAGATAAATAGTTATAAAATTAATTATAATAAAAATAAAAGTAATAAGGTTAAAGCAGTAAAAGTAATACCATGAAAAGAATCATCCTCCCAAATATTGTACTCCAAAAAATAATACATTAACGAAACATACCCTAATTGACCTAATCGATTGCTATTAACAGAGGCAACCCCAAAACCTTAATTTTTCTCAACTTTCAATTGTTAAACGTGAAATCAAGAACCAATCTTACCAATGTCTGGTTCCAACAGCTCAACAATTAATCTTCAAAAATTTGGTCTCCCAGAGATGAAGCTTCTGCGATTTTGCGGTTTGGAAGCTCGTTTGTATACTTCCGGTAGCCATCTTAATCCAGGCAAGCTGTCTCGGACTGTCATGAGTCCGGCTTGCGGTTGACCACACCGAGCCGACCTTTATTTATGTGGGCTTAGCGCGTGCTTGAGCTGAGAAAATTTTGAAGGAATTTCTTTGTAAATACTCTAAATATATATAACATATTTGCATTTTCATATTTTTTAATTCTTTTAAATATTAGTTTTTAAATTTTTATTTTTTAAAATGGCTATTTTTTTAAATTGCAATTTTCAAAAATATCCACACCTCTATTTTTAATTTTTTTGGTGTTAAAGCCTGTGGCTTCAATCTCGACCATTACTTCTTCTTTTCCCAGCTCAGGAAGATTAGCCTTCATTACTTGGGCCTCTGGTGTCTCCTTCTAATTGATTCAAGTGCCAATAAAAGCAGTTTTTTCACGATAAAACATTGAAGAAGAAGAAGAAGAAGAAGAAGAAGGAAAAGTGAAGTCCTTAAAAGGATTCCATGAATCAAGAGAGAATGGATTGAAGATGTTGCTCCTTCGATCGCTGAAAAATGAAATTAGGGACATTTTCTTCGAATTGGGAAAGAGTAACAATGAAATGGATGGATATTTGTGCTTTCCTTCTGTTAGTCGTTGATCTTATGGAATGTAAATGAATGTTTGGGCAGTTGCACTAGTTGAAGGGCTACCTTGGAAATTTCTGAATTGTACTTGATTTGCCTAATAAATTAATGTTTTAGAGTTCTAGCAAGTTGGGTTATTTGTTTTTTATTTTTCGATTCAATTATAAAAAAGGTGATTTATTATTATTATTTTTATCATAAAAAAGGCTAATTTTGACTTAAAAATTGGATAATTTAGGATGCTTACAATGTTGAGTCTCAACCTCGGATTTAGATTTTTTATTTTTTGAATTAAATGTGTAATATTAGTGAAAATCTACCAGTGTATTTTCTTTTGACTAATTTACCTTAGAACAGACACTCTTGAATATCTTGATGAATTTCTTGCACAAATTGCCAGTAGTTCATGAGGATTAAACCAGAAGCTTTAAATTCACAAAATAAAAATTCTTTAACAGCCATAAGAACTTATTTAATTTAGAATTGACAAAGTCATGAGGCCGTAAAATCATGCAGAAATAGAGGAAAATAATTGCATATAACAGATCCAAACATAATGGTTTTATGCCTTTATTGGATTCATATAAAATGTCTATCATAATTAAAATTTTCAAAGATATTTACAGAGACAGAAAGAAACAATAAGCTAAGTATGGGTGGATCCCCAACTAAATATAGTGTGTTTTTTTTGCATATAAAAAATAAAATGTATTTTTTGTACATAAAAAATACAGTATATTGTCTTTTATACATAAAAAATATAGTATATTTTTTATACATAAAAAATACAATATATTTTTTTTACATAAGTGTATTTCTTTTGTACATAAACGTTTTTTCTTTTGTATGTACATAAAAATAAAAAATATAGTTTATTTTCTTTTGTGCATAAAAAGTGTATTTTCTTTTGTACATAAAAAATAAAATATATTTTATTTTGTACATAAAAAATACAGTATATTTTTTATACATAAATAAAATACAGTATATTTTCTTTTATATATAAAGAAAATACAGTATATTTTCTTTGGTACATAAAAAAACACAGTGTAATTTTTTTTGTACATAAAAAATACAGTGTATTTTTTTGTACATAAGTGTATTTTTTTTGTACATAAAAAATATAATGTATTTTTTTGTATATAAAAATACAGTATATTTTCTATACATAAATAAAATACAGTACATTTCTTGCCTAATCTACATAATGCACGTATTCTTTAAAAATACAGTGTAGTTTTGAAATGCTTTATACTTATCATAGCTGATAATATGATAATCTTAAGTTTTGGTATTCTATTTGTAGTCGTGTAACCTTGCTGCAATAGTAGGATGTTCTACTACTTTGCACATACATAAATGAAAGAATGCATGCGAAGCAATTCTCTCTTTCCAGATTCTGCATCTTTTAACTTGAGTTATTCGTAGACAATGTTTCTTAACATTTCTCTGATTCTTTATTTGGTACGATTTTTCTTGTTTATATGTTTATTTCTGCTTCCCTGAGATGTTATAATTTTTTTCTACTGCATAATGCCTTTCCAATTACTAGTTATTGGATTCTCTGGCTTTCTATCTTAAAATAGTTCTCTTATTGTATTGATGTCTACAAATTTACTGTAACTTCAAAATACTTAAATTAAATATTCTGATTTTTTATACTACCACAAATTATTGACTATGAAGCAATAAAAGGAGCACTGGTTGCTCATGAAGAGCACTGGTTGCTCATGAAGAGCACTGATTGCCTTCTTTAAGAAGTAGAGATATATACAATTAATGGAGCACAATGGAATATAAGTTTGAATTCCTCGTTTATCAATTTACAACATTTTCATCTGGAAAACACCTGATTTGCTCTCTTAAGATTTTGCTTGATGGTGCTTTTAGAATTGTTTCTATGAAGAATACACAATTTATTCTCTTGTAAAAACACCACCTGCATCATTTAATTACCAATGCAATCATCATCATCTCTAACTCATATATAATAAATGTCAAAAAAAGGAAGAATGCTTAAAATGTTTTAGTTCAGAAAGCTAACAATTTAATTTTCAGTTAAAAACTAATAATGGTAATGCTCACAAACCAAAACTGAAAGAATTTTAATACTATCTAAATCAAATCAAGAACTGAAATCTACTTATTTTACTATATGAAACCAAATCGATTATCAATCAATGGGGAATTTGTGAAAGTACCTGAATATCAGACTTGGATAAGCCAGGGACATCCATGTAAAAAATGTACTCTTTAGGGGTGTCCAAGTTGTCCACTGGAATGCTGCCTATCCCCTTGTTTTCGTTTGAGCCATTAGGACACGAATGGAGCATGAATTTCTCGAGAGTTTCAGGGATACCAAACAAATGGATCACGACATCAAAGACATTGGAATCTGGTCCTCTACTCATATTCTCCACTTTTCAACAACCACCACAGCCAACTGCTTTCTGTTTATTTACAGAACAAAATTAACATGTACCATCACAGAAAATTCAAATTGTATTATTTTTACTAGCTTATCACAGTACATAAAAAATATAGTGGATTTTTTTTTGTACATAAATAAAAAACAGTATTTTTTTTTTACATAAAAATATAGTATATTTTTTTATACATAAAAATATAGTATATTTTTTGTACATATAAAAATACAGTGTATTTTTTTATACATAAAAAATATAATATATTTTTTATATATAAAAAATACAATGTATTTTTTTTGTACATAAATAAAATATAGTGTATTTTCTTTTGTATATAAAAATACAGTATTTTTTATACATAAAATTATAGTATATTTTTTTGTACATAAAAAATACAATATAATTTTTTTTGTACATAAAAAATACAATATATTTTTTTGTACATAAAAAATACAATGTATTTTCTTTTGTACATAAAAGTATATTTTCACCATTTTAGAGAAGGATCATGTTCTTGTGGAAATTATTGGTATTAATACCAAAAGTTTGCAGCAAATTATACCATAAATTCTTAATGTACAGGTGTAAATTACCTGAAAGAAAAACTATTTTTAAGTTCAATCAGTTGTTTAGTACATACTATTCTCATTGTATATTTAAAGCTACAGTTTTCTTCTTTTTCTCTTATTAAAAACTGTAACCATATTATTAACTTGAAAATCATGAAAATATTTTTTTTATTGAGAAAAAATCATGAAAATATCATTGCCACTAAAATCAGGATTTTGGGAATATTCCATTCTGTTTTTTAAAATATTTCTTTGGACTGAAGCGCTGGTCCTCAAGGAACTACGGCTCTGATATCAAATGTAATGATTTAGAGGAAGTGAGAACAGAAGGAAGAGATGGGAATTAGAGATTAGAAAAGAAGAGAACTGAGAAGGAATTAGAGAGAGGTTTTGCTTATGGCCCCCACACAAATGAGATTTAGGTCTCACAATTGGTGACGCTTTAAGTTGATGTAGTTTATTCTTGATTGTTAAATGTTTACTGGAACGGTGATTTGATAGGAATTAGGATTTATGATTCATAACCTATTCATGCTCAACCAAAAAAAAAAAAAGCATGTTAACCTAACTTCAATTGAATGTTTGTTTTAATTCATTGCATGAGGGAATTAGGTGAGGATAGGATTACCTTAGGACTATTGGTTCCTTGGTTGATTTTATGTTGTTGTAATTAGTTTACAGATTTAATTATTTAGTCATAGTTTAATTAGATAGAACTCTCTAATACCCCGATTTTCTCAGATAACTTAAGCAATTATAAGATATATTTTGGTTTATAATAATTTCTGCAGGACGATAACTTAAATATTATGTATTTATTTTATTATTTGATTGGTATACTGGCCAAAATTTCGTCAAATTTTCAGCGTTGTTGCCGAAAAGCATGACGTTAAATTTTCAGTTGATCATATTCGAATCTACTTTTACTTTTTTTTTTCTTGGGAAGAATTTCTTAATTTTGTTGTTTTAATCTACTTCTACTGTTCCCTTTTTGGAAAATTCTGAAATAATACTGCCATTAAAACTCCAACAATAAATATAATGGAAACTAAAAACTACCGTTTAATATTCTATGAATTTCTGCAATAATTTTTATAACAAAAATGGAATTGGGATTCCATTTTTTCGAGAGATGCTCTTATAGAAATTAGAAAAGTCAGTTTGAGAGGTTTTGACTACCACTGCTATTATTATCATTACTAATATCTCACCAATTTTACTTCCAAACACTACGAATAATAAGTTTATTACAACATATTTTTAGTCGTATTTTTAAATTTATTAGTATGAGATAACAATTTAGTTATATATTTAAAACACTATAAATTTTTAAATATTATATCAAAATGTTCGAACTGTTGCAATAATGTAAGGTATAACGAGAGCGGACGTAGCACCCATCATACCATTGCTTTTAGATATAATTATTCTATAGCAACGGTTTGATGGGTGCAATATCCGCCCTTGCTGTATTAGATTATTGCAGTGAATATTTTGGTACAATACTTAAATGCTTATAACATAAATTAAGGCAATAATTTAAAATATGATGCTAAAAAAAATATTGTAATAAACTTGTTTTGTGGTAGTAAAATAACTGAATTTTCTTTTACATCAAAAAGTCTGAACATGATCGATTTAAAAACATTTATATCATATTTGAAAACTTTATTTGGACTTGAGAATATTTATATACTTAATTTAAATGTTTGTGGAACATCTGTTTCATACTTTGAAAAACACAAAAAGGCAAAAGCCATTTCGTGTACATGCATGGCAACTGTGTACATACTACAGAACTTAACTTGTCACTACAAATATATTTGGACTCATCGGAACTAAAGCCAAACATAAAATTAAATCTTTATTAAAAGCCCGACTAGTTTCTTAATTGATCAGAGTTTAGATTTTATTCTCCTCTACCTTCCAAGATGTATTATTAAAAAAAAAAAACACTTGTAACCTCAAAAAAAAGGGTTACGTATTCCTCTATGCATGTGATTTCGGCGGAAAATTATTTGCCTAATGATTAATAATTTCTTGCACTTAATTACCTCAGTAGAAACAAAATTTTATGAGGATGAAACCAACGGTTGTCTTCAAAAAATTCCTATAATCCTATCAATTGCCTATTTATAATACAGTTCCCGACAAGATGCATGAGAGAGTGGCCACCCCATTAATTGGTGGTCCTATTTTGAAGAGTGAGTTTAAGAAACTTCGCACGTGCTTTTGGGCAATCTTTGAGTAATGTTTTTTTGACTTTTTGTGCCAATTTAAAGCATCAGGCAATGGGATATATATGTAAGTATCAGTATCAGTATCAGCTGCAGTGGGCAGTGGCGAGCAGCAAAATTGCAGTCATGTACATGTGCTTAGCCGCTGCTTTGTCTGATATTAAAATACAATGTTTTTTTATGTCCTCCATGTGTTTGTTGTACTGTCTCCATCTTTCCATTCACATGTTTTCTTACACTTTGTACATAATTTCTTTTTCTTTTTTGTTTTCTTTTTCTTTTTTGTTTTTAGTGTATTATTTTAAACAGATACGTACTGGAAGATTAATTCTCATTTTAGATACTGTCAGACGCAATTGTGAGAAATTTTTTTAACGAAATTTGCTGCATCCACGAGAACTTGAACCCAAGATCACTTGCTTAAACGATCAACTCCTTCCAATTAGACCAACTTACATTGATTTTGTACATCATTTCTCAACTTTGAGTTTTGTTATTCAATCATCCTTAACAATTCATTTCTAAAGTAAAACTTCCAATTTGCAACATGTTAGGGTATTGATAACCCACAAAAGTGCACATTTGGAGTCTCTTCTTGAAAATTATTGGGATTCATGGTATCCAAAGAGGGGTCCAAGCAAATCTAGAAAAGATAAAGGCAATATTATATACGCAACCACCAAAGAGCGTGAAAGGTATTTAGAAGCTAAATGGAAGAATAGCAACATTAGGAAGATTTATTTTTCACCCGCTAAGCAAAAATAAATCTTTAAAAGATTGAGGGGAAAAAAAAAGAGGAGAATTCAGTTATGGATTGCCAAAAAGGCCCTTGAAAATTTGAAGAAATTTTTGTTTGAGCCTTATCTTTTGAGCCAACCTATTCTAGAAGAGAAAAGGTTAGAGAAGAAGAAAAAAAAAGTCGATACATTATGTCGGTCAGGTGCCAAGAGGATAGAAAATCAAGAAAAGCCCAACAACACAATTGATAACCAGTTTTATGATACGCACCACAAAGCTAAGACAATATTTGGAGCTCACACCATAGTTGCCAGATCAGATCAACCTCTTAAGAAGATCCCTCATATGCATGATCTTGAGATAAGACTAGTTGAATGTGCTATTAGACTGCAATCATTCGACAACAAATATGAGTTTTGATTAACTATTAAGGCTCAAGCTTTAGCCAATTTTGTTTCCAAGTTTATAGAAGACATCCAGAAAGCCAGCAAACTTAAAGAGATCACTTGGGAAATGACGGTTAGTGGTGCTACCAATGAGCAAAAAGGAGAAGTAAGGATAGTCATAAATGGTCCCTTAAACACATATGTGAAATATGCAATAAGATTGAACTTCAAAGCTTCCAACAATGTAGCAGACTATAAAGCTTTCCTACAAAGATTGAAACTGGTTAAATCAATCCGACTAGAAAATCAAATAAAAAATTACTCTCAATGAGTCACTAGCTAATTCTTGTGAAGCTTTGAAGCCAAAAAGGAGAACATGAAGAAGTACTTCGCCAAAAAAAAGATAGTAATGCAAGAGATGGAAGCTATGATGACATCTCTGAAAGTTGAAAAGTCTTAATTATAGAAGAGACAAAGTCCCCTAACCTTTTGAGGATGATGAAGTCCTGGTTGAGGAGCAAGAATGTCTTGAGGAAGTCGAAGTCATGGAAATTGAAGAACAAGAAATATGGATGACGCCAATCGTCAAATATCTCTGATCCGGCAAATTCCCAAACAATGAAGCATGGGCTAGAAACTAGAAAGATAGCAAGAATATTTCAAAAAAAAAAAAAGAAAATAGCAAGAAAATCCTTTATTTGTTCTTTTTTTTTTTTGGTTATACCAGGAGGTTGATCCTCACACCCGTAGGGTGGGACTAATCCCCCTTCGAGGCGTAAATGGACAACAAACTGTATGAGAAGTTATTTAGTCATCCGTAGTTAAAATGTATCATGAAAAAGGAGGAGATTATGGACTCAAGGAAATTCATAAAGGCATACTTGAAACACG
Organism: Excoecaria agallocha; assembly: GCA_037975025.1. Classification (NCBI taxonomy): domain Eukaryota; kingdom Viridiplantae; phylum Streptophyta; class Magnoliopsida; order Malpighiales; family Euphorbiaceae; genus Excoecaria; species Excoecaria agallocha. The sequence goes on along the minus strand of CM075806.1, from coordinate 119,664,292 downwards.
AGGCAAGAAGCGCCATGTGCAGAAAAGTCTTGCAAACATGGTATTTTTGGCCCACTATCTTTAACGATGCACAAGAAAATTTACGAAAGTGCTCACAGTGCTAGATTCATAGAAGCAAAATAAGACAACCATCTTCAGAGTTGCAGCCAATCGCGTATCATTTCGATCAATGGAGCTCTTGGACATTCTGAGACCTTCTTTGCAATGAAAGAGACAAATGAAGTTCCTGGTGGTAGCAATAGACCACTTTTCGACCAATATTCCAACCAGCAAAATTAAAACCTTTGCTTGGAAAAAAGTTGTTTGTCATTGTGGCGTATGAAAAGTATTCATCGTGGACACAATGGGTTGCAGCTATGAAAGATGAAATGAAATCCTTGTATGATAATGACATATTTGAGCTGGTTTATAAACTTCCTGAATACAAAAAAAGCCTTGAAAAATATGTTGGGTCTATAGAGTGAAGCACGAAGAGAATTTATCATCTCTGCAGTTCAAAGCTAGATCAGTTATTAAGGGCTTCGGTGATTTTGAGGAGATTTTCTCACTAGCGTCAAGATGTCTTGAATCCGATTTATTCTGGATTTGGCTACTGCTCTTGATTTAGAGATTGAGCATATGGATGTAAAAACTGTTTCTCTCCATGCTTATTTAGAAGAGGAAATTTATATGGAACAACCTGAAAGGTTTATGGTGAAGGGCAGAGAAAATTATGTTTGCAAATTGAAGAAGAGCATGTATGGTTTGAAACAGGCACCGAGGAAGTCGTTTGGGAAGTTTGAGTATGTTATGGTTTAGCAAGGCTACAAGAAAACTACTTCTGATCATTGTGTTTTTATGCAAAACTTTTCTGACAATGACTTCATCATTTTATTGTTGTATGTTGATGACATGCTTATAGTAGGTCCTAATTCTTCCAGAATTGAAAATTCAAAGGAGCTGAGCAAGTCATTTGCTATGAAAGATTTGGGCCAGCAAAACAGATTCTTGGCATGAGAGTCATCCGTGATAGAAAATGCAAGAAGTTGTAACTATCACAAAAGAAGTGCATTGAGAAAATACATCATCGGTTTAATATGACTAAAGCTAATGCTATACGTACACCTCTTTCTACATCTCTTCAACTGAGCATAAAATAGTCTGCAAATGACTTGCTCAGCTCCTTCGGATGATGCAGCAACATCATGGCTCAGGATTGGGCCTACATTGCTACCATCCCTACTATTGAAATCGACAAGAAAAGTATACAACAAAATGGATGCTACCTATTGTGATTGCAACAATTATCTCTGCCATTTTTATTTGGCAAGTACATTTCCTACTCTTTTTTCATCTCTTTAATTAGAGACAGAGGGTCCTGTTGGTTATTTCACCAAAACTGTAAATCAAAAATATTATATTGAAAATCTGTTGGATGAATGCAGATATTAATTAAGCAGGTAACACTCACAACAGGAAACAATATTGAACACAAATGCAGTGAAAATTCTTTTAAATGTATTTTCCGTACGTGTTGGTTACTTTATCTTATAAAGTAATCCTGATTGTAATCCTGATGTTCCTACTAATCTACTAGTATTACTCACCTTTCAGAAATTAAACATTCGATATCATAAAGCTCCCAAACATCCAAAAGCCTTCACTTAACAAACTAAATTTCCCGTAAACACAAAATTGTTTCTGTTAGGTTTACTCTTAAAATATCAAATTATGTAGCCTGCTGTGCAGGAAAACAATTTTGGGATTGATTCAAAATCAGTATATTTTATGTAGTGAGTAAATTAGTGAGTTTTGTTTTTATATATATGTTTATAATGTTTTTATTTATTGTTATTTAATTAGTGGTATTAATGGTACTAGAGTTAGTAGATTAATGGAGCGGAATTAATGGATTAGTGGCCTAAATTTATGGTTCAAATATAAGTTTATAAATAGGTATACATAATTAATTTTTATGGAAATAAAATTTATGTTTTTCATCCTAAAAATTTCCATACTAATAATAACAACCCTTACTCGGGGTATGTAATTTGATATTTTCATTTAACCTTTCTAATGTTGTTCTTATAGTTATATGAGTTGAGCAATTTAATGGTTGCTTGACGACGTTACGTTAAAGCTTTTCTAATGAACAGCAGCCTTGGGATTTGGATTATATATATAGAGTTGAGCATGATTTTCTTTTGAACTGCCGAAAGACGTAGATATTATCGGCTGGAACTTGTTAAATTCTAGCATTCTCTTTTATTTTTATTTTATTTTCATTTTCTGTGCAAGAATGCGTGGGAATAATAAGTTTCACAACACTTACCATGGATTTGGATAATATATGCAGAACTGAGCAGCATGCTTTTTTGTTAAATTCGGACAATATATTCTCTTGATATAATAATCTGTAAGCCAACCAGAGTGACATTTGTTCTCAACATTAATTCATTTTTATGGTGTAATGGGATTGAGTTTGCGATGTCAGTTGGTAGTGTTACTGAGCTTTTAGTCCTTCAATTCATTGGGAATGCTTCCTTCTGTAGGCCTTTCATGCATTATTATCATGCAAATGGAGCTATTGGCTTTGCCTCTCCCCTTTCCTCGGAGCTTCTGCTTCTTTCTTAGGCTTTGATAATTAAAAGGATAGAGGAAGATTAAGAGTACTCAGAATGCCATGGTTGACAATTTGCAATCATTTCTTTCTTCTTTTTTTTTTTTTCCTCTAATCAACATAAAGCATATAAATTTTCATTGAATTCTTTTTTTTGTTTTTTATAACCCAGAACAATCATTTTATAATCAAAACAATCATATACTTTAAAATATATATAACTGTTTGGAAGGTTATTTTAAAAGAATATAAAAGTTAAAAGTCGAGGTGTATTTAGAAAAATTTGGCGAGGGAAGGATATTACTTTCACTGTCAATTTCATATGTCCGAGTATACATTAAATTTAAAATTTATGTCAAAAAAGAAAAGAAAAAAAAAAGCTTAAATTTTATATCTTTTATTTTTATGTGGAAAAAGGATTCTAATTTTCCCTGCCTCCACAGATGGGCTTTAAGGCCCAAATAAACATGTAAGGCCCACTTTAACCCTGAGTTAGTAATAATAGGAAGTTGCACAAATATGCACATAAAAAATTGGAAATTTTTTTATATATAATTAGTCCCTTTTCTAATATCTTTTTATGCTTTATCTTCTTTTAATTTTCATTTTTAAAAATACATTTTTTAATAACATTCGTATTATTAATCAATTTTACCTATATTAACTTTTCCTGTCTAATACACCCTCTCTTTTTAAACAGTTATTCCTTTTTTTTTAAGATTTGCTATTTCTTATTCTTTTCTCTTTTTTTTTTTAAGTTTGTTATTTCTATTAGGGAATCAAATTTTTCTACCAATTCAATCATTTTTCACAATATTGAATTCCAAAATCTTGCAAGTTTGAACAATTTATGGACATATATAATATCATATGAATTGAAAATCAATGAAAAAAATACAACTTTTGTAGTGTTGAAAATGGATATCCACCATCCGTAAAAATTGATGGTGTCAACAATATAAAATTTTACTTGAAATTAAATGAGAGAGAATTAAAGTTCACATCATTTCTTTTGCGCATTACAATAATAGAGAATATTGAAAAATTGTACATACATAAACTGGTTTATCTTGGTATATATATGAATATGAATTGTAAAGTGAAAATTTTAACAATCAAGTTTAGTATACTTAGTAGACGTACATTGATATATATAGAAATACTAAATTGAAGGATAAAAAATGTCCAAAGATGTAAAATTTTCCCGAAAATTTGTCGAGAAATACAATGTTACCACTAAAAAATCAAAATTAGTGTAATTTTGCCCCCACTGGATGGTTGGTTATCTTCAACTAAATTCTATTTATTAATCTCCTTATGTGGATTCAAGAGCGACGCATATTTCCATGCTGAAATTACTATAGGAGCAATTTTGTCTCTTAAGTTACAAAAATAAAAGTAAATTAACTTTTGTCTAATCAAATATTTAAATTCGACTATCTTTTGTGTATTGAGACATGTAACTAGCATTATATTGTATATATAATAAATAAATAAATATCGTCATGTTATATTCAGATAATTATCAAGTGACATATAATTAACTCATATTTTATGTCTTCCTTACATTTTAAAACCGAATTCTTGTAAAAATTTATTTTTGGAATGACATTGCAATTATTTTTTCTATAATTAATCTGTAAAGTACAAATAAAATTATATTTATCTTATTTACACACCATAATATGTCATAAATTGTCATAAAAGATAATATGATATTTTTAATAAATTCAAAAAAAAAACCTATCATTTAATTATTTCATATCCATGAACTAATTCGTTAAATAGGGATAATTGGGTAAAATAATGTATTAACCTTTATTATAAAAGTAAAAGAAAAAAAAAGTCAAAGTTAAAGACTTATGATCAGCCTAATTGCCACATTTAAATTAATTTTATAAAAATAATTATATTTATTTACGTATTTATTCCTGAAATCATTTTCAACATTGAATTATAATATAAGGACATTTTCATCCAAAAGTGTAGAGAACCTTGTTACAATTTTATGGCTTTGAGAAAGAGTGTAGATCTGAAATTGCTAGCCTAGGAACAAAAAAATAATGTATTTTCCTTTTGGAATTCAAAATGAAATTGCTAAAGAAACTAATAACCATTAATATCTGTAATCAATTTCACATATGATCATTAAATTTATGCCTAATAACTCAAAAGTAACTTATTTATTTTTCATAATTTAAATGCCACTGAACTTATCATATTTTTACGGAAAAAAAAATCCTTTTAACCGATATTCGATAATAATCTTTGCCGAAATGCTAACGTGGTACGCAACGTTATATGTCTGGACATTTATGACATGACACATCAGCAGTTACATCATCGAAAGAGGTCATATCACACGATATGTCAGTACGTCACGTCATATGATTGGATACACGTAGCCTTTTCTTGTGATATAACTGTTAACGTATCGTGCTATATATGTCCAGACATATGATGTGACATGTCACTTTAATATTTCAATAAGAATTATTATCGAAAATCGATTAAAATAATTTTTCTACAAAAAGATAATAAGTTCGATAATATTTAAATTATAAAAAATAAATTAAATATTTTTGAATAATTAAATATAAATTTAATGATCATAGATAAAATTAACTCTTAATGTCCGTCTTATTTCATGAACCAAACAATTTTCACAACCTTCCAATCATAACATTAATTTATCAAAGCTTTTAAAGTACGAGCAAAGAAAATACAGCTAAGCAAATCTCTTTGCAAAAGCAAACAAATTACCTTCTAGTTTATAATATTAAAAATGGATAAAGTTGTAATTAATGATAGGAAAAACAAACAAAAAATACTATTTAATTTGAGAGTTAATAAATCCTAATGATGCGCTACATGTGAGACGTGCCACAACACTCCAAACCCATATTTTGTTATACCGAAATTATTTTGCTTAGATTTCTGGTTGCAGCATGCTACTGGGATTTCATCATTCTTGTTTATGCATATAATATAATATAATATAATATAATATAATATATAGGATATGTTTGGTATGATATAATAAATTATATAATAGATTAAAAAATTTAATAAAATGAAATGAAATTATAGTTACATTATTATATTTATATGAAAGTTTTTTTTTCAAAGTCGATTATTATCAGATTCATAATTCGAAGCGGTTCTCCTAATAGCGTAAGCTTCATACATGAGATAAGTATTGAATCTTTTATTTCATTTAAAGGAATCCGAATTTCTTACCACTCAGACCAATAACTATTGGTTAATTACATTATTATATTTGGTTGCAATAATAATGTAATGTAAATATTAATATATCTCTATATGTTGGGTTAGGTTACATACATGTATTGTAATGTAATTATATTTATAATTATCATTTAATTTTTATATAATTATTTTATTTTTCATAATTATTTTATATATTTATTATATTATAAAAATACAAAAATATGATCTTGATAAACCATAATATTTAAAAAAAAATCATATATTAATCTCATGTAAAATGATAATTGTACTAAATTTGATAGAATATAGTTTAATTTTAAATAGAGGAATAAAATGAAAAATACCACAAAATATTATAGATTAAATAATACATCTATTGATGTATTAGGGATTATATATGTATTTATTATTACAATATATTATAAAAAAATGAGTTAACAAACAAATTAATCAATATGTTATCCATTATATTACATTACAATACTTTATATTAAACATGATCATAGTTTTTTAAAAATAATTAATATCTTAATATAAAATATACACATAAATAGAAAGAAAAAAATGTATATTTGTTCTTAAAATTTATTCTTAATATGTCAATAGGTCTATTATTACTTTTTATATTTAAAATTGAAAAAAAAATTTACCCATTTTTTTTATAGTTTCTTGATGCCTAACACTCAAACAAATAGACACGTGATATAAAATAAGCAAAATTTTTTCAAAATTTCAAATATAAAAAGTAATATTTCACTTATTGAAATATTAGAATTAAATTTATATTTTTTGTCAAATATTAAAAACAATTTGTACTTTTATAAGCTTAAATATTAAACGTATATACTTGGTAGTTTAATTAGAAATTATCTGAATTTTATTAAAAACAAAATTTGTTATTTATTATTATTTTTTTTGTGCATACAAGAAAAGTTCCAAAAAATGATTAAAATGCAAGAAGGACCCATAAATACGAGGAATGGCCACGCCTGTACAGAAAAGCACAGTTAGTAGGAAACCAAATGGGGAAGAAAGGTCAGCCACTTACCTAACATACTTCACCTAAAAATTGAAATCCCAACCAACCAAAATCCTGTTTAATGAATGCAAAGCTTGTTTTGTACTTTCTATATGCCCATCTAACCTTACAAATAATCATAACTAAAGCCAACATTTTCTTAAAACCATAATCATACGCTAAGAAAATACAGGACCTAAAAGCTTTTTTTGTTTTTTTATAAAAATGGGTTTCAATCCAATCCAACCTGAATTTAATTTCAAGTTTTAATTACTGCTTGTTTCATTAATATAAGAATTGAGACATCTCTTAAATCTTTATGTAAATATTTTTTTCCTCTTTAATGTTTTATTATTGTGTTAGATGATCATGAGTCATAACCATATTGAATGATCATTTCTCTTGAAGAGCATGTTTTTTGAGGTAGGGAAGATAATTATTTGAGGAAGATATTATATGGATAAATTATAATTAAAAAAAAATACTTGCCAGTCTCTTGCCTTTTTGAAATTTTGCTATTAAAATTTTTAACATTTATTTTGCAAAATTCAGTTTCTAAATCTTATTTTTCTTGACACCGAGCCCTCTATTGACAAATTCTCTGAGTGTTATTAGCATATATTATCGTCGCTCTCTTTCTTTTAATTAGATCTCCTTGGGATATCATTAATCAATATAATTAGTTGAATTTTAGTAGATATTCAATATGACAAACTATTTCTGATAAAAAATTCCACGCAAGTTCCACTTTTACAAGTATATTATGTGCTACTTTAACTTAGAGAGCAGTATTAGTCATGTTTATAGAATCTATTAGCACAGGACTCTATCAAATAAAATAAAAGTTATATTTAGAAATTTAATAGCAAAAGCTAAAAAATTATAAAAGTCTAGAGATTAATAGATACAATTTGCCTTAAATATAAAATGAAGAAAGTAAAAATTGTTCCAATTAATGGTGGTAGCTTTATTATCTGCTTAAAGGAAAAAAAAAAAAAGTAATTTCATGAGCATGGGAGTTATGCACCATGGAGCAAAGTCAGACTGATAAAGGAAAATATGACTAATTTTTTTAAACAATAATAATTCGATCTCAATTAAAGTCCAGTGGTCCTAAGATGCAGAAGAATTTGGAAAAATATATATGATCAAGCAAAGAGAATGCCCAATTTACAAGAAATAAATGATATGATAAGATTAGCTTTATAAAAGCAAGACATACAATTGCATGCTAATAAAAACAGAATTTTAATTAATGGCATTGACCACTCAAAATACAAATCACTTTCATTCAAGAATTTAATAATTGCTTATCTCTGCCAGCAAATTATTTTTCTAATACTACACGATAAAGCTCCCTTTTAATTCCATGCCAGAGTTTGAATCTAAATTCTATTAATAGTGTTTATGTTTCACAAAATACATAAAATTTTAAGTGCAATATATATACATTAATAGGGATTGCAGAGGCTATTATCCAACTTAAACAAACATGTAAAGGACACAATAGATTTTCTTTATCAAGTCATAAATTGATGACGATTTAAATTTAGCATGAAATGATTCTGCTTTGAAGAAGAAAGATTGCAGAAGCACATACTCAATAGCATATATATCTATTAGTGTACATTACTAAAGAAGGCTCCACATTAAAGTAAATGTACACAGCAAAACACAAAACCATTTACCCCTCAGAAATGTTAGTTTCTTTGCCCAAAATGATTGACAAAAAGAAACCAAACCCAGATGTCAAATCAGCCAATCTAGCCACCCAGAATAACATATGCCAAAAACATTACAGATTTAAAAGCAAAATTAATTGAATTTCCACAACCAAATATCAGGCTCAGCATTGGATACCAAGGATTCCTCAATCAGACAAAGGTTGGATCTTGAACCTGTACAGAAGTTTCTTCTTCTTTGAGGTTGAATTATCCACTGTAAGCAATATTTTACCCAGTTCGCTAACTTTGAAGCTACTAGTTATGACTGGTTCATCAGTTGGGGCCAGTTTTGTAGGTTTTTGAATGATAACTGTGTATGCATCTTTAGCATCAGGCACAAACTCAGCACTGTAACTCACCTCCCAACCCACAACTCGGATTTCCCACACAATGATGCATTTCTGCAATGCACCAAATTGAAGTTACCCAACAAAGATCAACACTTTCTATCATAATAATAACAATTATAAACCAAAACACAATGACAAGTATCACTTGCAAAGATTAATGCAAAAGCATGGAATTGAATTGCACCTCATAAATTATAATTTCCACAGTTTGTTTGGTTGCTGGTTTCACAATTAACTCAGTTGCAGGATCAGCAACAGTGAATTCCGGGTTGCAATCACAGTAGTCCACACTCAAGCCACCATACTGGATAGGCACTTGCTCAGCTGATACATATCTTTTTGATTTGAAAAAAAAATGTAATGTTCAATGAACCAGCAAAATAGTACAGAATATCAATGCAGCAAAATTAAATGTGCAGAAGACTTCACTAACTTGAAGAGTGTTTCAGCAGATTTTGATGGGCCAGCAAATACAAATTTACTTTTGGTCCTCTGAGTCATGAATGGACTAATCATTGTATAGAAAGCAAGATACCACCAAGGTACATTGATAAACACCTATGCGAACAAATTTGCATATTAAAATTCAATCACAATTCAATGAAGAATTTAAAATTATGAAGCAAAGCATACCTGTTTAGCAACAAACTCAGGATAATTATCCTGAAGCAATTGAAGAGCTTGCCTTGTAGCCAACCTAAGCTCCCGCTTTCCAGGTCCTGGGGAATTCTTCAGGTCATTAACCTGAAAGATCGTAGAAATTCCAGCAGGCCTAAAATCAAGCTTCCTGATACTCCTCTCCAAGAATTGAGTCCTCCATCTCAGAAACTTGGTTCTCTTTTCCTCATCAGCAAATGTTTTTTGATACAATTCTTTATTTTGGAATTCTCCATACACATTATAGCACACAGGATGCCCCTCCCTATCATGACCGTGCATAAACACAACTTTCTCTAAATCATCGCCAAGGTCTTCATCTAAAAGCTCATCAATTTTAAATTCTTTCCTCCACCGGATTGTGTTCTTGATCATCACAAATGCATCTTTCACCTTGAAGTCTCTGGCCCTTAAGAATTTCAAAAGTATCACATCACTTCTATCATCCTTCAAAAGAGGAACCCCCCATAGGGAGACTTCCCCTGGTAAAGAAGCAATCTTTGGCTCTTCTTTCTTCACTTCTTCAGATTCCTTTGACGGGTTTTCTTCAACTTTTGATTCTTCGTTTGGTGGTTTAATCTCAGTACTAACATCAGATTCTGATGCTCCCGTTTTTGGAAGTGCATCTGTTGGACTACCACTCTGTTTCTCTTCCGCCTTTGGTGGCGGCGGCGGTGGTGGAGAGCTGAATTGGTGACTGTTGAGTGCTTCTTGAACAAGTTGTTTTAGTTCTTCTAAAGCTTTCCTCTCAGAATCAGAGAGATCAGCCACTATATTGCTCTCTTCCTTGAAAGAAACCATACTCTGAGGAAGCTTTTGCTGCTCTTCGGTTGCCTTCTCCTTTCCAGCCTCAGCCACAACCACCTCTTCTTTGGTGACTACAGATTCAGCCGATTCCTCAGCCTTCTCCTCCGCCTTCGAAGACTGCGGCGAAGTGAGAGTTTCTTCTTTCTCCATCATTGCCGCTAGGGATTTAGACTGTTGCGGGGGAGTAGCAACTTTTTCTGTTACAGCAGCGGGTGAAGTAGATTCTTCAACTACGCGAGATGGAGCCGGTGGTGAGGGTTCTATCTCCTTCTCTTCCGCCGCAGGTGGCGGAGCATGGTCTTCAGGCGGGGGAGGTGGAGTGGAATTGGAAGATTCCTGGGCCATTAGTGGAGGCAGAGAGAGATAAGAGCGTGTTTGGCGTACAACAGAAAAGAGTAATAATAAAGTGAACTGTTGGAAGAAGAGAATGTGTGTAATAAGGTGGTGAGAAAATAGGTCACGCGGTCTCTGACTGATGTTTTTAACATAAGATTTTACAGAAGGACAATTGTTTTGTTTGTAACGGAAATATATGGAATCCTATGTTGTCAACAATTTCTTTCTTTCCTTCTTATCTACAACCAAACTAACATTATTCCAAGAAACAACAAAATTTTCTTCCCACCCACAAATAGATAATTTCCATTTTATTCTTGATAAATCACATAAAATCTTTATCTATAAAAAAAAAATTTGATAGCTCAATATAGGCGTTGGTTTATGTCAGTGAGCTGACAGGACACGTTATTCCATCAGTCCGATAGGATATTACGCTTTCCTGTGCTGTCTTTCAGCTCACATTTTACCTTTTTGTCACTGGGCTTGGGCCCTGTTCGGACCGTACTGATTGGACATTTGAAAATATATTTTTTTCATTTATCAATTATTATTATTATTATTATTATTATTTACTTGAATTATGCTAAAAAAACTCTCATTAATTGTCTAATTACATATAACAATAAAAAATCTAGCTATTGTATATTTAAGTACTTCCACCAATCAATCTTTGATCAATTTACTTTTTAGTCCTTTGACTTTTGTTAAATCACAATTTTGCCCCTCAATTTCGTTAAAATTTCTATTATGGTATCTTGTTTACGTTTACTTTAAATCCATCATTTGTCCAGTAGAGTTTCTATTAAATTAGTCACACCCAAGAGTGCATATTCCTATCTATTGGCTAACATTACATTATTATAATTTACCATATTGTTTGTTTAACTGATTTCTTATCATTACATTACTTAAATTTTTACACAAATGTTATTAACATTACTATTCTTATTCATTTATTTAAGTATAAGTTGTCACTAAGTTACTTAAACAATTCATACTTTATAATTCAATTTCATTTAGATCCTTACATTAACATTGTTATCAACCTTTTACTACTTTACTACTCATTCCTTTACATCTTTACAGTTATGCCTAATTCATTTCAATTGTCATTTCATTTCATTATTCCTCATTTTACTCTATTATAACTCATTTTACTTCACTTTTTTTGCCCAGTGATTATTACACTAGATTATAAATTACAAATATAATAACTTTGGCATTGTTTATTATACATTTTCATATACATTGTTATTATTACTATTTATTTAATAGTTCACTAATCCTCTATTATATATTAATTCTACGAATAGTATAAATTTTATTGACTGATTATATATTAGATCCTTAAAGTTTGCATGATTTATATGTCAATTTACATTTTTAGCCCTAAATGTTTGCTAAATTACAATATTGCCCTTCAGTTCTTATTTAATTACCACAATGTCACTAGTGATTCTCATTTCCACATTTAATTCATTATTTAACTTGCATTTTATCTTTTTGTCATTTAAACGTCATCTTCACAACAATTTTCCATTTAATTCTTACACGGTAATCAACTTACTTATTTACTCTTTTATTTCAATTTCTTCTTTCATTTAACTTTACAAATCATTAAGTTAAAATTTTTGTCATTTTATTCCTAAATCCCCTATTGGCCCATATTTTCACATTTTGACTCTATTTTATCACTTAATTACCTATATGTGTATTTTAATTATTTACTTTTTTATTCTTATCCTTTTTCATTACATTTTTCGAATAATATATGTTTAACCCATTTTCTTTAATTTACCTTCTTTTTAATCATTTTATTTTATTTTCAACATTATGCCCTTAGTATTAATCTGGCAGCAATTTATAAACCGGATACACAAGATTAATACATTTAGAGTGATTTCGAAGAACCACATGAACATTTACATTCCATTGACATTTCACATTTCAACATTTCATTCATATAGTAGACCATCATTGGCCTACTAAAGTGAGTTGCCATGATTTATACCGCGGTATAGTGTCTTTATTGCTAGCTAACTATATCTTGAATTAGATTATCCACAAAACTCTTACTAAGGGCAATTCAATCATTCATTTCATTTGCATTTAATTTACATTATTATTTCATTTAAACATTATATGGTCCATAAAACATTACCACTTCCAATTAATTCTTTTTCTGTCAAATAAATTCCAAACCACTTATTATTCAATTCTAACATTAATTATGCCATACCATAAATTAAACGTAGCTCATTCTATGTTCCCCATTTTTCACATAATATGATTGCCAATTAGAAAATTTTCAATTCAATTTCCTTTAAATCAAATTTAGTTAACATACACTCAATTCTCAGTATATATTCATATTATGCCGTCATGTCTAAAAATTTTTCGAATATACATTAAAATATATCTATACCATTCGGCTACTTAGCATTTTTCTTTTTAATTTCACATTTTTCTTTTTAATTTTCTTTCATTCTTTATTTAATTAGTACTCATCATAACACGTATTTCCTTTCAAATTATTTCAATCCATCTTATTTCATATATTTTCATAATTTATTATTTAATCTATTATCTTTCTGTAATTATTACTTACGTCCATTATTTACTGAAAATTACCAAATTATCTTCGTAACTTTTATTTTTATTCAATTAAGTCCATTTTCACTTTTATTTTTTAATTACCTCATTCTTATTCATTTTAATTCCATTTTTTGACATTAATCATTTACTTAACACTAATTATTTAATATTCATTAGTAGGATTACTATTTAGTGCTTATTTTAGTTAATTATGAAAATACCCCTTTGATTTTCTCTTATTTACAGCAATACCATCACTTATTCATTAATCACTATCAACGAAATATTCAGTTATGAAATTTTAGTTTAGTCCTAAACTTTTATTTATTTACAATTTAACTACTTTTTAATCTCCTAGGCCAGGTAAATTACCATTTAATCCTCTTTTTTTCAATTTTTTTAATAAATTACTAAAATGTTCTTCATTTCACTTTATTTACGATATTGCCACCAATTATATATTTCACCCTATTTACTCAATAGTCATTTGAAATATTATGGTTTAGTCCCTAAACTTCATTTCTTGCATAAATTCACATTTAATACTCAATTAATTATCCATTTTACCCAATTGGCCTTCATTTTACATAAAATTACCATTATACTCTTTTTTTTCAATGTTTTGCAAAAATTACCATTTTACCTCTATAGTTTTAATTTTTTTCCTTTAAGTCCATTTTCATTGTAGTTAAGTCATTTTTCAATTCCTTTAATTATTTCAACTTCATGTTAAAGATGATTAATGTTAGAAAACACTTATTATACATTAATGTTCAATGTATACCTTAATATCCCTTTGATATCCAATTGGATTAACTTAATATTACACATTCTAAATTAATTCCTTCCATTTTAATTACTCAAATCATTAAATTTCATGTTCTTTGTTATAAATCCATACTTAATTAACATAAAATTTACAAAATCATTAGGAAATCTTTAAGCTAATCATTCGACCATATCTTGTTTGTCTACTTAATTTTATTTTCTTCCATATTTAACCATTCAAAATATCACTTTTAATCTTTCTAATCATTTTCATAGCAATTATTTCAATTATACATACATTAATCACATACATACATAACATACATAACTATAAACCAATCAAATTAAATGGAAAATAGGGGATATTGTATCCACATACCTTAAAAACTTAATCTTCACATTTTAACCTTCTCCTCATTTGCCTAATCCTTGGAACCACTTCTTTTTCCTTAAAATCCTAAAGTGGCTGAAATCATCATGGTAGATATTCATCAATTTCTTTCTTCCTTTATACAAAATAATCACATAAATATACTCTACATACTCTATTTTACCTATTAGAATCATTAAACTAAATTAAAATTTTCAATTTCTCTTACCTCAATTTTGATACATAAACTTCAATTCTTGATTTCTCTTTCTTCTACTACTTAAATTGAAGGTTGGAGACTGCTATGATGTTGTAAAGATGTTGAAATTAATCTGAAAGGCTATATTTTGGAGAGAAATTTGAAGAGAGATGAAAAAACGGTAGGTTTATAAAGGGAGAGAAATTTGATTTCAAGAGAATGGAGGAAGAAGGCAGAAATTTGAAGGCTTTTCTATTATTTTATGATATTTTGACTTTAGATACCCTAGTTCAATAGGCTGTGATGGTTCAACCAAGATGGTTGGACCTAATTTAAGCCTCAAATTGATTTTAAGTTCATTTAATGCTCTCTAAATTATTTCTCTCTCTTTCTAAGCTTAAATTAATTCAAAATCAATTTTATAATTTTTAAAATAATAAATAAATCTCTATGAAAAATTTCAACCTAATCGGTGTCTATTTCTAATTTGATTCACTCAAACCGACCCGATTCGTTAATTTTTGATGATACCATAAAATTTTGTTTTTCCTGCCATATAATTCTACATACAATTTAGAACATATCTAAAAAATTTGGTGATTTTTAGAGGTTATTTGATATTTTTAGAGTCCCCGATCAAACTTTTAAACAATCCAGATACTATTTGAATCGAAACCGTGATTTTTTCTTCATTTTGACTTTTAAAGGCCTATTTGACCCAATTTTTACTCCAAATTTCACATTTGAACTAGTCACGACTAGTACCTCTCAAATATCTAATAAAATATTTTTATTATGACACTTTCCGGGTGGTCACCAATCACTGCATTTCTTTGGCGCGCTCATGTTCAACCTCAAAGCTCCGATAGAATCCAATGCAACATTTCTAATATAACTAGACTCAAAATACATCTTTTATGACTCACCAACTGTTGAGCCCTTATAGTTGGCCCGATGTCAATATTCATGGTTTGAAAAAATACTATTTATAAACATTACGATTTTGGGCCATTACAGAAAAATTCTAGGGTTTTTGGGGGGTTTTTCTCTTTTTCCACTTCTTCTCTTTTGGTAGCTAAAAAATTATTATTTTCTGGAGAAACTTGAGGGAGTCAGCCATTCTTTTTTGGGGAATAAGAACTCTATTTTTTTTCTTCATAGAAGGGCAACGATCTTTACATTCTTTATTGGAAAAACCCGTTCTTTCTACGTAACAAAATATTTTCATTTTTATCAATCATGAAAATCAATTGGAGAGGAACTTAAAGCAGAATTCTCTAGCTTTTTAAAGAGCTACTGAGAGTAATATTGTGGACTTTTCTTTCTCTTAATTTCTATCTTGAATATGTAGTTTATTTGATTTAGGTTTCAATATTTAAGCCATGATTTGATTTTTGTTAATTAGTTTATTTTGCTTCTGTGCTTTTATGATGACATGATAATATTCTGTATGTATTGATATATATAGGATTGCATGATTTAGATCTATTCCTCCATTGATGCATATTTCTCTCCCTTGATTTAAATCTATCTTTTATTGTTAATTTAATTACTTGCATATTTTTTAATAGTGCTTTTAATGTGTTATAATAAGTTTTGTACACTTTAAAAGTAGGATGAATGCATGCTTTGGTAACAAATTAATTTACTTTGATTTTGGAATATTTTTCTTCGTTTCCTGTCTATTCTTGAGTGACAGAAGAAAAAAGTTCCACTGTTGAGTATCTGTCATAGTGACAGACAAGACATCGTAGGACTTCATTTTCATCCCATCTCTTGCCCCTATTTTGGCTATATATCTCCCTTTAGGCCATTTATGCATGTTGTTTTGGGTCCTTTTCATGTCTTTTTACATTATGTTTCATATTTAATTTTACATTCATTTTTAGTTATATTTTTGGACAATATTTTAATTCTGTTTGCTTACATCTTATATTCTGTTTATCTATTATTTAGTATCATTTTTCTTTGTTACATCACTAACTATCTACTTTCTTGTGCATGCGTGAGTATTTAATATTTACTGTGCATTGAACTTTGGGAGATTTTTTAGGTGGAGAACTTTGGAGCAAGTGCTTTGCGAGAATTTTATTTTTATTATCTACTCTCTTATTTATTTATTTCTTATTATTTGATTATTTAGATGTATTATCATTCTGAGGATGTAATAGGTAGTAATAAATGATTTTTACGCATTAAATGATAAAATTTTACTTAAATAATTTTTACTAATTAATTGGATTTCCTTTAATAAATATGGACCAATGTCCAATTTTTAGCCCAAATTCATATAACATAATAAAAGCCTTTTTTTTGTGAAATATGCATGAGTAAACCAATATTTTCAACCTAATAAATGCCATGATTTATGTATGATTTTTTACTTTTTTCTCTTTGGACGATTTGCTTCTATAATAACTTAAGTAGAACTTTATTTTTATTTATTTACTACTTTCTTTACTTGATAGGAATTTTTACTTAATTTTTATTGCAAATGCATTGTGTGATGGATGAGAGTGAATTAATGCTTAAAATCCAATTATAAAATAACACATAACTAAGGTGCTAAGTAAGAGTGATGTTCCGAACATCAGTCTCTGATTGACATAAAAAAAAGGTCGAAATTCATTTCTCAATATTCTATTGGATGACAACTCTATAACACCTCCCTTTTTGAGCCCATTTGTAGATGTCTTCATAGGTTGACTACTAACAATAATTTAGGTTTGACCCATTTTTTATTATAGAGTGGCTAGTTTATAAATATTAGTGAGCTTCATCGGGTCTTGAACCCTAAAAACGAGCCTCAAAAACCCAATCGAAATCAAACGTGGCTCTGTCGTGCATCATAATGTGGAAATTTTTATGGATTTGGTTTCAAAGGATTTCTAAATTTTTTCTATGATTTTCTTTTGCAATTTTAAATCTTTCACTTGTATGACAATATCAAGAATAAATTCTTGATCTTTTGTTAAAATGTTAACAAATTTTTGTGATCATGAATTGGTATCTGACTCATTACTAGAGGAATCAAGGGCTGCCAATTCATCAAATTGCAAAAGGTTCATTTTTTTCTGATGATCCTATTTGAGTTTTACTTTCTAAAGTTTCAAGTAGGAGTGTTGGAATTTTTTCAATAATTTCATCCTCAACCTATAACTCATGAAGTTTTTTTATCAAGTTTGCAATATTTTGAAATATGATCAAGTTTGCCACATTTGTAATAGGTAACTTGTTTTAGGTTTTAAGGTTTAAAAAGGTTTTTGAAAGTTTTTCATTTTTTATAAGTTTTGTTAGGTTTGGATTTTTTATAAAATTCTTTTGTGTTGGGTTTTAAAGAAAATATCTTGTGTGGTTTTTTTTGTAAAACTTTGAGCAATAACCTCTACAATCTTTTATTTGATTTCTTATAGGGATTTTGAATTGTTTGTAGAAAGACCCTATTTCTAATTTGTTTTTCTTCAATTTTCATTTTAAATATTTTTGAAATTTTAAATCTTGAAAAATTTTAAATCTTACTTTTGAGTGAAACTAACCAATTCTCCATAAGTCAATTGATTATATGAGATTTGGTTAATTTCAAAAAATTCTATAATTTTATTTTTAACTTTTTCTCCTACAAGAGTTGGTAAGCTTGCTAATAATTTTTCTTTTCAAAATAGTTAGTTGAAATCTTCCTTAAGTTTTACCCCAACTAAGAAAGTGTTTTTATAGTTTTGAAAATTAGAAAGTTTTTTACATCTGAGATTTAAAAGCAATTTTTCATTTTTATCTTTTAAGTGAGATGAGTCACCTATGAAGTGCAAACTAATAATGTGGATTAAGGTTGCTACTGCATCTGGAATTGGATTTTCTATCCAATCAAGGATGAGAATTTCTTCCTCTGTAGTTTGTATGGCACCTAGGACTTCTAGTTGTTATTATAGGGTGTGATGAGAATCCCACCATCCATTTAGTTGGTCTGAGAAACCTACTATCAGAAGTTCAGCAATAGCTTTATCAGGTGTGTTGATTTTAATTTTATAAGTATTTGACGCTATAATCATCTACTGCATAAGATTAAGAATATTATATTCAGACATACCATCTATATTCCATTCATAGATAGTGGTGGCATTGAACTTAGACTGTGATAAAATATTTGATCTTTTTATGCCTAAGTCTGAAGCTATTATAATGTTAAGAGGTTGACCTTTTATCCAGTAAAGTCTGTATAACTCTGAATTTTAGGTCGGCTGTTGATATTTAGAGTCAGAAATATGATCTAAAGTGCTAAAAGTTTTATTTTTATCAAAGGTATCCTGGGAAATATAGGTGTAGAGGTAGAGGAATGCTCTATTTTGCTAAGCTAGTCATGCAAGGGTTGGGTAAATTATGATCTACCTTCCTTGAATAATTTTTGGATTAATTTTGAAATTTGAAAATGTTGAAAAATAAGGCTTTTTAATTGAAATTCGTTATCTCAACCAGGGAAACAATAGAGGTTTTTTGGTTTTTGTTATCCTAGTCAATTATTTTGTAATTGTACTAAGGTTGGTATTTTTAAAATTATTTGGTTTGAGGATATTTTTGATAGGTTTAATTACAAAAAAAAAGTCCTCAACTATAAGGTATCTTACAATATTGGATCCTATTTTCAAAATCTTGTAATGTCAACTCCTAACTTCGACTTTCCTTTCAATTAAAGGACTCTGTAGCTATTCCGTCATTTCCCTTTTAATTGGCGGAGTAGTGACAAAATAGTGACGAAGTACCTCAATTGAAAGGGAAGTCAAAATTAGGGACTGACATTGTAAGATTTTTAAGATGAGATCTAACATTATGAGGTATCCTATAGTTTTGGTCTTAATTTGTAATTAACACTTTTTGATATCCTTATCCTTATTTTTATTTGAGATTTTATAAGGAGTAGCATCTATCATTTGGTTTAGATATGGTACCTTTATTTATCTTAATGGCGGATGTTCTAATTTAATTTTTCTACCATCTGATATTTTTTCATTCTATATCCTTATTTCTAAAAGTTATAGGGTTAACAGATTTTAAAATTTCTTTAAATGGATATGAAATTTGGTTTTGAGATGTATAAATTTTAAACCAATCAAATAACAAAATGTGAGTTTTGTGTTCTAGGACAAATTTGTAAAATTCATTTTGTATTTTTTCTATCATCCAGAAAATTTTTGAAGAATAGGGTTCTTTTTTCTCGATTGTGCTTTATGCAAGAATTTTTTTTTCAACTTCAAATTCTTTTTTAACGACATTTAATTCATTAATAATATTTTCTATTTTTGCAGAAAAGGATGGTGAAGTTGGTGGCGAAATATTTTATGGTTCCTCATCTAAAATTTAAGATTTTGTAAAAATTTGATGAGACATATTTGTTAAATAATCAACGTTTTGAAAAGAAGCACTTGGAATGCTCGAACAAGAAAATTTTGGTTTTTGAAAACTTTTTGCCTTACCATGAAGGTGGATAATTAAGGGTAATTTTAAGGTTTTTCTTAAATCTACAGTACTTGTAGAGGAACCAACATCATAGTTTTTGCAGCTGAAAGTTTTTGTAAAACTTGATTTTACCCTTCAGTCATTGTATTGGGTTATTTGCCTCAAATGAGTGGTTGGTTTTGACTGTGCTGGAGATTTTGGCTTTACAACATCTTTTAAAATCCATTTTTAGAAAGATTTATATCTTTTCAAAGTATGATTTTTGAAATTACTGTATTAGCTTTTAATAAATATATTTGTAAAAATAGGGTTTCACCCTTTTTGTTTTCAATATTTTTTATTGCAATAAAAGTAGAAACCATAGCTTTATAATACACTCAAAAAATGATGGCGACTAAAATAAATCCTTCTAGCATTTTGTAATTATGAGTTTTGATTTGTAAACCATATATTTCAATTACTTGGATCTTTTAAAGATAATGAAAAATTTGGATAACATTTAAAAGAAATCACTTCTTAACAAAGATTCGACTCAACTAAACTTATTATTAAATTTTGAAAATTTAAAAACCTTGCATCCCTTAAGACATAAAGAATTGAATTGTTTAATCCTTCTCTTGTTTAAGATTTGATGCCCACTTGGACAAGACCTATATGTATGAAATTATATATCCCATCTCGATGTTTTTGTAAAGTTTTTCGTGAGAGAAGATGAAAAGTTTCAAAATTTTTTGAGATTTGAACATCTCTCTTCTGTTTTGATTATGAAATTAGTTTTAAGAAGTTTTTGAAAGAGATGATTTTCATAATCTTGATCTCTTTTGATTTTTGAAATTCTCTAGTTATTTATTAATTTTTGAAATTCTTCAATAGTGATTTCTTCACTATTGACAATTTTTAAGTTTTAAGAGTTTTGATCCATAGAATTTGCGGTAGAAGAACTAGAAAAAAAGTATTTATACAAAATAAATTATCCATAATTTTAAAAATTAATAATTTTCTTAAAAATATTATTTCTTACCTAAATAACATTACAAAGGATTCACTAACCTAAACGCTTATCACTCAACAGTTGACACGGGACTTACTACCCAACAACGATCATTTACCCAGATAATATTTTAATTTTTTCAAGAACAATTAATTTTAAAAATTATCAACAATATATCTTATAAATGTATAACCCTTCTAGGCTCTAATACCAAAGACATAGAAGGATCTAAGGATACCTAAATAAAATGAATGAATTCAAACACAAATGAATGAATAAGATTTATGATGCACCAAATCAACTGTTTTTTACACTGCACATGATTATCTTATTTTATATTTTATGTTTTTCTTTAAAACTTACATGGAATAATATGTTAAAGTATATTAAATTTTATTTAATTTTTTTAATTTTTATACCTTATTTTTTATTTTTCATAAAATTTATTTAATACTTTAAAAGTATATTTAAGTTATGTCATTCTTTTTAATTATATAGATTACTATTTATATAGAGTAACTAATTAATCTTTATATTTATTATTTTTTATTATATATATCGATATCTATATATATTCTATTTGATAGCATTTAATTAAATTTTTTATATTTTAGAATATATATTTTAACATTTAATTTTGTCCAAAATCTTTCTTGGAATTAGGATTAAACTTGCTAGTTTATAATGAATATCAAATCCACTTTATAATATTAGCTATTAATTTGTTAAACATGAATTTTGGCTAGTATATTGTGTTTGTTTGGTATTTTTATTTTGAATTATTTTATATATTTGAAATTGAACTGAATTTTATCTAATTTATTTTTATAACTGTATGCTATAAATTTTAGTGGTTAACCAAAAAATATTTGTTAACTAAACTAAAAAAAATTAAAACTGATGGACTGGTTAACTGAATATAATAAACTAGTTAATGATTAATGATTTTGAACAGTCGATATTAATGTACCGATTAATTTTTTATCTATTAGATCGTTAACATGTCTATGCTCACCCCTAATGCCTAATACGTTCACGTAGTATTGTCAACTCAACATCATTTGTGTTAACGCTACTAGTCCGCTTCAAGTAACATTGAAAAAAGGCATTATTGCATTAAGGGGCAAAGGTGCAAAAATGCCATTAAACTTTGCATAAAGAAGCAATTTTATTCCTAACATTCTGTTTAGAGCGAGCAATTTTTCCCCCAATGTATTCAAATTGGTGCAAATTGCCCCTTCATTAGATATACCATTATAACTAGCTAACGTGATAAAATCAATTAGTAAAAGGCTAATACATATTATTCATGTGCACATGAAATAACTTCCATTAATGAAAATTACCTAACTCCTATCTGAATTATCAAAACCATGGGGATTAAAATTATTTAACGAAATTCAAAATAATAATGAAATGCTAGAAGAAACATTAGGAACTTATCAAACTTATGTAACAAAAAGAATAAATGAAATGTGTAATCAATCATATGAAAATAAAAAAATAAGAAAGGCGATTAAAGGAAGATTATGTTGTTCAATAATTTTTGAACCAACACATTGGGAATGTTATGATAAAAATAAAAGATATAATAGATATAAAATATCATAAAAGAAAAGTTATAAACCAAAATTTAAAAATATATATAAAAGAAAATTTAAACCTTTTAAGAAGAATAAATTAACAAATGAAGATATTTTTGAAAAAAATCGAAGATTTAGTGAGAAAAATCCTAAAAAATGTCCTTGATGGACATGTAAAGAAAAAGAAAACTATGCAAATGAATGTCCTAAACGAAGAAATGAAGAAAATCATAAGGCATATAAAATATATGAAGACTTAATAGAACAAAACTATGAACCTATACAATTTAGTGAAATATTAGAAAATGAGAGTATATATGAAATATATTCTCAATATGATTCAGCTAATCATAATTCAGATAACTATGATTCAGAAATAGAAAATAAAAAATCAAACTCTGAATCTGATTCTAAAATAAAAATTGAAGAAGAATGAGTTATGATAATCGAGATCAAGAAATTATAGACAATAATAATATCTTTAGTTATAATAAAACATTTGATAAAGAAAAATTTGGTCAATTAAATAATCACAGATTAAGTATTAAAGAGGGAGATATATTTAAAAGGAGATGGTTTAATAGATTATGTAAAGCAATATATATCGTTAAGCATTATGAATCAAGAATAGATATATATCAGGCTAAAGAAAATTTGGTGATACCATTAATTAATAAAGATAAAATAAATAAAGCTTTATCCAAGTTACCATATAAAAATAGATATAAAAATTTATATTTAGCAGCAATACAAATAATAATAACAACACATTTTAGACAAGGAATAGATAGTACTATACAATTATTTTGTATGGACGATAGAATATTAAATGACCAAATAGATGCCTTATTAGGAGCAGTATCAAAAAATTTAGTATACAAAAAATTAAAATTTACAATAATACTAGACTTTTCAGTAAACTTATAGGATAAAAATATAGATCAAATCCTCAATTTATATCATAAATTACATAGAATTGAAATGACAAATGGATCAAAAGTATTTTCAATAACTTATAGAACAATATATGCATTTACTACCAGTCATCATAAGAAATTATAAAAGAATAATATACGATTACAAGTTTACATAGATGATACATTCTCTGATTTAGTTGAATATATACTACCAAGATAATTAACTCCATCTAGTATGACAATTTTAGATGAATTAACAATGGATTTAAGATAAATAAATTAAAATATAGGAATTACACCAAGAATACAACATGTAGGAGAAAGATTATTAATATGTTTAGGAGAAAGTTCTAAAGAAAATATACAATCACAAAAGGAAAATAAACCACTACTAATTGATGAACAAGGAAAAATACATACTCAATCTGGAAGAAACATTGATTTAAGATCATCTCTAAAAGAAAAATAATATTATATAGAATCTGAATTAGATATTGGAGGATAATGGAAATTATTAAAAATATTAATAGATACTGGAGCAGCAAAGAGCCATATAAATGAAAGTTTAGTCTTTTCATTTACAATATATAATTTAGATGAAGATTATGAATTTTTAGATTATTCAGGATAAAAACATATAATTAATAAATATGTATAAATACATTTAGCTTTAACAAATATAGGAGGAAAAATAGTCATTATACCAATGGAAATAAATATGGACACAATATCATCCACTTAAATACCAATTTTATTTGGATTAGATTTTTTTAGAAAATATAACTCCATATAATATTACAGATAAAAATATCACCTTTACATACAATGGAAACCAATATAAAATTACAAGGATTAGAAACTAACCCATATAGTATTTATATAAACATAAAAATAATTTACAAAGATTATCCTATAACTTCATATCATGCTTTCATAGATACTGAATCTGCAATAACATTAGCACAACCATATGTACTCTCGAAAGACTTATGGAAGAAAACCACTAATTATAAAATAGGAATAGATATAACAGAAAATACAACTAAATATGATTTAGTAACTGAAAAGGTAATAATCCAAACACAATCTAATATACTTCAAATAAATGAGGTCTTTCAATCTACAATTATGCATGTGATATTTTATCAGAAAATGATTGGTTAACAAATTATTATCCTTTGAGTATTGGATCTCAATATATTCGATTAACAACACCTTGTAAGCATAAGATTATTTATCTTAGACTTCATTCGACATTTAAATGGAAATCTTCACCTCTCATCCCTTGCATAGTAAATCATGGTGAGAATATAGAAAAAGAACCGATAAGGTAATATGACACCAATAACCAAATTATAGAAAATCTTACAACTTCTAAAGAAATTACCTTCTTGTTAGATAAATGTATAGGAATAAATGCTATAGAAAAATGGCAGAAAAATGAAATATATGCTCTAATAAGATTAAAACATAATATACCAATACAAAGTAAAAGAAAGTTTTATAATAAAAAAGATAAAAAAGTGTTTGATATACATATATTTTTGTATAGTAAAAGTCCATATAGTAGTGCAACCTTTAAGGTTAGAAATCATGTAGAGATAAAAAGAAATAAACCTAGAATTATGATAAATTATAAAAAAACTTAATGCAACTACATAATTCAATGGCTATTTAATACCTAATAAAGAAATTTTGATAAATAGTATAAACGAAAAAACTTGGTATTCAAAGTTTGATTGTAAATAAGGATTTTGGCAAATAAAAATGAATCCAAAAAGTAGAAAATATATAGCTTTTGATACACCAAGAGGACATTACATATGGTTAGTATTGCCATTTGGACTTTGTAATGCCCCTCAATTATTTCAAAGAAAAATAGAAGATATATTTAAAGATTTAAGATATTTTTGTTTAGTTTATATTGATGATATAATAATTTTTAGTGAAAGATTATAAGAATATTATAAACATATAAAATACTTTTTATTAAGATGTATCAAGTATGGAATTATGTTATCAAAAGAAAAATCAGATATAGCAAAAAGAAAAATAGAATTTTTAGGATTCACTATATCAAAAGAAAAAATTAAGTTACAACCACATATAGTGAAATCTTTATTAAAGTTTTCAGATCAACAAGAAAATAGAAAGATGGTGCAATAATTTTTAGGACACATCACATATGCAAGCGACTTTATACATGAGTGCACTAAAAAGAAACAAGTATTACAGGATAAATTAAAAGGAGATAAACCTTGGATATGGACAGATGCTGACACTAAAGCAGTAAAAGAGATAAAGGAATATTGTAAACAATTACCAAAGCTACCCTTACCAGAAGAAAATGAAAAATTATTATTAAAAATAGATACCTCAGATGACTATTGGGGAGCAATATTAAAAAGTAAAGATGGAAAGAAAATCTATGGATATGCTTCAAGAACATTTAAAAATTCAAAAAATAATTACCATAGTAATGAAAAAGAACTATTGGCATTAAAATATGCTATATAAAAATTTGAACTAGTTTTATTACCAAAAAGATTTACAGTTAAAATAGATAACACCTAAGTAAAATCTTTTATTACAAAAAATTATAATGGTAAATTAGCTCAAATAAGAAAAATAGGATGGCAAGAATGTTTCACTAACTTCAATTTTCGTATTGATAATATTCCAGGAAAAGATAATGTATTGGTAGATTTGTTAAGCAGACCAATATCTAAAGAAAAAAATTAACAATTTTATTGTAGGAATATAATGGAGAAAAGTGCAGAAAGAATTTTTTAAACTCACTGCAGAAAAATGAAAGTAATACAATCTATGAAAAAGGCTATATCTCATATTCTAGAAATAGATAATGAGATTAGTCAAATATCTATGAATTATGCACAGGCGCTTCTACGTTAAAAGGAATCCAAGGAAGAAAGCACTAGTTCACAAAAAATGACTATTCTTGGCACTACAACTAAGAAAAAACTAGAGCAAGAAATATCCAGAAATATGATGATGAGACATTCTATTCAATTTTTGGACAGTCCAGAATTATCTCAGGAAGTAACTTCAAGAAATTTGGGATTTACATCAATTAGAAATATTAATTCTCGATTGATAACTTCCAGAGATATTTCATTATCATCTCAACAATGAAATGATAATGAGAGATCTCATCTAAATAATACAAAAATCAGAAAGCCATGGAAAGCATACTTTTTTAAAGCTCTGCAATATCTAGCAAAGGTCACTAATGCAATCGGAATCAGTATTATTCCGATTAATAAAACCTACAATAAAGCAATTATCAGAAAAGGAGCAAAACCAAGAACAATCCAAAAATGTTACCATTTTAAACTTATCCATACCATCTATTCTAGAGATAATTTGGAAGAAATTCAATATCTACTAGCAACCATTAAGTCTCAAATTGAGAATTTTAATGGAATTATCAAATTAAAAATTTATATCTATATTTTCAGCATTATTCCTAAATGGAATGATGTTAAAAATGTATAAATTTATACGAAAACTTTCAAGAAATCATCCCAGAAGACCAAAAACTTTCAATTTATGTCCATTGATCCTTAAGAACATTCCACAAATGAGAATGAAGAACATCGAAACCAACATCAGAGCATTCAGAGAAATTTTGACAGATAACAAAAAATATTACACCATTTATCAAGATAATATCTTTATCACTAATCTAGCTACAAAATGGCATCAATAATATCTCATTGAAGGATATTTAGATACCATTATTAAAGGTAGTCTCCCAATGACAGAAGGGACAAGGGAACTTTTCAAAAAGTTGATAAAAAAGAAATCTCCAATCACCGAAAGAAAAGCAATGGACAAGGTTTGATGGAACTGGACCCCCTATGAAGAAAATCAGAACTAATTAAAGAAAGAAGATAGAAATCTTGAAGTAAGCAATGACTTCCTAGAGCAATAATAGATGCTTGTAATAATGTAGATTAATAATGCAGTAGAGGCAGGGTGCAACCTCTATAAAAACCCTCTTATACATATGTAAGAGGCACGACTAAAAAAAAGCGAAAAAACTCATATTGAGTATTCTCTCAAATTTTTAGCTTGTTTACTCTTTTGTAAACTTTATCCAGAAATGAAGTTTTAATTTCAGCAATTATTCTTTCTGAGTAACCCTATTATTTAGCAAGTTGCAATCTAGTAAGAAATATAAAAAATTATTTTCGATAAACTTAGAAAGTCAGATCACTTGAATACCATAAATCCTCATCAGAAAATTCACATGTTAAATTCTTTGTTGCTAGCTTAATATCTTTTATTATCATCTTCTAAAGGTACCAAGCCAGTGTTTGAGTCAAGATAAGGGTAGAAGGTATAAGGTTTGGAGAAGATCAACTTAACCCAAAACGTCTACAGTCTACATGTGAATTGTTATAAAAAATCATTGATAACAGGAGTTTGGTAGCATTGAAGGTAGCATAGTGAACCTTGAAGGAAATTTATAAGGTATATCGAAATCTTGATCTTTGTTAGTTTATGGTTGTAATTTTCAATTTAATTTCTTATTCTGGAACTTTGCATGCTAAAGAAGAGGTGAAAAGAAATAATACTTTTTAAGATGACATTGTTTGAATTTCTTAAACTATAATGGAAAGATTAAGACAATAAGTAAGTGAAATACAAACAAATATATATAATATAACTCATTATCTCACCATTTATTAGAACAATTAAAAAGAGAAAAAAGAACACAAAGATTTATAAAAACTTTTGAGTTAAACCCTTCTTATAATATAGATGAAAGAATAGAAAGTCTAGAATATATGATTAAGGTTAATAAATCAAGAATACGAATGTTAAAAAATATAATAAACAAAATACCTTTAGGATGAATGTAAACAATATAATTAATTATTTTAATTCAAAATATTTAAGTGAAAAAAGAGAAATAAATCAAGTAATAAATGATTTAAACATGGTAAAAAACAATATAAATCATATTTTCAACAAAATTAGACATAATAGGAACTTTCAATTTTGATAATAATTTAAAGACTTAAATCATAGATAATTTATTTAAAAATAATTATGTTAAAAGTACCATAATTACAGAAATAATAAAAACTTGTCAAGAAATAAATGTATTAATAATAATAGAGAAAGAAGAAGAAGAAGAAGAAATTAAAATCTATTTCTCAAAATTGTATTCTTATTAATTGATAGGCATATAGGTTAAAACAATTCGATCTGAGGGCTACTGGTCTAAAGGATAAATTTGTTATTGTGATTAATTATTACCAAGTACCTTCAATTAAATAAGAAAAATAATAAAAATAAAAAATTTACAAGATCCGTAATAAATTTTGATTTTTATTGGTATCAGAGCCTATAAACATAATTAAAAATGAGTAAAAATTTTATAATAAATAAATTAGAAACTAATTATAATTTTGACAATGAAGCCATAGACATAATATATAAATAGAAATATTAATCCTAGAAGATGAATATTATAAACAAGTTTTCAATATGACTAGTTTAATAAGTTGCACTATTAAAGAAACTATAGATAAAATAATAAAAGTAAGTTATGAATTAACGAAAAAATTGCGATATTATAAAGAAAGAATGGGAAAAATGAGAAATGAATATTTATATATGGAAATAAATAATAGTAGAGAAGAATACAAAATACCCAGGTTACAAGAAATTCGAGAAAAATTAATAGAAATAAAAAATGAATTAGAATATGATATAAATAAAGTAATAACAGAGATAAATATAACTAATACAACATTAAGAGAAGCATGAATTCTCAAAAATAAATTGAAATTATAGAAAATGAAAACTATATAACAAATATAACTAAAAGAATTAATTATTTAAAGAAAATAAAAGTAAATAAAAAACAATAAAATTATTAATAGATAATTTGTATTGGACCAAAGTTGAATTACAAAAACTATTAAAATGAGTAGTCTTCCTAAAGAATTTCGAGAAAAATTAAGCTTATTGAATTTATCTAATACAGAAAGTTTAAATGAAATAATAGAAAAAATAAATAATCAAATAATCGCATTATATAATAATAAAAATAAATATCAAACTCAAAATAATTTATCAAATAATTATAGAATAACATCACATAAAGAAATATTAAGAAAAAAGATTATTAATGAAAAATATACGAATTACTCTAAATTATATAAGAGATAATTTAAATAGAACTCTCAAAAAGATATAAGAATTAAATAGAAATTTTACTAAAAAAAGATAAGCTATAGTAGAAGAGATGTAATTTTGAAAGATTTTGAAAAAAATGGTATATCTTTGAAAAAACCCTTTTTATATACTACCCAATCTTCCAAAATCCATTTGGAAGCCCTGCGTTCAGGCCCAAACCAAATAGTAATTTAACTTTCTCTCTCTCCCAAGAAATGAACGGAAAAGCTGAATTTTAATTTTTAAAGTAAGCTGTTTTAGAAATTTTTTTAGATAAAAATATTTTTTATTTTATTTTATAATGATAATTATATTTAATATAAAAAATAATAAAAAATATTTATGGTTAAATCAAGATAAATAAAAAAATTATAAAATAATAATTTAAATATTTACTATAAAAAATTATTTTTAATTATATGATAAAATTATTTTTAAATTTATAAATTATTTTAAATTTTATTTATCAATTATTTATTTTTTGGGATATAATTTTGTTGAATAAGTTTTGCCGAACTGGCTTCTATCTTATTGCTAAATTCATTTCATTTCTACCAAACGCATACCCAAAAACCCTCGATAGCAAGCTCGGAGGGGAAGCACAACGAAGGAAAAAGGAGAAAAGAAAAATCAATGGCCGATAAACTCGACGTGAACGCTAAATGGGACGCGTGTCTCGATCTGACGGTCCGCCGATTCGTTTACTCTTCCTTGGCTGGTGCCTTTGGCGGTCTCCTCCTATTCAGTAAGGGTCTCTATGTACTTTAAGTTTTGTTGTTCTTATTTGAATGTTCGAAAATGATATTCAGTCACTTGGATTTGGTACATTACTTTCATGTGTTTGAATTATTCGACTTTGGGGATTTTGTTTTAATAAACCTCAATACGCTATAGATTTAAGATTATAAGCAACACAAAAGTTTGCTTCTTGGATACTTTTGGATTTTTGTTGATCTCTCAGCAGTGTTTCAATTTAGCATTTCATGTACATTTCAAGGTGGAAGCATTTTTGAATGCTTTTGATTTATTGTTGTGATAGGAAATTAGTTATATATTTGTATGTCCTTAGAGAAATATGTCTTTGTGATAGGAAATTAGTTATGTATTTGTATGTCCTTACAGAAATATGTCTTCGTTGCAGTGCGAAGAGTTTTTAGTTTATGTATCACTAAAGCTTCTTCTGGTTGGTACCAATAAGTTAATATCTAAATGTATCTTCTGATTGTACCAATGTTTTATAAAATGATATATGAGATGTTTAATGGTTTATTTTCTGAAGAATTAAGATTATTCTCTGGGTCATGTTTTATTTTATGATATATGTGCAGGATGCGTGAATGTTTTTAAATTTACAGCAACAACGGGTTAAGAATATATATATTTTATCTATAATTTATTAGTAAAACATTTAGTATCAATGTCAAAATTAAAAGCATTAATCGCTTTAATTTCTTTGTTAAGAATTTAATAGTGTAAAATTTTCTTTTGATAAATAGGCAAACAAAAAATGCTCATTTTACATGAGATCTTAGTAAGAGTGTAATTTGTGTTTTATATGCATAAAATACATCTGTTGTGATTATGAGGGTAATTTTGCAAGAGTTGACATGGCTTGAGCTAAATTCTCTGGTGATATATATATATATATATATATATATATATATTGCGTGTGCGCACATGCACACACACATTATCTCAGCTAGTGTATTATCCGGAGTGCTGAGTAAGCTAGGTAGGTAGATACGTGGAAAGTTGATTTTGAGTGTTCTATTTGATAACTTTTCTGTAGCATGGGAAGATGTAGTTTGTGGAATGGTCAGTTCCAAATCCATGCATATACTTAAGGTTAAGAATTAATTAATATTTTCTTGTTTCCAAATCAGGGACTCCAGTGACTCGCTGGGCATCTGTGGCTTTTGGTGCTGGAGTGGGAATTGGATCTGCTTACACAGATTGTTCTCGTATTTTTGATGAATCCCCTGCAAAGTTGTCTTCTCTTAATGCGTCAAATACTCCTGCTCATGAGGTAGGATTATGATTTATGTAACAATTAAACTTGTAAATGCTTGGATTCTTCTACACAAATATTCTTGTTTCGTGCTATAATCTGCTAACAGTGTCATAATATAAGTAGTGGAAAAGTGATTATTAATTAGGTATGGCTTCTTTTCTCATAACCTAACAACTACACTTAATTTTAATTTTAAATTGAATTGTGATGGGATTGCTATGTCTCTGCATATTTCTTTTGCTTTCTTTTGGATGTGGATATAATTGTTTACTAAAGGTTAATATATATAGTTTACGTGAGAACAGTATAAGAAGTTGCAATTTGATAACACAAAATGTTATTGGGATCCTATTTCATTGATCTCTTAACTGTTAAATTCTTTAGAATCTAAATAATATGAAGCTGCTAAATGAAAGCAGCATGACATTTTCAAATTGAGTGGTAGATATATTCCTTGTTAGATATATCTCATATCTATTTGGTTGAAATGCCTTTTCACATTTCATCCTGGCTTTATTTACATCTTACCTTGAACTTTTTCTTATTGCTTCTTACATATCTATAGTCTTTAAATTTGTATTATTGATAGCTCCTGAAAATTGTTTCCATTTCTCACATCATCTAATTGCTCTGGGTCAATATATATATATTTTGTCATATTCCTTTGTCTTTATTGATGAGACCAAACAAGTGAAGTTGCTCATTTTCTGCATCTTCCCTAGCATGCTAAAGAGTTTTGTATTATTAACTGGAGATTTTATATTCTTCTTTGTCAGTAAGCTTTCTTATACACACACACACACACACACACACACACAGACATAGTGGGAGGTTGGGTGTGATAAATCTGGTCTTTGAATTTCTGTTGGGAAAAGTGAAGGGTTTCTGAGTTATGTATCAGCCAGACCACATATTATCACTTGCTGCAAAGTGCTGACATTGTTGGTTCGAAATCTTGCGTTACACTAATTCCCTTCAAAACTGTAAATTTGATTTATTTGCTAGTTGCCCTTGGAGTCTTGTGTCGTGGAATTCATTCTTGTTTGTTTTCTCTTTAATCTTTTTTTTGTGTGCAGTTGCCCAATAAAAGTGCTTAATAACGTGATTTATCCACTATTGATCTCAATTTATTCCCACTTTTGTTCTACTTAGTTTTAACAGTTTCGGAATTTGCCTTGGTGTATGCTTTTTTTATTATCCAGTATTACCTTTATAGATAGTAATTGCAGTTTGATTAAATAGTTCTATTAAGTCATATCTTTAGACTGCTTTGCTTTCCCCTCAAAATCAAGGAGCAGGGCCCTAGTTTCCCTCACTGTGAATACTATTTCTGCAATAAGTCTATTTTACCCTTGATAACTAAAAACTTTAACTGCCTTAAAATATCCAACATTGATAATTTGTATGGGCCCGTTATTCCTTTATTTTTTTACCCCATTGATTAAGCACTATCCTCGGTTATTCAATCCAACTAGATCTCCCAACCATAATGTAAAGGTACTTGTCTGAATGTGCATGTGCGAGTGCAATGAGGATGAGCAATCTAGGTGCTAGTTTAAAGAAGTTTATGAACAAAAGAAACAGTGATAATTGCAAGAAATTCAAGAAAGCTAAAGTTTCAAGATTGAAGATACTTAGAAATATGATTTAAATGTCATATTGGATGCAGTTTCAAAATTATGTAATATTTTCAAGTCTTGCTGTTGTCCTATATGTCTTAACTAAAAGATCTCAATTTTGTTGTTGGTATTCTCACTCTGGAGTTTTCTTGTAAAAATTGATTGCATGTCTACAATCATATTCTGAAGTTCCATTGTGATTTCTTACTGGTTTAAGATAGCATTTATCCTTGTAGTATTATTCTGGAGTCAAATGTTAATGCTCCATACGATAGCATTACTTGTGGCATTCTTATTGCTTTAGGATTTGTTTGGGGCCATTAATGCGCCCACTTGGAGTGCTTATCATTGGATTATGTTAACCAATAAATTCCTTGCAATTGTGCTTCTTTGCGTGGTATATGAGATTAACATTTGAGATGCTTATTGAGCTTCTTTATTGACATTCACAATTTTGTGTACTCTTCTTTGGTTTGCTTTTGCTGCTCTGATTTGAGAACCTACAAGTGATTGCAAATTAATCTTGTGTTTTACCCACCCTAGGTTTACAGAACAACTCAAAACCCTGATTCCCTTTGGAAATTTCAATTTAAATGTTTGTTGCCTCAAGAGGATGCTGTCTTGTCTAGAATCTTATGTGTCATGTGACCTAATTTGGTAAAGTCTTGTTTTGTGCATTATATGTTTTTTATGTACACTTTTTAATTTATGACTCATTTACGTAGGCTTTTATTTAGATATGTATCTTGTTTAAAAACTTTCAAAACTGTGCTTTGTGATTTTTATTAGAATTGATATTTAAGGTGTGAATTCTATGATTAGTTAAATGAGAAACACACGGGGGTATTAATAAATGGTTTTGGGATGAGTGTGGAATAATTCTAAGGAATTGGGGATGGGTATAGATACTTTAAAATTAAATGTGTAGAACAAATTTTCAGAGGATTTGCCATATTCCCATCCCTCTGCGGTCATGTAGACATGGAGACATTTAATCTCTGTTAATGAAGGCTTCTAAGATATGGTGGAGTATGTGCGGAGATGTCACAAGGGCATTCTTGTTTGTTGAGTTCGGCATCTAGCGAGTGCAATATTTACAGGGGGATCATAGATATATGTGGAGGTTCTAAGGATGCGTCTTACCAATTGGGTATAATATTCTACGTATTAAATTTATGCAATAAATTGAGACAACAATGTGGATTGGATTGTCATTGAATTCGATCAAAATGTTATGATCATGCTTATATAAAATCTAACAAATCACATGCTTTTGGTTCCAGGGAAGCCAGGAGTGAACTAACATGTGGTGCTACAGTTGATTCAGATACAAATCAAAACTTTGAAATTGTTGTTGGGGCTTTTCCAATGTAGTGCAAAAATCGTTCATTATGGAACCGTAGTCAGCATGATCATGATGTATGACAAATTCCATGTGGTTTTTCTTTTTTCATAATTACCTCTTTGGAAAATATGTCAAGGAAAGTTATGTTTGGAGGGAGAAAAAAAAGAGAAAAATTATGCCATCAATTTTTACCTAATTTCACTTTTCTTCGCCCTTTCTTGCACATAAGAATCGTTTGGTGCATGTTACGGCAGTTTTGCAGAAAACGATTGATCCTATATATATATATATATATATATATATATATATTCAATCATAGGCATTTTTGAACGTTGATGGACAGCATTTTAGGTGATACATAAAGTGGCTGACATGAAAATTTTAGAGCATTCTCATGAAAGAGTGATAACTTATTGAATTAATTATTAAATTTAATGATTATAACTTTTGATGTAGATTTTTTTTTTTCCAATGATGTAATGTTAATAACTGCAAATTTTACAATTTCCTTCACTTTATTATTATTTTTAACCCAGTATTTATTTCTTATAATTTATGTAACTTTTAAATAAAAGTCAAAATAAATAGAAGTTTCGCATGCATCCAGCTACCCAAGTAAAAAGAATTAAAATGAGTATATTCATTTTCTTTCTATTTCTCACTACAGAAGTACTAAAATTTTCAATAGGAAATGTGACAAAAGTAATTTATCATGATATGTAAACCTACATAAATATCCTTAAAGATTGTTTTTCTATTATTTCTCTAACTGAGTGATCCTTTATAGATATACAAAGCATTATCACTGGCCTAATATTTTTTTAATATTTTATCTTGTACATGCATAATTGCTTTTTCCTACAGACAATTAAAAATAGTAATATATTAAAATTTTCAATAAACTAAAAAAGAAATTATATTATTATACAGTCTTTTATTAGTAACCTTACATAATTAGTATTGTATATTGTTTAATTTCGGACATTAATACCGCATGGGAATTGCCTAGTTAATAAATATGGGAGGAATCATTAAATTTTCTTGTTTGTGATTTTTTAACAAATCAATATTTCTTTT
Organism: Excoecaria agallocha; assembly: GCA_037975025.1. Classification (NCBI taxonomy): domain Eukaryota; kingdom Viridiplantae; phylum Streptophyta; class Magnoliopsida; order Malpighiales; family Euphorbiaceae; genus Excoecaria; species Excoecaria agallocha. The sequence goes on along the minus strand of CM075806.1, from coordinate 119,628,431 downwards.
TCTTGTATAAGATGCAACAGTTTAATGAAAATGAATATTACATTTGAATTGACAATATAAACATGCAAAAAGAGAAACGAAAATTATAAATAATAAAACCAGACAGGTGATAATTTCATGTGGGAAACTGGATTCGTTTTAGTTTTTATGTGTACAATGAATCAACAGAAATCAAGGAAATAAAAGAAAACAACAGAAAAACATTTATAGGAAATAGGGCTGTGTACCTTGTTGTTAAACCAATTAAGGTTGCATTGAGTGGATGTTGCCGATAATTTATGGATACTTTCCGGAGATTAGGACTCATCACTATTGATCCATTTGAGAAAGTCTTCAAACCATCACATTCATAGAGTCAAGCTTTGTAATAGTGGAAAGTGAAGGGTATAAATCCCACTGTAGAAACATTCAAGATTGCGACACCATCCAATTTCTATGATCCTTAGTCGAGGGAACACAATTGCTTCCTCTTCTTCTTCTTCTTTCTCCTCTTTTGCTGCTATTTCCTTCAACGCTTTGCAATCTATTACATGTAGTTGTTGGAGCTGTAGCATGCAACTTGCCATTGAAACTGAGAATATGTTTCTCAAACTCCCGCACCATTCAACTTTTAGCTTTCTTAGGTTTTGAAACCCAACAATTTCTCTCGGAGTTTAATTAAAGAAAGAAAAATACCTCTTTGTGTTTGAGGAAATCCATTTGATGCTGTTGGGTTTCTATAGCTGGGTTGTCCCTTCTTCTGCATATTCTTTTCAATGCTCTTGGTGTTGGCCAACGCATCATTGCTCCATTATTTGATTCATCAACACTATTTTGATTCAACGTTGACGGCCTTTCATGAATTGCTTTTGCAATTAATGATGATGACTTTATTTTGGGACACCCTCGTACCTTTATTTGTTCCAAAAAGTCCCAACAATCCAAGAAAATGTTGTCATTATCACCACATGAAGCCACTAGCTCATCAAGATACCAAAGACTGATAGATCTTAACATAGGAAGCAGTCTCCTTTGTTTGGCCTTTTCTTCTTCCTCTTCATCTTCTTCTTCTTCTTCTTCTCTTCCAACAATATATTCCATCTTCCTGCAATCAAATATATCTAAGGTCTCAAGCTGCAGCAGCTGCTCCGCAACAGATGGTGGAAATGCCACACTTAGCCTTTCACACGTGCTTAAGGAAAGGTTTTGTAGAGAGAACAAAATAAAATTTAACTAAAAAAATTCAGATGACGCGTTTGTGTCAATTTTCAAGTATTTTTGGACGAATCTTTTGAGTTTCGGATTGGGATTGGGTTCAACCCTAATTTTATTTGGTCATTCGGGTTACCTCCGAGTTTAGTTTTGCATTTGGTTCATATTTTTTTATCAAATTTAGGCGGAATTATTAGATTGGATCAAAAATTGTCAAGTCTAAACTTTACTATTATATTTTATTTGTTTATATTATTTTCATATAAATTCAAACTCTCTTTCCATTTATTAGATTTTCCTAAAAATGCCATAATGACTAATATATCTATCATTAGCTTTTTTATTTTTAATTTTAAATTCAATTATGATAAAACAAATAATGTACTGTCTAAACAAAAACTTAAACTATATATAATATTAAATTAAGCCATAATAACTCTATTTTTTTTAAAAAAAGAGTAATATACTTAAAAATAGGCTTTATTTATTTTTAATCTATATTTTAATATGATATAACTATAAGTATGATTTTATTATAATTTAGATTTAATATTTAGATATATAATAGAAAATTATATATAAAATATATGATGAATTGTAGTTTAAGACAGACATTAAATTTCTCTATTGTATGGCTAAAAATGATGATTCTCACACGCGCACGCGTGCACACACACACACACACACATATATATATATATATATATATATATATATAATTTAATAAATCAAATAGAAATTAACATGCACATACCAAAAATGGATTGGATTGAACCGTAACATAAATAAATATGATCATCTTTGCTCCGTGTGTATGGTTGGTGTTTTCCATGGTTGCGACTGTAACGTTTTAAAACTTGAGTTGGCTGATAGTTGATGAATAATACTTCTGATAAATTATAGGGATAAAAATTTATAAAAATGAGTTCATTAGGGTATTATTTTTAAACCTTTGAATTAATAATTCGAATTAAAATACCTTTTGGTAATAAATAAGTAATTAAAATAAATCAATTTATAATAATGATGATGATGATAAAAATATCATGGGAAACAACATTTCTAGAGTTACTAGAAATGTCTGGACAAAAGAGCATGGCCACAAATTTTAAAAGAAATGGCAATTAAAAAAATAGAAAGGAAAAGAGGAGAAAAGAAATGGGAAAGGCCGATCGGAGAGAAGAAGTTGTCCTCATCGAACACAAAATCTGGCCCCCAAAGTCGGCCTCCTCTTCCATCGTAAGGCGTCTAGCAACTACTGCTCCTCCTCCGGAGAATTCGCAGTCATCGCCATTTCTCCTTCTTTCCTTAAATTCCATTCCCCTATCTTCAAATCGAAGACTTCTTTCCTTCCTTTCAGTAACTGGCGCGATCGGTGACACGAGTAACACCAGTGAGACCCTAAGGGCAAGGTGAATATCTCGGTACCCATTGATCATCAGCACTCACTAGCAACAGACATATTGGAGAAGGAGTGGCCACGATGATTCTAACGTGATTTTCGGCCAAATCATGCCATCTCAAGGTGCGTGACCACCCATTGTGGGTCTCTTGGACCATGAGCTTCATGGCGATAATAAAGGTGCATCTCCGACGAGCACAGTGATGGATGAAAATGGAATAAAATGCAGGAAACGATTCTAACGGGAATGTGACTACCAAAATTACCTCCGTAAATTTTGTTAAGTAAATTTTGAGTTATTGTTAATAATTGTTTAAATTTTTTTAGAATTAAATGTTTGCTTATTGGGTGATCTATTTTGTATAACATAGTTGTTGGTTGGGTTTTGCAAATTAAGCTCCAGCTCTTAGTTTTAAAGTTTTTATTGATGCTTCAAATTTAGTATGTGAAGAGGGAGCTAATGATATGATATGTTTTGTTCTTTTAAGTAAATTGGGTTTGTTTTATAATTTTAATTTCAAAAATGAATATTTGGTCTTTTTGATTCAATTTCTCTATCTTTTTGAACTTAGGATTGAATTATTTGTTAAATGTTGTAAATTGATGGTTACAGGGTTGTCAGAGTTTACTTTACTCCTTGTATGTTTGAAAAGCTTTAGTACAATGGTGACTAGTATTTTTAGTAAATGATAAGTTCAAGTGTGATTGAGGTTAGGTGGAGTCTTGGTTAATGGTGATGATACTGGGGGTTAGACATAATTGAACAATTTAATAAATAAGTTGATTTATTTTGTTTGCTCCTTCATGGTCTGTCATCATTAAGTTTTGTTGAATTGTTAATCTGTTTATTAGAGTAATGAGTTAAATTGCACATTTAATTAGTAATGTTGTCTAGAAATTAAGAGGACAGTTATAAACATTAGATAGAACCATGATTTAAGACAATTGAGGTGATAATTATAAACTTATGTAGTAATTGAGTTGTAGTAAAATATATTTAAATTGAATTTTAGGTAAACAAATTTTATTTTTCCAAATTAGACACATCATGCTAAATATAGAATTTCTCACAGGATTAAGCAATTGGTCCATTAATAGTAATATGCTCTTGATAATAAAAGAAACCATTGGAGGTGCTGAAAATTATTTAAAAAATAGAATTGTAAACTTAATTAAAATTATAGTGTCTTATATTTTATCTATATAAGTACAATAGGAATGAACAAAAATTTTAATTAAGGACTTGATATAACAAAAATTTAAATAATAAATTATTGCGGCCTTCTAGGTAAGAGAATAAATATGACTATGAGGATATTGGAAATTAAGGAGTGACATACTTGGCTAAAGATTAATTTTTCCCTTACCCTTTACACATGCATTGTTTTCATTTGCTACAGAGACAAAAGAAGTAGTAGACAAAGGATTAAAATTTTGAATACTTCTTAACTTATTAGACATGTGATTCGTGGCACCAGAATCGACAACCTATAAATCAAGTAAATTACAGAAATTCAACACAGTTGTTGAGGAAAAATAAGTACCCTGACTATTCTTTGAATTTGCAGATTTGACATCAGTTAGATAATTTGCAAATTTAGTAAAAAGAGCAATAGTTTCATCATTCCTCTGGGTAATAGTTCCATCTTGAACATGTCCATGCTTTTCTTGAAGAAAACCTGCAAAATCATTTAGCAAAGCAATATAATTAGATAAAGATGATTCTGAAGCATTAGTTACCAAATGAGCCTTAGTAACTCATTTTTGATCTCCTCCATTTTTCTTCTTGGTAAATTTAGGCTTCATTTCTAGATGAAGACTCCAACAATGATCCATTGAATGTCCAAGTGAGTTGCAATATTCACATTTCAGATCGGGACGCTTTCCTTTGTAAATTTTCTTTTCAGAAGATTGATGTACAAGGTAGGTCCGTGCATCTGAAGCATGTGAATTAACATTACGAGTCATAACCTTCCTTCGCACTTCTTCACATTGTATTGTTGCACACACATTCTTCAAGAATGGAAGTTCAGTATTCATCAGAATATGGCATCGTAAATCCTCAAAATCAGGACCAAGACTTGCCAATAATTGAAAAATCTGATCTTCTTCTGTTCACTTCTGTAAGACAATAAGATCGATGGAGTGAGGTTGATAGACATACAATTCATTCCACAAGCTTTTCAACCTGCCTAATAAGTTAACAAATGACTTATCTTCTTGTTGAAGGCTAGCAATGTCTCGCTGGATCTGAAAAATACGAGCAGAATTGTTTTGGTTTCCATACTTATCTCGAACAGCTTCCCACAGACACAAGGAAGACTCATGATAACTAAAAATCTCAGCAAGGTTACACTCCTGAGAATCAACAACATAACCATCTAATTCTTTGACAACCAAGACTCATATTTTGGTGAATCAGAATCTGGAGATTTTTCCCTGCCATTGATAAAACCCAATCTTGATCTTCCACCGAGAGCTATAGTAATAGCTCTAGACCAAGGTAGATAATTAAAATCATTTAATAATACAAAAGTTAATCTTTGTGAAGTGTTGACATCATTATTAGCAGTAACGTTGGAAGAGGAGACAACCACCTTCTTTGCTGCAGATTTCTTCTTGTCATCCATGATAAAGGATCATTGCTCTAATACCATGAAGAAATAAAGAATAAGAAAATGAAGGAAAAAATATTCCTATATTTTTCATATATTACTAGTATATCTCAGAGATATATATACAGGAAAACAAACTCTCTTTTGGAAATAATTCAATAACGTGAAACTAGCTTATAAAAAGGTAAATACTATAAATATACAAATACAATTACTTAAGGAAATATAGTTGTACACAATATCTTCCAATAGTTTTATATATTATCTTTTTTTTATAAATTTTGAATCATTATTTATTATTTGTTCTCTATATTATTTTCTTTTATATTTATCATATTCTCGCACATTTATATTCCCTTTTATCATTTCCTCTTCTTTTAAATTTAATCTTCCTAAAATTTATCTTTTTTCTATTTTTACTTGTGTAGATGTTGGGTTTATATTCATTTTTAAATTTTCTATACCTCATGTTAATCTTAATATTTCTTCTTCATCTATTTTATTTTCTTCATATAATTTTAATCCTTTTTCTAGTGTTAACATATGAATTTTTATTGTTGATCCTTCTTGTACTGTTTCTTTCATTTTTTTTCTTTACCTTTTTCTAATTTTTCTACTCTAGTTTTTAACTCACCAACCTTGGGAATTTTCCACAATAGGTGAAAGCTTGATGAAGCAATGCCTTGTGGAGGTAGAAGGCCTACAAGTCATGAACTTCTTCTCCAGGAGAAGAGCAATGACAGAATCTGGGGAATAAGCATCAGCTAAATTTGTGCCAACAGCCATGGTAATACAAAGGATGCAAGCGTTATACGAAATGATTGGGTATAAAGCATCTGTAGGTGATTTTTTAAGTTCACCATCGAATCTCAGGGCTCAACCCTAGACAAGTAGTGAAAACTGCCAAGCTATTCTTTTATTTTTTTAACATATTAAATATTTTATCAAATTTATCATTTATGTTTTCATTTTTGGATTGCATAAATTCATTAGTTGGTAATCTTAAACTTACACTGTCATAATTATGTTCTCCATATAGAGTAGTAGCAAAACTATATGGTTTAGTATTCATATTTATTAAATTTTGATTTAAGAATTTTAAATTATTATTAATATGATTAATTTGTTCATCATAAATATATCCATTTATATTTTTTCATTTTTTTCCATTTATAAATTATTCTTTGTATCCTATTTTATAAGCCATAAATTTTATTAATTTCTCTATTTCTTCTAATTTATTTAATAATTTGCTTTCTAAGCTATCTGGTTCTAATTTCTTAAATATTTTATATTTTACTAATTCTAGTTGATCTATATTTTCTATTTGTTTGAATAGATTCTTAATTTTTTCTGAATTTGGACTTAATTATATTATTATATCTTGTATTATTTTCCTATTAGTCATATTTATGTTTTTTATATTTTCTAATTGTTTTATTAATTCTATGTCCTTTTTAGTTAAATTATCTAGTATAGATATTTCCATTATATATTAATTTTTCTAACTTTTTACGGTTTAGACTAAACTGGAATTTTTACAAAGTCTTGAGTACCAAAATGTAATTAAAAAAATAGTTTATTATTTGTTAGGGATTCATTTGCCCCATTTTTCAAATATGAGGGTAGATTTGCCTATTCTCCCTTAAGGATATCGTGTAGAATAAGTAGAAAAAGCAAAAGATAAACCCACTCACAACATCGCCATTAATTTCTTATGCTTTTAATAAAGCATTAATTTTTTTTTATTTTTTTGTTAGGAATTTATTTGCCTCTAGATTTGCCTATTCTCCCTTTAATTATATCATGGAAAATAAGTAGAAAAGCAAAAGATAAACCCGCTGCCAATAATTTCTTATACTTTTAATAAAGTATTGATTCCTTGCCTAGACCTTTTACGGATCCAATTTTTAGCACCAGTAAAACAAGGAATTATCACAAAATTAAATGCACTAATATATGTGCTTGTTGCTATCCAAAAAATTTTCTAATTTTCAGAAAAACACACCTATAGGCCTATTAACTTTTTAAATTTTTATAAACCAAACTAAAATTTATGTAACAAAGTATATATGAAACTTATATTGATTAAACTTTAAGAATATGCATAATTCCATTTTATTCTAAGACCAAACCATCATACAACCAATTTCTCATGATTAAAAATGCCCGCTCGGCATCTCTATCCTCTTCAGGGGAGTTTGGCCGATGTGCAAAGCCATGTCCTCTTCCCTCAAAAATAACCACCTTTGACCCCTCACCAACCCTCTTCTCAATGTCTTTCAACACATTAACAGAGCAAAGCGGATTATTGTCCCCTGAAATTAACAATATTGGAACCTTTACATCTGAAGCTAAAGATGGATCAATCCTTGTGCCATAAAACGAGACCCCCATCCCAAAATAAACTCCTCCGTCTCTGGATAGCACCTCTATTACTCGGTCTCCCCCAAAGCAAAACCCAATTATGCCAAGCTTCTTTGAGATTCCTGCAGCTAAGAATTCATCAGCCATCCATTTTGTTGCTGTGGCAATGACCTTCGCAATCCTATTTGGTTCTTGTTTTGCTATCCATTGTTCAAGCATAGTCTTTGACCTTTCTTTTGTCCATGGGTCTCCACAAAATAAGTCAGGAACTAGAACACTGCAGTACAATTTAATAGACTCAAACATGCAAGCTTATCAACTATGATGAACTAAATGAAATGATTTATTCAAGGACACAACCATCACAAAGTAACAAAATCCATTAGAAATGAAAAAAAAAAACAATTGTGAATGAAACCAACAGTTCTGATGTTTTTTCTTTTCTTTTCTTTTCTTTTTTTAACAAATTAGAAGAAACTCCACCCAAATACTATTGCCATGAAATAATCAAACTTATAACTGAATAGGAAAAAAAGGCAAGAATATTTAAAACTGTAAACACAATTAAAAATTATCCAAAGTGGAGAATTTTTTTTACTTCATATGGTCTTACCAACAGCTTGAATTCCAGAACTCAACAACCACCAGCGCTAAAACTCAACAACCCTAAATCTTCAACTAAAGAGCACTCAAATATGAATATACAAAATAGATTGCTCACTAACAAACCACAGGAAAATTAGGGAAGGCTTGCTTTTCTAGCCCACCTTTTCATCTGCTTTCATTTTCTTGTTGTCTGTGTGCTCATTTTACACAGGCATCATCCCTCTAAGTTCTCACACAGTTACTATGCATTCTACCAATAATTTTAACTTTAGCTCTCACTGCTCAATGTCTTGATTTTTCACTCCTTTTCTCAGCTATTACCTTTTTCTCCAACTTTGATTGTAATTTCTTCCTCCCTCCAAAATTTTGAATTTGTTCAATGTGTTAATTTCAACCAAATTTCTTGGTGGAGAGATATCTTTAACACTTGAAGCAAATGAAAGAGATATCCTGAATTTCTGGGATAGAGTGGCCATAACTAGCATACTAAAACCTAGATATGTTTGTTAAGCAGGAAAAAAAAAATTGATTTTGTAAAGTGCCAGGCAGATAGATATCACCGCTTAGCGATTGTTTCAAGGTTTCAGCAAACATACTTGTAGCCATTACAAGCAACCCGATACGCAAAGTCCCTTGTAGATGAATCTTCATATCCAAAAATATCTGACAAAAGTAATATGCCAGTTCCATTGTTATTTTTCACTGCCTTTAAGAGATAAGCACGGATTGTATCAACACCTGAGAGTTCCATTCCATTGACCAACTCGCATGCCTCATCATTAATATCATCTTCAACTTTCAGCTGGTAACAAGAAACTATGTGGGCAACATTCTTGATAGATGATCTCAGAGAATTCTGATGGCAATTTTTCTGAACATGAACTGAAGCTTTAAAGTCAAAATTTGCATGATTTCAACAAGATCTAGTAAATAATTAACTCCAATAGCAACAATAGTGTAAAAGCTTAACAAACATGAAAAGTTACCACAAAATAGAGCTCAATACCTACTCTTATTGTGACAGCTGATCATTGTCGGAAAGTTTCAAGCAGACCAAGAAACCATTGTGGTTCAAACATTTCAATAATGAAAACATTTCATGCTCATATGATTCATGGTTTGGATACATTGTTATTAAAAAAAAAAAAAAAAAAGACTGCCATTCTGATTTGCATCTCTAATTTTGAACCCAAAAGCAAAAATGTAAAATATGTTATGATGAATTAACAATCATACATTACAGGGAGCCATAGAGATCAATGGCAACTTGATTCTTTTCTTAAGGAATTCCTATTTTTTCTCTTATTTTTATTATTATTATTATAGTCATTATTATTTTTCGATGTCATACCCTTTCACATAACTCTACTACCATATCACTTCAGTTTTCACATAACCCCATTCTTCTTATCTCCGAATAAAAAAAAATCAGGAAATAAATTATGCTATAATCCATAGCCCCACAATATTTCATTTTTTCTCTATTTTTTGTAAACAACAGTTTGAGAGCTAATGTTGAACCTATGTTTTTATACCTGAACTCAACAGCGCTTAAAACAAGGCAAAGAAATAGTGACCAATTCGAATACAGAGTTAAAGAAAATGCATCAAAGGTATAGAAAAGACACAAACAGCATAATTAATTTCCTTCATAGTTAAATTAACAGCAAGAAACAATCTGTCTATACAACATTGAATCAAGACTTAGCTCAAATTGGTCCAGTTCTCCACTAAGCAAAATCACATAAAAGACAAATCCGTGATTTTCGGTGATGCATTATAGAAATTTGAGTGGTAAAATAAAAATTTTGAGAAGGGAAAGGAAAAAAGAACGTACAAGAAAAGGAAGCAATGGAAAAGAAGAGTTCGATGGGAAGTGGAAGCGGCGCTGGAGAGATGATATCGGCCTTGTTAAGGTAGACCCACAGATTGAACATGAAAAGGAAGCGGAGGTGGCGGAGGGCAGCCCCATAATCGATCTCTGTAGCTTTTAGAAACAGAAATTACTAGAGCTTTAGTGGCAGAAGCAGCCACAGACCGTTGCAATTTGAAGAAACAAAAATCTCGCACTTTTCTTAAAATATCTCCACCACAGTTCTATTTAGCCTCACACTCAGAATCAATTTAAGACCCACATATGTATTTATAAAAAAAAGACATATATACCAAGTCATCAATGGAACTAGCATTGTACTAAAATGCCATTTTAGGAAATTGTAAAAAATTACTTAATTTTTTAGAAATATTTTCTTTATCAATTTTAGAAATAACTTTTAATAGAGCTAATATTACACTAAAACAACTAAACAAGGGTATATTAAGAAATAGATGGATAAAATTACGTTAACTTTTTTTTTTTTTAAATCAAAGGAAATATCAATATCAACTCTTTTATGTACTCATCAATAAAACTTTTTAGTATAGATAAAATTAATCAGCTATTAGATATGCATTGGTTGAAATTAAAAAGTAAAATATAACAAATTACTAAGCTATTAAAATTATTAAATTATTAGACATCTATTGATTGAAATTACTCAGATTATTTATTTTATTGTAAGGTTATGCTTTATAACTAATTTGCAATGCTCTAAAATTTCGAAGTTAATAATAACAATTTTCAATTAGATAAAATTAAAAAATTTGAGATGGGTAAAATAATAAACTCATTATGACTGGGTATCTTTTCATAATTTGGGAACTTGTAGTGATTTTTCCAGCTTTTACTTGGAACTATTTCAGAATCTCTTGTTTATTTGCATAAAGTCTGAAAGGCCTAAATTAGCTTGTTGTGTTCCTCAAGGTGGTTCGAACCGTGGACTTCCGGAACTGCAACGCAGCTGATGAGCTTCGAGAAAGTAAGCTCATTAATATGCAGATTATTTTCATCTAATACATCAATCTAAGGTGACCAAATCTCAATTTTTAGCACTTGCACAATCTTTGCCAAATGCTGTGTGTCGCTTCAATTTTGTTTTCTTAGTTTCTAGTTAAGACTAGGTTGCATACTCGGAGTGTTTGCTTTGTCTAAGTTAGCTCTGCAGAAACGAAACTTGAAATTTTGTATCTCTTAGCATTGTGATAGGTGAGGTTTAAGATCTGTCTGTTTAATTATCAGAACATTCGGGGCTTAACATAAGGAAACATCTGTTATTCTAGAAGCAATTTTAGCCTAATTGTTGGACATCATCTTGTCTTCTCATTATATACAAGGACCATTCATCTTTACAATCAATTTCACCTTTGTTTTCTTTATGAAAATTTGTATCTAATAGGACATCTTTTTGATCATGCAACCTGTGCATTGCAGGGTTGAAGCTACTTATGCAGCTGTACAAACAGTGACTGCTGATGCAGTTACCAACAAAAAGTCTAAGATTTCACACGAAGGACAGAAAATTGTCAAATGAAAATGGGGCTGGGCAAAAACCCCAGGAGCAGCTTCAAGATTTAAGCCTGCAGATCAACCTCCTAGGGACTCTACTTTTGCAAAGCCCTCTGAGCTGTGGTATTATGTTGGAGGATCTGCTTTCGGGTGGAATTTTTTCAACTACTTGGGCGCCAAACCGGTCTATTATGGGAGAACGAAGGAATCATTCCAAGCTGCTCAAGCAGCTTCATAAGGATCAATGCTCTCTCTTTTGACTTTATTTGAAGGGAAAGAATGATCTTCGTCTGACTGATTGTATAATGTCGTTGGAGCTTATAGCTTTTTAGCTGTTGCTGGGTAATTCTCTGTAGGAATGATTCTGCAAAATGCAAAGAATCAGAAGAAAAATGCTGATAAAATCTCCTAATTCGTATAAATATTTTTGTTTCCCTTTCTATCAATTTATATTATTGCAGAAGATTATTTGAATTGGTGAAAACATGTCCAGGATAAACCCTTGAACGGAGAAAAAAGTAGCAATATTCCCAAGTATGCTAGATTACCTTATCCCCTAAATGCAAATGAATCAAAGTCCAAATGTAATAAGAAAAATAATTTATAGTTTAGAAATTTTGTACAAAAAAGTAAAGGCATTATCTCCTATCAAATTTCCTTTTCACTTGCAAACAAATAACAATAAATAAAACAAGTCTCCTATTTTATAATGGAATGGCCAGAAAGATATTAGGACTCTTTTTAAGTGTTCAATTCATCAAACCTCACAAGAACTAGCGAGCTTCCACGCTTTACATTGTTCGTTCAAACAATCCAACACCAAGACACCACCATTGAAACTCATTAGTGGAAAAGAATTGCTCTCTTTGACTAAATTACAGAATTGAATGTAAGCTACAATTGCCATCCATGAAAGTGAAAACCCCACGGTCAATTCATCTTCATAAATGGAGAGCATCACATGAAGGAGGAGTCAGAAAGATTCATAGATCATCTCATGAACATCATACATTTTCACTTCTGCTCAGAAGTTGCATTCTTTTCGGCTTCGAGATTTGTACCCTCCTTAAGTGCAACCTGTGCTTCATTCTCCATTCCCAATGTAGTAAGAGCAACAGCCTGAAGATAAGATGCAACATGCCACACAGGGGAAATGACTTGGGCTTGCACTGCATCATTTAAGGCTTCTTGAGGCATGTCATTCATAAGAAAGCACAGGCGGCTCCGTGCAAAAAGAGTTGGAGAAACCATGGTTCCAGCATCAATAAACTACAAGCTAAACAAGAAACTCTCTCTCTCAAATCACATAGAAACTTGCTCCTGCCTTAACTTGATAACTGAACAAGAAGTGCATATCATATAAAAGAGGGCAAACCTGCGCGTAACAATCAACCGAATCTCTGAAATCCTTCTGCTTGAAAGCTAAATCACCCTTTTCTTGAAAGTTAATGTTTCCTTCATTTCATCTGTCCACATTTGGAATGAAAGCTGCAGTCTAAAGCACAAAAGTAAAATGTTTCGGCTTGTTATGGAAAATTCTTAAGATAACTATTATTATTATTCAAAGCAAATAGAGAAATAACCTCGTTTGTTACTCCATCATCTTTGTAGCCAATCTTCTCCAAGATTCCATGTATAGCTGTGAGGTCCGTGCTTGAGCAAGCATCACCAAATGGAGACAAAGAAGAGAGCGAAGCATTGTGTGGAATACCCATTCATAGATGGGAAGGTACCTGTGTCGCAAACAAATGGATACAAGAAAAAAAAGCCATTGCTAGCATCTGACTTGATAGGACCACCAACATTCAGATGAGGACTTGTAATCTGGGAAGCCTTCTGTCCTTCCTGTCAATTCAAATTAACACAGCCGTCAAGCTCCATACTGAAACAAGAAACCAAATTAGCGCAACATAAAAATGGAATATCTCATGTTTTACACTATATTCACCTTTCCCCGAAAACCCGGCACTTTATCATGCCAATAGTTTCCAGGTTACAACTTCTTCGGTGAGCTTGGACAAGTCCGCAAAATAACCAATTCCTCATGGAAAAGAGGCATCCGGGGGCAACTGATTTACCTCACACAACTTCTCAGCCTTTATCATCTGTCTAACCTGCAAATCATTCAGCAATCGCTTAAACATCCTTGAACACTTTCCCAAGGAAGCTGAACTACTAAGCTCACCAGACAAAATCAAAATGCAATCTTGTTCACAAGATCTTAAACACATTCAGCTAACTTCATGTTCATCATTTGAACAAGTATACCACAGAGGTTTAAATTTTAAAAATATATTATTTCATTTTTTTTATGTGTAAAGGAGAAGAAAACAAGAAAAAAAAAAAAAACTATCTCAAAACAAAACGAGACCTAGCAACGCCAATGGAATCACCCGTAACGATTCCCGCTATCCCAATTACGACCTCCAGAGCGCTACAGCAGTACCTATTTCGTCTATTACAGAACTGCAAAACCATAAAAGATGACCACACATCATACAATGACTCCAAGTCGCATTACTTCTTCAGTTATATTGACTTCAAGTTCAAACCACGACGCCATGGTTGGAAATGCTCTTGAACCAAATCTGCAATGTATTAGAAAAAATTTGAATGGAAAATGGAGTAAGCGGAAATGATATGCTTGAATTGAGAGGGAAAATATTATATAGCCCGATTTTTAGCCTTATAGCCTTTTCACATTGGGAACGATGATGTCTTCCGTGTGTCCAAAATAAATACCAAGTAAATTGGTGTATCTGTTTTGTTTTGTTTACCAAAGACATATAGAACATCAAATTAATGTAATTTTACAATATTAATACTTTATATAAATTATGAAGGGTGAATAAATCAAGTTCAAATTTTGAAAAAATCAAAATTGTTTATATTATTGTTAAATTAGTCCAACAAAAATAATACAAATCAATCTATAATTTAAAAATTTTACATTTTTCTCCAAATAATGACATATTATATAATTAATAAATTAATCTCACCCGATATCACACTATTAATAACATGTATATATTAACATGAACCATGGTTCTTTGTTACTTAATACCAAATGTAGATTAATACACAATCATTAACAACTATCAACAATTTGATTACATAATAATTCAAAAATTAAAAACCTAAAACTTCCAATTGGGATGAAAGCAAATACCCTCCACCCTAAATTCAAATCCATCGTTAACCCTATTGGGATGAAGCAAATAAGACTTACAAGAAACAATCATACATATCTGAAAATTGGACACCCCAATTAGCATGAATGTCATATAATTACATTATGCTATGCTTTAATATAAATTATTGGTGAACACAAAATTAATACGTATCAAAACATGTCATATGCACTATTCCCAATACATTAAATAGAAAATATTATTATACTATACATGTCTAAATTTAGAAAGACGAATGTAATAAATGTTGGTTTGACTATCTAATCAATATCAATTGTAGGTGAAAACACACATTCAATAGGTATAAAAAGAGGAATTATACATTAAAAAGGTTATTAATCCAGAAACCCTTAAAAAATACTTGGGGGTATTCTAGTCAAGTTAAAAAATACTTTTGGTTCTTTCGATACTAAATGATACAATACAATATAATCCGGTATTTCAAACAATTTAATATTTTGAAAAAATTTTCAAAATAAATTCTCTCTAAAAAATTTTAATTTTTTTTATCATTTTTAAATATAAAACAAAAATTTTGTCAAGTATAATAACTATAAAATTAAATTATTAATTTACATATTCATATACATATTGAGTTAAAAATAAATGAGTATTATTTGAATAACACTAAAAGTAAATAAAATTAATCAATAAAGTGATTATGTATTCATATATTACATTAATTGATAAAATTTCATTATATGTAATAACTATATGTAACTACATTATTAATTCACATACTCATATGATGAGTACTAGTTAAGTGAAATTAAAAGTTAATGAAACTAATAAATAAATATACTCATATAATATAAAATTAATAAATAAAATGATTATATACTCATATAATTAGATGAATTGGTAAATTTTATCATATGTAATAATTGCATATAATTATATTATTTATTTATATATTTAATTACTCATATAGATATTATTCCAAAAATAGATAAATACTAGTTGAGTGATGCTAAGAGTAAATGAAATAAATTTATAAAGTAATTTATATTATATATAATTACATTATTAATTTATATACTCATATAGGTATTGTAGTAAAAATAGATGAGTATTAATTAAGTGATATTAAAAGTAAATGAAATAAATTGGTAAGATAATTATATACTAATATAACTATATATATATAATTACATTATTAATTTAATTATGTATTTGATTACTCATATAGTTATTTTAGTATAAAATACAATGAATATTAGTTAAGTGATACTAAAAATAAATGAAATTATTGGTAAGATAATTATATACTCATACATTTACATTAATTGATAAAATTTCATTATATATAATAACTATATATAATTACATTTTTAATTTACATACTTATATAATTATTATACCAAGAATGGACGAGTATTAGTTAAAGTGATATTAGAAATAAATGAAATTAATTGGTAAACTACTTATATGATAAATTGCTTAGGTAACATATTTATATAGATGTTTGTACAAAAAGAAAAATTAAGTAGTAGTTGAGTGGCATTGAAGGTAAATTAAATTAAATACAAATTGTTATAATTACATATTCCAATTCATATAGATATAATAATTATTATATTAATTAAATTTATCTTATTAATAATTAAAATATCTACTTTAATTTATTAAGTGATTATATCTTACATACAAACAAGAGTAATTACATTAATTAATTTACAAAGTAATTATTATCATATTTAATTCAATTTATTAACTAATTATTATTATTAAGATATAGATAAATATATACATACAATAACCAATCGTTTTGCTATTTAGATATTAATTTCATTTTAATATATCGCAAAATAAAATGATTAAATCAAATAATTAATAAATCAATGTATATAATTCTTTTAATAACTTTAATAGCTTAATCAGTTACTTTAAAATTACAATACAGAATTATATACAAAAAATTATATTAAATTAAGGTTTATAATACTCTCTTGATTTTCAAATTTTAATACTTTAAAAATTGAATTAAAGTTTATAATTTATAATCTCTTGATTAAATGAATTGTATGATTAGGGTGAGATAATATATGAAATGATTTCACATATTTTCTTAAATCAGTGGTAAAATATTGCTTTTGTGATTATTAATGCATATAAGATGGCTACAAGTAGGTTAAATTGTTTAAAATGCGACTTTTTTTACGAGCTCAATATGGCTTTAACTTCAAAAAACTTTAAATGGCTTACCTCTGTGAAGGTTATTTTTGTCCTTGACATATTTGCATTTCCATAAATACCTCCATCTGAGCTGCTCAATTTGAGACAAACATCTTTTTCCTTTTGTTAAAAATGCATAATACATTTTGTAATATGGCTTATTTATTTATTAATGGTAATAATTGATTCAAGTATTTCCGGACTTATTTCTTTAAATAAAGTATAAGTAATATCTGTAATTATAAAAAAAAATATTAGCTTTTTTATGCTGACTCATCTAATGAATTTTTAGTAAGACTCTATTTTTTACCACCATTTGGTTCAATTTTTTTTCAAGATAAAATTTTTTTTCGAAGTATATAAATTTATCCTTTAATTATTCAACGTGTGAAGAAAAAACAAAGGATATTCTTCACTGGGTAGCCACGGAGAATGCCATGATGAAAACATAACGAACCGGGAAGGTTCTACACAAAAAACACAAACTCTACCAAACACCTAAACTTAGACTGGAGTAAGCAATAATAGTTCTTATTGTTGGAAATATTTGTTTAATCAGAAGCAAACAACACACAGTACTCACACACACAATTATGAGATGAAAGTATTTTGAGCTGGAGAAAGATGGCTTTTTATTATTTTTGACTCACACAAAACAAATACAGAGGAATTCTTTAAATAGACAAAAAAAAAAAAACAATTAGTTGCATAATCTGCAACCATTATTTTTTGCTGAAGAATAAGACTTCTAAAAACCAACTACCTACTTTCTAAAGACTCGATCACTGAGATTGAATCAATCTTCAACATCCTCCCTTGATTCAAACTCAGTTCAACCCAACTTCTTTCTAAGACACACAAACTTCCCACAAGGTAGTGCTTTAGTTAAAATATCAGCAACCTGTTCTTCAGTGTCACAATACTCTAGCCTCACTTCTTACTTGGTTACTAACTCTCTCAGAAAGTGATGTTTGATTTCGATGTGCTTTGTCCTGCTATGAAACATATGATTCTTGCTAAATGTTATAGCACATATGCTATCACACTTGATTATTGTTGCTTTAGTTTGTTCATGTCCTAGCTCAGCCAACACTTTTCTCAACCATACTGCTTCACGCGCTGCTCCTATCCCTACTATATATTCGGCTTCACATGTTGACAAAGCCACTATAGTCTGTTTCTTTGAGTTCCATGTCACAGCTCCTGAACCAAAAGAAAAATAGTAACCAGATGTGCTTCTTCTGTCATCAACACACCCTGCCCAGTCGCTATCAATATATCCCATTAACTTCAACTCAATTTTGTGGTTGTATAGCACTCCAAGATTAGTTGTTCCTGCAATATATCTCAGGACCCTTTTTACCGTTCCCATATGATGCTTGGTAGGATTATGCATAAATCTAGACACTACAATTGAGAAAGCAATATCTGGCCGAGTATATGTCAGATAAATCAGTCCACCTACCACACTTCTGTACATCTTCTCATTTATTTTCTCCGATCCATCTTCAGCATGCAACTTCTCATTTACATTCGTAGGCATAGTGATTGGCTTACATTTCTGCATTCCTATTCTTTTTAGGAGATCTTCAACGTACCTTTTCTGAGAGATGAAAATTCCTTCCTTCCTTCCTTTGTTGCACCTCAACTCCAAGGAAATAGTGCAAAAGGCCCAAGTCAGCCATTTCGAACTTGCTCTTCATAACCTCTCTGAACCTATGTACAGTTGCATTGTTGGAACCGCAATATATCATGTCATCTACATATAAACACACAATTAGTATATCAACTCCTTCTTTCTTCATATATAACGTTGGCTCACTGTTGCTCCTTGTAAATTCATACTGTGAGAAGTATTCATGAATTTTCAGGAACCATGCTCTTGGCGCCTGTTTTAGCCCATATAGTGCTTTGCACAGCCTGTACACCTTTTCTTCTTCATTTTCCTTAATATATCCATCTGGCTGTGTAACATACACCTCCTCATTCAACTCACCGTTAAGAAATGCTGATTTCACGTCAAATTGGTGCACTTTCCATCCCTTGTATGCTGCTACAGTCAACACCAATCTGATAGTCTCAAATCTGGCCATAGGAGAGAAGGTTTCTCCTACATCGATCCCTGGAATCTATGAGTATCCTTTAGCCACGAGCCTTGCCTTGTGTTTATGAATTGTGCCATCTGCGTGGTATTTAGTTTTGAAGATCCACTTCAGCCTAATCGCACGCTTCCTATGAGGCAAAGTTGTTAACCCCC
Source organism: Excoecaria agallocha (assembly GCA_037975025.1). NCBI lineage: Eukaryota > Viridiplantae > Streptophyta > Magnoliopsida > Malpighiales > Euphorbiaceae > Excoecaria > Excoecaria agallocha. Next base: position 119,609,242 of record CM075806.1, on the reverse strand, counting down.
AAGTGTGATTCCTTTCGATGGCATCTATCTCTTCATTTATGGCCTCCTTCCATTCTTTTTTCCCTGCTGCTTCTTCATATGTTGTGGGTTCGGCAATGAATAACGCAAAAGTGTAGGATTCATATATATCACTGAGTAACCTTGTTTTCCTTATTGAGGTTTCTTCTGTGCTTTCCTTTTCATCATTGTTAACTGGGCCTTTTGAAACTTCTGGGCTTTTTGATGATGCAACTCCTCTGCTGCTTGGGCTTTTAGTTGGGCTTTCTGTCTAATACCCAGCTGTTGATTCTTCCTCATCAGGCTGGAATGCGTGTTGTTCCTGCTTTTCTTCCCAATTCCATCCTTCATCTTCATTGAACTTCACATTCCTGCTAATGAAAATTTTCTTAGTAACTGGATTATATAGCCTATAGGCTTTGCTCTCAGTACTGTACTCAATAAGCACGCATTTTTTTGATTTGTCATCAAGCTTCTTTCTGTCGTGAGAATTTTTAAATGCATATGCCATGCATCCAAAGATTCTCAGATGCTCCACAGATGGTTTATGCCCATGCCAAGCTTTGAACGGTGTGCTTCTAGGTAATGACTTGGTAGGTGATAGGTTTAATATATACACTGCCACTGTTACAGCTTTTGCCCAATAGAAATTTGGTACTCCTCTGGTTTTCAGCAGCCCTCTCGCCATTTCTACCACCGTTTTGTTCTTCCTCTCCACAACGTCGTTTTGTTCTAGTGTATAAGGGGCTGTTAGTTCTCTCTTGATGCCTTCTTTCTCACAAAACTGATTAAATTCTGTTGACAGGAACTCTCCACCTCTATCTGACCTTATTGCCTTGATCACCTTGTCGCTTTGCTTTTCAACTTGCGCCTTATATATTTTAAATGTCTCAAAAGCTTCTGACTTCAGTTTAAGACATCTAACCCAGCACATCCGACTAAAATCATCGATGAGTAGCATGAAATACTTACTTCCATCGAGTGAAGTTGTGTTCATTGGTCCATAAAGGTCCATGTGCACTAGCTCTAGGAGTTTGGATGCTCTCCAGGTGCCTTCTTTGGGAAATGGATTTCTGCTATGCTTTGCATAAATGCATTCCTCACACTCCTTCTGTACTTTATTAATTCGGGGAAGTCCCTGAACCATGCTTGAGTCTGATAGCTCCTTTAAACTCCTATAATTCAGGTAGCCAAGGAGTTTGTGCCATAGTGTTGCATTGTTTCTTGTTGCTGGACTACTTTCCTTTATTTCAGTAACCTCAAATGGGAACATAAGATTCTCTGTCATAGGTACCCGCACCACTTCTTCCCTACTGCTTTTGTCATAGGCGACAAAAGCATTATGATCAAATTGAACACTAAATCTAGATTGTAACAACTGACCCACACTTAGTAAATTATGTGCCAGTTGGGGTGCATATAGTATATTTCGAATCAGTTTGGCCGTGTTTCCATTGGTCTGAATCTGAATAGTGCCCTTGCCTTCCACTTGAATTTTGTAATTATTGCTGAGACTGATCATCCTTCTGTGCTCCTCATCCAAGTCTTTGAACATGCTTCTTACACCTATCATGTGATTGGAGCAGCCATTGTCGATGTACTAAGTGGATTTCTTGCGTTGATTATCATCTGTAGTTGTCATGAACAGGTAGCTTTCCTGCTCTTCGTCATCCTCCATCTGCTCAGCGTATTATACTTGATTCACTCTCAGTCTGCAATACCTTGCCAGATGTCCAGGTTTGTTGCAATTATAACACTTTCTCGTCTCTAGTGTTCCTTTCCCTCTTCCTCTTCCTCGGCTTCCACTTCTTCCAAATCCTCTGCCTGATCCACGACCTCTTTGTCCAGCATTGTAGCTGACTTGGAAAGCTTTTCCTTTACCTTTGTCACCACTTCTATTTATTCTATCTTCATGAGCAAATAGTGACCCCATTAGTGCATCAATTGTCAGGATAGATAAGTCCTTTGATTCCTCAATGGCTGCAACAATGTGGTCAATTCTGGATGGCATACTTCTGAGAAGCTTACACACAACTGTTTCATCCGAGATTTTTTCTCCAAGCATTCGCATTTGGTTCACGACTATCATGGCTCTTGACATATAATCTTGTATTGTTTCATCATGAGCCATTAATAGTGTCTCAAAATTCCTTTTTAAGGTCTGCAATTTGACTGCCCTGACTTTGCTTGTGCCTTGGTATTCATTTTGTAGACTTTCCCATGCTTCTTGGGCTGTTTGAGCAGCTATAACTCTGCTGAAAATCGTGTCATGTAGCCCTTGCTGGATGAAGAACAGAGCTTTGGCATCTTTCTTCTTGAGTTCCCTCATTCGATCTGCATCTGGAGTGTCAGGCATGCCATCTTCTACGATCTTCCACAACTCTTGTGACCTGAAAAGAGTCTTCATTTTAATGCTCCAGAACTCATAATTTTCTCCTCTGAAAATCGGTATCATGGACTGTTGTTGGCTTGCTCCATTAGTGTTCATGTTGAAGAGATCAATAGGAAATTCCAACAAGGCTCTGATACCACAATGTTGAAATATTTGTTTAATCAGAAGCAAACAACACACAATACTCACACACACAATTATGAGATGAAAATATTTTGAGCTGAAGAAAGATGGCTTTCTATTATTTTTGACTCACACAAAACGAATACAGAGGAATTCTTTAAATAGACAAAAAAATACAAGCAGTTAGCTGCATAATCTGTAACCATTATTTTTTGCTGAAGAATAAAACTTCTAGAAACCAACTACCTACTTCCTAAAGACTCGGTCACGGAGATTGAATCAATCTTCAACACTTATCAACCATACAAAAAATAGTTGGGAAATCAATAAGTGGCTTATTATTATGAGAAAGTTCTATTTTCCTAACCAAGTAAAAAAGACAGGTGTATTCTGTTATTAATCTTCAATTGTTTCATTTTGTTCCCAACAACAACCGGATTAACAATGCTTATTTATTACCATCAGACAAATCACTTAACCCCTTGCTTAACTCACCATAAAACAAAGTGACTAATCAAATTAATAATCACAATACTGAAAGAAAAAAGAAGGCACATGTTGAATTTTACAGCAGTCTTCTCCTCCAACCTAGTTTTGAACGCTCTAAGCATTGATCGGATCTCCATTTCCTGTAGGGAAGTGATGAATCTTAGTCCTTCAGGAACTATCTTCATGGATGTGCAGTTTGAAATCTCTAAATGCCAGAGATTGGATAAGGCTCCTTCTTCCACTTTCCAATCTTCTAGATTGGGAAGGTCAAAAAGAAAGAGAGACTTCAGTTGAGGGAAACCTCTGTCTGAGCATACCATTGCAGTTCCAAGGAATGAATCCATTTGTAAATGGAGAATTCTTAAGTTGGGCAGCTTCTCTAGTGTCACCATCGGGTCTTCCTTAAGTCTAGATCCCTGCAGCTTCAACTTGGGGAGGTTAGAAGAAAATTGATGCCATTCTGGTAGCTTCTCTATCCGCCCTTCTATTTGTAGCTTATAAAGATGAGGACATCCTGTTATAACTTGGATTACTGTAGGATCTTCATTGCTTACAAAGGACAAAGATTCCAGATGGATGAATGTAGCACCATGAGATTTGAAGATTAGTCCGAATTTTGGATCGTCTATCTCTAGTTTCCTGAGATTTTTCAGACTTAATAGATCTCTTATATCACAGCTTTCTGCAGGAAAGTTCACTAGTGTTTGCAGGCTGCTCAACTTGGCCAACTGCCATTTATCAAAATCAGCACCACAGGACTCGGGAAGGTATAAATGCCTCAACCTGATCATCTTTGATATCACATTTGGTATTTGTATAGTTGAATTCCAAGTCAACAGGTCAAGGGTCTGTAAGTACCTCAAGTTTCCTATGGATAATGGCAATTCATCTACATCAGTATCCCTCAGGCTCAGATATCTCAAGTGGATCAGCTTGCCTATTTCTTTTGGCAACTTCCCATTATGGCCCTGAATTCTTGAAATATCCAAGACCCTGAGCAACTGAAAATGGTCAAAAACTGATTTTATTGATCCCCATTTTTCTACATGACATGATCTTTCATGGAAATACAAAGTAGAGCTATCTCTAGGTTGAATTTCAAAAGTTTGCAAGCTTGCAGTGAGATCAGAGATCCTGGATTTAATAGTTTGAATCTCTGAACCAAACTTGTGAAGTTCTATAGATTCTTTGGCAATTGTGGCGTATCTTTTGATTGCACTGGCTACGCCTGATCTTGTTCTTCTTAAAGCGACTCTGAGGGCATATTTTTCGATGATATCTTCAACATCATAAGCAGCTTCTCTTATTTCAGAGACCCAATTGCGAAGAGTTTGTTCATCTTCTACTTGTTCTTGTTTCGAATGTGCATCTTTTAAGAAGGATTGCATTCGTCTTAGTGCAAGCTGCATACCAATTACTTCGTCTTTTACTCCCTCTAAGAAAATTGCTTCTTGAATTAACAAATCAGCTAATCTTTGAACTACGGTTGATACTGAAGATTCAGCCATGTTTGCTGTGTAATTTGTTGCGAAGAAGGATGTCATAAGTTTGATCGGGTTCAGGAGACAAAAAGAGAAGTTTGGTTCTGAATTCTGAAAGAGAAAATTGAAAAGAAAATAGAAAGAAATGAAACTTCAATATAAAAGTCAATAGCAAAGCCAGTATGAGCAGGAGGCCCACTATCCGCGTTGTAATCGGCAGCTGAAGTTTTTGGTCGGATTAAGATTCATTACACCGGAGTTAGCTGCACTTATATTCTAATTATTGAAAGTAATAAAGGAATTTTTTATAATGTAAAACATTTTAATTTTATAATTTTTTTCATAAAAAATTATTTTAATTGAAAGATTTTAAAAATTTTGTGGAAATATATATTTTAAAAGGTAATATTTGACAATCCACGTTAGTAGTAATTCAGGGCAATACACATTAATAATAATCTATATAATAGGGTGAACATTGACTTGTTATCAATTTATTAATAAAAAAATTAAAAAGTTCATTAATATTGATTTTTTAAAATTATTAACCATTAATCGGTCTATTACATTCGATTAATTAGTTCATTAGTTTCGATTTTTTGGTTTGTTAACCAATATTTTTCGGTTAACTATTAAAATTTTTAACATAAAATTATAAAAAATAAAAAAAAATTTAATTTAATTTTAAATGTGCAAAGTAATTTAAAATAAAAATTACAAAATAAATATAATTTACTAGCCAAAATTTATGTTTATCAAATTGATAGCTAATATTATAAAATAGATTTAATATTAGCTGAAAATTAACATACTTAATTCTAAGCCAAATAAAATTTTGGATAATATTAAATGTTAAAACATAAGCTCTAAAATATAAAAAATAATTAAATGCTATTATATATGATAAAAAAACATATATATAAAAGTTAATTAGTTATTACATATAAATACTACTATATAATTAAAGAAAATAACATAATATAAATTTAATTTAAGTATTATATAAATTTTATGAAAAAATATAAAAAAGGTATAAAAATATAATTTAAATATATTATTTTGTGTATGTTTTAGAGAAAAATAGAAGAAAAATAAAAAAAAATTTAAAGTATAAAAATAAAAAATATAATATATATTATATATAAATCGATTAGCCGTTAGTTCGTGGTTAACCAGTATCCAAAAATCTAAACCGTAACCAAAAATTTAAAATGTAAAAATTAAAAACCGTAACCGAGTATATCGGATTGATTAACAGTAAAAATCAATTCAATTTCTGATCGATTTTATATTTAACCATATTTTCAATTTTTTTTTTCTCATCCCTATGAAAAAGTAAAAGATAGCTTTTATTATCACTTCTTAATTTTTTTTCTTGATTAAATAGCATTATTTAAGGAGCATTTACATTTCTTAAAAGATTTTTTCGTAGAAGACAGTTTTATTGTCACTTCTTAAGTTTTTTTTTTCTTGATTAAATAGCATTATTTAAGAAGAATTTACATTTCTTAAAAGATTTTGAATTTAGATGGGTGACATATTGAATTTTTAGTAGAGTTTATAATTTATAAAAATTATATAATTTAGTTATTTTTTTATTAAAAATTATTTTTTTATAATTATTACAAAATTCATGGCATCCAATGTACAGATTAATTGTTATAAGTCTAAAGAAAGAGAAGCTGCGGAAGGAATTTCATGAATCAAAAAGTGGGAATATCTTGCTAACTAGATTGAGAATACCAACCAATATAAATAGATTCAAGTGATTTGACACTTATTCACGTGAAGTAAGATCTTGAATTCGAATTTTGTAAATATCGAAATTAATATTGGAATAATTTTACTTTCACAATGGACCAACTCTAATCAAACAGGATAATATCAGCAATGTATTTTTTTTATCTTTTTCACATATATTACTATAATTATTAAATTTTTTAATTTAACAAAAAACTTACTTTAAAAATAATATAATAATGAAAAAATTTTACTTTCATAGTAAGTCAATCCGGTTCGAAATGTATAATATCAATAATTTATTTTTTTCTTTTTCACATATATTACTGTAATTATTAGTTTTTTTTAATTTAACAAAAAAATAATTTAAAAATAATATAATATTCTCTCATATTTAATGAAAATAAAAAAATACGTAGACAAAGAAATTAATAAAGATATCAATGTATTTTTGATATTAATAAAATGGCAAATTTGCAAAATGCATAATAAACAATGTTTTCAGAATCGGTTCGGAGATCGACTCGATCTACCAACTGAATCAAGAGTCAATTGGTTGAACCGGATCGATTCAGAGTTTTTACTTTTTATTAAATATAATTATTTATAAAAAAATAAAAATATAATATATCAAAAGACATTGAAAATTTTATTAATTAATAAATATCAATGTAAAAATATTAAGATCAACAAAGTTAGTTGTGTTTCTAAAATTATTTGTATTCTATTTATATACCAATTGCAACATGATGATGCTTAATTAGTCAACATTAATTGTCCTTGGATGGTGCTTATCAATATCTAATTGCAGCTCCATTAACATGCAATTTAAGCAATCAAAACTTAATCCAATTTCTTACCAACCTTTTATTCCTTATAAAATAATTATATATTCAAAGATTTCTATCGTTTCAAAATTTTCAATCATAATTACCAATTCATTAGTTGTAATTACCATCAAAGGATTTTTTCGATCTATATATAATAAACTCTTATATATAAAAAATAATAATTAAAAAAATTATCTACTGTTAGGATTAAATATAAAAATTTTTTGTGATAATTCAATTCTACATTTAGATATGTATTATAGATATTATTTTTTGTATATTTTGAATATATATAATAATTTGTTATGGATTTAGTTAAAAGAACACATTATAGGATCTTTAAATTTTATGTTTTTAATTATATCACTGTATTTTTTGGGAATTTAGGGATTAATTTCTTAAAATGCAAATTTTTTTGGTTGAACCGGAATCCGGTCCGAGTCACCGAGTCACCGGTTCAACCCGATTTTTTCCGAGTCAATCCGAGTTTTTACCCTTTCCGATTTTCATGTTGAATCGACTCGGATTGCTTGCCGAATCACGGTTCAACCGGTCCGACCGCCCGAGTCAACCCGAGTTTAATAACCATGTCCCAAACTATAAGCGATTTAAATACAAGCATAATTTTACCCTTCTAAACATCCCATGGCCGTCATGCTGTTCGAGCACATGAAACGCAAGATTCCATTGAGAAATGGCATCCAAAGCAGAAGCAACACAAGGCAGCAGGGTGAACAGAATTAATCAATTTCAGCCTCTCTAACTATTTTATTTTGGCATGTGTCCATCTGTTCCAGTGTATCGACAATTTCTTCCATCGACGGCCGCAATCTTGCCTCATCATTAAGACACCTAATTGCTAGCATTGCAATTTGAGAAGCTTCCTTATACGGATATTTTCCTTCTAAACGGGAATCCATTATGCTTTTCAACTTTCTCTTATTTGATAGGTATTCTTTCACCCAGTCCACAAGCACCATTCGCTCTTTTGGACGTTTCTTATCAACTGCACGTAAGCCTGTTAGCATCTCTACCATCACTACTCCAAAACTGTATACGTCACTCTTTTTAGAAGAATGCCCTAATAACCAGTGGAACATCCTTGTCAGGGCAAAGCATGAAATAGCATTTAAATGAATGTGCATTCACCATTAAGAAACTCAAGCTCCAAAGGATTAAAAAATAAAAATAAGATAAAATAAAGTACCTGTAGCTACAATCTCTGGTGACATATAACCTACAGTCCCCGCAACAGGTAAAATCTCCACACCAGCCAATGATGCCAAACCAAAGTCTGAAAGCTTTGCATTATAGAACTGAAATAAAGCTAAATGTCAAGAGAAAGCCACGTTCTGTGGATCCTTGCACGATTTTTTTTTATAAAACTAAGAAAGGAAATCTGGGTGATAGCACGTGTTCGGGAAAAAAGACAATGCAGGTGAAATCCTTACCATCCAGTACAAAAAAAATCTCTTTCTGGGTGGCAATGTAAAATAGGTAGAACGTTACCTTATCAAGCAGTACATTTGAGGATTTGAAATCTCTGTGAATTATTGGCACATCTGCTGTATGCAAGTATGCTAGTCCACGAGCCATTCCTAAAGCAATCCGGAGCCTTATGTCCCATGGAAGTGGTCGCACTGAACCCTCTGCACATAAAATTAAAACTGTTATACAATAGGACAAAATAATTTAACATGCTAAAAAAATTATATATATATATATACACACACACATACGTCTGTGTGTATGTGCGCGCACGCACGTATATATATATGTATATGTATGTGTACATATATATGTGTGTGTGTGTGCGTGTGTGTACATTTGTGTATATATGTGTGTGTGTATATGTATGTATGTATGTGTGTGTATATATATATGTGTGTGTGTGTACACAGTTGCAATTCTTATTCTATATGGTGAGATATAAACAGCAGTAGTCAGAACTTACTTCCAAAAAGATGGTAGTTTAAGCTCCCATTTTTCATGAAATCGTAGACAAGGAAGAATTTGTCATTTTCCATGCAGTATCCCAATAACTTTACAAGGTTAGGGTGAGAAAGGCATCCCAAAATATTCACCTCTGCCTGTGGACAAAGGATAAGTACAACATGCACACTTGACAACCTATTAATTGCATTAGAATGATTTTTCAGAAAATTTGATAAGAAATGAATAAGTTCCCTGCTCTGGTGGAGAGAGGCAAAAGCTAGAAGTCCTACAAACCCTGAGTATCACAAACTTAGAACTATCTAGTTACAATTCCTATAAAGTGGTTTAACTAAATACTAATGTGTTACAAAGCATCACATTGTTCAAAAAAAATAAAAAATCCGATTCAACTCCCGGGAAATATGTGTCTGCAACTCTGCCATCAAGAGAGGAATCTCAATTAGCTTATGCAGCAAGACAACAACAGAACAAAAACATCTTTTTGTAAATGGAGTATACTTCATACTTCAAGATGGATTGACAAATTAAGATTTTCCTTTTACTAAAACAAATTTGTTTCCCTCTACCAATAAATAACTAAAATACTAATTTTGTTCCATGCTCAGACTCCATAACATAAACATCTTTTGGTAAATGGAGTATACTTCATACTTCAAGATGGATTGGCAAATCAAGATTTTGCTTTTACTAAAACTAATTTGTTTCCCTCTACCAATAAATAACTAAAAATAATAATTTGTTTCCATGTTTGGTCTCCATGATTCCCATTCTATGTTGGACTGAGAAGTTGTAGCTGAACAACAATGTATAATCATGATTAATTGACAAAGTTGTCCTCCATCACAATTTAAAAAAGAGGAGGGGGGGCAATGTTCTACATAAGCAACAATGGGGATGTTGTAGGAAGAGACACACAAGTAGAGCTGCAAGGTATTTTGCAAAGCCACTCAAGCACTATTCGAAGATTTTATTTGAATTTGCCACATAGGTAACTAAATAATCAGAGAAGTCCAAATAATTATTACTTAACCCTATGACTATCTGATGAATTCAACCCATTGCTTGAAAGTTGTGCCAGAACTTGGAGAAATATGCAAGAGAGCTAATAGTAGTTTCAAAAGCTACCAGTTACAACCTCAATTTATTTCTTAATCTTCACCATAGGGTAACCAAATATGGTCAAGAACATCCACAAATTTAATGAATCTAGAAATACCCTTTTTTTCCTATTTTTATGGTTGCCAAAAGACGAATGGTGGAGAGTGGACAAGCTTTACCACTATTTTGAAACAAGAACATACATGAAAAAAGAAAAGACAATAACCAATTACTGAGTACGCCTCCTTTTGACACATTAAAAGTTCAAACCCACAAAGGTAAACTATTAAGAAAGAAAATACTAATCAGACCACAAAACTGAACAAAAGAAAAACTTAAAAAACAAGCCCACAATTGAAGTGCGTGAGATTTCAAAAAAGCATCAGATCCAGAGCACATACCAACCACTCCCTTTGCCCTTGCTTGCTGCTGGAACCCAATTGCTTGACAGCAAAGATCAATTTTTGTGTACCCCGAGCTGGCATCAATTTTTTGATACCACGAGATGGCAGTTTCTCCTTTAGCCCGCCTTTATAAACTTTGCCAAAACCTCCCCTTCCCACCACCCTATCCCTTCTAAAATTGTGGGTGGCAGTCTTCAATTGTTCATATGTGAAAACTCTCAAGGTCTTAGCAGGATTATAAACAATTGTATGGGAGGTTTGGTTGTTCTCACCGGCAAAACTGCTACTAACTTGAGATGCCCACGTGATATTGGTGCTTGCATCTATTTGGCAGCTACTGTCACCAATAAAAGATGTGTCTACCAATACAAATGCAAAACAAAGACTTGTTAGATCCTCACCTATACCCAATTCCTGAATTTTATTCATATCAGCCAAGAACATAAAAGATTCATTTATAAAATAAGACTCCCAAAACTCAATTTTGGACTAAAAATAATTTGCTGAAAGGCTCAATTCATTGGCAGGTAAGCTATATGCAATGAAATTGAATTTAGTGAACTTTACACTACAAATCATCTTCACGGAAGGTTGGGTAATACATCAATGACAGTAACAACAACAACAACAACAACAACAAAAATTTCAATGAATGTTATAAACATGTACTATATTTTGATGGTGTACCTGGATTCGGATAGTCGACAGTGGATGGAATTGGTAGTGGGTCTGCCTTTGGCTCATCAGAAGGAGAAACACAGCAATTCCCCATTAATTCCTTCTGAATCTTTTTCTTTCTTCTCACCCTGTTTTGGAACAGAATAAAGAAAAGAGAGGAATAGAGAAGTCTCCTTTTGACTTTAGATGGGGAAGGAAACACTCCAAGAACTCCATCCCAATTCTCCTTCCTCGAAAGTCGAAATTGTGCCTGTGAATTTTGACTTTCGTAATAAAAATTCAAATTTTCGTTCAACATGCAAATTTGTCTTCCATGTATGAAAAAGGGAAAAAATCAAAAATAAAAAGCTGCACTTCTTGTTCAAGAAGAATTTGAGTGGCACAATTCATCGAATAAAATTAAGGGTGAACATCTGTTAATCAATTTATTAATAATTTTATTAAATTAATTTATTAATTTTAATTAATTGTTATATTAATTTTAATTTTTAATTTAATTTTTTGAATAGATTTATTTATTTAACACTAAAAAATTTTAATATATAAATTTAATAAATTATATGATTTATAATATTATTTTTAATAGTTAAAAATGCTTTAGAAATAAAAAATATAAATTAAATATAATGCCCATTAAAAGAATTAAAATAATAATAAAATTTTCATAATTAATTATAAAAATTAAATATATTCAATATAAAACTAACAACAAAATACTAATTATGCATATATTATTATTATAATAATAATAATAATAATAATAATAAAATAATTTTAATGTTTATTTACTAAAAATACGTATTTTATAAAGTTGTATATCATAATATTTATAAATTGTACAAATATTGAAAAATATAATTGTAAAATTTAAAATACAATTTATTTGATTTCGGATCGGTTACATTGATTTTTAAAAATAAAAATTATAAATCTAAAAATTCGGTTCAATTAACCTAAAATTCGATTCAATCATTGGTTGATTTTTCGATTAACCGAAATTTCGATTTTTTTTTTTTGCAGTCCCAAGTATTTAACAGCTAAGTTGATTTCGCAATTATAGTTACTTTTTTGTTAAGTTGGTGTATTTTAGCATTACCAAAAATTTTTTATGACTACTTTTCAGTTATTATCTGAAATTAATCTAATTTTTTACTTCATTCATCTTTTTGTAAATTTTTTTCCAACTTGTTCGGGATTGAAGCAAGACATTATAATTTAATAATACGATAATGTCCTCTTTACTGATAGAATTCATATTAAGTGAATTTAGTGGACAAATAGATTCAAATTTACATCATAAATTCCTATCTAAAAACTAGTACAATAAATCACAATCCAACTTGATTGTCACTTCTATTCTTTCATTGGACCTGTACATCAAAGCTTCATTAATATCAGCTTTCTTCTTCTTTTTCTTTCTTAATTACAATCTGTAATCATCTATATCGATCAACATGCAGCTGTGTCTTGATGTATTAATTTGTGATAGCTACTGCATTTCAAGAGATTGAATAGCAAGCTTAGCAGCAACAATGGAAATATTCTCATTCACAAATTCTAAGGATCCATCTAGCCTTCTTAGTGTGTCTTTCAAATCCATTGCTCTTAGCTTCTGTTGCTGCAACTTAAATATGTCTGATTCAGTTGATCCTGTAAAAAGCCACACTGCCACGTCAGTTCACATGTTGCCAACTTACTTTCCTCCACAAAAATTTGTTCATCTAAAATGATAATAACACATTTTTTTTTCTAGTCAAGAAAAGCCATACTATTATATGCTTAGCAAAATGCCTGTTCCTAAATTAGCAACTTGCAGACCACCATCATACGCTTATTAAAATGCCACCAAGGAAAATCAGAAGCATAATCGTCATAATAATAATAATGAGAGGCGTAAGTTACAAATCCCTCTAATATAATCATAAAGCTGAAGATCTCAATCAAATACGAGATGAAGGAGAAAGACATTTGCCTGTCATAGGTTGGAATGCTGTAAAAGATACTCGCTCTGCCAGAGATGGAATGAAAGCTTTGTCACATTCCAAAGATGGTTCCTTTTCAGCCCATGTTAGAGAGTTTGCAATACGAGTCTGCAATGATGCCTCTTTGGGAGCCTATCAACATGGGATAAATTAGTAGATGACTCCCTTGCACAAAATGGTAGCATAATACAGTATCCAAAGCAATATCTGCCTCAAGCATTTGTTCAACCAATAATACAAGCAGTAAACACATAACAGAACCATTCTTAAACTTGACAATCATTTCGCATGTGATTGGTAGAGGTAGTAGCATATAAATTGAAACCATTATATAGCAGCCAGTAGAAGAAGTGTTCAGAAAAAGTCCAATACAATAGCCAAGTGAAAGCAACGTTATCTCTCATACAGGAGGCAGAATATCATGAAACCAGTCTAGATCAATTCTAATAAAGAAACCAGAAGACTTCCAAGCAAACTTAAAGATCTTCCTAGATTACATTCTTTCTCTCAAAATGGCACAATTTATGACGTAACTTTTTTCTGGCAATCTAATCCTGGAAATTTACTGCATGGCATGCAAGGCTTCTTTATTACAAATTTCAGGAAAAGAAAAAAAAAGGAATTATCTATGTTATAGAATGGATTGCAATTAGTTGTAGATTGATTTACTTTCCTTGTACAGAATAGGAAGTTTTCTAGTTAGTATTTCTACTCTTGTATAAACTCTGTATTCTTGCTTCAATTCAAATATACAGAAACATAATTCTCCCAACTTGTGTGTGTTTTTTTACATGGTATCAGAGCCTTTTAGGCTTGATTTGGGGATTTATCTAGGTTTCGTTTTTGAGAGAAGGGAACTTGTTATTTGCTACTGTTCGGGTTGGGCAACTTTTTCCGATGACCTTTTTGTCTCACTACCGGCATCAGAAGAAGCACGGGGGAATTTCCGGCCTCTCCACAAAATCCAGCATCCTTCCATCCGGTGAGTGATCCACAAGTGCCGCCACAAGCTCCCGCCCCTTATCTCATGCGTCGGCGAGTGGAGGCACGTGTCTTGTCCGCTGACCCTTCGATTTCTCCTCCAATGTCGCCTCGCTGTTTCCAGTGAGATTCTAGTGGTTGCTTGAGGTGGTTTCCCCTCTTGGTGGTTCTTCTCCACTTTTTTGAGGTTCTATTCCTTGAATTTATCTCCTATCTCTGTAAGTTTCTTATTGGGTATCTTGTTGAGGAAATTGGCATTTGTTTTTGCTGGGTATATTGGGTCCACGTTGCTGCCTTATTGTTGCTTTTGTTTTTTGTGGGAATTATGACTGACAATAAAGAAATTGTTAAGGAAACTGTTAGTGAGATTATTCCTTTGTCTAAAATTACAGAAGAAAAATTAGATAGATCTAATTATCTTGATTGGAGCAGAACTATTAGGATTTATCTTCGTACTATGGATAAGAACGATCACTTAACTAATGACCTTCCCACTGATAAAACTGAAAAGCATATCTGGATAAGAAATGATTTATGATTACTTTTACATATTAGAAACTCAATCGAAAGAAATGTGATTAGCTTAATTTCTCATTGTGAACGTGTAAAATAGTTAATGGATTATTTGACCTTTTTATATTACGGAAAAAAAAAAAAGTGTCGCATTTATAATGTTGGTAAAGCATTTTATCATGTTGAAAAGGAGGCAACAACACTTATTTCATGGAGTTTGAGAAAATTTATGAAAAATTGAACATACTTCTACATTTTAGTGCGGATATTAGAGAGCAATAGGCTCAGAGAGAAAAAATGACAGTGATGAATTTTGTGGCTGGTTTGCCACCTGAATTTGAGACAGTCAAATCTCAAATTCTTTCTGATTCTGAAATTCTTACTCTTGAAGATATTTTTAGTAGGTTATTGCGTGCAAATAATGCTTTCTCTAGTCAGCTAAACAATGCTTTTGTTGTCGAAGAAAGTGCGGATGATAATAGAAAGAAGAATATGCCGAGGAGGGGAAATAAATCCAATGACAATCGAAGTACTGACATTGTCTGCTACTATTGCAAAGAATCAAGTCATACAAAACGCTACTGTAAGAAATTGCAAAATCACAATCAAAGAGCACAAATTACTAATATGGCTACTTTTGGTTAATCATCTGAGCATAATATTACTATTTCTGCCAAAGAGTATACTAATTATCAGGAAATGTTCAAGGGATCCTCGACTTTGGTCACTACTGAGGTAGGTAAGACATGTCTTATCTCCTCTAGCAATAATTGGATCACATAATTCTTTACATATCTATTATTTTTAACTCAATTTCACTTTACTACATTTAATCACAATTATTTTGCTAAAATTTTATTTAATACTTTATAAATCATCAAAATTTCACATAATATTCTTAGGGTTCCTATTCGGCCTCTATAGCTCTTACTCTTAATTAATTATTTTCTTTGTATATTTATGTACACTTCATATTAAAATGTTCTCTTGTAATTTTACCTTAAATTATTTCACACAATTCTTCCATTTCATATTGTTACATAATGTAAAATTTATACAAAAATTCACAATTTAAATGAAATTGAGTGTAGTTTGTATCCACATACCTCTTGATGGTCTAAAATCTCCTATTCTTCCTTTTTCAACCCTTCTCCTTCAAGCTTTCTCCTTTACCCCTAAATTTTCTTTGTTGGCCGAAAATGGAGAAGGATAGCTCATGATTTTTTGTCACAAATTTAAGCAATTTAAAACTATAAATCAACTCTCCTAATCAATATCTATATGCTCATATAATATCTCCCTCTAATATCATCAAAATCTCATAAAATCATAAAATTTGCCTTACTTTCTCTTACCTTTTTCCTTAGTGTTTTTGGCTTCTTTTTGATACAAGCTCTTTTCAGATGTAAAGAGAAATAAATTATAAGGCTAAGCTTAAAATTTGAGCTGGAAATTCAAAAGAATGAAGCTTGGTTAGATGAAAATGGAGAAAAGAGAGAGAAAATGGAGATTTTGGTTTGGCTGAAGAAAGGAGGTGAAGATGGTCGATTTTCCAGAATATTTCTAGATCATTTGTCCCTTATATAATATGCTTTAACTGTGCCAAATTTGAGGCCAAGATTCACTCATTCACTATTGAATCTAATGGCATTAAAATTGGCCACTTGTCGCTCATATAGACACTTAGGCTTATCCTACCTTCATGACCTCACACACACATGATCCTTACACCAAAATATCATCTCATATAAAATATTATGGTCAAATTATCGGATTTGACCCTCCTAATGACCCAATTTTGGGTTTTCACTCTGAAATATGAATTTTCGATCCTGATATCGGATTACCCTGAAATTTTGCCCAGAATGTCACTATATATTCAGAAATATATGCTAAAAATTTCAGCTCATTCCAACATCATTTTGGTATACTTTTAGCTCCAGAGGTCTGTGTAGCCGGTCCGAAATCAAAAATTCCAAAATTGTCAGAACGCTTTATTTTTTACTTTTAATAGGTCATTTAAGTTATTACTAACATATTGATGAGATCGAAATAATTTTTGGAGGTCAATACATCAATTTAGAGTATAGTCAAACTTTCACTCAACCCTTCCTACAGTGTTGGGTGAAAATTTATTTGCCTCGTTTAAAGATCGATCTAAGCTTATTTTCAGCTCCAATTGTACCACCGAACTTCATTTAACACCTACTTTCATAAACTGTTTTTAAGCTAAACTGCCCGTTGGGTCACCCATCATTGAATTACCCTGACCTGAGCAGATTTAACTTTTATATTTTCTTGAATTTCTTTATTCCCTTCAATCCGTTTGTTTCGAAAACTATCCCAAAATTATCTTTCATGCTCTACAATATGTTAAGAATATCGGATATAAATTTTTGGGGCGTTACATGATAACTCTCAAGTAACATCGAGTTCAATCCCTGAAAATTCTGCTAATGAGTCTCTTATTATTCTTGAAATTACAATTTTTAGGTACCCATAAAGATTAAATAAAGGTGTTCCTAAAAATAATATGAACCTAATTTCAAAGCCAATGTTAGATATTTTATTGCTAATTATGTCTCTATCCCGATATTGTCTTAGATATATGCATTTGTTGTTAATCAATTGTCCATTGTATATATTCCTATAAATGTACAAGAAATGGCCTAAAATGGACTAAAGCAATGAATGAAGAGATAGAAGCTCTATAAAAGAATTTTACGTTGGAACTTACTTCCCTTCTAAAAGGAGAAAAATCAATCGGATATAGATGAGTTTACACCGTGAAACTTAAATTTGATGGGAGTATTGGCTGGTATAAGGCAAGATTAGTTGTAAAGGGTTATACATAAAAATGTGGTGTGAATTATTAAGAAACCTTTGCATCGGTAGCCAAGCTGGATACAATTCGCATTTTTATTTCAATAGCAACAAATTGGGGGTGGTCTTTAAAAAAATTTTATATTAAGAATGCATTTCTCAATGGGGAGCTAGAGGAAGAGGTGTATATGGAGCTACCGACGGACATAAAACTTGATTCTTCAAAAGGAGATAGAGTTTGCAAATTGAGAAAATCATTATACGGGCTTAAGCAGTCACCTAGAGCTTGGTTTGGAAGATTCTCTATGGCAATGAAATTTTTTAGTTATAAACAAAGTGGTGCAGATCCTAACTTATTTATAAAACACAAAGGCGGGAAAGTGACAGCTTTAATTGTCTATGTAGATGATATGATTTTGAATGGGGATGATTATGAAGAAATGAAACTTCTACAAGATCATTTGGCTGTTGAATTTGAAATGAAGGACTTGGGATAACTTAAATACTTTATGGGTATTGAAGTAGTAAGACTGATTAAAGAATTGTGCATTCTTAAAGAAAATATGTACTTGATCTATTGATTGAAGTTGGAATGCTAGCATACAATTCAGCTGAAACTCCTATAGAATTGAATCATAAGCTTGGAGTTTTTCCTAATCAAGTTCCAAGTGACAACGAGCGCTACCAACGACTAATGGGGAAGTTAATTTACTTATCTCACACTAAGCTAGATATAGCTTATGCAGTGACAGTTGTTTAGCCAATTTATGCATCAGCCAAGTGAAGAATACATGGATGCAGTGTATCAAATTTTGAGGTACTTAAAAGGCTATCCAGGAAAATGTTTGTTCTTCTCAAAGAATAATGTTTCTAATATCGAAAGATATACGAATGCGGATTGGGCAGGTGATCAAACAACCAAAAAATCCACATCTGGTTATTTTACCTTTGTGGAAGGAAATCTTTTAACTTGGAAAAGCAAAAAAAAGGTTGTTGCAAGGTCGAGTGTAGAAGCTGAGTTTCGAGGAATGGCCTATGAAATTTGCAAATTACAATGGATTAAACATGTTCTATTAGATTTGGGAATTAAGAATGCAAGTCCCATGAATCTTTATTGTGAAAATAAAGCTTCCATTAAAATTGCATAGAATCATATACAACATGATTAACATGTTGCAGTTGATAGGCATTTCATCAAAGAGAAGCTAGATCAAAAGATTATACAATTTCCATTTGTGAAGTTTGAAGAACAGCTTGTTGATGTTCTTACAAAAGTAGTTTCAAAGAAGGTGTTTCATGATGTGATTGGCAAGTTGAGTATGGTGGATGTATATATCCCAACTTGAGGAGAAGTGTGAACGTGAGTTGGTGCTTTAGAGATATTGTTAACCATGTAAAATACACACCTAATTGTTAGGGAGAAATTATAGGAAACTTGCATAGTATTTTTCTAGAATATAATTCTTCCTAGAATAGATTTTTATATATACCATTACTAAATTTAATATGAGATTTTTCAAAACATAAAAAAAATTAATGTTGAATTTTTAACGTATATGGATTTAATGTAGAAATTTGTAATAATTCAAGAACTTGTATATGTATTTTTCAAACATAAATTAAATGTGTGGCCTCAATTTCAATTACACACACAATTGATAACTGTGTTTGTCAAGTCTATTAAAACTATAAATTTAAACTCAATATAAGTGATTACAAAATAATTTAATATTAAATTTTTAAAATACTGAGATTGAATGCATAAAACCACAAATAATTCAGAAACTTAAGGATGCAATTTTATTTTTTTCTAATAATCAAAATAATAATAACAATAATCATAAAACTTGCTTGAAGTTTCTAAGGAACTTTTTTTTTTTTCGAAGGATCTAAGGAACATTTTAATTCTCAAGTATTAAAAACTAAAAAGTTTCATATTCAAGTAATTACTAATTACTCTCCTTTACTTCTGTATAAATAAATAATTAAGGGGCTAGAATATATCAGCCTCATCCAACTTCGAAGACATGACCAGTATCAAGGGTTTGTGCTTCTGGAAGCATCTAATCCTTCAGAACTGTAAAGTTTTTGGAACTTCCCTCCTTTTCCCTTCCTGCAATTAACCAAGCGGTCCCTTCTCCATCTCTTCCTCTAAAACCTCTACCATGAAACGCACAGGCGATGATATCACCGCCACCGCCACCGCCACCGCCACCGCCACCGCCACCGCCACCGCCACCGCCACCGTCAAGAAACCCGTCTTCTTAACCAAAGCCCAGCGCGAGCAATTGGCCCTTGAGCGCCGCCAAGAAGAATTCAATCAGCAGAAACTCCGCCAGCAACAGCTTCTCTCCCAACTCCGCTCCTCCGACCCCAACAGCACAGCCGCTAATAACACTCTCAAACCCTCCGATTCCGATCGTCGTGACCGCGACAGGGATCGCGATAGGGACCGCGATCGAGACCGGGACCGAGACCGTGACCGAGACCGAGACCGCTCTTCTCGTCGTGAGCGCGACCGCGAGCGTGAAGAAGAGGCGAAGGCGCGGGAGCGTGCTCGCCTGGAGAAATTAGCGGAGAGAGAGCGAGAGAAGGAGCTGGATGCTATAAAGGAGCAGTATTTGGGATCTAAAAAACCTAAAAAGAGGGTTATTAAACCTAGTGAGAAATTTAGGTTTTCTTTTGATTGGGAAAACACTGAGGATACTTCTAGAGATATGAATTCTTTGTATCAAAACCCTCATGAGGCTCAGCTCTTGTTTGGCCGAGGATTTCGTGCTGGCATGGATCGAAGGGAGCAGAAAAAACTGGCGGCAAAGAATGAGAAAGAGATGAGAGAAGAGATTCGAAGAAAGGAGGGTGTGGAAGAGAAGCCTGAGGAGGCAGCTGCAAGGAAACTTAAGGAAGAAGCTGCTGATATGTATGATACCTTTGATATGAGAGTTGATAGGCATTGGTCCGAGAAGAAGCTTGAAGAAATGACAGAGAGAGATTGGAGAATTTTCAGGGAAGACTTTAATATTTCCTACAAGGGATCCAAAATTCCCAGGCCTATGAGAAGTTGGGCTGAGAGTAAACTCACTTCGGAGCTTTTGAAGGCGGTTGAGAGGGCTGGATATAAGAAACCGTCTCCCATTCAGATGGCCGCCATTCCGCTGGGACTGCAGCAGCGTGATGTGATTGGGATAGCTGAGACTGGTTCTGGTAAGACTGCAGCGTTTGTTTTGCCTATGTTAACTTACATTTCCAGGTTGCCCCCCATGAGTGAGGAAGGTGAGGCAGAGGGGCCTTATGCTGTTGTCATGGCGCCTACTCGAGAATTGGCACAACAGATTGAGGATGAAACTGTGAAATTTGCTCATTACTTGGGCATTAAAGTGGTCTCTATTGTTGGTGGGCAGTCCATTGAGGAGCAAGGATTTAGGATTAGGCAAGGTTGTGAGGTTGTGATTGCTACTCCAGGTCGTTTGCTTGATTGCTTGGAGAGGCGCTATGCTGTTTTGAATCAGTGCAATTATGTTGTTCTTGATGAGGCTGATCGCATGATAGATATGGGTTTTGAACCCCAGGTTGTGGGAGTGTTGGATGCAATGCCATCAAGTAACTTGAAACCAGAAAATGAAGATGAAGAGCTTGACGAGAAAAAGATTTACCGGACTACTTATATGTTCAGTGCCACTATGCCACCTGCTGTTGAGCGCCTTGCTAGGAAATACTTGAGAAATCCAGTTGTAGTCAACATTGGAACTGCTGGAAAGGCAACTGACTTAATATCACAGCATGTGATCATGATGAAGGAGTCAGAGAAATTTTTCAAGTTGCAGAGATTACTTGATGAACTTGGAGACAAAACAGCAATTGTGTTTGTTAACACTAAGAAGAATGCAGACATGGTGGCCAAGAATCTGGATAAGGCGGGATATCGTGTGACAACTCTGCATGGTGGAAAGTCCCAGGAGCAGAGAGAAATTAGCCTTGAAGGTTTTAGAACCAAGAGATACAATGTCTTGGTTGCTACAGATGTTGCTGGTCGTGGTATAGATATACCTGACGTGGCCCATGTCATTAATTATGATATGCCTGGGAATATTGAAATGTACACTCATCGTATTGGAAGAACGGGCCGAGCTGGAAAGTCAGGCGTGGCAACAACATTCTTGACTCTTGGAGATACTGAAGTTTTTTATGATCTCAAGCAGATGCTCATTCAGAGTAATAGCCATGTACCTCCTGAGTTGGCTAAACATGAGGCTTCAAAGTTCAAACCGGGAACTATTCCTGACAGACCACCTAGGCGAAATGACACTGTTTTTGTTCATTGAGAACTTCTAGATATTTTAGAAAATTTTACTAAATGACAGCCTCAGCGCTTCAACATATCATGTAATGGTAGCTGAAACATCTTTAATTGCCACTGCACGAAGGATGTGAGTTCCCTCTTTTGTCCAGACCAGAAGAATCGAGATTTTATTTATGCAAGTGCTGTTGTATAAATGGTAGCTGATTTCATGATTTATATTTTGCTCAGATGCACTTTCTGCCCTTTAGATTGTTTAGTGAAAGGAACTTCCTTGATGATATTAATTGAGAATGCCACATTTGATGGTTTTCTTGAAGGTCTTTTGGTCAGCTACCTCAAGGTTTGATATATTTTTGTTCTCTTTTTGTCAGCTACTTTTCTTATTCTATGTCACATTGCATATTACATTCTAATTGGTGCATTGAGGTTTGTTAGTTATCGTTAACTGAATTATTTTAATTAATAGTGTTGTCTGTCAGGAAGTTTCTATGAGTCAGTCAGAAAACCTATATTACTTGATAGGGTGAGTGCAACACATATTTGTCAAGTTGTTTATAATCAAACAGGCTTTTTCAAGTCATAGATCATTTCGTTTTTTGGATGACTCGTTTCGTAGTCCAATTCAGTTACATGGTAATAAAAGCATAGTAAATAGTTTAGTTGAATGATTTTGGTGTGGTGTGAAAAATAATTGAAGTTTAAGCTAGATCGGTTGGTTAAAGTGGTAAGAAAATTCTATATTGTAAGGCCTACCCGAATGGAATGGAAAGAGTGAGAGATATATAATAGAAAATGGTCTACTGGAAATCCTTGAGAAGTTTTTGAGACCCGATGTAGATGGTGAGTTGTTTTGTTATTACTCTTTTAACATTGTAGTATAAAAGTTTTCGAAATTTTCATCTGTCGAAATTTAAAATGATTAATTGGGCATGTGATGGAATTTTGTTGATAATTCTGAACTGATTCAGAACTGTCTTTCATTGAAAATAGAAGAACAAAGTGAACTACTTATTTAGTTGCAGCAGATGCGTGTATGCAGGCTGAAGTGTAAATAAAATGAGAGGGGTTGGTAGGAGGAATATGAATGCTTAAACGTTGTTTTGCTATTATGTGATTGAACTGTATACATGCTTTCTACTTTGAAATTGTTTCCTGAACATTTTCTGATGAAAAACTGGAGGAAAAGTTGCACAGTTAATTTGATTTTCCGATTTCATGCTGGGTTTCTAAATGCGATCAGTTTGGCTCCGTGCACTCCCTCCTGTCTCTATTTGTGAAGTCCAGTTTTACCTGAATTTTGTATGGTCAAAGTCAAATTTTCAATTTCATGTCTGCTCTAATTGTTTTTCTTGTAGCGAAACTCCAAGATTGTGGGATTTTAGAAAGAGATTCGTGATCAGCACAAGGGATTGTGGCTTTTAGAAAGAGATTCGTGATCAGCATTAGGTATTCGTGGTCGCTGTTTTTGGCAGGCTGAATGCTTGTGTGCTCTTTAGTTTGAGACATATAGTGTAATTTGGTACCGGGAATTGCAATTTGATTTAAACACGGTTTAATCACTTTAGAAAACGATAGATGTTCATCTTCATTTTTATTTATGAATGAATGTCAATAGTTGTGAGGTCTGCAAATACTGAACTTTGTGTTGATTTGGCTTTAACCATACCCTTGAATGGGGGACTTTTTTAAAAATAGTGTGTTTTAAAAATTTATTTTGAGAGATGGTGTGTGGGTAAAAGTATTTGGAAAAATGGGGTGGACAGACCTATTCCCGCAGTCTGTCATTGCGGGAATAGGACGGACACGATGAACGAAAATTACAGGAAACGAGACTGGGGTTCACTTTCTATTTCCGCAACCTGTCGTTGCGGTAATAGACATGGGCCCCACTCTCTCTCTCTCTCTCTCTCTCTCTCTCTCTCTCTCTCTCTCTCTCTCTCTCGTTCAACCACTCTCACACACACACTCTCACTCTCCCTCTTTCATTCACTCTCTTAATATTTTTCAAAATATCTTACTTAATTCTATAATTAATTATCTATACAATCTTACAAATAAAAAAAAATATTTTTAAAAATAATGTGAGGTAAAAATAAAAAAATTCAAGTCAAAATTATTTCAAAAATAAAATTTAAAATAACTCATGGTTATTTATGGGTCAAAAAATTTTAAATGACACATTATGCTGTCTCATTACGAGCAATTGGTAAGAATTTATTATTTAAATTTTTTATTAAATTTTTATATTTTAATACAAAATAATATCTAATTTTTCAAAAAAATATTAATATTAATATTTGAATTGTTATGACGCATTATACGAATAAAATATATTCACAGGCAAAACTTTGATCCGAGCCTAATGCCTGCAAATGTTAAGCAAAAATGTGTAGTTAATTGTAATATTCAAAGTTTTGCCTGTGAATATATTTTATTCGTATAATGCGTTATAATAATTTAAATATAAATATTAATATTTTTTTTGAAAAATTAGGTATTATTTTGTATTAAAATATAAAAATTTAAATAATAAATTCTTATCAATTGTCCGTAATAAGACAGTATAACGCGTCATTTAAAATTTTTTGACCCATAAATAACCATGAGTTAATTTAAATTTTATTTTTGAAATAATTTTGACTTGAAATTTTTTATTTTTACCTCATATTATTTTTAAAAATATTTTTTATTTATTTGTAAGATTGTATAGATAATTAATTATAGAATTAAGTAAGATATTTTGAAAAATATTAAGAGAGTGAATGAAAGAGGGAGAGTGAGAGAGTGTGTGTGTGAGTGAGAGTGGTTGGACGAGAGAGAGAGAGAGAGAGAGAGAGAGAGAGTGGGGCCCATGTCTATTACCGCAACGATAGGTTGCGGGAATAGAAAGTGGACCCCAGTCTCGTTTCCTGCAATTTTTGTTTATCGTGTCCATCCTATTCCCGCAATGACAGGCTGCGGGAATAGGTCTGTCCACCCCATTTTTCCAAATACTTTTATCAACACACCATCTCTCAAAATAAGTTTTTAAAACACACTATTTTTAAAAAAGTCCCCTTGAATGGAGGATTACGACTGAGAATGTTCTTATATTCGTTCCGACTTTGGGTTTATAAATTTGATTGGCATTACGTGGTGTAATCGTTACTCTGCTTTTGTTTTGGTAATGCCTTTTTCTGATGTTTGTAACTGTATTGAACAACGGTATTTATATATTATCTGTTCACATATTAGGGTCCGGTAAAAGGAAAAATAGTACAAAAAGGCGCAGTGTTCCTATCTCAGCCAGCTGAAATGCAAAAATCGAAGATAACCTGAACTCGATATACATCATTGTCTACTGATCCAACCAATTGTCAGAATACAGCTACTGAACACAATGTTTTCCTCTCTATTTTTCATTTCTTTCCTCACTCCGGCCTTGATGGATTAAGATTGTTTCTCCCTGTCTGCATAAAGTGGGGCTTGATTATTGATGCCCAAAAGCTTCCATCACAGCGCCAAGAATCAGTCTTGTGAATTCAAATGTAAAATGCGAAATCATATAGAACGGCCAAGTTCTTTATTTCCAGAAAACATCAGAAAGGCCGCCATACCATCCTCATCAAATCCAAAACATTGACCCACCACGATGCACAAGATCTTGAGGCTATAATCCAGAAAACAACTCCGATCTGCATTGACTGCTATGATTGCAGAGGATCATCCCATTAGCATCTCTCAAAAATCTTATAAAGCTTCTCTAATGAAGCTACCTGTGGATAGCAAGATTTTTTAATCAGTTTTGTATAATGTGGCAGCCGAGAATAATTTATAAAATGTTTACCCGAAAACTAATAACGGTTCAACACTTGCACCAGAAATATGCTAAAGTCCATTCGATGCATCACTTACAAAACCATAGAAAACCAAGTCGTAATTATCTCTAAAATATGCAAATATTTGCCACGGTGAAAAAATTAAGATAATGGCTACAAGTTATTGGAGTTACATGGACGAAAGACATCTAGGAGCTTAAATCCACAAAGTTTCATCTCACAACCCAGGATAAATTCAACACATTGAACTTTGCTAACTAGACCGAGTTTCCAGATTTGATAGAAAATATTCCTCAAACTGCTATTAAAATATCCATATACCTGAATAAATGTTCCATTTGTAGCCATTGACTTCTGCGGCTTGAAAAAGAGTCTCATTGAGGGAAACAAGACATGCTGAATCGACCACTCACGTTGAGCCCACACAGTTTCTGCCTCCGAAAGCAATTGATGGTCAATTTCGTCCTCAGCCGAAACCTTCCCTGTGGACAATTCAAAGAATTTAGAATGTAGCATGCAGTTAAATGCCTTATAGACTAAGATTAACACTGACAAATTTTCCAAGACTAGCATGAGTGCTAAAACAAGTGGACACATGTACCCAAGGGCAGCAACAAATTCAAGCAACAACCTGGGAGTTGGGTGTTTTATGTAAGTTTCCATATTGAGGAGCTCAAGCTTTTGCGTTAGGAGCAACTTTCAGGGAAGATGACATTATTACAGAAATCAGAAGAATTTGCCAATTAGATGATGAAAAACTGAGTAGGATGTCATAAAATATACAAAGACTCCAGAATTTGCAAATTTCAATCTCAAAAGAAAGGGTAAAGATGAGAAATCGGACGTAATACAGTATTGAAGTCACTGATGAGACAAAACCTAGATAAATGCATTGAATTCGCAAAAACATACCCAAGCCACTGGCAGCTTCATCGTCAGGATTATTTACATGTCTTCCTTTTTTGTAAAATTGCAAACCATCACCTGATGGGTTGGGCAATAGGGGAGGATGCATAGCATAAAAGTTGCCAAGAGCAGCAGCAATTGTTTGAAAGCAGTTCTTCTCGTCTTCAAAATCAACCTAAAATTAGAGATCAAATTCCGACATGAAAACAATTCATCAGTTGAAGCATTAATTTTGGAACATTACAATCCAACTCTTTTTACAAACTCATCCAATCATTCTGCACGAGAACGGGATTTACTGTTTTGCTGTATAATTAATATACCGTGTGATAAAAATAATGTATATCAATGACAGCAATTTCACTTTGTAAGAATTGGTGTAACTTCCATGTCCCAAAATATCTTTGTTTTATCCAACAACTGCTTCTTGACACTTGTTATCAAGTAACTATTATCTTCAGCTATTAAATCCAAAAGTAATCTGAAAATCTATTCATTCAGAAGAGCAAAAATAACAGCAAGGGGATATATAATATCTTTTGACAAGCAATTTGGTAAAAAGAAAAATCTATAGATCTTAAAACTTGCAGCACGGATGTGATGCATAGTTATCAGCATTAACATGATGCTCAGTTCTTGTACCCAAAAAAAAAAACCCCTCAATATAAGGAAACAGAAACCTAAATTCAACCAGGAAAAGGGGAACCAAGGAGATTTTGTTTTCAGTATCTTCCAAATCCAAGAGGTCAGTATCTAGGATCTAGAGTTTCAAACCAGCAAAAACTAAAGCATCACAGTTAAAAGTTGGGACTTACATCATTGCCCAAACAAAGTACAAATTCAGGAATCCGATCCATGTCAGGCATGTATTGGTCAAGTATGACAGGAAGCCTAGACAGATGTCCATGTGAGTCAATATGAATACCAAAATACTCCTCGAGCATTTCAGCCTTTTCCTTGAGCAATTCAGTACTCATCTGAAGAAAATCAAAAAGATAATATAAGACACAAAACTGAAGCGGAACATTTACTACACCAACTAAAACCTTTTGCAAGCAAACAATCAGATAAACTATGAAGATATGGAGACTGACAAGATAGAGCACAATCATGTCACTATTATGAATCCCAGAAAAGAAAGCAGGAAATAAATTATTGACAGCAATGATATATATATATATATTAGGCCTAGGCTTCACACCTTAGGGATGTACACCTTTTTCTATGCACATTAAACATCAGAGAATGCATAATTATACTTCAATATCGCAATGAACAAGATAGATAAGACTAGTTCAATACAAATCACCTGCTCACCAAGTGCGGAGAAATCAAAACCACATAAGATCACATGGTGACCACCTACTTCTACCCTCAACTTATTGGCTCTATAATGTCATCAAATTCATATTAAAATAAGTTCAACAGAAGCCATGTTCGAGCAAGAGTGAAATAAGATAGCAACCACCAGCAACTACAGTTAAATACAAAATTAAACCAATCAATCCCAAGTTCTATTCTCCAAGCTGTTCTTCAAAAAAATATAAGATAATATTCTCCCTCTTCATTATCTTCATCCAACTTTAAATTGCTTCTCTCTAAACCAGTGGTCCATTTTGAATTGGCTAACTCAAAACCTGAAAACTTACTTTTGATGAGTTTTGGTCGTGATTTCTAATGGAATCACATTCAAATAGTAGGTCCATATCCATCTCTTGTCTACTAGGCTAAACAAGTGACAACAAACTACTTTCTCTACAAGAATTCTGATTTAATGGCAAAGAGGCTTAGAAATAAATCCTCATTCCATTCCAATCAGTTTCAAATCAAGAACGAGAGGAAGAACAAAGGACCCACTATGTTATCTAAATTGAAATACATATAAATGGTATGTTCTATACAATAGTGTTTTTGTTTATTTCAATGATCCCCAAATACCAAAGAAAGAGTTCAGAACATACTAAATATTTTTCATAAGCAAAATAAAGTGAATTTTATTTTGATTTGTTTTATCAACTTTTTTTTTATTTTTTTCATTATTGTAAATATATTTAATAATAATTTCTTTTGTTGATTCAAGAAAAAGTTGTGCATTGATCCTTGGAATATTAATAATACCTAAAGGTTAGTTAAAAGAAAATACATATGAATAAAATTTTAACACACACATGTATTGAATTTTTTATCTTTCAGTATTATTTATCCACCAATTTCATGAGGGGACAAAATAAATATACTAGCAAAATAAATAGTGTGACAGTAACTAAAACGAAAAATATGTCAGGAGAATGGGAGTTACTTCTGCAATCTTCTCTTTCAGGTCATTATTTTCATTTGACTCTGGATCCAAGTCTTCCTCTTTTAAGGCCAATACAATAAGCTCTGGCAAAGGGGCTGGATCACTTAGTTGTATAGCATTAAAATGCGCAAAGCGGCAAAGAACTTGTTGATACATAAGCTCTTTACTGTAAATTCATTGAACAAGACTAGTCACTGAAGTGAGGGAGGCAAGAAAACCAACTTGGCCCTGCGTGCCAATTGGGACAAGGACCAACATTGAAGCAAAAGAAAGGGCAGATAAAAGATGTGTCATGGGTGCTGCACAGGTGCTCCTAAGATTAACAGTATTCATAAACAAAATGTGGCTGTTATAAATTCTTCTGAATTCATTATGAAAACAGAAGTCAATTGATTAGGGGAATGTGGAGAGAGAGAGAGAGAGAGAGAGAGAGAAATGTAAGTAACTGCATTTCAAAAACGTAAATTGCAATCCATCTCTATCTCCTTGACTTCTTTCTCTCACTCTCTCTCCCTTCCATGTTCATATAGATGATATTTCACATAGAAGAAAGGGTAAAAGAAATTAGCAATACCTCAAGTTCATTACATTTGCAAGATATAGATGAGTATTATGCTGAAGCAATGCAAAAATATCATCTGCCATTCCAATGTAGGTGCACTGCTGTACAATATCCAGAAGACCTGCAAAATCAGAAGTCAGGGGGAGTTGCTGAAGAAATAATTGACTCCAAGAAAAGACTGCAAACCCAAGCAGATGATAGATATGGTCAGAGATACCAGTATGGCAGTCGCGATCAGTGTCATTAATAAGCTCCTGTATGCTAGAAAGATCGGCTGTTTCCTTTGGGTTCCTTCTTTGCCTAACCGAGGACCTACAGTTACATAGCTTATGCAAAATGTCAAAATACAATAATATAATTTACACAAAATGGAGATCGGGTACACAAAGTAAAATTGTTTCAGACGTGAAAAAGGAACCAAATGAAAGTTTTGAACTAAAATTTAAGGAAGAAATAGGAATGAGAGGGAAAGAGGAAAGACAGATCTGGTACAACCCTTGCCAGAAAGGAAGTCCAAATTGAAGGCCATAAATGACGCTTCCCCATTAGAAGCACCCTATTGAACGTTATCTAACAGTGCAAGACATCTATGATGTCTATTATTCCTGTAGACCTACTTGTCTGGTATACCATGAAAATATCTAATAGTTCCGTATTTGATAAGTTGATAAATTGTAAAATCTATCACATGATAATTTTTTCCCCAGTTGACCTTAGGTACTTCAAATTCTGAGATAAACCCCACCAATCCTACAAACTAATAAAAGAAAAAAGTCTGTTTTAAGCCTCAATCAGATGGAACCAAATGTTCATTAAACTAAAAAATGATATCGTATAACATACATATATACAAGCTTTGTTAGAAATATATTTACACCAATAAAAAATAAATTAATTAATACAAAGGAATTGATGTAACAGGTAAATTTTCTTAGAATTCAGAAATTCAGCAAATTTCTTTTACTGAAAAGCTGATGTAACAGGTAAAATTTCTTCAAGTTCATTGCGTATTTTACAGCTCTTTGGTGGTCCCGCTGATTCACAATCTTCAATAAGGTCAGTTGGTGCTAAATGAATTTTATAAGCAGTTAGATTAACTATTATTCCAGTTCCGGATTATTCAAGTCCAGGCATTTAACCTTTTGCTAAAAAAGTTATTTAACCTTTTGCTCCCCCATTTGATATGTTATTTGAATAGTAATATACCATAATTTATTTTCCTCTATGGTCCAAAATATCATAAAAACTTCAGCAATATAAATTTATTACAATATATAATTCGAGATAATAAATTCTTACTAATATACTTATCATATCTAATTGACTGCCTTCAACTTAATGCATCTTATTCCAAACTAGTTTCCATAGCTCATTGAATTCACCCTTTGTAAGATATGAAATGAATATATTGAAGTCAATTAATAAAGTTATTCTGACATCCATCTTATCCTCAGTCCTTTCTATTTCAACAAAATCTCTCACCCCCTTGTTCATCAGAAGATTTACATAGATGAAGAAGCCAATAAGAGAACAAGCCCAAAAATTTTTTCAAAGGCATCATATAAAGGTTTTGTTGGATATTTACCAAAAGTAAATATCAAATTCCATGTGAAATGTAATGTTGTTCAGCAAAATTAGCACAAGATATATGATGTATCAGACAATGACCTTTCCATTTCACAGCTTAAAATAGCACACATTATTACAAGTTTCTCACAATATCATTTCATTTAATAATGAGCATACTCATGATTCAACACCAACTCAATCGTTAGTTAAACCACATCCTTCAACCACTTTGTCAGCAGCCTATGTTCTATATTCAGGTATTATATCAACTTAGAAACCAATTTAAGTCCGACAAACTACAATTTAAGCCTAAACCTAAAACTATATTTAAATTATTTGGTCCAGTTCTAAGTATCTTGAAAGTAATTAATGACATTGACATATCCAGACAATTTTAAGTTAACCATATAAAGTGGTTCTGTGAAAATTCCTGGCTAATGCATAAACTAGCAGCAATCCTTTATTATGAGTTCCTTTAACTTGCATATTATAATACAATGATGAATTGCTTAATAGCCATTACTCTCACAATTTTCATCATCCACCAGTAAATTTCCAATACAACTACACCAGTTTCACTATCTCAATCATTTGCCATGATTTTCCAAATTTATCTTAATTAACTATGTACAATTTCAGCACTGGGTACTTGTTTAATGCCAAAATGTTAATGTTTACATTCCCACCTTTACTATCAAATCTATTTATTTGCTTCAATAGCTTTTATATGTTATTAACAGAGCAAAATGGTACGTATATGCTGCCACATCAAATTCATTCAGAGAAAGTTCCAATTAATAATGCTAAAGTTCTTCAACTTTATAAGAGCGAGAAGAAGAAAATGAAGAAGAATGCATTTTAAAGTGCTCCTGATTCAACTATTGATAGTAAAGCTGATAGAATGCAAAATAATTGAGAATCATACCTTACAGCAGTCAAGGCAGAATTCTTTTCAAGTTGAGGACGATGTTTGACCTCAAAGTAGGCATGCAACCTTCCAGCTGGATCCAATACATCAGTTCTTACCATTTTATTTACAGGAACTTTTTGTGATTTTGGACCTAATCAAAATGAAATAATAGCAAGATCGTTTTCTTAGGGCTTCCTAAAATAACAAACAAATTGACATGACAAGAGTTTGCACCACCAGCATATTAGTTCCGTACCACATTGTGAAGAGTCAACATTGGAATCCTTGCTTGTAGTGAGAAGACAACTTGGAGTAGGATCCACCGTCTTAACTCACACAATGAAAGATGCCATGAACAGGAAAAAGATAAATAGCATTGTACAGTGGATAATAGAAACAATGATTTGCCAAAGAATGTTAAATGGAGTGCAATGATTTAAAATACTTATTGGACTTCTTATTATTTGGAAACAGGAGATGAAAGAAAGAAAAAAAAAACACACCAAAAAACATATATTTTAAACCACTCTGCAATGAGTTGTTTTAAACCATTCTCATAAGTCTATTGCTTTCAGATTTTTGTTTAGTGCCTTCCTTGAAAAGTTAAAATGGAGCTTAGATGCCAACTCTATCCACAGTAAAATAAAGTGGGTGAGTGAAGAAGAAAAGAAGAGAACAAACAAATTCTGAAAGGAGAAATCTTCCAAAGTGCCCTTCCTAACTATTTTTATAAAACCCGCATTCCAGAACTTGATGAAATACAATCCTGGTGACTTAATGTTCCAGATTTATGCACACCGAACAATCAGCTGCTGATATTAAATAAAACAGAGAACAGATTAAGAAAGAAAGAAGAAAGAGCAAGAAACAGAGAGAAGAGATTTTGGAAGCCATGGAAGTAAGGTGAGGGGTTTTTGTAGGGCACATTACTTTTTCAGTTAAAATGATTTCAAATCTCCAGCGATAGGGCAAAAAGGCCCAATTTCTATGTTATTTTGATTCACTGCAGCACAAAACTTT
This sequence comes from Excoecaria agallocha, assembly GCA_037975025.1. Lineage (NCBI taxonomy): Eukaryota > Viridiplantae > Streptophyta > Magnoliopsida > Malpighiales > Euphorbiaceae > Excoecaria > Excoecaria agallocha. Next base: position 119,576,371 of record CM075806.1, on the reverse strand, counting down.
TACCCCTTTTAAGCACTCAATTTCACACACTAATGAAGTACAGGACTCCAAATAAATATTTGCTAAAACATTACAAATTAAAATAACATCATCCCAAGAAATAAGAATAACAAAAGGTGGTACAGTAACGAATATGATTCATATTAGGGATGTCCACGAAATGTATGAACCTACCCCCCCCCCCCCCCTCAAGCGAACTAATCCAGCCCAAACCAAAAATGTTGTTAGTTTGGATCAGGTTGGTTGTATATTACATTGACAAATGACAGATCAATTTCGATAAAATTATTCACTTTCTGCATCAACTGACCACGTAAACTGCTAAAGGTGTAAACTGGAAGTTGTCATGCTTGCCTATGGACTAAAAAACAAACGAACCGAAAAAAGTAGTAACAATAGGATTTAACTCCATATACAAAAACTCATTTTTCTTGGACCTAAAATTTCACATGCTTTAAAGAAAAAAGATATTTGATTTAAATAGCATTCAAACTGCCTTTATTTATTTTTGCCTCAAACCATTTAGGTCCTACTGTATTTTATGGAGCACAGCTCCTCAAGTTTAATTCAATCGTCTGGCCAGTCACTATATAAACATAACAGCTTAACACCCTTCCATTGTAATTGATGCTCTGGAGTTAGGTTCAGACCAGGTTAGGGAGGACTATCCACGAATACAAAGAGCAGACAATATTGCACAAAGCACCAAATTTTGAACTTACCTGCTCCCGAAATGTCTTTGCATCATTTGAGCTCCTCAATTTTGTTTCTATAGCTGATTGTATCTTCTCAACAATGACTTCCTGATTCAGAAGGCTTACCTGCATATTCATATATGAACTGCTTATTGGCAAGAACACAGAAATATAGTCCTGAAAAGGGAAAAGTAAAATGCTAAATATTACAAAATGATAATTTCTGCCCCAAGCTCATTTAGGTGCATATTATGTTCACTTTCTAATTTCCATCAAATAGTAGGATCTTGTTCTTTAGAACCTGAGTTGAGTATTATTTCTAATGGACCTGATGTGTCACATGCTTTAGGAAATAAATGCCATCTATTCTAAGTAGTCACATGTTTACATTTACCTTCACATAATCTACATTCTAGGGCAATCTAGTAATATGATGCCATTTTAAAGATTTGAAAGCAGATAGACAACTTTATGTTAAAGAATAATCATAGACATTTTTCCATTACAAGTTCTATTCTTGTTTTTTGACAGATTTAAGAATGCTAAATCATCTACCGATTAAAGTATTGCACAATAGAAGGAAAGTTCTCTGCAAGGGTTTCCAATTGCTTTAAAATTAGAGCTCAGGGACCATCCAAAATAATGTGATTACAGTAATTGAGGGTTGGCACAGTCTCTCAACTATACCATCCACTTAGGATTCCGAACAATTGAAGATAGAATACTTCACTAGGCTACCAGTTATGACTTAGGACCAGACTAGCCATAATACAGTAATATGATGAAATAAAGTACTACGAATATTACCAAAAAAAGAGGACAAAAAAGCAAGACAACAAGAAGGTAGCAAGTGATACCTGAAATCAGTATCAACAAAATACATCATACTTTTTCCCCAGACCTTTGCATCATAGTAAAATTGCAATCCACACAATCAGAAATTGATCAAATATTCCAATATTGTACCAAAAACTTAAAACACATTTATGAAAGAGATCTAGATTGGACAGCTGTGGCTGGCCTGAAGAAGACAATAGCCATACAGCATATTTCCTTTTGGCACCAATTAAGTGATAAAGGGGCTCTTGGAGAACTAACCCATGCCTCTATTTCAAATATTAGAAAAAGAAAGTTTTATAGCGTATGCCAAAAAGAACGAAAGGAAAAAAAAAACTAACACGCTGAGGCAAAACAAAAGCTTTGGAAGAACCTTCACCACAATTTGAGAAATGTGTAACATAATAAAACTGATACATATACTATCCACCAAAAGTAACTGCGATAACCTGGGCAGATATGAGATGCTACACGGAATGCGAAATCAACTTGTGATGACATTTTACGGGTTTTTCTTCTTTTCATTTTGTGATTCCTTAATTATGAATTAAGGCCTAATAATTCATCCCAATCATCACACAAAAAGAGATCTGTAGTCATTGGATTTTTTTTTGCGGTACTTTTTTCTTTTTGTCCTTTCATCTCATTCTTCCCAATGTTGAAATCTATCAAAATTGTCACATTATGAAAGTTGCAAGCACAGGATTTAGTGGTTTAGTCCTAGAAACACATACCTCTCTCTTCGTTGGATGAACATTGACATCAACATGCTCACGTGGCAAAACAATTGACATATATAGAAAAGGTTTTGATGCTTTTGGTAATGTAGCCGCATAAACAATTTCAATAGCTCTCTTCAATGCGCTGCATTCCACTAGTCTATCTGAAGCAAAGACAAAAAAGAAAAATTAAAAATGAAAAAGAGATTAAGGATCTCTTTCATTTGTGCTTGAGTGTGCTACCATGTGGACCAAATACATACTACCAGCAAGGAAAACGAATTCCACACCTTCCTCTTCCTAGTTGTATATCATCTCCAAATTTTACACTTTTATTTAAATCCCTTGCATACTTTTACAAAATCACAAATATAGTAATAGAAGCCCTTGCACCTTTCTCATTCAGTGACCAGTAAGACCAGTTTTATCATCTCACATGCAAATAAAGCACTTTTGCTGGAGATGATTTGTTGCTTAGGACTTGCAAGCTTCCTTAGGGGTTGACATTGAATAATGTGGTTCACTAAAGATAATTTCGTCAGTCAATGACAGAGAAAATAAATAGCCCATGGAAACAAGGAATTGAAAATTCCAAAAGGGATACAAGAAGCAACAGGGCATTGATAATAATTCTATGATGCTAGACATTGTTCCATAGCATTTATAACACTTTTATATTTCATGGTCAGGATACCTATTCATTCTGCATAGCTTTTTTTTTAAGAGAGAGAGAGAGAGAGAAGGTATATTGTGATAAAAAGACATAAAATATCAATTTAATAGTATCCCAGAAAGAAAGCATAGTGTGATAAAAAGAAAATAAAATATCAATTTAATTGTGTCCCCATTTTACAATTTAGCTGTAACAAATACCAATAAATCAACCATCTATAAGTACTTAAAACAGCTCCCCATCTATATTTTGCCCCCAAGCAAATGATGAACAACAATTATGTTCTCTTTTTGACCTGTAACTTTCATCTTGCATTAATCAAAATATATGCATTTAAAATTGACGAAGCTTCCAGCTCAATTTTAAAAATCTTAAGTGCTAATTGATAAGCATTTGCCGATCTCAAAAAGATGCTTAGATACAAATGGCAGAGACAGGAAACATCTGGCTAAAACTCTTAACTTTAGGTCTAAAAAATTTAAAAATCTCAGTTTTGCAAAGAAATAATTAATATTATCATTTTATTGAAGATAATTATAACTTCAGAACACTTAAAATCAAGCAGGAGCTGCATCTATTAAACACCGTAAGAAGAAAGATCTGATGCTGAGATTTTATTTTATTTTTACCTTTTTGAGTTTGTGGTGTAACCGACTACCCCTAGGGATAACTTATGTTAATTCTAAACTCCACTGGTAACTCGAGGAAATTTATTTAATCAGAGAAAAAAAGATTTTCACCCACTCATTAAGAATTATACTTGCTGCATGCTGATGAAAGTCAGATCAACCTAAAATGCTGTTGCACTCAGACAACAACCCAGAAGCTCTCTCCAATCCATATAGAAGATATCAAGTTAACAAACATTTTACTGCAAAACCAAACTAATCACCACTTTCCAGATAAATTTTCTATGATAATTACCTTTGCATCATTGAAACATCTATTAAATCCACTAAGTTGAAATATTTGCAAACCAAATGACCATTTCTTTTCTCATGTTCACATAGAAATTACATACCATTGATAAAAAGCACCATTGTTGTTTTCTTGGCAACATAATTTGAATTTGAGATGAACCCCTTCATGTCAAAATTTGAGTCATTGTCAGAAGCTTCTACTTTCATTAGATTGCTAGCAACTGAGACCCCATAAACAGTCCTGATGGAATCTAGCCTTGATGTTGTGGCAACTGAGTGGACATCTGCTCTAGCAGCTCCATGCTGATTCCAATAGCATTACAATAATTTATGCCACAAAATAAACTCCAGTAACATACTCATAAAGCTTCATATGACAGATAAATTTTGAAAACCAGGATACTAACCTTTCTGCAAGAAAAGCTAACATTTATGTGATGGATGGCAAAACGGCTTAGCACGTCTACAATTTTTGAATAATCATCAGCAGAATTTTGATGATTCTTCTTGCGGGCAATCATGTTATAAAACAAGTTCTCTACCTGAAAAGTAAGAACCACCAAAGAAAAAAAAATGAAAATGCATACACAAAATCTCATCAATTTTTAACGACCAAGTTTAACATGCATTCCTTTTCTAAGATTTCGAATAATGAATTCTATTCCCCACTTTTTCAGATTTAGTTTAATTCCTAAATTCGAAATCCAAGTCGAAAAAACAGGTGCAGACCATTATTTGAGTCCCTTTAACCGCAGCACAAGGCTTTGGTTGATGCTCCATGACACCATCTCTATATGATGCCCTGAACAACAAACCCCAAAGATAAATTAAATATAAATAACATGAGCTTCAGAGAGACATTTTATCGAACAATTAGAAGACAACCACACACCCACCTGTAACCATGCAACTGACCTTCAGTGATGGTAGTAACAGTAACATGAGCAACATAGGTCATGCTAGCTAGTGCCTCTCCCCTGAACCCCATCGACTTGATAGACTGCAAATCCTCATAAGTAGACAATTTCGACGTCGTATGCCTCTCGCATAATATAGGCAAGTCCTCAAACTACGAATCACAAAACAAATTTTTTTCAAAACCAACAACTAAGATAGTAAAGAAACACTATTTCTCTTATTGGGTTGTAGTTGCTTACGCGAATACCGTGACCATCATCGGAGACTTGAATGAGCTTGAGGCCACCATCCTTGACAACAACATTAATGGCAGTAGAGTGGGCATCAAGACTGTTCTCTACCAGCTCTTTCACGGCCGACACGGACCGTTGAATAACCTCTCCAGCAGCGATTCGATTAACCACAGACTGGTCTAGCCGGTGAATCTTTGGGGGTTCTTTCGGGACAGGAGCGGATGATAACGGGGCTGATGATTCTATTTCCATGGGGTGAGCTGGTGATATTGTATCTTCAGCTGTTTCAGTGTCCAATACCATTTGCTAGTTTGGTAAATTCTTTTTCCTGCTCTGGTTCTCAGCGCGGGAGAAAAGCATGATATTATATATTTGGAGCCCGCCTTTGCAAGGCAAGCCCTAATCTCGTAGACGCATGTACTACGATCATTTTTAGTGATTAGAGTGCATTCTTTTTAAACATTCAAAGCAGAGGTAAAAATAAATAAATTTTATGGATATATATGATAAATCCTAAGATTTTACAAGGGGAAAGCATGTAAGGCGAATGAAAAAGGTGACATTTTAGGTTTGTACACGTTTGAAAGGTAGGGCCGGTCGGATTTGATAAGATATAAACACTACAAAAAAAAAAGATATGCCCGATCGGATAGGATTTAAATACTACATTAGTTTCAGACTTTTTAAAGAGAGTTGCACAGGATATGTAAAAATTATTGTGCATATATTTTGAAAATGAAGCCGGTATTTATAGCGGTGAGAAAAGCCATTTGAAAGGTCTATTTTAGTGTCGAAGTACGCAGGCAGCGATGTGATATTTGACAAGCAATAGATGGAACAGTAGCCTGTGTCAGAAATTTATAACGAAATGAGGCTATCTTAGCTGATCGAACTGTCCCATCGTGTAGACTTTAGGTGTGCCTCTAACAGAGTGCTCGAGGTTGTGAGGTGCTGGACTTTAACCAGCTCAGGCCTTTTAGTTGTTTGGGCCTTCTTCCATGTTGGCCCATTTATTAAGAAATATTGAGTGTTATCATGTGTAAGGATGATCGCGGGGCGGGGCGGGGCCGGGGAATTCTCCCTCAGTCACTCTCCCGCCAGTGGCGGGGATTCCTCGCCCCCGCCACCAATTTCGAAGAGGGAATTTTCCCCGTCCCGCCCCACGGGGATCCCCGTCCCCCATTTTTTTTAATTTTAAAATATATTATTTTATAAATAATTAAAATTAAAATATAATATTTAATAAATAAAAAATTTAAAATCAATAATAATTTAAAATTAAGTATAATTTAAAACTTAATAATTATAAAATTAAGTTATATTTTAATTTTAATTATTTATAAAATATTATATTTTAAAATAAAAAAATTTGCAGGGCGGATACCCCATTCCCCGTTCCCGCCCCCGATTCTAGAACGGAAAATTTTTTCCCCCCGCCCCCATCCCCGCAGGGAGAAATTTCGGGAATTTCCCGCCCCGTGATCATCTCTAATCATGTGTCCCTCTTCTGATGCTCCGATCGGTAGATCGGGCTGCGTCGAGGGAGATTTCAAATTGATCGGCAATCTCATAAGGGATCGCCATATTTTGCCAGATCCTGCAATATTTTGCATTTTATAAAATATTTTAGGCAGTCGATACTTGGAGGGAAGATCGTTTTAACCTCTTTGTGGCTTTTGTCATCTGAATTTTTCTACGTTTCGGTGGACGTTTCTTTTGAACACGTCAGATTTTAGCCATATTACAGGCTGATTGATGTTTTGTTATCATCACTTCTTTGGAACAGGTGTCCCATTTTGCTTGCAACCCTATCATCGGATCATTAGTTTGAATGTTGCTTTTTGAGGACTCGCCTTTTTAAGGGCAATTTTTGGGTTTCGGGTCCTTTGACCTATGCTTTGTTGAGCCTTTTCGAGCTCAAGTCTGTAAATCTTCGTCTCCTTTTTTGAATCTGTAAATTTTCATTTCCTCTTTTGAGGTTATATTGATTTTTCTGAGCTTAGACGATGTTTCGACAAGCAAAATCTTTCAATGTTTTATTTAGCGTTTGGTTTTGTATCTTTCATGCTTTTTATTTTTTGATATTTGCTATGTCAGATGTTTCTATGCCTAAGAGGCATCATTTTATCCATGTCCTTTGTTGTGTGTTTGTATTGAAGATTCTTGCAAAAAAGGCAGTATATATTCATATAACTAATATCTTATATGTTCTTTATGGATAGCTCATTTTTTATGCCTTTTTGTGAGTCTAGTGTATTCTTTAGCCTTAAATTTCATGACCGCTTTCATCTCTTCTTGATCTTACGCTTCACACTTTATGTTCTTGTTCTCAAGCAACGAGCCCGTTTTATCTTGGATATAGTTTTTGTGGTGGTTCGTATGGGGACCTTTCAATCCCTTTTATTTATGGTAAGAGGTATGTGAGTGCAAAGGTCAAGTGAGGGAAGTAGAGTTACCTGTGGCACATTTATTTTCCTGTAACATCCTTTATTTGTTCATGATTATTGTACACCATATATTATTACTAAGGATGTCGCAAGGTTATTATTCATTAGGTATAAATTTTGGCAGCATAACAGCTTGTAAACTGTGCTACCTAAACCTATAAATTGTCAAATCAACACTCTTAATAGGCAACCTCCACCTCCAATGCTCCATTAACATGCATAGCACTACTAAAATCATCCATCTCATCATCATAACATAATCGCATATCCATTACTTAAATATACTTTATGGCCTTTTCTCATGCATGATTTACCATTTATTCCTTGTTTATTTATCATTTGCCCCTAGCGATGACCGATGAAAATTCTCGAACCAAATATGCTGGATGTAACACCCAATATTTTTACCCAATAAACAAGTTGGATAACAAGTGATATCCCAATTTTATGATCCATAAACATGTAAACTATCATTAAACAAAAGAAGTCCTTCTCAACAAATCATTTAGTATCAATGGTTATTATAAATTTTCTAAAAGAAAATTTAGCAGTGTTTCCCTTAAATGACTCCAAAACCTCTTATGGAAGAAATAAAATAAAATAAGACTTCGATATCGACCCTGACCTCCCATCCAACTCAAATACAAATTCCATAGACAAGAATCTATCCCTTCCCTGTTTCCAATCAGTCAACCAATATCTTATTTGTTATTTAAGAAAACCTCCTAATCACAACCTTATAGTTATTGGCACATGACAGATATACCAAAATTAATTTCTAGTGATAAACTATATAGTATACATATAAAATTCAAACATATATACATACAAAGTCATAACCAAAAAAATCGTACAAAGGTCATCAATCCCTATGACATCGTGCATACACGCAGCATATAATAAAGTAACATTTTCTATGATATTTTCAAATCTCCATTTAACTTGTATAGGTATACAATTTTAATCAACAAACAACTTATTAGCTATTCGTCTAGTCTTATTTAATTAGTAAGTAACTCAATATGTATACACAATAGTATTTAAATTCCTATTAACATCACATGAATCATTTAATGCCATACAGTATATTATAATTAAGTTACTAAAATATATACACATACATTACTCCTTAATTTTGCAATAGCATTTACTATTATCCTTTTTATTCAAATATAACATTTACTGCATAAATTAATTTGATGGAGTTCGTCAAATTGCATGCACAGGACTAAGGTCCTATAGACCTATTTGGATTGGAGTGGTCAAAATCTGACACTGCACTCCAATCTTATATTCATTTGGATTGAAATAGTCAAAACCTGACATTGCACTCCAACCAGATGTAAAAAGAGATCGAAATTGGACACTGCTCTTTTTACACCAAATTATGAGGGGCCACAATCGAGCACTGCCCTCATTTGTATAAATTTGCAGTTTCTCATTAATTTTACATTTTAGATCACATTTGAAAAATCTTTTGGATTGGAGTGGTCAAAACCTAACACTGCACTCCAACCAAGTATAAAAAGAGGTCGAAACCCAACACTGCTCTTTTTACACCAAATCATGAGTGCCGATACCTAGTACTGCACTCACTCTACATATGTAGCTTTTATTTCATTTACAATATGAATTGCAATTAATCAAATACTCAACTAAATTTTCATCTGTACTAGTAACCGTAGCTATAGGTTAGAATATAACTCATAAACATGTTATCTTAACAAGCATGCATTTACAAGTCAGAAATTCATGATCACATTATTACTATTTGGTTTAGACTTGAGATGCCAATTCTCAAGCTTCCTACGTATCCCATCAAGGAAATCAGAACCACATAGTTCTACTTATGCACTTATCATGCTCCTGAGTATATAGACCAATCTAATTCACACAATCATCATTAAGGAATCATTTAACTCAAATTACACATTTAATTCCATAAATACTATTTAGAAATATGTTATCTTATTATAATCACAACTTCTTAAAGGGAAATGCGAAATGGCAAAATATAAACAAGCCAAAGGGCAATGCATTTTATTTAAACCAATTCTAGTCTATTAAATTTCACAAACCAAGCTAAGTAAATAATATGGAGTAGTTTGACTAAATAAAGTTTAACCAAGTAAATCTTGTAGTCTAATGATTTATCAAAGTTAAACTATTTCATTTCCTTTATATTAGTCACATGCCTAAGCCTTCAACAAAATTATACACTCAATTTTCCATGTTTCTCATTTAGATTATACAAGGTACATTCTAATTCTAAAGATGTGTATATCTTTCATAACTACGTATCCCAATTAGCTCCAAATGTACATATGTGTGAAAGTTATACGTATGATTCTAATTGCCTCAAATTAAAACTCCATCTGAACTCTCCATTAGCCATATTAACATTAACTAACTTGAAGAAAATTCAAATTACGCATAAATCTAGCTACCTGAGAACTAATGACTCTTTAGACACCAACCGAGTCCCATTTATTTTCAAGCATTCATTCCATGAATCCAATATTTTGCTTAATAACCCAATTATAAACAGTGGATAAAAGTAATAAATTTTAGTGCAAGCATATTATACAAGTCACTATTTGTAACACCCTACATACATTTATAATTCCCATATATTTTATAGAATCAATATACAGTCATTCACATATCATTCGCATATACATACACCAGTAGTCATAACACTATTTATTTATACAATAATAATTATAATTCTTAAATACCATACACTAATTACAAATCGAGTTGCTTCAGTTTATGCGATCCCAATCATCATTATGTACATACCCTTCGATATTCCTTCTTCATGTCCCTAAGTTTCCTGTTTCTGCTCGCAGTCAATTTATGTAAGTATATACTAATTAATACATATTTTACCTTAGTATTATTTATTGTCTATGTTAATATCATTATGCTTCATACCGAATTTTATATACTTATATTATTTCTAACTCAATCTCATCATAACATATTTAATTACTATTATAATACTAGAATTACATTTAATATTTTATAAATTGTCAAAATATCATTTTATCTTCCTTAGGATATAATTTGGCCTCACTCATTTTCCTCCCTCAATGTTTTATCTCTTTTAATTTTTGAGATTATTTCATGTTAATTAGTCATATTACATAGTTCTTTTTAATTAATTTCCATTATATCTTAATTTCCTTTAGTTACATAATATAAATTCAATAAAAAAAGTCAATGTTTAAATGAAATTAAGTGTAGTAAGAGTATCCACTAACCTTTTTATGGCCTAATTCCTCCATTTTTCCTTTCTTCTCCTTTCTCCTCCTTATCTTTCTCTTTTTCCTGGGATTTTCTTCCTTGGCCGAATATTTCATGGTGGATTTTCTTTAATTCACTTCTTCTCTTATGCAAAATAACCACATAAATACACTCTACCTATCATAATTTACCTATTAGAATCCTTGAATAAATTTAAAATCATTAAATACACATACTTAAATTTTGAGACATAATGTTTGATTCTTGATTTCTATCACTTTTTCCACTTATATTGAGCTCTTGAGACCATCATCAAATAAAAGAGGGGTTGGAATTTACTTAGTAAGGTTTAATTTGTTGGTATGGGGAGAGCGAATGGAGGAAAGTTCCTTAAATGGAAGAAAAAGGCCATGATGCCATGGAAGAAAAGAGAAGAACATGGATCTTAGAGAAAATTATGGAGAGTTACACATTTTTGGGATATTGATAGGACTGATTTGGGTTGGACTTGGTCTAACCAAGGCCTAAGCCCAATTTAATTATTTAGCCTATTTTTATGATCGAAAATTATTTCTCTCCTTTTTCATGCTCAATTTTACTTCCAATCAATTCCATCATTCTTAAAATAATAATTTATGCTTTCATATAAATTTTAGGCCAATCGGAATTCAGTTTCCATTCGATTTACCCAAGACAGTCCGGTAAGTAAAAATTCATCTTCACCGTAAAATTTATTTTTATACCAATATATTTTACATATAATTTCAAGTATAACTGGAAATTTTGGTAATTTTTAGAGATTATTTACTATTTTTAAATTTTTTACCAAAATCTTAATCAACCCTTTTTCTTAGTTCCTCGTCCATTTTTCTGAAATCAGTGTTTTAGTCGTCAAAATGCTTCAAAAATTTACCCTGCATGCACTGGAGTATTCAAGAGTATGTGGTTAAAATTTTGGTCAATTCCGACATCATTTCGATATACTTCTAACTTTGGTGGTCTATGCAGCCAATCCGAAACCCCAAAACTGCCAGAATATATAGTTTTCATCTTAAATAGTTTATTTAGGTTATTAATAATATATTTATGCCATTGGAATAATTTTTGAAAGTCGGTACACTCATTCAGAGTCCGATCAAACTTTTGGTCAACTCTTTTTACAGTACCAAGTAAAAACTTCTATGTCCCGTTTAAAGGTCAATCTAAGCTCGTTTTCTTCTCAAATTGTACCACCAAACTCCATTTAACACCTACTTTTATAAGTTAATATTAGGTCAAATTGCCCATCGGGTCACTTATCCTTAGATTTTCCTAGTCCAATCTTATTTAACCTTTACACATTTTCTAATTTTTTTATCTTAATCAACTTTGATTATTTCAACATTTATTCTAGGATAATTATTAATGCTCGACTTCATACCATACATGACAGATTCAAAATTTGGAGCGTTATACTTTTTTACCAACTACCAAACTGTATATGTTGTCGTTTCTAGAAACAAAATTTAACTAAATGCTTTAATTCATAAGGCCATAAACGGCAAAATCCAAATTTAACAAAATTTAACCTCATGCATGTAAATGCATTTTAATTGCTTATATAAGGCAGAAAATGCAACTCCGATAATAGTGCAACCTACTTAGCTTAAGCCATTTCCTTTAGATCATGTCTTTAATTAAATTTCAAAAATTCTTATTTGTAGTTAATCCGTTTGAGCACTTAACAATGGTTATTTACCTAATGTTATAGCTATAAGGTTCACAACACATATTGTACTATAACAATTTAACATATTTAGGATTTCATTTCTGTTCTATTAACATCATTAAAAAAAACTCTGATATATCTCGTTTTCAAGTTAATCTCTATTTTTCCTAAGCTAATTTAAACATGGTTATAGCCATTCCTAGTTCAACATAATACATAAAAATTAAGTATAAGTAAATTTAGTAGATCACTTACTACTATGACATCATATTCCTTCAAATTCAGTTCAAATCCAGAAGGTTAACATTTTGTCCATCGGTCACTGATGGTTGGAGTCTCATCAGAGATGCTTTGTTACTACCGGAATGAAGCCCAAACCATTAGGGATCTCTTAAAAATGATCACACGCTCTTATACTCTAAAGTTTGGCCGAATCATCGTTTAAAGACTTTGGCTCACATATTCGATCTACTCATCGCCGGTAAGTGAGGATAATCGATAGGCATAGGAAGAAGCATTTGATCGCTAGGAATCCAATGGTGGTGCTCGTGTTGCCATCCCATACCTGATTTTGCCAAAAAATGGCCCTGAAGCTCTTGGTAGGAGAGATAAAGAGGAACTAGCAAATGAAAAAGGGAGAATGGAGCAAGGAAAAAGAAATGATGGTGTGGCTAATGGTTGTTGTAGGGAAACGTTAGCTGCGAAGAATCATCCACGGCGAAGGATGATAGCGGCTGCCTGAAATCCATCGAATTGACTCCGCCTCCTCTTCTATCTCCCTTTTTCTTCTTTTTTTCAGTTGTATTAGGATTACTAATATATCTACTCATCAGATAAAAAATGTTATCACTATTTATTTGTTATTAAAAATAAATTAAAGAACTCTAAGTAAATTTGATGTATTTTCTTAGTAAAACTTCAAAATAAATTTGAAATCACTTTTTGTATGTTTAATATATCTTTATGTCTCTAAATTTGCATTTTTGTTCCTTTAGACTTTTATCCCTGCTAACTCGAATCAAAAGTACTATTCATAAATTAGAAAATATTATTAGGCAACTCAAGTTTGGGGCGTTACATTTACTTTATTCTATTTTTCATGTGTGGAGCTCTTGATAGGGCCCCCTCGGGTATTGCTTTCTCCTTAAGTAGTGTTTCCTTAAGTCGTTACCTTTTATTTTCTTTGACTTTTGATTGAGTGTTTTTTAATAAAGAGGTAAAGGTGACTTATGGATATCCAATATGTCCAAGTAAAGATAAGATTGACCGGGTTAGCCTTATCTTTATTTTTCTCGTGTTCTGCTATGGTCCTTATGTGAATGCTTCGAGCGAGGTTATCAGGACAAAGGTCTTTTTGCCTTTTTATTTGCAAGCTTGTTGACCGGTGTCTAGCAAGTATACTAGATCGGCTAGTAATATAGGAAAATATAGATTAAGATCACAAATATCGTACATAAAGGAACATGGATTGCTAAGGATAATATCTATATGTGAATTAAATCAATCTGAGATTGTTTCCCAAATATTTTCGATTTAAAAGCAAAAATTAAATAAAATAAATAATGAAATAAAATTAAAATTAAAATTAAACTAACATAAATTAAAAACAAAATAATAACTGAAATTCTCTTGTTAAAGGAACCATCCACCTTAACTTTCTTTGGAATGATTTAATTTCAATAGGAATACCAGTGATTATGGAAAAACTAGTAATAAAGCCAGATATCTTTATTAAAGTATATCATTCTTAAAATTAAACTCATAGACAAATATAATACTTAGTATGAAAATCTAGTTTTAACTTCTTAAATATTCATTGAACTCTTTTGCAAGTAATTCAACTCCAATTTATTCTTAGTTCTTCCTCTCTTAGTATTAATCAATAAAATTAACACATAATTATCTCATATTTTAGATAATAATCATGTATAAACATTAAAGAGTTAACCCAAAAACATGCAAATCATTAACTATGTCAAAACCAATTTTTAGTTATTTACTCAATAAACCAATAATCAATCTTAACACAATCAAAGATCAGAATATGTTTAAAACCAAAAAATAATTAACCGATATTGAAATTAAGCTCAAATAAAGTTATAACAATGAAAATATAAGATTTCAAGAATCCATTAACAAAAGAAAAAAAATACTTCATAAACATGTTTAAAAACTAAAACAAAATTAAAAAACTAAAACAAAATTGAAAAGAAAAATATTGAATAAAAACGAAAAAACTAGAAAACAACGTAAAACTAAAAACTAATGAATTCTACTAGCTCTTGATTCTTGTAATTGATTCTTCTAAATTAATGAATGATCTTTGGTGTTTGAGTCTTCTATTTATAGGCAAAATCAATGGTAGAATCCTTCTAAACTTCCAGAATTAAAGTAGGAAGTAAATTCTTTTTAATCGGAAAATTAGAAAATCCTTCGCTGTATGGGAAACAAAACACGTGACCACTTGATTTTCTTCTTGCAAACATGCACTGCCATGTATCCTTTATTTTGGGATACACGGCCACTTGATTTCCTTTGATATGATTCACACGGCCACTTGAACTTCTTCCAACAACATTGATATATGGCCACTTATTTTTCCAACCTATGCATCACACGACCACTTATCTCCAAATCTTTAATGCACAACCAATCATCACTTTAGGCAAACCAACACATACGGCCAAGTATGGAAAAACTAGTAAGATACTTGGCCACTCATTCACATACACAAGGAAACACATGGCCACTTAAGGAGGAAACCCTTCAATGCACGACCAATTATGGAAGAACACCAATAAACACACGGCCAAGCATTGAGTTACTGGACTTTACATCTATTTCCTTGCATGAATTTCTCAAATTCACAGTTTTGGCCCAAATATTCTTGCTTTTTTGCAATTAAGTCATTTTTCTTGCAAAATAATCCTGAAAAACACCAAAATTTACAATTAACTCCAAAAATATAAAATTAATCAATTAAACTCAAATTCAACCTAATTAACACAAAATTCACTCAATTAAACACCTAAAAATATATTAAAAATGTCATATAAATCACCATTATCACTGGTCTGTTATGGTTGTCTTTTGTATGCCTATCAGATTCTTCAGCAGACTATTTTTTGCTCATGAATGAAACTTCTCTTTGAAGCTTTTCTTAGCTTCATGCGGAGTATATCTCAATGCTGCAAGGTCCTCTGGAAGGCCGTTGTTAGTTCTGGCTGAGCATTTGGCTTTTGGTTTAGAGCATTTATTTTTTTTACTTTTTTACGTTCGACTTGATCGGAATGTAATCTCTGGAGCTTTTGTTTGGCCAATTTGGTCATTTGATGCTCTTCTAGGCTGCTATCATTTTATCTTTCCTGACCTTTATTTATTAAAGTTTTCCTTGAAAAGGTTGAGCCGACTATAGGTGACTGATCTATCTGAATAAGGCTAGGACATTTAATGATTTAGGTAAGACAAATCGGACTAGTCCTTTATTATTTTGCCTTGCTTTCATCTAATATTTCAACATAGGTGCTTTTAAAAATAGGTCCTTTTTGGTCCCTCTTAGTCACTTTTGATTGGTTTCTTCCCCTGGCAATTCTTAGCTTGAGGCTTACTTTCGAGCTTTTACTATTTATGCCTAAAGCATGATTCGGTGCCACGGGTGCTTCTAGAAGGTTGAGCACTCAAATTTTATTATTCTAACTTTTCTAGTTTGATGCCCTTTTATTTTTTTCAACCTTTGTCAGATCTTTCAGCAGTAAAAAGGGGATGCCTCTGAGTATTGTAGCTTTGTGAAGTACTCGAAGATATTCGATCGAGGTAGTCTTGTATTGAAATTCCTTGTGGGATGATTATAATGGGTTTAAAATATTTGAGATAGAATCGACATTCCTCGCAAGGGAATCTTGGCATAGACTATACGTTTTACTATTCCTTTTTAAGTAGCTTTTGTCTTTTTTCTTCTTTCTTCTTAAAGGGCATTTTTTCTGATAGTGTACCAATCGGATGTTAGGATTTCAAGGTGTATATTGAAGATTAGCTTGGCCGATTTTAGTTGTCAATTCTTCTTACTTAGATCTTGACTCATCTTTTTTTTTGGTGCTGAGATGATCGGGTTTTCATGATGAAAGAATTGTTTTGATGTTGTTTGTTATTTCGATCGGAGCAAGCTGAGTTGATTATTTGACTGTTAAGGTTACCCCTTTATTTTTTCTTCTTTATTGAAGTGCTTTTTGTTCAGGTCAATATAAGTACTTGACTCATTCAAGCTTTCCTTAAGTGCTTTAATAGTTGTGATCCTTAATGACACTACTTCATGGGGGGAAATATCGACTGCTTTTAATTAATGTCGCTTCATTTTTCGCACATTTATGGCAGCAATTTTATTATTTTTTAATTTTGATGCTTCAATTTTAGCTCCATATTTGTTGGAAATTGCCATATGGCAGTTTTTATTAATACTTCAAAGTGGTTTTTCCTAGGATTCCTATAAATAGGCTTATCCCTTACGCTTTCCTGAAATGCCTTTTTTTGAGGATTTTTCACCTTTTCTTCTTTTATGAAGCCACCTGATTATTTCAGACCTTCTGTATCTTCGACCCTTTTCTATTTTAGGAAGATTAATAAATTATTGGATTTTTCTCTAGCTTTGTATCACCTGCCACAGCAGGTGATATAGTCTATACCTTCGTCGCTTCTTTCAACTTTTTCTCCTAAAGTCGTGGCCACACTTCCTTCATTTTTTAGGTTTTGAGGTGCCACAAGTGGGAGATATTTGCAAAGTTGCGAAGGCTAATAAGAGGTGGTCTTGTAGTAGCAAATTGTAGATATAGTGATGTATCTTTTAAAGAATTTTCTTTTAATGTGTCTTGTACCTTAGAAATAAGATTCTCAATTTCCAATTTTGCTGTGTTATTTTGCTTTTCTTTATGCTGTTATTGTGTAGATATTTTACTTGCCACTCTTTATTGGATAATTTCTGCCTATATTTTTATTTAGTTTCTTTTCTCGATCGAATAATGGAGATCTAAATGATAAGTTTAGCGATGATTTCCTTGACTAATTCACTAGCTTTTCGATCGGGAAATGACTACTTTGATCAATGGGATAAGTACCAGATGACATGATTTACAAATTGAGGTGATAATCGTGTACTAAGTCTTTAACCAATTTCATTAATTAGTTTTGAATTTGTGATCATTCACCTCTATTTATGACAACAATGATTCGAACATCAATATTTCAATTTATAATAACTTATTCGTTGATCTTTTGATTAAGATTACATTTAAGATCGAAATTTATATCGATTAAATAGAGATTTTTTATAGATCGATATGTGATTGGGATTCATCATTTATTCAGCTATCCTTGATCGAAAGTACATCAATTGAGGAGCTCTAACTTCGTTAGCCTTTTGATCGGGATTTATTGTCTTTTATTGGCTTTTCTATGGCATGTTGATATAAATCCCAAATCTCATGGAATCGAGAAAGTTTGAGTCATGACTCTTCATTTTTCATGTGGAAGAGGTCACCTCTAATAGCAGGATAAGATATTTTTAGGACCTTTTTCACCTTTTTATCATATTTTCCTTTTTCCTATCTGATGCCTTTTTTGGACGGGTACGGTGAACCAGTTGTCTTCATCCATAGGATGAGGCTTTATAGTATGTCGTGCTTTTTCCCCTACCTTGTCCGTTTTTGAAGCAAAGTGGGAGGTTGTCTTACTATTCCTCCCCATTTTATTTCTGCTGAAGAGGTTGTGAAAGTTTCGGGTAATGGACATGCATTATCTTGAAGGAGGAGTATTTCATTTTCCTTCAAACTTGGTGCACACTTTTTCGTTCTTCCTCATATTTAGATTTTCTTTTTCTCCAATTCAACTTCCTTCAAATGGGAAGTATAAGGTTCTTGACTTTTTCGATCTATTTTAAAGGGTAGTCCGAAAGTGTAGAGAGTCTTGCTCAACCACATCTTTCTTGATGCCATTCTGATTGGATTTTCCCTTTCTTAGCTCTTTTTTTTTGCCTTTTGAGCTTTAAGAGGTGGGTGTTGCAAGAGGCAAAAACATCAGCACTCAAAGCTCGGGTTAACAGGCCTTCCTATCGGTTTACTTGTGCACAAAGATGAAGGGGCGAGGCCCCTATCTTTCTTTGCATATCTTTTGATGAGGGAATTGTAAAGTTAGAAGCGCCCGTGAGTGACATTGTGGGAAGATAACGTTTTGTCCTCTTTTAGCTCTGATGTCAGTTATTTCATCTTCCTTCAGCCTTGAGGTTTTTCCACCTCGATTTTTTTAATGCCATTAGGTGCTTCTTTATATAGTCTCAAAGATTTTCATGGAGTTTTATGCTCTGATCATTTCAATATAGCGGTGAGCTCGTGGTTACGTTAATAGCATGAGAATCAAAGATCTTTAACTCATCCATAGGCTTTTATAAAAGCACCAAATGATAAATCTTTAGATTTTATAAAGGGGGACTTGTGTATGGTGAGTGAGAAAGGTTATGCCTTAGGTAGGGGTGAGCAAATTTTGGTTCAAATCGAAAAACCGACCAATTTTTTTAATTTAGATTGATTTTTTGATTTTTTGGTTCAATTTCGATTTTAAATGTTAGAAATTTTCATTTTTTGGTTCGTTTTGGTTTTTGAAGAAAAAACGCAAAAAAAATTGAATCGAACCAAAATTTTATATAATATATAATTTTTTGGATTTTTTAATTGAATAATTATTTTGTACATGTAAATTTTTTTTGAGTTATAAATTACATGAGTACATTTATCAATTATTAATATCTATTTTTAGGTGATAATTTGAAATTTTGATTATTAAATTGAAATCAATTAAATGAAAAAATTTATTTAACGGTTTTGTTGTATTATTTATTATATATTTTGGGATTGTATCTTTAATTTGAACTTTTATTTTGTACAATTTAGATGTTTTTACTTTAATATATTATAATTTATAATTTTTAGACATAATTTTTTTTATTTTTTCAAAAAATAGTTTTAATTTTCGATTTTACGGTTAACTAAATCAAATCGACCAAAAATTTTGGTTCGGTTTGAGTGCGATTATTCTATAAATTCGATTCGATTAATTAAATCTTAAAAGCTCAATTTTTTATTATTTCAATTTGGTTCTGTTATTGAACCGAACCGATTGTTGCACACCTCTAGCCTTAGGTTTGTACATTTTTTAGAGGTAAGGTTGATTGAATTTGATAAGAATTAAATCTTGCAAAAAAAAAGATTTGCCCTGTCAGACCGGGCTTGAACACTCCTATGATTAAGCCATTTTCAAAATTTTTAGAGGAAGTTATACAGGACATGTAAAAATTATTGTTTATGTGTTTTGGAAAAGAACCCGGTATTTATAGTGGTGAAAATATCCACTTGAGAGGCCTATTTTAGTATCAGAGTAGGCAAGTAGCAACGTAATATTTGATAAGCGGCAGATGGGATAATAACATATTTTAGAAATTTCTAATGGGATGAGACTATTTTGGCTGATTATATTGTCCCATTGTGTGGACTTTAGGTGTGTCTCTGGCAGTGTGCATGAGGCTGTGAGATGCTGGGTTTTAACCAATTCAGATCTTCTTTGATGTTGGTCTATTTATTAAGGAAAATTGAGTATTATTAATATGAATAGACTAATTTGTTTTTGTTGATTGATTAATTTGATTTTTTATTTTATGAACTTTTTAGGATAGCCATTTCAATGTTTGGCTATTTAAAAAATTACCAAACACAACTAATCAATCAATTCATATTTATTTTTTAATATATACATTAATTATTTTAAATATAATTTTTTATCTCATATTAATAAACATATAAAAATATTTTTATATTTAAATAACAAAAAAATATATGTAGTTAAAAATGAATAATAATTATAATTTGAAAAATGAAAAATTAGCATTATATAGCATGTTATTGTTTATTTCAGAATTTATTTAGTATTATATTTGTATTTTATTTTGAAATTTATTTGATATTATGTTTGGTTTAAAATGTTTATTTTTATAATGTGAACAATTGAAATAAATTTTACAATTTATATAATTTATTACATTTACATGTTAGAAAAAATTTTAATTGTTAATCAATAAAAATTGAAATTAATAAAGTAGTTAACTAAAATTATTGGATTAATTAATAGTTAATAATTTTAAAATTTTGATTGCAATGCATTAGTTAATCCACTAGTTAAACTGTCCATATAAAGGTAGCAAATGGGTGGATTGGGTGAATTTAGGTTGGAGCATAAACGAGTGGGTTATAAATGGACCAAAAGATATGAATTATAAATGGACCAATATCCAAATGGGTTGGACAGATTTGAGCAAACCCATGGATTTAATACATGTTAGTTCGTTTCTCATTAGTTCATTCATACTTATTTTATTTTTCCACCAAAATTATCATAAAATTTTTTAAATATTATAATTAAGATATTTTTAAAATATCGAGTTAATCGAAATTTGTGTCAATAGGTATCAGGGACCGAAACATTTTTAGCTGATCCAAAAATCCTAAATTTTAAAAGTATCAAAAATTTTAATTTTTACTTTTGGAAATTAATATTCATTATTCTAAAATATTTCATATTTTAATGGCATGAACATTGGGTTAGCTGTGAACAGTATTTTTCAACAGTAAATAGTGAATTCAAACTGAAAAGTACACCCAGAGGCAAAAATTATTTTATTATACCATCAAAAAATATAGATCACGGTAGTCTGGGGTTAAAATTTAAATTAAAATTGAGATCAAATAGGCCTTCAAAAATAAAAAAATATGAATAAGATAGCGAGTCAATTCTATTATAGAAAATCTGAATTAAAATTGCATGAATTTTTAAAGATGGCAAACGAACTCCGAAAATTACCAAAATTTTTAGATTTTCCTTAAATTTTGTGTAGAATATTTTGGTAATAAAAATTAATTTTTTTGATAACACTGGTATTTTTAAATCGGACTAATTTAATAGAACCGAATCAAAAACGGACTTCAATTGAGCCGAAAATTTGTATACAACCTATTTTGATGTGATAAGAATGATAAAATCAAAATTGAAGTGATTTAAAGTTGGAAAATGAGAGAAATTAATTAGAGCTCTTAATGGACCAAAAATGCGCTTTTGGTCTAATTGGGCTAGGTCCATCCAAATGGCCCAAGTTTTGGCCCATGGAGAGAAGTATATAAGCTGAAAAAATCTAAGAAACCACCAGAAATTTCCAGCTCTCCTCCTCATCTCCTTGTGACTGAATTCCTTTTAGCTTCCCTCTCTCCCTAATTTCTTCTAATTCACTCAAAATTCACACTTTAATCCAACATAAGAAAGCTAGCTCTATTCCTTTAGAGTAATATTGAACCTTATACCATTTGATTTGAGCAAAAAAATAAAGATAAAATAAGGATGGAAAGCTTAGATATCAAAAGATGACATGGGAGATTTATGATTTTAATTTGGTTTTAAGGTGTATAATAATAAATTAAGGAGCATAGAATTCATCTATGTCATTATTTTGGGAATTTGAGATCAAATTACTAGGGTTACTTAAGCTTGAATTTTTGGCTATGGTAGGGAATTAAGAAGAAAATCAATTTGCCCAGGCTTAAGGCAAAGGAAATAAAGTCTAAGGAAGGCAAAGTACAAGGAAAGAGGTAAATGATTATGGAATTTATTAATTTTCCTTTAATAGAATGAATTTTCATTATGTAACTTAAGGAAAAATTGAAAAAAAATGTAGGTAAATTGAAATTGGCTTTAGATTAATGTAATTAGACTTTAATTATAGCTATTAGAATGCTTAAATTAAATTAAAAGAATTTATATGGTAGAAATTCTAGGGTGGCTGAATTATGCCCTAAAGGAAATTTATTTGTATTTTGTGTATTTTTTATAAATAATGGTGCAAAAAATGAACCTAAAAATGATAAACGATGTCCATAAATTTTAAGGAAATTTATGAAATTTATTTGAGAATTTTTAAGTTGAGTACATGTGTAGGTATAAAAGTGTATATGATGAATTATTGTGAAATAATTCATAAAATTAGTGAAAAATGATAATAATTGTGAAATAAAACACATGAATTTTTGTGTAATTTATATGAATTATTAGAATATTTTTGAAATAATTAATTGATTATATATTAGTGAAAAAGAGAAATTTTCGGGAAATAATGTACAAAATGAGTAAAGAATGTGCTTATATATTTTTATGGAAATTATAGAATTTATTTGAATATTTTTGAAGAAATATTTAAATATGTACCAAAATAAAGTTGTGGAATTATTGAGTTATAATATCTAATTTTTGTAAAAAATAATGAATTATATTGATATAATTAATAAATTATCCAAAATTAATCAAAAGAGTGACTGTCTAATTTATTAGAATAAAAAGACCATACAAAGTATAGTGAGTAATATGACCGTATTGAATTATTGCAAAATAAGTCATAATTCGAACATAAAAGGGTGAATTATCGTAAAATAATTCACAAACCACATAAAAGTATTGCATATTTCAAACAACTGAAATTTCAGACAGAAAAAGTAAGAAAAATTGTTAAAAGTCAAAAAAATAAAATGAACGTAAAGTTAAAATATTGAATTATTAAGAAATGATTCATAAACTATCAAGAAACGGTGAATTATAATGATATAATTCACAGAGTGTGTAAAAAGTATTGAAAGAATAATGGGCTAAAGTAGTGAACTAAAAAGACTCTGAAAAAAGATAATATGTAAAGTAACCTTGGTGAATTATGATGACATAATTCATGAACTGTATAAAAAATACTGAAAAAAAGTTATTGAATAGTCAAAAGTGTTGAAATAGAAATTTAATGATAAAGTGTAATATGTAAAGTGATAGTGGTGAATTATGATGTCATAATTCACAAACTGTGTATGAGATATTGAAAAAATGAATGAAAGGAAAAAAGTCCTGAAATAGTCAAAAGTACTGAAAAAACTAATTGACAAAATGTACTGATTAAAAAGGTATTTGTAATTGTTTAAAAAAATTGAAAAATATTTTGGAAATAAGTAATTTTGCCCTTAGCAATAGTCAGACAATAAAAGTCTTACTTAGAATATAATTGGCCAGTCATAGGGACACCCTATAATGCGGTGCAAGTCATGACGACTTGCTTTACTATGGTAGGATCTTTGATCTCTATAGTATTTATCTGTATTGATTTAATATCTGCTCTATGAGACTTGATCCTTTAGGATCATTTCTCAATTTATCTGTATGTGATCCTGTGGGATCCACATCTCGTATATCCTATATGAGAGTTTATGTCGTATTGTACTAGGGGCATGTTGATACAAATAAATCAAAATTTCAAAAAGTAAGCTAAAAGTAAAAGTTAAAAATGAAAAAAAGAACTTAATTAAAAGAAATGAAAAGTTTTAGGGTAAGATTGTAAATTTTTCAAAAAATGTACTTAATAAGCAAAAATGAAAGAAAAATATTTTATAAGGGTAAAATGGTAAATTAACGATTAAACATCCCAAAAATAAGCTTTTATAAAGAAAAAAGATTAAAACGTAATTTTACAAGAAAAAATCAAAGTAAGGACCAATTGGTATTTTTTATACCAATTACTGCTTTGAAACGGAAAAATTTGAAAAATGGTATCAATTTTGCATTTAAAGTTTAAAAATGGCAATACCGTAATTAATTGAGAAATTAATGACAAAAAATGAAATTCTATAAGTCAAAATCTCCTGAATAGTAGAAACGAGCAAATGAATGAGCATTTTTGCAATTGAAAATGAAAAAGTGGCAATTTTGCAATAAATGGGCAAAAGGGACCTTTTTGTAGAAAAAGAAAGAAATTAATGACTTATTTGCAAAATATTTCAAAATAATTGTATTACTTTGCATTAAATGTTAAAAGCATTGATATTTGTAATTGGACAAATAGTAAAAAAAAGGGTGAAAGTGAAATCAAAGGTACCAATGGCAAAACCGTATTAAAATATAAAAGAATAATTCTTTAATTAAGTGAAAAATCGAGATGTAATTGAAAGTTTCCATAATGGTGGCAATTAATAGGGTAAATGCCAAATAGTATAATAATTGTACTGGACTGTTTAAATAATAAATTATACTTAAAAAATTAAAGTGAAGCCCAATAACTTGCTATATATACTAAAAATTAAGTAAAAAGTAAAAGGAAGAAAAATAATGTCAATTTTGTAATTGAATAGCAAAAAAAGAGTATTTTAAAGTAAATTAAAAAGTTTAGAATCAAAGTAAAAAGTTTGCCAAATTTTTTGGTAATAAATTGAAAATACTTTCAAAACGATTAAAAATGACTTTTAATAAGACTAACACAAGATTTTCGCATAAATTATGTAATTATGCTTAATTGAAAAATTTTTAGATTAACAGTCACCACTAAATATATCTAGTGTTCAGCACGTATTGTTTACTGCGTACAGATTCTGAAGAGTGGCGAAAACATAATACACAGTGGAGCAAGGTAAGAAGAAAAGCGATAGTCATAAATTAAGTTTGTATTATGGTATGTATATACTTAGATATTAATAGTAAAAGATTGGACTATATTTGAACTACTATTGGTTATAATAAAATATATTGTTATATTTGTCGATGTGTGATTGCCAGCAAGTGTTTCAGAATGGATATGTTTGGCATGTGAATGAGTATTTGGAATATATATTGTTGTTTGTTATAAACTGTTGTACTTCTGCGAGGCTGTGTTTTTGTTTGGTTTTTCAGGAGGCTATTAAGTATATAGCCGTTATTCTGCCGAATTTTTGAGGTAATGAATTGCTTGTCTTAAAATTTTTATTTTTGACTTATCGCTTAATTCTGTATCGAAAAAACTATTCAGATGAGAGTGTTACACATATAATCGGAATAATTTTTGGAAATCTGTGGAATATTTTCAATCTGGTCAAAGTTAGTTTGACCTTTTTTCGGTCCCATGATTTATTTTTATTTTTTATTTTTAGAGGACTATTTGATCTCAATTTTAGCTTAAATTATACCACCGAAATCGTCATGAAATGTACTTTCTAATGACGATATAATTTTTTTTGGATCTCGATGGGCCCGAGATAGTATTATTTACCTTTGGTATCACTATTCACCATCGAAAAATACTATTTATGCTGATAGTGGTTACAGTGCATTACAGGTAATGATGGTGGAAGGAATAGACGATTTTGAGAGAGAGGGGGAAGAACTAGACTGAGTGAACGAGGTTTATTGAGCCTAAATGGATTGCATGTAACTTAGATATAGATTAACTTATTACACTTACTTTTTTAATGAAATTGAAACTTTTATACAACAAAGTGATACAAAAAATAGTGGAATAAAAAATATTGATTCAAATATGTTGGATAGCCTAAATTGATTGGATGACCTAGTTGGATCATATTGTGGTCAGATGTAGATCAACTTATTTGATATATTTTTTTTAATGAAATTAATACTGTTATATATTAACGTGATACAAAAAAATACTGCATTGGATATTGCAAATGAGTAGGATGACCCATATAAATCGTATTGTGGTCCAAATGAATAGTATGTAGCCCAGATGTGGATCAATCAATTTGATCAATATTTTAATAAAATTAACCCTCAATATAATGTAATATTAAAATTACTGCAGCAAAAAAATATGATAATCCAAACGGATCATTTTGGAATTGGCTCAATGAGCATCATAGCTAGATCCATTAGTCATTTTATAGGAGGCCCATTGGGTATCATAAGAAAGATCCAAATGGATCACATATTTAATGGGTCATTTTTTGGTTGGTCCAATGGATATTTTTTTAGGTTGAATTGGATTTGAATTATTTTTTTTACGGGTTTGGCCGAAATTTTGGGTTTAGGCCAATTTTGCTAGCCCTATGTCCATATATACCCTCAATTGAAAATTCAGCCTACTCACTATTTTATTCCATGCAAAGTAGGGAATGGAAGTAAATAGAGTGAGGTTTAATGCATATATAGACACCTCAATTTTATTTTATAATATATTTAAATATTATATTTAATAATTGTAAACTGATAATTTACACTTATTAATTTTGTAAATAAATATACAAACTTAAATTTAAAAAAATTGGAGCACGTGACATTAAAGTATATTGATGTGATATCTTATAACATTAAGATTAAAATCTACTACAATTAATAAAAAAATCAACTTATTAAATTTTTTAAATTTCTTCAATTCATATATTTATCATTACAGTTTTCATATTTTATAAATATGGTGAAATGTCACATATTTTATTTTTTTTAAAAATAATGTGAATTTGCAATACTATATATATATATATATATATATATTAAGTTGTAGATTTAATAATGAGAAAAATAAAAAAAAATTAAAAATTGTTACATATCAATAGAAGAAGTTGAAAATGTAAATTTAATATTAAAATTAGTTGAAATTTAATATATAAGTTTTTAAGTGGTGTAGTTTGACTTAAAATTTTTTTATTTGTATTTATTAAAATATTTTAATTATATTTATTTATTTTATAAATTTTAATACAAATATTCTATTATGTAAGATATGTGTGTGTGTGATTTTGAAATATTTTTTATAGCATGATAAGTGTTGGTTAATTAAATTGAGATTGGTAATTTCGGAAAAAAAAATATATATTTGGTGATCATATTATATATTTTATTAATTTTTTTTGAAAAAATGGAATATTTTTATACGTTATTGTTTAATACTATAAAAAATTAAAAGTTACAAAATTATTTAAATTTTTTGAAAAATTTATATCGAATTATTTAAATTATCCTAAATTTTAAAAACAATCATAAAATTAAAAACAGTACTAAAACTATTTTTAGTATGTACCATACCAAAATATGTGGACCCATTAATATGAGTCTGACCATCAAACATTTCTTTTATCAATTTTTTTTGTTTATATTTGATAAAAATTGTGACTGATTTTTTAATATTTAAATTATGTTCCTCAAATTTATCGTCCTTTATTTGCATAACAGAATTATTGTGGATTTTTCTTTTGTTCAACACATTATTACTGTCAACAGTAAAATCGGGAGGCAGAAAGAACATTCTTTTGAAAAAAAAAACACGAAGGAGAACATTCTAGAAAATTTGAGGCAATGCTGATGGTAATAAGAAGACAGAAAATTCAAATTGGTTTCTTTTATTGTTGACACCCTTCTGAAGCTATTTGTTCAGCTGTTGAAGCTCTTCTTCTTCGTTAAGATCAAGATCTGTATGGTGTATACTATTCTTTTTAATCAAATCTTTCATTTTAATTCATTTCAGCGCTTTGAGATGACAGAACCGAAGAGGATGTCAGGAGGTATTCTGTTGAATTTTCTGGCGTACGACGAGGAAACGACGCCGTCTTCTCCGTCGAATTCGCTGAAGCCTCCTCCTCGAAGATCGAGACGGCGTCTGCTTGCGGAGCCTAAAACTCCTATATCTGCTGAAGACATTGAAGCAAAGCTCAGAGAAGCCGATCTCCGTAGACAGGTGTGTATATATGTGGCCTTTTCCTTTTGTCCATCTTCTTGAATTCCTAAATTGATTTTCCAGTGATTTTATGAACGTCGATTGCTTGCTTAGAAAATTGTTTTCGTCATTTAATTGTGCAGCAATTCTATGAATTCCTGGCAAGCAAAGCTAAGCATAAGTCAAGAAGTCCTCAGCAACTTGAAGCAAGAGTAAACACTGCTGAGCAGAAACGGTAACTAAAAGTTTTTTTTGTCGGTAGATATTGGATTTTCAATCTTTTATATTGCATTTAAGAGAGTGTAATAATAATAATAATAATAATAATAATAATAATAATAATAAAAATAATAATAAAAAAATTGGAGAGCGCAAAGGCTTTAATAGTCAGGCCAGTTGCTATTTTTGCGAGTTTAGTGGCAGTTATGGATCTATAGGTTCTTAAGTTTTGTTTCTATATGCTGTACTTATGTTGGTGGGTTATTTCTATTCTGTCCCTGCTTCAAATTTCGGGAACTATATGGCTATGGCGTTTTCTTATATTAGCAAAAAGAGTTTCATGAGAGAAGGTATATCAACCAACGTGTTAATGATGCTTTGACTGTTGATCTTGAATATAGCCACATTGCTTTAGCTGATGCGGCTTTGAATCTTATTTACACACTGCTGGAAATGATTAAATGGGTACTTGTTTATGCTAGGTCTGGATATAGTCAACAAGAGATTGAGAAAAAACAGATGAAGGGCCAAATAGAATATCAGCTCAAAAGGGTATGTTAGTTTTTGCAGTTTATCTTCCATGAAAAGTTATTATTCTTGTGATATTTTCTACAGTTTTCTTCTTTTCATAAGATTTTTATTTTATTATCTGTAGGCTAAGAGAAAAAGGAAAGAGTATCTGAGGCGGAGGAGAAACTTGGACATTCATCTGCCTGCTAACTCAACACTGGTGGATGAAGAGTATTTTTCCAGAAAGATAGCAAGGTAAACATGCAGTGCATTATCTTTTCTTCTTTTTCGCATGGGGCAGGGGATATTTGTCACAGACCTTCCCTATTGTGCTGCAACTTTGGTGGTGAAATCATTTTAGGCAGCCATTTACTATATATATTGCTGCACATTTGAATGTACCATATGAATTCTAGAATAGAGTCATATGGAATATAGGTGACTGTGAGATAGATGAGCTTAGCGGGAGTGAGTATAGGGGGTCAAAAAAAGTTTTATACAATTCTGGAATAGGATCACATTGTCAATTGGGAAGATCTCTGTAGATCTTTTGCTCTCATATCCCATTTGCTTTTGATTTTTGTGGGATAATTAAACAGGTACTGGAGGCGCTTTGCGAAGTTGAGGAAAACTACTCTGTCCTTGGCAAAAGCTTATGCATCTCTAAAGATAAATGAAGAATCTGTTAAATCAATGCCATTTGATCAGATTGCTCTCTCTATCAAGTCAGCAAAAACTGTCAATTCTACAAAAGCTTTAGTTGACCGTCTAGAGTCTCGCCTCAAACTCTCGCTGGCAGCAAGGGGTAGAGATATGGCCAATATTGATCACCTTCTTCAGCGTCTTGCTTTACCACATTCTAAGGTAAATTTTAGCAATACTACCCGAGAAGGAAGAACTGCCAAGAGTGCAAAAGAGGAAGCCAATATCCCAGCAAAACTTTCTAGGTATCCAGTCAGAGTTCTGCTTTGCGCTTATATGATAGTGGGACATCCGGATGTGGTACTCAATGGGCAGCATGATTCTGAGATTGCGCTGGCTGAATCTGCAGTTAATTTTATTAGAGAGTTTGAGTTGTTGATCAAAAGAATAACAGATGGCCCTATTCAAACTTCTCAAGGGGCAATCGCCTCCATGATTTTAAATAGAACGACTATTAGATCTCAGCTGGAAGCTTATGACAAAGCATGGTGCTTATACCTGCATAATTTTGTTTTGTGGAAGTTAAAGGATGCTGAACTGCTAGGGGAGGATTTGGTGAAAGCAGTTTGCCAGCTTGAACTCTCTTTGATGCAAACTAGTAAGCTGATTTTGGCAGACAATGGAGGTCTTTGTGATGACATGGAGACTATCAAACGGCAGGTAAAATACTTTGGATTTCCCATTACTTAAAACCTTTACTTTCAAAACGATTTTTTGTAGGCTACTATATAGCTAAAGCATTTTGTCCATGATAGGTTTTGGATGAGCAGAAACTTCTAAGGGAAAAAGTGCAGCATCTTACTGGTGATGCTGGGCTTGAACGTATGGAATATGCTCTTGCTGAAGTTCGATCAAAGTTTCTTGAAGGCAAGGTTTCAGGGAGTCCTTCTAACTTTTCTACTGCACATATTTCACCTTTGCATAAACCTGGTGGATTAGGATGGCCTACAATCCCCATCTCGTTGGATAAAAATTATTTGGCTCAAGGCTGTCAAGGGTCAAGTAGTGCAATTCACACCTTGCCGGAGATAGATGATTCTTCCTCAAGCAACAAAATTGATTCCCCCTCTCCTGTCAGTACTGTTAATGATTGCCGCATTTCTGATCCAATATTGGTCAGTGAGAATGAAGTGCTTGTAAATGAAATTGTTCACGGACATTGTCAGGGGTTTGCTGATAGTATGAACACTATGGAGAAAGATCAGAATATTGTTAAGGTTTGTCTATCTATTCCAATGATTGCTTTATTTTATGATAAGCACTTTTCAGTTAATTATTTGGTGATTTGCTATCATGGGGAACAGAGATAGAAATCCTCTTGATTACTTGCTTGGTTCTCCTATTCTCTCTTGTGTCTTCAGAATATACTTCTGTTAGTTATTCAGTCCTGGGATCAGAGCAGTAATTCATTACTGTTTGATTTGACCCAAATTCTGTAATCCCTCAATTATTTGCTAGTGCATTTCAAAAGAGTGTTAAACATTGACTAAAATGCTCTCAGGTTTTTGCTTGAATTCATTATTGTGCAGGCAAAAGTGAGAGACTATGGAAAAGGCTTTTTGGGATAGCATTGCAGATTCGATCAAACAAGATGAGCCTGATTTTAGTTGGATTCTTAAACTCATGAAGGAAGTTAGGGATGAGTTGTGCGAGATGTCCCCTCAGAATTGGAGACAGGAGATTATGGAGACTATTGATGTTTATAGTCTCTCACAGGTATTAAGATTCTACATATGGTTTGTGTACATCGATTTAAATGTTAAGTATTGACAAATTTTTCTTTGCTTAAAGGTACTGAAATCTGGAATTCTAGATGTGGATTATCTTGGGAAGATTCTAGAGTTTGTGTTAGTTACTCTACAGAAACTTTGTGCTCCAGTGAACGACAAGGAAATGAAAAGTTCTCATACTGAATTACTGAGAGAACTAGGAGAGACATCCAAATCTGGAGAAAAATCAAATGCTTCTTTTTCCCTTTTATTGATTAAAAGTTTGCGCTATGTCCTGCAGGAGATTCAGGTGTGTTTCTGGTCTCAAGTCTTTTACTTTAGCAATAGGACTTCAAACTTGTTAGTTTTCATTTTGCAATGCGTCTACGAATGCCCAGTTTCCCAATCTTGCAAAGGGATCCAGCTTCTGCAGGGACATGCATGTACACGACATGCATATTATTCTTTCTCTTTGGTTATACCTAGTCTAGACTTATGGTATGACAAAATTTACAATGAAAAAGCTTGCTTTCATTGAAGAAAATCTCAAAATATATACAAGTGATTAGAGATCAAGAAAGGAAAGATCAAGAAAGGAAACTAACATATGTTAGCCTAGAAATTAGCTAAACTATACAAGGAAAGCTAACTTATTTCAAATCTATACATGTATACACTGATATCCCCCCTCTAATTGATGCTGGGCGATCCAGAAGCATCAATTTGTTAATAAGAAACTGATGTCGACCATTAGAAAGAGCTTTAGTAAACACATCTACAGTCTGATGCTCCGTAGTGATATGTGGTAGAGAAATGACATGGGAATCTTATGCCTCACGAATAGAGTGACAATCCACTTCAATATGCTTTGTACGCTCATGAAATACTGGATTAGCTGTAATCTGAATAGCACTAGTATTATCAGCATGGTGAGGTGTAGGATTAGCTTGGCAGAAGCCAAGCTCATCCAAAAGTCCTCGAAGCCAAAGGATTTCTGAACAAGCAGAGGACATAGCTCTATATGCAGACTCAGTGGAGGACTTAGATACACGATCTTGCTTCTTGCTTTTCCAAGAAATCAGTGATGAACCAAGAAACATGCACCAACCAGTAATGGATCGTCGAGTATCCGAGCACCCAGCCCAATCAGCATCACTATAAGCAACAAGACTGATTGGAGAGTCAACTGGGAAAAACAAACCTCGTGTGGAAGTACCATGCAAATAACGGATGATGCGACGGACAGCAGCTAGATGAAGATGCCTGGGTGCTTGCATAAATTGACTAACCTGTTGAACAGCAAAAGAAATTTCTGGACGAGTAATAATCAGATAGTTTAGACTGCTGACGAGGCGTCTATACAAAGAAGGATCAGAAAGCAAAACACCCTCATCACGACAATATTTAACATTCACTTCCAAAGGAGTATGAACAGGACGACCATCCTGAAGACCAGTTAAAGAAATCAGCTCTTGAGTATACTTATGTTGATGCAAAAAAATACCAGTCGTGGTAGAACACACTTCAAGGCTCAAAAAATGGTGTAAAGGACCCAAATCTTTCATATGAAAGGCACCTTGAAGGTGCTCCTGAAGCTGAGAAATCAAGTCAGAATCATCCCCAGTAATAACAATGTCATCGACATATACCAAAAGCAAGACAATTCCCTTAGAAGTTTTGCACAGAAACAAGGAAGAATCATACTGACTCTGAACAAAAGAGAAACTAAGAAGAGCAGTACGAAATTTATTAAACCAAGCTCGAGGAGCCTGTTTCAAACCATAGAGTGACCTCTTTAACTTACAGATATCTGAAGAGGGAGTAGAAATAATCTAGATGGTGGCGTCATGTATACATCTTCCTGAAGATCTCCATGCAAAAAGGCATTTTTCACATCCATCTGTCGCAAGGGCCACCCCTTTGAAGTAGAAATAGCAAGAATGAGTCGCACAGTCGTCATCTTGGCAACAGGAGCAAATGTCTCCTCATAGTCTAGTCCATACTCTTGCCTATTACCGAGAGCGACCAACCTTGCTTTATATCGGTCAAGTGAGCCATTAGATCTTAGCTTAATTGAGCATACCCATTTACAACCAATGGGCTTAATTCCAGCAGGACAAGGAATAAGATCCCATGTATGATTCTCTTGAAGAGCCTGGAGTTCTTCTTGCATGGCTTTGACCCAACATGCTTGTTTAGCTGCCTGAGAATAAGTAGGAACTATAGCATGAGATAACGTGGCAGAGAAACCATACCTATCTGGAGGCCGACGAACACGAGTGCTTCTTCTAGTGGTCACTGAAGATGGCAACGGATCAGGGTCAGAAAGAACATGTGATGATGGAGGGGGCTGTCGTCGCTGATAGACCATTCCCGGCTGAAAAACGTTCAATTGGGCGAGAGGTGCCATCAAAGTGAGGTAGAAGAACACATTCCGAAGGAGAAACATGTTGTTGAAAGTAGTACTCATGTTCAAAGAAAATCACATTTTTAGAAACACGCATGCGATTAGCAACCGCATCATAGCGTAGAAATTCCTTGTGAGCAGTACTATAACGCATAAAAGCACACCGAACAGATTGAGCTATAAGCTTGTGACGCTCATGAGGAGGCAAGTGAATAAAACAAACACAACCAAATGTGCGCAATGTATGATAATCAGGGTGCCTGCGAAATAGACGATAATAAGGGAAATCAAAATTCAACTGTTGAGAAGGAAGATGATTGATTAAATAGACTACAGTAGCCAAAGCTTTCACCCAAAATTTAAAGGGAACTGAAGATTGCAGAAGCAATGTACGAACCATATCTAACAAGTGACGGTTTTTTCGCTCAGCCAACCCATTCTGTTGAGGAGTGTAAGGACATGATCGCTGAGATATAATACCTTTTTTGTTGCAAGAAACCCTGAAAATCATGTGACATATATTCCCCACCATTATCTGATCGTAAAACTCTTATGCAGGTAGAAAACTGTCTCAACATAAGCCACAAAAGCGCGAAATGCAGTTAGCACCTCAGCTTTGGAATGCAAAAAATATATCCAAGTGAAACGGCTGTAGTCATCAATGAACGTAACAAAATATTTATGCTGCCCATGTGAAATTACGGAAGTAATACCCCAAACATCACTATGTATAACTGCAAAACAAGTATCAGCACGACTACCACAAGCTGGAAAAGGCAATGTTTTACTTTTTTTCAATTTACAAGTAGAACAATCAAGAGATAATATATGACCAGAAGACTAAACTTTATTCCCACGAAAATCACGTTCCATTAACTTATTCAAAATAATATTATTCGGATGGCCTAATCGTTTATGCCAAACTTCAGCCTTATTGTCAACAATATTAGAAACTAAAGACAAAGTACTAGGAACAGTAAACTGCAATGGAAATAATCTGCCCACTTTAGGCCCCCTTGCGATCACCTTCCCCGACACCTGATCTTGCACAAGACAACCACCACGAGAGAAGTTTACATTATAGTTATTTTTCACCATTTGACCAACCGAAATCAAATTAGTAGACAATTCAGGAGAAACAAACACATTACGAAAAGAAGGTCCAATATCACTAATGGCAGTAATGGGAAGGTCATTTTCATTAGCAATCTGAATATTTTGTGTGCCAGTATATTTTCGTAGATTTTGTAACAAATGAGAAGACCCAGTCATATGATTAGATGCACTAGAATCAACAAGCCAAGGAGAAAAAACATTATTACCTTGCCCCTGAAGATTAAAAGCAGAGAATGCTGATAAAATCATCTGTTGTACCATTTCTAGAGTAACAGTAGAGTGATTAATGGTAGGTATAGCATTGGGAGATGGTGTAGGTGGTGGAAAATCACAACTACTAGCTGGAACAATAGCTTGTAAGCCTCGAATTCTACGATTTTCTGGATGAGTAGGACAATCCTTTATAATGTGTCCAGTCTGCTTACAACAATTGTAGAATTTCTTACTGCAATTACGAGCAATATGTCCATACTCCTTGCAATTAAAGCACTGCACCTGTCCCTTTCCACGGTTCTTTCCTTGAGCAGTATAAGCAATATTGACAATTTCAGATGATTCTCTAGATGCACCAATAACAGCCTGTGTTGCCAACCTCTGCTCCTCACGCAATAATTTACCAAAACACACATCCAATGATGGAACCGAATTTCTATTCAGCAATCCAGCTCGAGTAACTTCAAATTCTGGCCTTAATTTCATCAAAAACTGATCACGCGACTTTCTTCATGAATTGCTTGAAAACTGGTTAAAACCTCTCTAGGAACCTTTGCATAAATAATGCCAGAATACTCGCTTCATAAATTCAAAAATCCAGAATAATACTGCTCAATAGAAAGATTACCTTGACTAAAGTTGCTAAGCTCAAGTTCCAATTGAAATCGACGAGCTGTATTATCTTGATGGTATATTCTCCTAAGATAATCCCACATCTCTTTGGCAGTAGTAAAGGAACGCAAATTATTCACCATATGAGCTTCAATAGAACCAATGATCCAAGAAGCAACCCTGGCATCCTTTGTCTCCCAATCATTTCGTCCTGTCCCATATGCTGGAGCAGGTGAAGACCCGTCAATGTGTCCCCAAAGGTCCTTTCCCTTCAAGAACATTGTGAACTGAAACTCCCATGCAGCATGATTCTTTCCTGTGAATCTAATACCCAAAATCTCGGAAGAAGATATGTTGTGAAAGCAAAAAAAATGGTTGACCCAAGAAAAATTGCAAGATAACGAACCAAAACTAGAAGCAGGAACCAAAACAAACCAAAACCAGTAGCAGGAAGTTAACGAACCAAAAAACCAGATCCAAAACAAATGCACTGTCCACCCTCCTAACAAAGTCGGATGGCCAAATCAACATCGGAGAACCACCGGAAAAAGGTTTGCGACGTCGGAGAAGAAACGGTCGCCGCACGTGCCTCCACGTGTCACCACGTGCCTGCGCGTGAACAGTACACCGAGAGCTTCAGACGGCGCGTGAGCTACACTCGTTCAACACCCGGTCACCGGACTTGGGGAACAGGCCGAAAAAGACCCTGTGCTACCTTCCTGATGGGCGGTGAGATCCCGACAGACACAAAGAACTGTGACCCATAGAAATCCCAAAATCCAGAATTGACAGCCCAAAAAAAACACTCAAAACAGCCAAATTGGCTCTGATACCATGACAAAATTTACAATGAAAAAGCTTGCTTTCATTGAAGAAAATTTCAGAATATATACAAGTGATTAGAGATCAAGAAAGGAAAGATCAAGAAAGGAAACTAATATATGTTAGCCTAGAAATTAGCTAAACTATACAAGGAAAGCCAATTTATTTCAAATCTATACATATATACACTGATATGGTAGAATAAAATGCTACCATTTTCTTTTTCTTGCATCTAATTTTTAGATGTTAGGGATCGGCCTAGGATGTTTTTTTTTGTACTTTAAGGATAGTAAGCTTCAGATGAGTAATGTTGGAGTGGTATGATAGAGAATAAAATTCAAGAAACAATGAAACAACCAAACAAATAATCAAATAGAGAATGTAATGAAAGAAAGTAACGATTTCATTGATAGTAAAGCTGGTAATACAGGATTAAAAAATTTCCCAGAAAGATAACTTCCCTCTCCAAACAATGGAGCCCTGCTCTAAGCAGCAAAATACAATCAAATTCCAAGATATCCCCCCTCTCACCCTAAAAACCAGAATCCAAAATACAAGCCGTCCCCACTGAAACAGCAAAACACCCTCTGCTCACATGTGCCCAGCTAGGCATAAACAATTCTCTTAACTGAATGTTCCAGCTCACATGTGCTGGTCTTCCATAGTGCCCATGCTCTACTACTGCTACTATAATAAACTTGAAACCTTCTTGGCCTATTGCACTCCCGGTCCTGCCCATATTGTATGTCAACATCTCCCGGTCCAGCTCATCTTGTATATTAACATAACTATCATTGCCACCCTCTTGAAATAAAATTTTGTTCTCAAGAGTGAATTTGGGATACTTACCGTTCATTATTTGTCCATCACTATTCGCTTCTGTCCATTTGTTTGATGTGGAAACAAAAGCACCCTTTATCTGAGAGCCCACAAACTAGCCATCAGTAAAGGATGAGGAACAGGAATTTGTGGCAGAACAAATTTGAAGAGGTGGATGAGTACAGTGGCGGGCTTGCCTGAGAGTACACCCAACCTTTAGCCTCTCACATCCCACAAAAAGTTTTATCTCGTTCACTTCATATCCATCAATTTCAATCCTACTATAAAGCCATTGTGTTCCTGAAAGGAGGTGCTCCACGGAAATAATTCTTCCCCAAATCCAAGGAACTATTTTAAGAATCCAATCACCACTTTTTAGCTCAATAGGGGTTCTTGAAAGTTTCACTCCCTTGGGTCCAACAACCTCTTTGATGTCAGGAATAATCTTACAACTTTCTAGCTGACTCCTATACTTTTTCTCACTTATGGATACCAACTCATAAACATCAGGTTCAGAAGGCATCATAATTTGAACGACAGCTCCATCCATGCCCCATGAATCAACCTTTGCACCTCCAACAAGCAATAATTGCACATGCACGCGTCTTTTTGGCCTTTCCCAAGACCCTTCTATTTTAGAAACTTTAACAGTAACAATAGACAATTGAAGCTTAGCAACATAGTGTGACAAAATATACCCACCTCTCGTGAATTCATATCCATCACCATCATCTTCAAATAATACACCTTTGGCTTTTTGGTATTCATCCAAGGCTACAGGGAGAGTTAAATCATCTGATAAATTAGCTTCGCCAACATCCTGGTGTGGCGGACCCAAAGAAATTATTGATCCCCTTTGCAAATACCAAGTTGGTAAATCCAGATATGAATCATCAAAATCAAATCTTAGCCAGATTCCTTTGGGCAGAGTAGGCTGCAATTTGTCAATTCCCTGGTCACGAATCGTGCTTGTATGAACCAGAAGTGCACCCAACAAGAGGGAGTTTTCAAGCTTCCTTAAACTCAGATCTTTTGAATAAGCAAGAAAAGTAGGAGTTGCCACAGGAGCTCCCACCATGTGCGCAACATAAAACAAAGTATATATATGTGGCAAAAGTCGATAGAGTCTCTTCAATGCCAGACATCAAACTTCTTCACACAACTTCCGCGAGACCTCGTGGCCATGAATCTGTGTGACGCCTGAGTTGTCAAGCAGGACAATGACAATGGGTTTGTCATGAATGGTCCCTTGAAGTTTCAGCCTCCTTGGCACTGATGCGTGGCTCATGGATCCAAAAGAAACTTCAGTTGGGTTGCAATTACCTTTCATCATTTCTTCTTTCTCTGTTTCTGCTGCATTTTCCCCTTCCTCTGTCGGTTGCTCCGTGTCCACGGAGAGCTCATTCTCTGAGATGAAGACCCGAAGCTCTCCGTCGTTGCATCCGTGCTACGGGATGTATGGCTGCTCCCAATTGAAGCAGAGATCCAGAGTTTGAAGCCATTCAATACCCAATATGGCATCTAGTGGCCTTAAATCAAATAACCAAGCATCTAATTTCAAAGCAAAAATTCCCAAATCCAGCAGAATAGCCTCACATTTTTCATGCACCTTGACACGATACCCATCCCCCAAGTTGATACGCGTAGGAAAAATAGGGTCAGCGGGAAGGTTTAGGGGTCTAACCAACTTACGAGAAATGAAATTATGGGTTGTTCCAGAATCAACAAGTAGGATGATTGGTGTCCAACGTAGGAATCCTTTCAGCTTTAGTGTTCTCGGAGCTTGAATATCTCCCCCTGCTCTGAAGAAAACCTCCATGGCAGTGCATGCTTCTTCCGCTCCTTCATCCTCACCTTGACCCTCGTCCCCTGCTGTTTCACCCTCTTGTTCATCCGAAGCCACTAATAACTCATTATCCAAAATCGCAATCCGTAAATCCCTAGTACTGCAGCGACGTTGGGGGTTGTATGTTTGGGGGCATTTGAAGCATAAGCCGATCCTTCGTCGTTCCTCCAGTTCCTGCAAGGAGAGGTGGCGATTCCCTCTGTTGCACCCCTGTTGTTGGACACTAGGGGATGAGTGAAATGCAGGGGGAGAAGTTGTTTGGCGTTGGATAATTGGGCCAGGCTGAGTTTTTTTCTCCTTTGGGTCGGATTGATCCGCTTCCCTAGTTTTAACAGACTGTGAGATTTGGGAATTTGGGTGGGAAAAATCCACGCGACCCCAAATCGCTTCACCTTTCTCCCTTGCCGCTGATCTACTCTCTGAGGGACTAAAGGTGAGCTCCACATCTTTAGTGAAGGGAACGTTGGCCCTTGCAGTCGGACTCCTAGTTCCACCTCCTCTCTCTCGCGCCATCGCTAGGCTGGCTGGTGTACTGAAGATGAACTCCGCATCTCTAGCGAGCACCATGGCTTCCTTGCAGGTCTTTTGCTTCAAGAACCTTACCCATCTGCTCACCTCTTCCTTTAATCTCCCCATGAAGTAACTTAGAAGCTGAGCTTCTGATATCTTTGAGATATTTCCAGTAATTGCTTCGAACTCCTTGATATATTCATCCATTGTACCGAGCCGAACCAAGGCTTGTAACTCCGCGTAAGGTTGCTGGAAATTGGCGGGTTGCCCAAACTTGATGCTGGAATGAATGAGTTCCCGTCTTGGAGATCCATCGCTTATATCGGTTTCACTGTTTGTTGGCTGGGCGTCTCCTCCATCATCTAGGGGCTGTTTTTCAAATATTTTCGTTATTTTGGCATCCAGAGAATCAAACTTTTCTTCTACAAATTTCTGGAAAGCAGATATGGATCGTTGTATTGCACCCATGGATTCCTCAAGGCCATCGACTCGCTCCTGCAAATCATTCTTGGATTGCAAACAGGTTTTAGGTGGGTATGTCATTGCTCTCGTTTTCCACAGACGGTGCCAATTGATAGAAAATAAAATTCAAGAAACAATGAAACAACCAAGCAAATAATCAAATAGGGAATGTAATGAAAGAAAGTAACGATTTCATTGATAGTAAAGCTGGTAATACAGGATTAAAAAATCCCCCAAGAAGATAACTTCCATCTCCAAACAATGGAGCCCTGCTCTAAGCAGCAAAATACAATCAAATTCCAAGATGTCTCCCCTCTCATCCTAAAAACCAAGCTGAATAAGAGAATCCAAAATACAAGCCGTCCCCATTGAAACGGCAAAAAGAAAAAGCAAAACACCCTCTGCTCAAATGTGCCCAGCTAAGCATAAACAATTCTCTTAACTGAATGTTCCAGCTCACATGTGCTGGTCTTCCATAGTGCCCATGCTCTGCTGCTGCTACTATAATAAACTTGAAACCTTCTTGGCCCATTGCACTCCCGGTCCAGCCCATATTGTATGTCAACATCTCCCGGTCCAGCTCATCTTGTATATTAACATCCCTATCATGGTATTATGTGTTGACTTGTGCCAAATAAAAGAAGACCAGGTGATATCACTTGCCAATGTGGACTGTTGATATACTAGGCAGGACCAAGATGCTCATGGGCCATAATGTTGTTGGTGATGCATAATAATGGGCCATGATGTTGTTAGTGATGCATAATAATAGTGGCACTTCGAATCTTCAATGTTGTCAGTCATGCGATTTGCACAGAATCTTGTCAAACTAGTTGGATAGAATCTCCCAAATATTGGACGGGGTTCTAGCTCTTAAATCTGATGCCATTTTTTTGCCCATGAAAAGTGAGGCTTCATCTCATAAGTTTAGTTTTTGGATTGACAAAGTAAAATAGGGAATAAGCTTTTTTATTGTAGTAGATCTTGATAAAGAAGATTTTTTTTTCCATTTATTTCTTTCGATATTTTTTTATTTTCTTGAAATTTATGTCTCTGCTTCTTTTGTCTATCTTATGTGTTGTTCCTTCTATCTTCTCTGGATAGTTTATGGCAGTCGTTTGTTGACAGGCTCTTAAGAGAGATTAGCAGAGCTCGTCTCAAATATGTGGAACCACTTATCAAGGGTCCTGCTGGTCTGGAATATCTCAAAAAATCTTTTGCCAATCGATATGGACCACCAGCTCATGCCCCACACTCGCTGAGATTAATGAGTCAATGGATTGCATCTGTTCATCTGCTTGCAGAGCTTGAGTTGAATGAATACAGGGATTCTCTATCTGCTCCAAGTAACACTGAGACTTCTCAAGTGCTTCCAACAACTCTTCGAACTGGAAGCACCATTTCAACTGTATCAAGAATTGAATCTACAGCTACAGGTTTGATCAGTGATTTAATTAGGGACTCTTACATATTTTTATAATTGCTGTAGTATATTGAATTCAGTTTCTTACAACTTTCTTAGTTTCATGCCTACCAGAATGCAAGGGTGATAGAGTTGATATATTGGTTAGGATTGGCTTGTTAAAGCTTGTAAGTGGGGTAGAAGGGCTGACTCTGGAAGCTCTGCCTGAAACTCTGAGACTTAATCTATCCAGACTGAGAGCTGTGCAGTCACAATACCAGAAAGTTATTGTAATCACTACCAGGTTTGTGAATTTTCACATTAATGTCTCGCTAGGCGAGAGAAATTAAATAAATTTCTGTACATGTGTGAGATTTTGTGCTGAAACCAACTGCGATTTGATGTTTCATTACCAGCATTTTGATCCTCCGGCTAATGGTTGTCTCAGAGAAGTTAGGCACTAACACTATGGACATGGAAAATATAGTATCCAAATGCATCAAGCAACTCTCTGTGCTGTTGGACAGTGTTGAAGATATAGGTATATCAGAAATTGTTGCAGCAATATGGCAATTAATAGGTCACAGCGATATAATTGATGCTGAAAAGCTCCAAGGAAAGGACAAGGTTATGGAAAGCATGTTAGGGAAGAGCTTGCAGGCTGAGGATGCCGTATTTATGCGAGTTTCTCGCTGCGTGTATCTAGCTTTTAGGGGGGCTGTTTTTGGAGGGAGTGGCTATAGAGGAAGGCAATTGGTGGTGTCAGCTATGCAACGAGTGGGAGCAGCACTTCTTGCTGATAGGGTAATGGAGACTGCAGGAATTTTGGTTGTTGTAGCAACTATTTCATGCAATGTGCATGGAGTATGGTACGAAGAACTGCTCAAGAATATTTGATATCTTCACATGCTACGAAAAGGATGATGTGATTTGGTGTAAATTAGTGATTGCGTTTTCAAATTTGTTAAATGTACAGTTGCAGATGATGTGTATTTTATTCTGCACATAATATGTGTACAATCCAGTTGTAAATAAGGATAATATATTTATATTTTTTCCCTCCAGTTGGGCCATCTAATGGTTGTGTTTCAGCTATGTATTTCAGGATAGATTAAAAAAAAGAGAAGAAACTTTTTAAATATCCGTCTCTAAAAGGAAAATAACTGCTGCCAGCAAGGAAACTGGTTATTTTCGGTTTTTTATTTTTTTTCCTTTCTGATATTTGTAAAAATTTTTTAAAAAATGATTTTCACAATAAAAATACAAATTTAAAATTTTTAAAACATAGTTTTTAAAATTTTGCTTTTATTAACGATTTAATTATTTTATTATCGTTATTATTATCATTATCATCACCATCACATTGTCATTATTGTAGCTATTGCTATCATTATTAATATCATCACAATGTTACTGTTGTTGTTATCATCATGCTGCAGCCATTGCTGCTGCTGTCACTATTGTCATTGTCATAGCTACCGTTGTAACTATCAACATTAGACTACTGCTATCATCAGCACAGTCGCTGCTGCCACTACCATTACCATTAGACTGCCGCTACCAACATCACTATCGCCACTGCCACTTCTTCCATCACCGTTTTCATCGCTTGTGTCACCGAAATTATTATTATAATACATATAAATAATTAAAAAATATATAAATAATTTAAAAAGTATGATACATATTTTAAATATATAAAATAATTTTTTAAAAATAAATAATAAAAATTAAAAATAAATTTTGAATTTTAAAAAATAAAAAATTAAAAACCTACTTTACCAAACGCATCCTAAATAAGTCGCTAAAAGTGAATCCCTACAGCAAAAGGTAAGAGAATGCCCGAGTTAAAATTACCGTCGCTAAATTGGAAAAGGCTGTCGGTAACCGCCCTAAACTTATCCAGAAAGTTGATGCATTCAAAGTTACAAGGAAAATCCGTCGCTAATTGTGTACCCATTGGTAAAAGCAATTACTATCATCCAGAAATCAATCAGATCCCTCGTTAGAGGTAAAATCTGTCCCTAAAAGTCGAACAATCCATAGCTAGAAGCAAAGTGCTAAAACTAAATTCCATCACTATAATGTGAACTTTGTTGTAAATTTTCCTTGCGGTTGCTACAAAGGGGAAGATTCCGTCGCAAAGCGGATAACTTGCGTTGTTCAGGGAAAATTACCATCCCTTAAAGGGCAAGTCCGCTGCTAGAAGTAGAATTCCATTGCTAAAAGTTAATTATCCATTGCCAAAAGAATACATATCTATTAACGAGCAAAAAAGCCACTGTCAAAAGCCCAAAAAGCAACTGTTTCTTGGAGTGTGCATGGAGTATGGCATGAAGAACTGCCTCCTTTCATTACTTTTGCAATCTGTAGCTGTCTAAACATGCACTCCACAAAAATGAACTCTACCGAAGGCCTCTCCTTTAGCAAATCAACATCCTGACTCAACTGTTCCTCTAATCCATCCGAAAGGAACACTATAAATATGCACTCAACAACCTGAACTTGAAGCACAAGGCAAAAGTACCTTTACCTTGAATCGCGATTTCTTATATTTTGCTCACAAATGATGGAGCTCATGACAGATCCCTTTGTCAATGACATTTCAGGAGTAATTACATGGTTCTGAAAACCAAGTTTCGCTTTCAATCACAATGCAATCACTAAGTTTGGTCCATTCTGTAATAAAGCCATGAAGAAGCACGTGCACACTGCACACTAGAAATACCACTTACACCAGAACTTTGGAAGACAAAATATGATAATATCTGTCATAATCTCAATATGCAATTAAAACTACTATACCTTTGTATTCTGCAGGCAAAAACTAATGTCAGCATTTTGCTCAAAAAAAAAAAAAAAGAAAAGTAAAAGAAAAAATGGTTGAAAACTGAATGACCATCACAATATGTACACAAGTATTTGTTTCCAGCTAGTGAAATCATGTTCAGGTTTCCATGCCGGATTTATGGGCGCTGTTTGTGCCTCTTGCACTGGTCAAGAACCTCCATGGCGAAAATAGAGTACTGATCGATAGAGTGCAGCTATGTGAAGGAAGCAAATAAGACCTATAAGGAGATCATCCAAGAGGCCAACTATACCCAAAATCCCTACAGGTTACAATCCAGTTATAGGTCAAATTAATTGGCTGTTATTTATAAAAATATGGACCAGATAGTTCGATACAAAAAAAAATAATAATAATAAATAAAAAAAATCTACATTGGTAAGTTACCTTCTGGAATAATGTCAACAGGGCTCAGAATGTATATTG
The DNA here is from genome assembly GCA_037975025.1 of Excoecaria agallocha. Lineage (NCBI taxonomy): Eukaryota > Viridiplantae > Streptophyta > Magnoliopsida > Malpighiales > Euphorbiaceae > Excoecaria > Excoecaria agallocha. Next base: position 119,531,823 of record CM075806.1, on the reverse strand, counting down.
TACTTAATATCATCTGTCGAAAAATAAAAGAAATAAAAATAAATAATAGGCGAGAATCCATCTATAAAAATGATCAGTAGAAGCGCAGACTAGAAGTCAAGAATCAATAATATTTTGGCAAAGTAAGATACAAGCATCCAGTCTCAAAAGTTAAGCAAAACAGCAATTCATAAACATCACACAATTAACATTACTAAATTTGGTTGGCTACATGGTTATTGTCGAAACAAAGTGGCAAAAAATTCATAAACACCAGGTAGGTCCTCCAAATGTTAGCAAAAAATTGCTGCAGCCCGGTGCTTCACAGTCCAAATCATTAATTTTTGGCTATTTGGAAGATTTGTCATGAATTGTTGGCTATTTGAAAGGCTAAAATTTGTTGGCTATTTGGAAGGCTAAAATTAGCTTTCTTAAATGATTTTATGTGTTGCTGTTATTAGTATTAGTAGAACGCAACCCAAATTATGATTTATTGGCAATTTTTTGTCATGGTGCTTATTATGTTGGGAGTCAGATTTTTCTCCCATGGCACTGCAGTAGTCATTTGTCACTGAAAAAAAATGGAAAAAAAATATATTATTACATTAACAGGATATAAGTAAACTTTTGCTGTAATTCCAGTACACGATACACTGGATATTTTGGTTGCATATTTGAAGCAATTATCATAATTTGCTCCCATAAGCAACGCAGGATAACCACAGCACACACAGCAGAAAGCAGGACAATGGAACAATAAAAGAAAGAGAATAGCAGTGAAATAACCAAGAACACTGGTTATGATGTATTATTCATATCAAAAACGGAATAACAGCATAGAGAGGAATTCGAGAGCCCCTCTTCTCTCCTTTACTCAATACAAATCTTTTTTCCTTCCCAATACTCACTCCTCACGCCCTTTTTGTGCTATCCGAAGGACTAACTAACTTTAACAGCCAGCTGTACCCTTATTCCCTATTCTGCCCTTGTGCCTACTGTATGTCTTCATAATTGGGGGCCTAACAGTACCCGCGGCCCAAAGATCAACCTTGTCCGCAAGGTTGAAGGCAGGAAATTGAGAGGCAATAGTGTCAAAAGGTTCCCAAGAGTCTTCGAAAGAGGGCAGATCCTTCCATCTAATCAGTACCTCAAGGGGACCCTGGCCAGCAGTGGGGAATGGTCTTACACCACGAACTTTCAGTGGTTCAACCAAGAGTTCCATGTCATGGGTGAGGGAAGGTGGAATGGCAGGTGCACGGGGATGCGAACCCAGGGCCTTCTTAAGCTGGGAGACATGAAAGATGTTATGAATGCGGGCATGGACAGGGAGTGTAAGAGCATAAGCTACCGGGCCAATGCATTTCTCAATCGGAAAAGGCCCATAATATCGAGGAGACAGCTTCTCATTTTTGCGGGCGGCCAAGGATGTCTGCTTGTACGGTTGGAGCTTCAAATAAACCAAATCTCCCACATCAAACTGAACAAGGCGGCGCTTGGCATCAACATAAGAGCGCATTTTCTGTTGGGCTATGTGCAGCTGGTGCTTCAATTGATCCAAAACAGCATCACGGTCAAGTAAGTACTGCTCAACTTCGTGATTAGCAGCTGATCCCCATTCATGACGGGCTAAAGGGGGAGGAGGGCGCCCATAAGGAGCTTGGAAAGGAGTAAGCCCCAGCGATGAGTGGAGGGCTGTGTTGTAATGATATTCTGCCTAAGCTAACCAGGAAAACCACTTGGAGGGATGGTCCATGGTAAAACAACGCAGGTATGTTTCGAGTGTCTTGTTCACCACTTCGGATTGCCCATCCGTTTGGGGGTGGAAGGCAGTGCTGCGTCGTAATTCAGACCCTTGGAGCCGGAATAATTCACGCCAAAAATAGCTCATAAATATCTTGTCCCGGTCGGAGATAATGCTCTTGGGAATGCCATGGAGGCGGATTACTTCCTGTAAGAACACCCTGGCAATAGTAGGGGCTGAGAAGGGGTGCTTCAAAGCGATGAAATGTGCATATTTGGTTAGACGATCCACCACGACCAAGATGGAATCATACCCGCTGGATTTGGGAAGGCCTTCAATGAAATCCATGGTGAGGTCGTCCCAAACCTTATCAGGGAGAGGTAGGGGCTGCAATAAACCACCAGGAGCCATAACTTCAGATCTACTACGTTGGCACGCATCACAAGTAGAAACAAAATCTTGAACCTGCCTTTTCATACCCTTCCAATAAAATTCTGTAGCGAGTCGCTGGTAGGTTCGCCTCATACCCGCATGGCCACCAATGGGGCTGCAATGAAATTCTTGTAATAACACAGGGATATAGGATGAATTAGCAGGTAAGGCAAGTCTCCCTTTGTAGCGAAGAAGGTTTCCCACGACACGAAAGTGAGGATGGGCTTGTGGGTGACACTGGATTGCGTTGAGGATGTTGGAGAGGAAGGGGTCAGCCGCCACTTGTGCTGGAACATCCTTGAAATCCAGTAGGATGGGGGCTGTGAGGGAAGAGAGGGTAGTTGATGATGGGAGGCGGGATAGGGCATCGGCAGCAGAGTTTGTATACCCGTTTTATACTGTATCTTAAAGTTATAACCCAACAACTTCTGAAGCCACTTAGCATAATCACCCTCCACTATCCGCTGTTCCAATAGGTATTTAAGGCTTTTCTAGTCAGTCCGAACTACAAAACGATGTCCCAAAAGGTAGGGTCTCCATTTCTTGATGGCAAATACAATAGCCATCAGTTCGCGTTCATAAACCAAAGTAGCTTGAGCTGATGAGGACAATTTTTGACTGAAGAAAGCAATGGGCCTACCTTGCTGCATTAGGACTGCTCCCAACCCAAACCCCGATGCATCTGTTTCAACCACAAAAGGCTGTCAAAAATCAGGCAATGCCAAAACAGGAAGGGCTGTCATGGCCTGTTTAAGTTGCTGGAAAGCATGTTGGGCTGCTGGATCCCAGTTGAAGGCGTCCTTTCGAAGCTGTTGGGTGAGGGGCCATGCAACCTGACTATAATCCTTCACAAAACGCCTATAATATCCTGTCAGCCCTAAGAATCCGCGGAGCGACCGCAAGGAGGTGGGTGTAGGCCACTCAACCATAGCTTGAACTTTACCCGGATTAGCAGAAACTCCAGTGGAGTCAATGATGTGTCCCAAGTATTCCACCCGATTTTGAAAGAACACGCACTTTTTGCTGTTAGCAAACAGCTGCTGGGAGCGCAAAGATGCTAAAACTGCCCTTAAGTGCACCTCATGCTCTTCAATGCTCTTACTATACACGAGTATGTCATAAAAAAAAAATCAAAACAAAGCGTCTAAGATAGGGTTAAAATACCTCGTTCATCAGTGACTGAAAGGTTGAGGGAGCATTGGTTAAACCGAATGGCATCACCCGAAATTCGAAGTGGCCCTGATGAGTGCGGAAGGCTGTTTTGGGGATGTCCTCTGGACGAACCCGTATCTGAAAGTACCCTGTCTTGAGGTCGATCTTGGAGAAGACCACTGCCCCATGAAGTTCATCAAGTAATTCTTCAATGACCGGAATAGGAAATTTATCCGGAACAGTTTCCCGATTCAAAGCTCGATAATCCACGCAGAAGCGCCAACTGCCGTCTTTTTTCTTAACTAGCAGGACAGGACTGGAAAAAGGGCTTAGACTGGGCTGGATAATCCCAGCAGATAACATTTCCCCTACGAATTTCTCAATCTTAGCTTTTTGGAAGTGAGGATAGCGGTAGGGGCGGACTGAGATAGGGGAAGTGCCCTCCTTAAGGGTGATGGCATGATCCTGTTGGCGTGGCGGAGGGAGTCCAACTGGCATATTGAAGACATCTTGGAATTCCTTGAGTAATTCAGCAGAGGAACCCAATGCAGCATGTGGGGAAATACTTTCATGGTGCAGGGCGTTCAAGGTAACTTGGCAGCCTTCTAACAGAATTCCCTGGCCCTCATGTCAAATGAGTCGTTCCATGGCATGCAACGACACCTGTGTTCTGCACAAAGTGGGGTCCCCTCTTAACTTCACACGCTGACTGCCCACCTCAAATTCCATGCATAAATCTGCCCAATGCATGTGAGAGGACCCTATGGAAAGCAACCACTGATAACCAAGAATTAAATCAGTACTGCCAAGCTGAAGAGGAAAGAAGTCAACTATGACCTCCAGCTCCGGTAGCTACAGGCAGACTTGCCGACACAGTCCAGCTGAACTAATTTGATTCCCGGTGCCCAAGGTGACCCCAAATTGTCGAGTGGTGGTGACTGGCAGGTTCAACTCAGTGACCAAAGAAGAGGAGATGAAGTTATGGGAAGCTCCAGAATCAATAAGAACAACCAACTCTCTGTTTTTGACAGTGCCACGTAATTTCAGTATGTGTGGAGCTGCTAGACCAACCAAAGAAGAGAGAGTCAGTTCCAGGGTATCCAGCTCGCCCAAATCATGAAGCTCCTCTGCCCTAAGGTCCAATTGGTCCTCCACCCCAATCTGCTCCTGATCCTCCACCCATAGGATTTGGAGTTCCTTATTTGGGCATAGGTGACCAGGCCCAAATTTGCCATCACATCAGAAACAAAGTCCATTTTCCCATTTTTGCCTCATCTCGACGTCAGTAAGCCTCCGAAATCTCGATGAAGGTTGAGATGTCGGTGTTGCAGAAGAGACCGAAAAAGAAATGGGAGTAGAAGAGGAGGAAGGCGATAATGCCTTTGGAGACACTGAAATGGATTTAGTGAGGGGGTTGGGGCCGAAAGTTTTAGTGTTGAGAGGAGTACCTGTGAATGAACGGGGCCTGCTGGTGAAGCTGCTTGGGGTGGACTGGGCCCTCAGCTTGATGGCTTCATTCTTATCTTCTATCATTTGGGCTACTTTCATGATCCGACCCAAACCATTAGGTTCCCAAAGCCTGAGCTCAGTCTTTATGTCGTCCTGGAGGCCATTGATAAAGGTGTTCTCCATGACTGTTTCAGGGAGCTCAGAAAACAATGCAGATAACAGTTCAAATTGTTTGCGATACTTGCCCACTGTCGTCGACTGCCGTAGGGACAGCAGCTGCTCCATCAAGTTTTCCGTCTGAGTGCTCCGAAATCGTTCAAGCAACAATTTCTTAAATCCCTCCCACCCATGGAAAGTCCGGCGACCATTTTCGTAATAGTACCAAGATAAAGCCTCCCCTTCCAAACAGATTACTGCTGACCGGAGCTTGTCTTCGGAGGTGAGCCCATTCAGATCGAAATATCTCTCAGCCCGCAATAGCCATCCATCAGGATTGTGGTCATCGAAAACAGGGAGTTCCATCTTCCATGGTAACCCCTCAAATCTAGGCCATCCCGACGCTGGGTTAGAGGTTTCTCCGACCTCGATCCCCAATCCGAGAACGCCCTTGTTTTGCCCATCCTTATCAAAAGCAGATTCCACTTGGGAAGCAACTTGCGATTGTTCCTGAGTTGAAAGACCCTTCTCCTTGCCATCCAGATTCAGCTTGCGAAGAATGGAGCACACACCTTCTTCGATCAATGGGAGTTGCTGAATCTTGTTTTCGATCATTGGAAGGCGTTCCATAGAGCTATTCAGAGTCTCCACATCCAATCGCTCCAAACGGTCTAAACGGCTGATGACTTGTTGGATATCTGCTTGTAGAGAACCCACTGCTCCTTCTAATGTCTCTATCCTGTTTTCCATCTTTTGGTACCTAGTTTCCATACAAGGATCGGTGCTCTGATACCAGATGTTAGGTCCCTGCAACAATTTCACAGCACACACAGCAGAAAGCAGGACAATGGAACAATAAAAGAAAGAGAATAGCAGTGAAATAACCAAGAACGCTAGTTATGATGTATTATTCATATCAAAAACGGAATAACAGCATAGAGAGGAATTCGAGAGCCCCTCTTCTCTCCTTTACTCAATACAAATCTTTTTTCCTTCCCAATACTCACTCCTCACGCCCTTTTTGTGCTATCCGAAGGACTAACTAACTTTAACAGCCATCTGTACCCTTATTCCCTATTCTGCCCTTGTGCCTACTGTATGTCTTCATAATTGGGGGCCTAACACATACCCATTAATGTTCCACATACAGAAGTGATCCCAAACTCCAGGTAACCAGGTCGACCATACAGACTACTAGTTAAATACATCCTATTATCAATAACATGCATTTGCTATCACAAGCTGGAAATTTTAGGTCAAGGCAGAGACACATGTATGCAATGCATAAAACTCGAGTATCCAAAATACCTTTTATTCTCTGTTTATCTTTTTTTTTTCTTTTCTTTTTTTTCCCTCTTTTTCCAGATTTTTAAGATGTATCACCTGCCTGACTATATATTCTTCCATGATTGCTGAATGTCAAACAGCTCTGCCAGTCACCAATTGCAAGTATATGGATTGAAAATATTCACTACATTCTTTAAACAATGAATGAAAAACTTGATCATTAGTTTACATGCAACTGTTTCTTCATTTTAACGTAGAGACCCAACTGATAAAGAATCTCAAGCTATTCTACAGTAAACGGTGTAACTAGCTGATTTATTTAAAGTCATCTTGCGTAAAAATAAAACTAAAGAAAATATGGAAAAACCAAGGCAATTAATTGAAGTCTAAATGGAAAATATACGTCAAAGATCATAGTTGATAAAACCTCCCATTTAATTTGAAAACATTAAACTGTATAAAAGCTTGCAGGACCTATTAAATGGATGAGATCATTCCACAAAAAGCTATCAGATGGCTGATTGAACAAGGTCAAGATCAGAGCTGATTATTGTCATCCTTATTTCATTGCCAAGAGCTTTAACAGAATTGTGGCTTATTATTCATACTTAAACTTACCAGCTCCTCATGCTTTTCTGTCAGCTTTCAGAAACCAGCTTGCAATTTTTATCCCCTCTTAAGTATTAACCTAACCCTTAGATCTATAAATTCCACTTCATAAAGTAAAGAAAAAAAAAATCTTAAATTATTTTAAGAAGAAGGATATGAATCAAAACTCCAGACCTGCTCGTTGGGTCTTTTATTGCTCAGAGTGGATGAAATGAGAATGAGAAATAAAAAATAAGTGACTCTTTTGTGAAGGCAAGTGATGCAAAACAAGGGTAAGACTGAACCATCATTTACAGTCCCAACCTTTAATTCTTTGCATCCACACACCATCCAAAAGTTATATTAATTGGACTGTGGTTACATTTATTCTGCTTGGTTATTATGCAGAGACTTTAATCATAGCTTTAGAAAAAACCACATCATCCCAAGGATAAAATGTTTTAGGCATGCATTAAATCTTAGCTGATAGATGCAGCATCTCTAATGCTTCATTATAGCAAAATAATCACCCTTCTTAGTTTTGTAACCAACTAAATCATATCACGGTCTCAATTATGTTGACTCTAGGTAAAATTAGCTATTTATCCTCCAATCAGATTCTACTTATGAGTTAATAGTTATGCTTCAACAGGATTCTACTTATGAGAAAATAATGGAATAATACCTAACTTCCCCTCTCAACTTGTCTAGAAAAACCTACTACATGCCTTAACTTTTTAAATGTTCTCTTAAACTTCTCAACTTGCTTAACGTGGATAAAAATTGCCCTTAAAGTGGTCAAATGTCCTATTACACACTAAGCTTGTCTAAAAGGAGAGACATTTGATAAATTTTAAGAGGCTTCTATTTATTGACACAAAACATAATCTAACAAAAACATGGAAGCCAAATAAGAAAGTAGACAAAACATGATCAAACTGAAATTTTCTTACACAGAAAGGTATCTTCTTAAATCCCAAATTCCAATTGCAGCAGAAATACCACTCGAAGGTTTTTCTTTTTGTTATTTTTACTGTTCGCTCTCAATCCCTCCTCTACTCATCAATCATTTATTCCCTGATTTTCTAATTTTAATATTAAATTTGATCTGAAACCCAAGCTCATAGATCAACTCACTTTGGTGCAATCAAAATGAACTTAAAACTAATTGGGATCAGCTACATGGATCCTCTTTTCTATTTATCCAGCTAAATCTTCTATTTTCTTATTATTTTACGATTATATATCAATTTAAACACACTAATTGAAAGAGTAAAGCAAAATCAAATAATATAAGTTCAACTGCATGAACTCATATTACAAGCCAAATGACAAGAAAAGACTGAATCTTTGCGTGCATTTTCAGTTTTTCCAATTCTATTATTTTTATCATTTTCGATTTGAAAACTTCCCATCAATTTTAGCACTCTCATCAAAGAAGATTAAAAAGAAGACCTATTAACAAAAGAAGAAGAAGAAAAAAAAAAGAATACCTAGCTTACAATTTTATCCAATTTTGACAAGTTTTTAATTAAATTTTCTGAATTTGTATTTATATATTTAACATTGGTTTCAAAATACAATCTTAACTATAGAAATTCGTCAACTATGAAATATAATAATGCCATTAAAATGTGAAAAAGATTGCCAAGACGAATATTGATTTTAAAAAATTGACTAAAATTGGAAATGTACTCAAAATTTAGGAATTTTTGTCTCTCAGTTTAGCTCTTTTTTTTTTTTTTTTTCAACTGGCTAAAATTAATTGCAAAGGCAAATTTTCAGAAATTTATCAATAAAATTTAAAGAGTTGATTAAAGTAACAATGTATGCATTGGATTTTTTTATTTTTCATTATTTATTTGTAATCATATTAAAGCAACAAAAATTAGAAGTTCTTTGAGGAATTTAAACATTATGAGTTAGAAAACAATGTCGGAGAGACATTAACATGTTTCCAAGAGCTAAATAGCAGCAATGAAAAATAAAATTAAGAAATTGCTCATAGCAGAGTTGCAAATTTACTTAACTGCAATATAGACACGTGCCCTGATGACAAAAGGAAGTGTTCTTTGAGGATCCATCATTTCTCTTAACAACCTCCTTAGCAGAAATGGAAGGTCTTGCATTCTCTGTGGACATATTTCAGAACTGACATCAGTTAAAACACATTATTTAAATATGAATTTGATCTTGAATGGGTGAAACACAATTTTACTGGTGTACATTATGATGTAAGAACTTCAACCAGACATGCTGTTCTTCTGCATCATTTCTTTTTCCCTTTTACATGATATTTGTGCACATTAATGCGAAAATAATAAAGTAAGAAGCTTTCCAGAGATAACAACAAGGCTCGATAATTCTTCCACAAAATTTGACAAAACTTTAAGGAAAACTAAATAAGATCAGCTATAGATGGAGAAAACATTTTTTTAAGGAATAAAAAAAGTAGATGAACAAAAACATGTACAACATAAAAAAAAAAAAAGGTTCATCACATGCATAAATATGAAGACAAAGTCCATGAAGAAATTTACAGTAGAACCAAAATTTGGGGATATTTTATCAATAGTCAGCAAATCAAGCTATTCGCAGAGCTCTAAACTTTTGAACAATTAGAGGCATTGGAACCAGTAAATATCAATTTCCCCAGCCAACAACTACCCCATTGATGGAGAAGATGCTATCCATGATGAGACTCAAGCCCACAGGCCCATGACTTGGAGAATTTATGGGAGAAGATCCAAGAAAGAGGCGGGAGATGAGAGGGAAGCTGAGCTGGCACAAGTTAGTTAGGAAAGGGGCAGGATATGGGAAGTTATAAATGGAATTTTGTGAGAGGAAAGGGGGAGGGGGAGATTTAGTATTTTTGTAATAGGCGTGAAGGAAGTGAGGGAAAGGAGAGAACAGATTTGTTTGGCTGTTCTTCCTTGTAGCTGAGGCCCTTGCTGCTATTTTTTCTTTATTTTCATCTTATTTGGTTGTAATACAAACAGATAGGCTCTGCTGTATTTGATTCCTTTACACATCAATACACAGTCCTTCAATATTGTGTTCTTGTTGAGCGTTTGGATTTGTTGAGTATCAAAGTTCTTATCACCCATGCACTTGCGGCATGCCCTTTGGCAATACGGCTTTCAAATACCATCAAACAAGTTTGGACATACACAAAAATTGAAGCAAAAACTGCCACAACTGTAAAATTTTCATCATCATGGAGCGGAAATGGTATCATGTGCAACATGTTTTGGGAATTTTGCACACAATGTGGCTACCAAAGAAAAAACAATATATTAACATGTGTATATTAGATGATGACACAACTCCTATCTATTTTTCCAAATAAAAAAAGGAAAGGCCAAATAAAAGAAATCGTGCAACCACATATAATGAAGTAAAGCAATAATTATTAGTTTTGCCTATTCTTTCTACTATTTTCCCCTTTCTAGCGAGTAAGTTGAGCAAATGGCACTGCCTAACAGCAAAAGGCGATAGCAAGAGTGCTGAATGGCAGAAACGAGGCAAAGAGGAATGCAAAATGCATTATAAGGCACATGGGAAAGCATAGCACCATCATATAATCTGAACTTGTGTCTCAAATTGATACAATAGGGAGAACTTTTAAGCCCATGATTTAAAATTCACATATTTTAATCAGACTAATGTCAACTATGGGGTCACTAATTTTTGATAAGTTCCTAAATCCATTTCTAAGAAGTATTAGATGCACAAAACGATTTGCTAAAATAATAGCATCCGTATGTACACACCTGAAGTAGACCATTGGTCTGTCCCCCAAAAAGACGATTGTATGTTTCAACCTTCTGCAGAATCTCAGCAACTTCAGGGTTGTGACGACTCCTTCGTGAAGCTTCGCTAGGAACCAACAGTGTAATTTGACGACGACATAGTGGGCATTTACATGGTTGAATTGCAGATCCATGATGCCAAACAAGCATAATACAATCACCTAAAAAGCATATAAAAGGGAGAAAGAAAGTTTGGATCTGTGGGATACATCTTGAAGAAAATGATAGTTACATGCACAATTTCATTACAATAGCAACTGAAATAGTGCTCTTAAATCACATCTTGATGTCTAGTAAACAAATTATTTATAAAGAAAATTACAAAACTATCATGAGCTGCAGTGATTGACATATTTGACATATACAAATACAAATTTCGCAGCAAGCAACTATCTAGCAATCCAACAATGATAAAGTGATAAGTCATAAATTAATAGCCTAGTTAATTTCAGTAGAGTTCAAACCTATTTACTGTTTATAAGACTCAATATTCAGTACTATCTTGTTTCAAGAGCAGAGGTATTGGCACCAATGTCGAGCAATTCCTTTACAAAATGAGCAGTAGCCATTATAATCGACCTAATAACTGAACAATGAAATCATTTCTAATATAAACATAATAGAAATTCTTTTGAGATAATTGCGGGTTAGGCATAATGCAGGGCAAAAAATCATTCATTTACTTAGTTAAGAAGAAAGGGAAGAACCCAAAAATAAAAAAATAAAAAATAAAAAAAGAAGAAGAAAAAATCAATGTCGAGGAAAATCGTATTAAGCTGGGGTTTTTAATTTATGTTGGCAGAGAAACCGTGGTTGCTGAGAGAAGAAGAAAGGGAAAGGGAAGAAAGTAGAAAAGTACCGCAAAACCAGTGAGAGCAATTGGCCTGGCAAGGGACCTTGAAGCGCCCATGGCAGACTGAACACCAATCATTTGCTGGAGGTTCGTCCATTTCCCTTCTTTCTCGCTCAAAACTACCAATCCATATATTCAATCTCACTTTCCTTCGAATTTTCGCCTGACATTTTCAGGACCAGTAATTATTTTAACAGTCTAATTATTAAAACATTAATTATTTTTTTTTCTTCTAAATAATCAATAAATACTTTTTTTTAAAGATATAATCATTAAATAGTTAGGCGAAAAGAAAGAAAAATATGTGAAGGAAAAAGATACTGAAATCAAAAAATAATAATTATATCTATTTAAATATGTTTTCAAATAATAATTTTCACAATAAAAAATATTTAAAAATACTAATATTTATTATAGTAATATAATGATAATAATAATAATAATTAATAGATAATAGAATAAATACTAGAGTTTAATCGACTGACTGAATATGGTAGAATATAATTTTTTTTTATATTTATAGATTAAAATTTGATAATTATAAATTTAAAGCAATAAATTATTAAAATAAAAACTTTTGGAAATAAAATGTAAAACTGCAGTTAAAAATAAAAGAAGAAACGTTGGGTCTTATTTTTACTTCAACAATTTGATTTTTAAAGGTTCCAACTTTGTTATTACAAACTCAAACAAATTATTCTACCTAAATTCTCACTTTATGACAATATTTATTATAGTTATTTTAATTTATCATTTTTATTTGTATCAATATTATATTAATAGATAAATTAGAGATTTTCATACTAGGAGAAGAAATCCTAAATAGGAAAAAAGGGAAAGTTGATGTGCCTTTGAAAGTTGATTCTGATCGGACTATAGTCTACAAACCCTGCAAAAGGTACTTGCCCGGTTATACTGGACGTTAACACTCTGATTCTTAAGTTATCAATTAGGAAGAAAGTTTAGAGATATAATATGGATAAAATTTAGAGAGAGAAAGTGTATGAATTTATAGAATGAACTTGCTATTTATAGAACTTGGAAAAGATGAACTGTGTTCTTGAATAATGGATTTGTTCTAAAGCAGGTATGACCTATCTTAAAGGTGATAGTGATTTGACAGAAACATGTGTCAGACAGCCTTAATACAACAGGATTATGTCATATCCGATCGAATGGCTTTGTTTCCCATGCCCTTACCTAGTTGGTTGGGGAGATTTAGGTATTTATGGTCTTTTTAGGGATGGGCCTTCTATCGGGCCTTTATTTTTTATTTTCAGAGTATTTTCATTTGTCTCCCTCTCGAGTAGTTCAATCGTTCTTAAGAGAGATCGAAGATTGGGATTTCGGTATTTCCTTGATGATCATTTGACTATCTTATGATTAGTAGCGAGAAGGACAAGGTCCTTGGCCCTTGAGGCTGAAGTTTGGTCACATCAATCATTAATCGGGAAAGTGAGTCATCAATCTTTTAATGACTCAAATACCAAATTAGTCGGAAATAATATTTTTCAATGGTGATTAGTGACATCGAGGTGAATAGTACATTTCGAAGTCGAAAAATATTTTATTTGATAATTGAAAAGAGCATATCTGCAGAAATTCATGGTTCAAATTTGGGATCAAACAGAGATTGTTTGGACCTCGAAAAGGCATTAGGAAGTTAAGTCACTCCTAAATTTGGAATATGAATAGTTTGACTGAACCATAAAATATGTTACGGATTTCAAAAAAAATAATATAAAAATATGGATGCGCTCATATTGATGAGTATAATTATATGGTAATGAAAGATTAACTTTTCGGTGACTTTGAAAATTAAGTTATCGGAGAGGTAAAAGTGAATCAGATCGAAAAATAGTTTTTAATTAACTCAAAAATATTCGTGGAGTCTAACGAATATATTTTAAGAATTGCGAAATTATTTTTAGGAAGGTTTGAACACAGAAAGTAAGAGAAAAATAATAATTTCGGTTTAAATAGTAACCGATTGACCGTGAATTTGATCGAGACTTTAAAAATAGCAAATGATCTTTAAAAATTGTAGAAAGTTCCAGTTGTGCTCTAATTAGTATTTGAAATTATTTGATAGTGAAAAAAGTAATTTTATGGTAAAACCAAAAAGTTGCTAATCCGATTGGTTTGAGTGAAACGGATCAAAAATGAACTTTGATTGAGCTGAAATTTTTCATGAAGGCTTAATTTATTATTTTAAGAATAATGAAATTGATTTTGAGTGGATTTGTGTAACGTCTCCAGATGATCGCTTGTAAAAATTGTTCGCTTTGGGCCGAGACCCTCACAGTTTTAAAACGCGTCTCCAGGGTATCAGAGTGCACAGCGGCAGCTCATGGGCCTGGAAGATACTGTCCTCTTTGGGTCACCATCATTGGCCTCTCAAGGTTTTAAACGCGTCTCCAGGGTATCAGAGTGCACAACGACAGCTCATGGGCCTGGCAGATACTATCCTCTTTGGGTCACCATCATTGGCCCTTCAAGGTTTTAAACTTGTCTGTTGATACCAATTATAACGTTCCCAAATGGTCGCTTGCAGAAATTATCCGCTTTGGGCCACTATCACTGGCCCCTCAAGGTTTTAAACTCATCTCCAGGGTATCAGAGTGCACAACGGCAACTCATGAGCCTGGCAGATACTGTCCTTTTTGGGTCACCATCATTGGCCCCTTAAGGTTTTAAATGCATCTGCAAGGGAGAGATATCCATAGCCTTATAAGGATTACTTCGTTCTCCTCTCCAACCAATGTGGGATATTACACATAACCTCTGGGATTTTTCTTCTTTCTCTTACACACAAGCTTCCATTTAAAAATTCAACATTCTTTCATACAAACACAGATTTTCCCTGAGTTTGATATTTTAGGATTATAATTATATTTTCCTATATTACTAGCTTATCTAGTATACTTGCTAGACACCGGTCACTTCTCTTTCATGCTCCTCTATCTATCTCATGGCATATTGTTAAAAACTAAAAATAGGGGAAAATATTGTAATTGAATGGCATTTTAACTTATCTTATGAAGGCATCGTTCAATAAACTTGTTCTAATCAGCAATTTTCTGTAGTTTATTCCCTTCCCTCAACAAGTTTGGAGGCGACTCTAGGGATGATTTAAATTTATCAATTCCGACCAGGATTGAATTAGCCTTTAATCTGCTTGTTTGCCGATCGTTTATCCTATATTAATTGCATCATTAATTCATCCATTTGTTTTCTCGAATTGTTGTACTTGATCGAAATGGCGCTAATTAATTGCTCTACTATTGCTTCGGTTTTTAAGTTTTAATTGTGGCTATTTATTCTCTTTGACTTGTTATTTATTGGGATTTGCCATGTGTGCTTCCATACTCTTATAAGTAGAGTCATTTTTTTTTGTATTCTTATTCATCCACTTTCTTTTTTAGCCTTCTTTCTCTTGCTTTTTCTCATGAAGCCTTCTAATAGCCTTTTATTCTTTTTTTCTATTTTGCCATTTTAGGAAGATGAATGAACAGTCGGGAGTTCCCTACCATGGCATCACCTACCGCAGCAGACAATGCAACCTCAATTATCTATTGCTTTCTTCGTCCTCATCTTCTCAAGCAGAGGTTGACCTTCTCTCATTTTCCAGGTTCCAATGCTTTTCAAGTGGGAGATATTTGCATCGTTTTGAGGGACGATAGCGAAAATAGGATTAGGCTTCTCTTTTTGTAAACTTTTGAATGTAATTAGATAATAAAAAAGGATTTCAATAAATTTATCTTTCAAACTTTTTTTATGCTTATCATTTAACAATCGCGATGTGCATTAACATGTTAAAGCTTGATTGATAGCATCGATCAATTAAAATTGAAAGATAAACTCTATTCATCGATTTTTCGATCGGGATAAATAAATTTTCATCAATCTTTCGATCGGGATAATTTGTACATCGA
Source organism: Excoecaria agallocha (assembly GCA_037975025.1). NCBI lineage: Eukaryota > Viridiplantae > Streptophyta > Magnoliopsida > Malpighiales > Euphorbiaceae > Excoecaria > Excoecaria agallocha. The sequence continues at coordinate 119,516,439 of CM075806.1, read as the reverse complement.
TCAAATTTCCTTGATTGAAATTATCTTCCACTGGAGCTTACCAATTGCCCCTTTATTGAATTTGCTTTCATTTAGAAATTCATTGTTCTTTCTATCAGCTCGCCTAGATTTATTCAATGTTTAATTGAAATGCCATTAGAGCCTTCTTCACCTTTAATTTTCCCAGAAGGTGGTGGCAGATTATACTCCAATTGTCCTCATTCATGGAATGTTATTACACAACATTTTTTTAGAATCATCAATCATTTTGATTGGGATTAAATCCTTTGATCGTAAATGCATTGATCGGTAGGTGTTGACCTGCTATCCTTTCATCGAAATGAATTTTTAGAGTCTTTTTGCCTCTTTTTTTTTCCTTTCCTTTCTGACATTTTCTTTCTTTCCTGATATTGAGATTAGGGAAAAAACCATTTTATAGTCTCTCATTGCCCTTATTATAATAGCAGTCACGTAATATTTTAAAGGAAAGATATTTCATTTTCCTTTGAACTTGGATTGTACTATTTCATTCTTCTTCGGACTTGGCATTTCCTTTTCCCATTCAACTTTCTCCTCTTAAGCCTCTATTTTGATCGAGTGGAAGGAGAAGGCATGCGCCCATTCTTAAAAAGAATTTTTTTTCTTAGATTTGGCCTTCTGGATCCTTTTCTACTTTGCTTTGGTGGGACCCAACGAGGGAAATCTTAGCTATTAACTTGTTTTAGATTAATGACTTTTTTCCTCTTCGTGTTGCTTTATGTCTTCTCCTTTTTCTTATAACAGGACACCGGCTCTTGGCGTTTGTGGAAAAGAGAAGACGAGTGCTCACTTTTTCCTTTGACTTGTTTGGAGATAAAAGAAGGGACTGTTATTCCATCCCTCCCAGTATATTTTTCTGTAGGCTAGTTCTGGAAGTCTTTTATATTTATTGCGCGGTATCTTGAAAGAAATATGTTTTGCTTCTTTTCAAACCCACGTATAATTTTTTTGCTTTCTTTCAGTCCCAAATATAATTTTTACTCTCTGTGGTTTTCCCATGTAGTCTTGAAGACTTTTATGAAATCCCTGTTTGTCCACTTTCTCTCTGTGATTACGAATTCATATCTCTCAAGGAGGTGTGGAGGTTAGATGCTTTTGCTCAGCCATCGACTATCAACAAAAGCACCAAATGATAAATTAGAAATTTTCATAGTAGAATAATGGGATCTTGAATAGGAAAGAAGGGAAAGTCGATGTGCCTTTGGAAGCTGATTCCGATCGGACTATAGTCTACGAGCCCTGCAAAAGGTGCTTATCCGATTGTACCGGGCATTAGTATTTCGATATTTAAGTTAGCAATTGGAAGGAAAGTTTAGAGAGAGAATATGGATAAAACTTAGAAAGAGTGTGTGTGAGTTTATAGAATGAACCTGCTATTTATAGAGTTTGAAAAAGCCGAACTGTATTCTTGAATAGTTGACCTAATCTGAAGCAGGTATGACCTATTTTAAAAGTGATGGTGATTTGACAGAGGCGTGTGTCAGACAACCTTAACACGGCAGGGTTAGGTCATATCCAATCGGACTGTCTTATTTTTCGTACCCTTACTGAGTTGGCTGGGATGGTTTAGGCATTTATGGACCTTCTATTAGACTTTTATTTTGATTTTAAGAGTATTATCATTATTATATTTATTTTTTTATACATTTTTCCATTATACTTATTTTCATTAACCATATGAGATGGTATTTTAATCTCTCAAAAAATATACATTTTTATATTTATGAAATAGGAAAATAGTGATATTTTTCATGGGATTAACGAAATATAATATCTGCTAAATGATAAATTTTGATCTTGTTTTGATCTGATTTAAAGGTAATCTGTTTATTCTATGATCCATTTGACCTAAAAATCTTTGGATGAATTTAGATCAATTCACATATTGATCTAAATTGAGATTGGATATCCATTTAGTCCGCTTATAAATTTTATCTAAAAAACTAAAAAATAATTTTATTAAAAAATCCACTATAAAATTATTATCTAATAAAAAAATCAATATGTTAAATTTACAAATACAAGTCACAATAAATTTTGTTTTATTATATTAGATACAATTATACTGGAATGCATCTAAAACATTGATAGCACTTAACACACCTATGTTTAAACCTATTTACATTTACATTTTATATCTAATTGAGTAGACATTTAAACACATTTATTCATATTGAATTGGCTTAAAAGGACAAAAATAAATGTAGGTCAAGGGTTGGCCATGATCTAATACATTTGGGCCAATCTGTGAATCGACCCAAATTCTTTTAATATATTTCAACATCATTCCATAATATATGTAAAAATTATTTATTTATAATTCAATTTATTTATTGTCTATTTATTTATAATCTAATTCAAACCTGTGAGCTGTAATGTACTTTGTTTAATTACTAGAAAATTAAAAATCATGATGTTGTATGCGTAAATTATAAATTTGAAGAGAAGTCTGCGTGTATAGTATATTGAAACGAGGTGGCCTTTTGTTGCGGCATAAGTGATGCATGACTAGAAGCTCCAATTTGTTATCGTGTCGCCATAAAACACCAGTCCAATTCTATGCAAAAATAACTGGCAGTTGCCGGGCAACACTTACCCTTTTTCTCTGCCGGCTGTTACTCTCTCGGACCCTTATTACAACTGTCTTTATTTATTATTATTAAGCACTGAGGAGAAATTTAATATAATTCTAAGAGACTTAAGTGCTAAATTTATGACTTTCGCCTGTAACTAGGTTTATCATGTGAGAAGTGATTATATATATATATATATATATATATATATATATATATATATATATATATATATATATATATATATATATATAGTGCACGTGCTTTGCACTTTTTAAATAATTTTTATAATTAAGCACAAACATATTATAATTTTTTATCATTTAAAATTTTAAATAATAATAATAATAATAATAATAATAATAATAATTATTATTATTATTATTATTATTATTATTTTAAAGTCTATTACATAAGTGTACAAAAAGTTGCACTCATGACTCACATAAATTAAATTAAGCTATAAATTCATAAAAGAAAATTTTAAAAAAAAATAATAAAAAATATTTTAAAGTCTATTACATAAGTGTACAAAAAGTTGCACTCATGACTCACATAAATTAAATTAAGCTATAAATTCATAAAAGAAAAATTAAAAAAAAAATCTAGACAAGTGAATGGATAAAAGCATGATAACTTAAAACATACAAAAGCTCGTAAATCTACTTCATTTTTAGAAATTGAATATATATATATATATATATATATATATATATATATATATATATATATATATATATATATATATATATATATATATATATATATATATATATATATCATACAAGAGCAATACACACACAAAGTAGGGTAAAAAAATTTTTGGACTTAAAAAACTTTTTATTATTTTATTCTTAAATTTAATTAATCAAATAAAAAGCTTTTAATTAAAATTAGAGTTAAATTTATATATAAATACTGAACTTTTTTAATTGTCAAAAATTTATAATACAGTAACTAGAACTAAAGTTATATCTAAATAGTATAGTTTTTTATTATTGTAAATTAACTAGGCTTTTTTTTTTTTAATATTGATTGTTGCTAATTTACAATAATAAATGAACTACTATCTGATAACACTTTAAAATAAAATTTCACTTTCTTAAAAATTAAAAGAATATAAATTAATAGTTTTCTCTATTTCTAACTTGATGATGGAATTTCAGGCACGAATAATTTACAGTATATAAATATACCATACAGAGTATAGGAAAAATGAGGAAAATTGCTCTCTGTGCTATGCGGTGACAAACAGATTATTCACAACCTGCCAATAATAGAAAGCATATTTGAGCAATAATATCCTCAAAATCAAATCAATAATGGACAAATTAAAATGCATTCTAACATTTTGCACAACTATTTGTACCTAAAGCAAACACCATGTGTTCTAAGATTTGTATTCTATTTCTTTTTCTAAATTTCATAATTTATTAATTATTATGTATGTGATTTTTTTCCCTCGTTATAACTACAATTTAAGGCTTTATACCACGCAATTCTATGTTATTTTCACTTTACATGTGTTTGGAAAATAAAAATTTCTCTTTCAATTTAGAAATTTAATTATTTTTTTCATTAAAACTAATGAAAAATTGAAGGATTAATTACAAAATAAAAAATAAAGTAAACTGTAGGTAGTTATCACTTATCAATTTCAAACCCAACAAAAAAAAAATCCTTAGGTCTGAAATCCCTAAAAAAATCAATGTCAAAAATTTTTTAATTTTGGATCGGTCCCTAATATTTATATATCTTTTAAATGTACACACATATTATAATCTCCAAACATAACTATCTAATGAGGTTTCTAATTTCCCTTCTATATAAAGAGAGTGAGGATTCCACCATTTGGCTTTGGTTTCAGTGACAGACCATAGTTTCTCTCTCTCTCTCCCTCCTCTTTCTCTTGCAGTTAGTGGAGAGAAAATTATACATACTTGCACGAAAATCTGCCATTAAAATGGAGATGGTAAAGATGGTGATTTTGGCGGTGCTACTAACAGTTACAGCCACCGCGGGCGGCAGAGAAGTAACTTACGATGGGAGATCGTTGATCGTTGATGGGCAGCGAAAGATTCTGTTCTCCGGTTCTATTCACTATCCCCGAAGCACTCCTGAGGTAATGTATTTAATTCAATTATACATACACTAAATTGTTTTGCAATATAATGTTATTAATTCTTTGTATAAATAAATTGACATTGCATGTTTTAATTTGTGCTTAGAAATAAATACTAATTTATCATCAGTTCAGTAATGAGTCATTGCAGAGAGTAATCATCAGTTCAGTAACGAGTCATTGCAGAGAGTAATCGCTTTTATTTAAAGTTTTAAATTTGAATTTTATAAATAATTCAAATTAATTGAATAATACCAGCAATTATAAAAAAAATTATTTTAATGCTTAAATGCTTTTAATATTGTTTTTTTTTAATAATGTTAAGTTTACATAAAATATATTATTATTATGTATAGCTGTTGTAAAATATATATTCCTCGGGATCGTCATGGAAGCTAGTTGTTCTCTCTTAAGTGTTAAAATTTTTTGTTTGTAATTATTGAAAATGCACGATTTTTTTTTTTTCAATTTAAGCTGCATTTGCGCACAATGCAATTAACAGCTGGTTTGATTTTTGTTTTCGTTTCTAAGACGGTGTAATAATATAGAGTAATCCAGTTGAAATATTGTAGTACTCCAATTATTTATTTATTTTTCTTAATAAGTCTCCGCATTTTATTAATTCAGAGAGTGATCTGGACCTTAATATCATTAATTAGTTTGACGTTTTTTACAAGAAATTTCAATGAATAAATATAATACAACTGGAGCATGTATTATATATTTATTTATTTATATTGAAAGAACTGGATCTATATTTACTCGTCAAAATGTAAAATTATTTGTATATAATATATAGTTTTCGACAGGCTACAATTAATGACCATATGATTGATAGATCCTACGTAGATATGTTGTAGTATATGTTTAATTAATAATCAAGAAATACTTAACAATAACATGAATATGCACCATGACATCATGCTTTGAGATTTACAAAGTCTTATAGAAAATAAGAGAAGTTGAAAAAAAACAGAACATCGAATCACGTGTTAGTCAATTGCTTGGGTAATTTAAAATTCCATTAATACAATTCTAATTTGTGACAAATACAAGTATATTTAATATTTTTGTTTCTAAATACACAATTTAACCGGACAAATGTTTATTGGAAGTTTCGGTTTTCCTTTTTAGAAAGTATTATTAATGTTAATTGTTAAATAAGAATGGAAATGATGAAATGCAGATGTGGGCATCCCTAATAGCTAAAGCCAAAGAAGGAGGCTTAGATGTTGTTGACACCTACGTGTTTTGGAACCTCCATGAGCCGCAGCCTCGTCAGGTGAAAATTTATTATAAAGGAGAAATATATTCCAGATATTCCATTTTAATTTTTTTTTATATTAATTACAAAAATAATTAATTACTATCATTTTTATAAATGCTTAATTATAACTAAAAAATATAATTTTATCGGTTCTCCAACATTTTTCTAATTTTTTATGATTTATTTATTTTCTAAAAAAATAATATAATAATATCGTCTTAAATTCAATATAGTTGTATCATGGATCCCTTTACTCTTAATCATAAGTTTTGGATTCGAGTTTTAGGAATAAAAATATATGTTTAAATATTTAAGAGAAATCATTTTGTCTTCATTTAGTAGTATGTTCAGTGTAAATGTGGATGTATATTTCAAATGTCAGTTATATATATAAAAAAATATATATTGGTTCAAGTTATATAAGTAAGTTATTTTTTGCCTTTTATAAAGAAACTAAATTGGTAAGTTATTTATATTATGATTTTTAATTACTTAATTTATATTGAAATATGATAATTGCAGTATGATTTCAGTGGAAGACGTGACATAGTGAGATTTATTAAGGAAGTCCAAGCACAAGGCCTCTATGTTTGCCTTAGGATTGGACCATTTATTCAGGCTGAATGGTCTTATGGGTAAATCTCCTTATCCATTACACAGGGGTGTGCAAAAACCGAATCGATCCGATCAATCCGACCAATCCGAATCGATCAATTCGGGTGGAATTAATTTGGTTAATAGGGTCGGTTTGGTTTTTGATATTAGGTATATTTCGGGTTCACCCGACTGAACAATCCGATTTTTTAAATATATAAATAAAAAAATTAATTTCTCTACAATATTAATTAATATATAATATATATTTAATGTAATTTTGAAATTATTAGTTTGTTGTATTTTTAAAATATTTTTTACGGCATTTAATATTATTTATTTGTATTAATTTAGGATTTTAATTTAAATATGTAAATTAAAAAAATAAAATTCGGATTAATCGGGTCGAGATCCGAAAAAATGAGTTAATCGGATAGGGACCCGATATTTATATAGGGTAGGATCAGGTGAGGAAAATATAAGAATTTTGGATTAATCGGGTTCGGGTCGGATTCACCAAACCCGACCGATGCACACTCCTACCATTACATGCACATTGCTAAATTGCCATCTTGATTCCAATATTTTCTTATTTTCCGCACACGTGTGTGTATATATATATATGAACTATTGGAATGTAGGAGATAATATGATTTAACGATATGTACGTCCACGTATCGAAATAACACTTGAATTTCTGTAATAATAAAAATCTTATTTATCGATTTTATATATATAAATAATGTGTTATGTTCACATTATTATTATTTTGTAGGGGCCTACCTTTCTGGTTGCATGACATACCGAATATTGTTTATCGATCTGATAATGAACCTTTCAAGGTATTTATTTTTTTTTAAATTATAAAATTAATATTTAAATTTTTATATGCATCAACAGCACTTTTTTATTATTTCTATTTTTTTTTACTGCAGTTTGAGATGCAAAATTTTACTACAAAAATAGTGAGTATGTTGCAATCAGAGAAGTTATATGCATCACAAGGAGGCCCTATAATAATATCTCAGGTCCAGTTACTGATAATTAAATATTTGCTTGATTAATTTAGTATACATGTCAATGAAATTATTGTGAAATTATTATTATATTTGATAAGAGAATAATGTGTTACGATAAATAAAATAGATCGAGAATGAGTATGGAAAAGTGGAAGAATCATACCCTGTGGAAGGGCCACTCTATGTGAAGTGGGCAGCAAAAATGGCAGTGGGCCTTAGTACAGGAGTTCCATGGGTTATGTGCAAGCAAGATGATGCTCCTGACCCTGTGGTAATTTTTGTTTATTCATTCTCAATTTATTACAGCTGCTACGTATTTTGCTCCATTCTTATTATTTACTATATCTATTTTAAAATTAAAAGTCAAATAAATACTGTAACTTAACCGAAAAAAATTAATAACTATATGAAATAAGCTTAAGAAAATATTTTCTCTTTCATTGGATTTTCAGATAAATGCATGCAATGGATTAAAATGCGGTGAGACATTTGCAGGGCCTAACTCGCCCTATAAACCAGCAATTTGGACGGAGAACTGGACAACTCGGTACGTATTTTGTTCTTTAGTCAAACAATTACTTATCGCATCATAGATTAATGGAATTAATTTAGGAAAAACGGATTCTGGATACTTAAATTTTACCATTTTAAATTGATTTCATGTAAGATTAATAAAAAGTACCTTTTAATTTCTATATTAAATCTAAAAAGTAAAACCATTCAATACCAACTTATAAAAATATAAGAATTTAATGTAAAAAATAGTAAAATTTAGTGAGTTTGAGATATGTTTTTCCATCAATTTATTGAAGTGCACATAATTTTAAAATATCCTTATGCTTCAAAATAAAAAGTTATCCATAGTATGAATTAAGTCCTGCGTACAAATATTTATCATTGTTAAAAAAATTGGAATTTTGTACCAAATTTAATTTATAATGATAGATGGAAAACTACATGTTTAGATTTTTTTTTTCCTTTTTAATGACAAATTAAAAATTCCATGTCGCAATCTTTTCCTTTTTTTAGTCATTGTAATAAAAAAGAAATTGAAAAAAAAGAAGCTAATGCATAATCATAATCTTCTGATTTTTTTTTTAATTTCCAAGAAGGATTTCTGATTCATCACTGGTTTTGTTATAGGTATGTGATAAATGGGGAGGATATAAAGACAAGAAGTGTGGAGGACATTGCATTTCATGTGGCACTTTTTATCATTGCAAAGAATGGAAGTTTTGTCAACTATTATATGGTATATATATATATATTACTATACTCTTATTCTATTTATTAGTTTATTCTAATTTAGAAAATAAACTTATATGAGATTTATTATTTATTATCATGGAGGTACCAATTTTGGAAGGACAGGCTCTTCGTTTATACCTCCTACTTACTATGATCTTGCACCACTTGATGAGTATGGTATGCTTCCTATTTTTATTCGATTTCATAAATATTTATTAATAACTGTTTCTTAATCATGTTAATTTTATTTAATTATTCATATATGTAGGATTGATTAGACAGCCAAAATGGGGTCACTTAAAGGAGCTACATGCTGCAATTAAGCTATGTTTAACTCCTTTACTGTATGGAGTGCCACTTAATTTCTCCTTGGGCCAACAGCAACAAGTAAGCACTCTAAAGAAGGGGAGAGAATATTATTCACAATAATTTTATTTATGGTTTAGTCACTATTTTTTTATTTCTCAAAACTGTTAAATTTTTTTTTAAAATATTATCATTAAAATTATGGGTGAAAAATCGTAAATTCGATGCCAGAACGTTTTCACCATATAGATGTTTTAAAATAACATGATTTATCATGTTATTTATAATTTTCAGATTAAAGTGACTTTAATAATAATAGTAATTTCAAAAATTGCGGTATTTTTATGAAACAAAAATTTGTTTTGTGATGAAATTGTTATTAGGATATAATTTTATTGAACATAAATGAAATTAACCAACATTTCTCATTCTTTAAAATTTTTCTAAATCTAATTGCTTGTTTAATGAAAGATATGAGTTTATAATTCATGGTATTTTTTATTTATTAATGTTATGTAGGCATATGTGTTGAAGGGAGCATCGGGTGAATGTGCAGCATTTTTGGTGAATAATAATGCAAAAAATTCAGCTTCAGTGCAATTCGGAAATGGTTCCTATGATTTGCCGCCCAAATCCATTAGCATCTTACCCGATTGCAAGAATGTTGCTTTTAATACTGCTAAGGCAAGTCCATTTTTCATATTGATTTTTTTGGTCCATCTCCATATTCTATTCAACTTTTCTAAACCAATATCACATCCATAATTCAGTAGCAATACTACTAATGACATATATTTCATGCACGAAACAAAAATTGGATAATCATATATTTCATGCAATACCATTTGAACCGATAACCATTATTATTTTTTAAATAAAATTAAATCCATTGAAGCATTTTCAGTGTTCATAGAAATATGTATTGAAATTAACAGGTAAATGTTGAATACACAAGAAGAAGTATGACAAGGAGAACGCTGTTAGATGATGCAGAAGCATGGGAAGAATACAAAGAACCCATTCCTAATTATGATGACACCTCACTCAGATCACAAACTCTATTAGAACAAATGGCTACCACTAAAGATGCTTCTGATTATCTTTGGTATACCTTCAAGTAAGTCCATCTTAATCACTCTTTTAATTAACCTAAACACTTTTTCTTTTCCTTAATTAGTTTTGATTAAGAAAATTTAATACATTTTTGTTTTGGTTAATAGGTTGGAGCAACAATCCTCAAATACTAATGCCATACTAAATGTGAACTCTCTTGGCCATCTTCTTCATGCCTTCGTCAATGGTGCAGCCGTAGGTTCGTTCTTCCCATATTATGCTGAACTTTTCGGGATTTTTAGATATAAAAATAAAAAAATTTCAAGTAACAGTTAATAATAGCCGAAAAAGCCAAACTAGCCGTTTAAGTTTATCTCAATAGTCAAGCCAAATTAGCCGTTAATACATGATTCAGGATCTGGTCAAGGAAGTTATCAAACTCCACGTTTCAACCTTCAAAGTAGAGCATCTTTAAGCCAAGGATTTAACAATGTCTCCTTGCTAAGTGTTATGGTTGGGTTGCCGGTACGATTTTTCTCACCCTTCTAACGTTTTATATTCTATGAATTAACTTTTCTTTTATTAATTTAATATCTAATTGTGATTTAAAGGATTCAGGAGGACATCAAGAGAGAAGGGCTGCTGGACTAAGAAACGTCATCATTCAACAGCCACATCTTATTAAGGACTTCACTAACTATTCTTGGGGATACCAGGTACTTGATAAAAGCTCACATAGTAAACTCAATTTTTCTTTTTTTTTTTTAATTCTTTCTTTTTTTGTTCATAATGGCTCAATTTTTTTAAATTTACGTATTCGATTAATTTAGAATCGGATATTTTCAGATGTATAATTAAAAAACAATATTTTTAATAACGTATGTTCCATGCACTAACATGATTTGTTCTTATGATATATGTAGATAATCTCAAATTTTCAGTTCCACATTTGAATTGTAGGTTGGATTAGTGGGAGAGAAGTTACAAATATACACAGAGCAAGGGTCAAGCCAAGTCCATTGGGCACCACTTTCAAATAATTCTCCACTAACATGGTATAAGGTGCATAAATTCTTCTCTGAAACAGTTCCTATTTTCTCCATTCTTATTCCTATTATCACACTCTAACACCACAATTCAGATATTCAATTTTCTTAGGGGTTCAACGGTAACAAACTTTTCTTTAACACACCTCACTTAAACAAGTATTACTATGGTATAATGTATCTAATGAGTCGGTTGTGTGGCAGACAATGTTTGATGCACCTCTAGGGGAAGCTCCTGTAGCATTGAACCTGGGCTCCATGGCAAAAGGTGAAGCATGGGTTAATGGCCAAAGCATTGGTAGATATTGGCCATCATATCGCTCACCAGATGGCTCTTCACAAATATGGTATATTTATAGTATACAAAACCAAAATTTGCAACTTCTGAATTTATTTTTTAATCGCTGATTTTATTAATTTATTGTGACTGTAGGTACAATGTTCCTAGATCTTTCCTGCAAGAAAAAGGCAATCTGTTAGTTTTATTTGAAGAATCAGGTGGGAACCCTCTTCAAATATCAATAGATACAGCTTCAATCTCACAAGTGTGCAGCCATATGAGTGGTTCTCATCATCCTCCTGTATATTCATGGAGAAAAACTAGTGAAATTTATCCAAAGATGCACTACAGAAAACCTGTACTCAAGTTGAGCTGCCCTTCACATACCGAGATTTCTAATGTTTCATTTGCAAGCTATGGAACTCCACTCGGTGATTGTAGAACTAGTAATTATGCTGTTGGAATGTGTCATTCACCTGCTTCAAAACCTATTGTTGAAAAGGTATTTATATTAACTCTTTTCTTTTAGCAAATATTTTTGTTTATCTATATTAATTCTGCTTGCATTTTGCACTTCGATTTAATTTTCAGGCATGTGTAGGGCGAATGAAATGTTCTGTTCCTATATCAAATCAATATTTTGGTGGAGATCCATGTTCAGCCAATGAAAAATCGCTGTTGGTTGTTGCAGAATGCAAATGAGAGCAACCAATCTGCCCAAGTTTTCATTTTTTTTTCTAACGAGAAAAAAGAGAGTGGAGTCTCAAATTTGAAATTTCGAAATGCTCCGCCACTAGCTTTATCTATAAATTTTTCCATTGAAAAACCAAGTTTTCAATTGATATTTGAGAAAATTAATCCCTTTTAGCCCCTTCATTTATGATTATGGACCTTTTTGTCGAGATTTATAGAAATTTGTAATCCGTTCAAGAAATTTAGCAAATAGCAACAGAAATTAGCAACCGAATTTGTTAAATTTTCATTATTAATGAAAATTAGCAACCAAAAATAGCAACGGAACATTCGGTTGCAAATTTGACGGTTTATATTTTTAGCAATGGAATTGTTTTCCGTTGCTAAATTTAGCAATGGATTTCAATTCTTGTTGCTATTTTTACCAACGGAATTAAAATTCCGTTGCTGTATTTAGCAACCTAATTGAAATTCCGTTGCTATTATAGCAACCGAAATCATTTTCCGTTGCTAAATTCAGCGAGAATTATAAAAACATTGAGACGGAATTATCATCGCTATTCCGTCACTAAATTATTGTTGATTTTTTACACAAAATTTATGCAAAAGCTTATATTTGCCTATAATTAGTAGATAAAGGAAGAATTGAAATTATTTATTGAACAATCTACTGAAATAGCATAGCAGCATAATCAAGATAGGCAAGATAGAATTAAATGGAGACAAAACAAGATCTAAATATGTATACCATTTTTTTTGTTTGAGCTCAACAATTAATCAATTTGCGATATACAAAAGATAGTGTGCATCTGTTCGAGCATATTGTAACATCTCTGCTAATAATGGGCGTTGCCTCCAGTCTTCACGCTGTAATTTAACATGATAATGAATTTTGGGATTCATAAATGAAATTATTTAAACAACTAAAAGATAACATAATCCTTTTAACAGAGATAATAAATAAGATTCAACAAATTCAGCGAGAAGCATAAACATTACTAGTTGCAATCCCGAACTTGTAGCAATTTGTTTGTGGCAACACCACAATAAGTTTCAAGCAAATATGCGAGTGATTTTTGTGGCTTTGCCAACAACTCACGCCTGCAAGAACAAATTAAAATTAATATCATTGCCGGAGAATTGTGAAAGTACAACTTTAGCCCTTTGAATAATCTATGCAGCAGATTCTGCTTATGATGATTTATCAAAACAAGACTATGGTATGTGAAATTTAGTAAGCTAACATAGCTTATGTTGACATTGAACAGAAATTTCACCTTTGCAGTGTCAAATAAATTAACAACATAAATATGGAAATCTCTTTGTAGCCAGAGAATGTCATTATCAGCTCCATGGAAAACCTACATTGACAAATTTCAGCATTGATGGGAAAAAACATGAGTTCCACAAGGACAAACATGTACTATATATATCCTTGCAACTAAACGCATCCATGCAACTGCTAAACAAATATGTAATAGTCATTAAAAATATAAATATCCTTAAATAAGCATTTAAAAAAATGCAATTTTAAAAAAATTAATTTTTAAAACCTATGGGGAGGTTTAATTTAAAAGGAATTCTTTTTTTTTTTTTGAAAATACCAAAAAAGAAACCTTTGTTAAAAACCAATATGCAACTTTTATTGGACTTTGGCCCATTCAAAATTGGGCCAAATTTTATCCAATTGGCCCTTTTCTTTTCCTTTTCACATATAATAAATTAATTGTCTTGCTCGGTTCTACCTACTTCCATAAACAGAAAATTAGAAAAATAGATTTACAGTTGACAGGAAGTTGCTTAAAAGAATGGTAGACAAATGGGACAACTATATATATTAATTAATGAAATTGCACAACTTCCATCATATTTTGTCCTTGAAGGAATTCCATCCAACAATAACATTTCTAACACCAAAAGAACAATAGTCTATCTTTTTTTCTTTCTTTTTCTTTTTTTTTTTTCATCAGAGCATTTAGTTCAATTTCTTAAATTTACGAAATTGATGAATTTAAAATTAAATTTTGTTGAATTTATCTCATTTGAAAAATATCCAACTCTTTACTATTTGGATGGATAAACCGAATAAAATAAAATATATGCATATTATAGGTCATCTGATGTATAATAATTTGAAATTCGGATCCCAAAGATCCGTTACGTACAAAAGAAAGAGAATGAGGAAAAGTTTAAATATTATAAAAGAACGAGAGAAGAAATAGAAGGGAAGAGCATTTTAAAAATGAGATATTGTAATGGAGAATCGGAAATAATATTCCCACTGAGTTTGGGATTAGATTACCTAAAATAATAGAAAAATATGTGTCCTTTTCAGATTATTATATGCCTTTGTACGTGTTTTAGTTGAACTGTTCTACTCTGTCTCTTCGGATTCACTCGTTGTTGCTTCCCAGGAATTCAAATAAATAAATAAACTAATCAGTTTTTAAAATCGAACTCAAATCTACATATACGATGAACTAATATAAATTTTAATTTTAAAAAAAAAATCATGATTAATATTTAGTTAATGATTATTAACCGCGTTAATAGGAATTTACATGTAATTTTATATGTATAATTAATTTCCATGCAAATTTATTTTTGCTTTTATCTTTATTATTCGTATAAATATCACCAAGTAATATTTTTTAAATTAAACTTACTTTTATTGTCAATTAATTCTAGTATTTAATCGATAAATTGCAGGTTATCATTAAAAATCAGAATCAAATTATCAAAAGTTAAAAAGTCTATAAAACGATAAGACTACAATTATTTTGATAATTTATGTCATTAATCTTTTAAAAGTAAAAATATTATCGATAATATAGAAAAAAATTTAAAATTTATTGTTTCTAATGATAAAAAATTCAAATTTTATTAAGTAATATTTCAGATTTAATCTTTACTTTGTATATCAAACTTACTCGGTTGCAAGGAATATTTTTTTAATTAAGAGTTTAATGACATTCATTTTTAAATTAATCGATTTTATAAATTTAAAATTATCGAGTCAAATACGTAATTGAAGGCAAAAAAAAAAAGGAAATTTAAAACTTTTATTCATTAATTGCATCATCTGCTTAATTGCCAGGTGTATTTTTGGATAAAGAAAGCAGCAAAAACTGAAAATTTGAAGTGTCCCATCAATTACAAGTGCGTATAGCATCCATGCGTGCAATTGTTATGGAGCTGTGACAATAATTCTATTCCAATTTATTAATATTCATAGCTATAAGAAAAAACAATAATTATTTAATCAGAGATGCTCAACACATAATGGGAACAATAATTTTTATTTTTATTTTCTTTTGATTGAAAATAAATAAACAATATATATATATATAATTGGGTCCTTCATAAATTGGCATAATTAATTTTTAGTTTTTAATTAATTACCTATTGTTATATTTATTTACAGGTTCTCTAATCTCATGGTACCTTTCTCTCCAATAATTAACATAGTTGATTAGACTCAAATCTTCCAGCTGCACAATTAATAAAAGAATTAGGTAAATGGAATGTTTCAGAGGATTTTTATTAAGTTGCGCTGTCATATCATTACTCTCTAAAGTCACGCAGGACAACAATTAAAAAGAAATGAATAGTACGTGTCACTTTTTTAGTTAAATTTACACTATAATTTTATTTTTTTCAATAAAATTTAATAATTTAATAAAAATTATGTAACTTAATACTAAATTTAGATTTAATTAATATTTTTTTAATTTTTATAAAAATAATAAAAGTGATAAATAAAAAAAATAGAAAAAGTAATTTCAAGATTTGAGAATAAAGGTTTTGTCCTATTTTGAGGATCTATCTAGTATGAATTTAGATTAATTGGATTAGCCAGTTTTGAATTATAATGATTATGAACAATAAATAAGAAATTGGATAAGATTATTATTATTATTGCAAAAGAGAAAGAAAATAAACATTTGCTAAATGATATTAAGAGTGAGTATTTGGCAGCAATGCAGTTGGTGGTTGAGTTTAGATGGGAAAGTATAAAATATATGCTTTTATAATAAAGATCATGAATCAACTCCAAAGTGATGATGTGGACTTTGAGCTTGGCTTGCAATTCTGAATTTTATTCATACTTATCTCTTATTACTCCAATCCTCCATCTACACCACAAATTTCCTATTTTTATATTTCTCTATTTTTCCATTATAATTAAAAAAAAAGAACTATTGATGAAATTTCTTAAACATTGATCTATAATAATTTTTTTATTATACAGAAATTATGTCTAAACATTTCTTTATAAATGTATTTTAGATCTGTCAATATCCACACCGAATATTTTTTTTAATTATTCTATATATTTTTAGAAACTTTTTTTAGAAAATATTTTATTAGAACTCCTATATACAAATCAAATTATTCTATTTCTTTGTTTTCCTTAAAATTGAACGAGTAGAAGCTCAAATAAAAATTTTTAAATAAAATTTTCTTTTGTTTTAAGAAAACACGTTCAATATTACTCCCTCCTTTTTGTTTTATATGCTACTTTTGAATTTTGAGTAAAATTTAAATTATATTTATTTATCATTTTTAAAAATTTAATATAATTTAATTTGCTTTTTCGTTTTTTTAATAAAATTATAACCAATTTAATTTTAGTCAAATAATTTAATATTAAATTAAATCTATTTATTATTTGTTTATTATAGTAAAAATAACAAAAATGATGGAGAAAATATTAAAAGAAATTATATTGAAAATCTTCTGTACTTTTAATCAAATAATCGGTTATTCACACAGTCTACAATTTGAACATGAGTTAATGGCATACTCTAGAATTTCAACATGCTAAAATTTAGTCATGATAATGTAATATCGTAATTTACAGAAAAAAAAATGAAGTGATCTCATTTATAATGGTATGGACCAAAGCTATATAAGACATTCGAACCGAAAGATTGAAAATTTATCAAAAAGTTTGAAATCAAAGAAAGAGACAATTAATAAAAGCACAGTTGGCACGTAGCACACCATGGATTGATGGGTGGTCTGTTCGATTTGTAAAAGGAAAAACAATAATAATAACAACATTATAACTTAATAATAATAATAATAATAATAATAATAATAATAATAATAATAATAATAATAATAATACGGCCATATACGCACTACAGAAGCCAATTCAACTGTGTCTTTATGGGCCCCAAATATTTGGTTCACACACCGTCCGGTCAGTATACCAAAACGTATAAACTGTTTTAATCAATGGATCGAACGGTGTATAGCGCACGGTTAACCGAATTAACTCTGTTTTATGGCTGCCTTATTTGATATTTTATGTTAATTATCCTTTTTCCACGTTTTGCTGTCTGAGGTAAAGACATCTCATTTACCAAGTGATGTAAGGTTTTATTTGTATCTTTCTTATGTTTGGTGCCTATTCCAATAATGTAAGAAAGTTGACAAATTAAGTCTGTTTGAGTGGCATTCATCTCTTTTGGAAAATATATAACACCACATTTTATTAGTGGATATATATATTGTTCAATAGTTTTAGCAAAATCAATTTTCAATTCTTAAATTTTTAAAATTTTCTAAAAAATTTTTTGATTAGATTCCTATATATTATATTTTTATATATTTAGCTTCCTCTAAACTAAGTTTTTGCTCCAATTAGTCTCTTGTTTCTAATGTGACATGTTGTTTGATTACATTTTTCTGATGGAATAAAATCGAATTCTGATTAATTAAAAACGTTGTCAATAGGAGCCAACTAGGGATTAAAAAATAGAGGGTCAAATATTATAATGAAGGATTTAAAAAATTAATTTGGGGGAAGGAGAGGGGGAAAATTATAAGAGAAAAATTTTCTAAATATCAATGAGTAATTGTTTAAGGGGAATATTGAAGACCAAAAAATTTTGAGGAAGGCAAGCGCTTCTCACGCAGTGGCAAAGTCAGGATTTATAATTAAGAAGAGCAAAAATATAAATCCTATTTAAAAGGAGTATATAGCATAAATACTATAAATAAATTATTAAATAAAAAAATATTCATTAAACTAACAAATCTAATTAAACCATTACTGCACTTATTATATTACAAATTAAAATTTCAAAACCATTAAAAAATTGTTCGGATATAATGATACAATATATGCTTTTTTATCCATTTAAAAAAAATTATTCAGATATTTTATAACATATTTATTTAATTTGTTGATACTCTGTAAGAAAAGGTAAAGTCTTATATTCTATTTGTTGGTATTATATAGGTACTCTTTTTATCCATTTAAATTATCTGCAAATGTATCAATTAAGACAAACTGATACAATAGAGTTTTTTAGTGGTATAACACGAAAATTAAAGAATTTAGGTCTAAAAAATTCCTATAATCAAATGCACAAACACTGTCAATGTCGCTCCCTATTCACCATACCTCCTTTATTGGCAGCATTTGCTTAGAATTTTTATTTTTTTCTTCTTTACTAGCTTTCCTCTTAGAATGTGTTTGAATTAATAATTTATTTTAAAGGTTTTTGTCAATTCAAATAGATAATATAATACCTAATTAGATTAGCATTTATTTAAAATTTTATATGCGTTCTCTAAAATACAAAAAATAAAGAAATATTACGACTATTTAAGAGATATAAAAGTAAAAAAAAATTACAAAATTAAATTATAAATTTTTAATTAAATATAAATTTTTGTTGTATTCTTTAGTTTTTTTTTAAAATTTATCTGATTTTTCTTTAAAAATTCAAAAAAGAATAAAATTTTGTATGTTTGTTTCAATGGAATGGAAGTGCGAAAATAAAATTTTTATTGATAAAAATTTAAGAAATAAGTTAAAGAGAGGGGTAAATATAAAATTTTAAGGGGGTCAAAATTATATATATATATATATATATATATATATATATATATATATATATATATATATATATATATATATATATATATATATATATATATAATTAAAAAAATTTCCTCTTCAAGTGGCGTGGCCACTGTTCCCACGGGTGGTTATCGTTGAAATTACATGTGATTTTAATTAATAACAAAAGAAAATGTAAAAAAAAATTAAGTAAAACATAGAAGCGAGTACAATGATAAATATACGAGAACAAAATAAAATATCTGAATTTGGGTGGCAGATTCCCACAAAATAATTTTGTTAATCTGCTGAAATTGTTACACTAGCAATTCCAATGAAAAGATATGTCGATTATTGTCGAAGGACATGTAAATCAATGGAAATATATATATATATAAAGCATGTTTTGTAGTCATAATTAGACTATCGTACACTACTCTTCCTGCTTCCTAGTCAATTTGCCCATTGTTTTCCCAATCCTTCTTTGGCTTCTTTCATCTCAAGTCACTCTCATTCTATCACAATGTAGTTTTTCGGTTGATATCTAATAAACTTCTCATTAATTTTATTTTTAAGAAAAATTCACTTAAAAAGAAAATAACGACGTTTTTAATTTGCATTTAGCATCGCTAAATAGTATAAAGAGCAGTGGTTAAATTCAGCATCAACAAGATTTTGTCCGACTATGCATTGCTAAATGCCTCCTTTCGACACTTTCTTAAAATAGTAACTAATTTCATGACACCCATGTTTATAGCTAAAATATTGGTACAAATTTCAAATAATATATATAACAATCCTGATATATGTAGGATCTAACTAATCGAATTTGGGTTTATTAAATTATAAATATTGGACAACACTATTTATGTCTAAATAAAAACCCAACAATATGTCGGTGCTGTCCTCTTTTTTCAAAGCTGGTCAATTTCTTCTTTTTCATCCTTGCTTAAATACAGCTCTAAATATAAATACCACTTTTTTCTTTTATCTGTTCAAATTATAATTTATTTTTTTATTATATAATTAAATTATTCATAATATCCTCAATTAATTATCTAAAAATAAATAATTTTTTAATGAATTGTATGGGACTGTTCTTTTAAAAATTAATATTATTTTTATTTTTTTAATCGTAGCTTTAATACACAATTACTAAAACGATTAATGTATCTCGATATTGTAAAAAATATTAGAAATTGATTATATTATCTTTTTATTAATTAAAATAGAAAAAAGTAGCAATAAATATATAAATGTATTTACAATATCAAGATAAGGGTAAAATAGAAAAAATACTTTAAATATTTTCTTAAATTTTGAAAAATAAATTAAATTTCTCATTGAATTTTGAGAAGCAACACTTAAAGTGAAACAAAAAAAATTCAAAAAAATGAGACTTAAAAGAGAAACGGAGGTGATATTTAATATTAACATAACCAATAGAATTAAATATTTAGTAAATTATATTTTCATTATGAAATTTTGCACTTTTAAAAAATGTACTATTAATATTTAACATTATATATATATATATATATATATATATATATATATATATATATATAATAAAGTTAAATAGGGGATATGACATATAATTTATAGGTTAATCATAATGTAAAAAAAGGAAAGTGCACAATAATTTGGAACAGGCTAAAAAATGGACAATAATTATGGGAATGATAGAGTAGTAAATATTAAAAATATTGTAAATAATAATGATTAATGTATTATTAAAGTAGCTAAAAAATGTTATACTCCATCCATTGCATAATTTTTATCCTAACTTTCATTTTATTTTATTTTTTTTATGAATGCTTTCCTTTTTAGTTTGACCCGAAATATTATCTATTTTCCTATTTTACATTACAGTTAAGCCATAAATTATTTACTCCCTCCATCCCATAACAATAAGAACGCTCCTTTTTTTTTCACATAATTTAAAAAAGTTTGTTTTTATGGTTATAAAACATAATTTTACATATGAATTAAGTATCAATTATTCCTTTCATTTATATTATGCATAATTATTATTGTAACAATAAAAACAATGACTACTATTGGTGTATCAGAACTTGAAAATATAAATTGTTTTAAACCAATTGAAGTGAAATTAAAATGTAAATTTAAATGGAGTCTATAATGGAAAGATAAAGTTATCTGCATTAAATATCATGTTGTTTTAAATTTTACTTGGAAATAGCATAAGAAACTGAATGCAAATTTATTGATTATTGAGAAATTAATTAAGTGTATTATAGGTAATTTAAAAATTAATAATAGGTTAAAATTTTTTATGTTATGCTATTAACCATGATATTTAAAGTTTCAATAATATTTAATTACTTAGTCTATATTTAGAATGAGTATAATAGAAAAAATTTGTTAATTAATTATAATAACTACAGTTTTTAATATGTGTAAAATTAAAAATGAACAAAAATTATGAGATAGAAAGAGTAATAATTTTATCTGTATTTTTTTTGATAGAGTTTTTGTCTATATTATTATGTAATGCATTAAAAAATTTAACTTACACTGGCAAATAAATTATAGATTCAATTATAATTTAACATAAAATAACAGCATATAGCTAACAATTTTTTACCAAACAATTATAATTTTTCACTATCAACTATATATCGACCATCAATAATTATTATAAGTATCGATTAGCACGAGTCACCGAATCAAATAGTTACCTAGTACTTACACTTTACTGAATATAAAAATCCAATTCATTTAAAAACATTCGAAAACAATAGAATTTCTTTAAAACTTTCCTAAATTTCGTTTTGTAATTCTTCTAGCATAAAATTTATTAGCTGTTAGCTTAGCCTAACCGCGGAGATGAAACCTAAAATTTTAAAAATAAAAGGATAAATTTGATGGAAGCTAATATCAAAAGGATAAATTAATTGCAATAAATAGTCAAATTTTAAAAGCTAAATTTAAATTTTATAAAAAATTTTAAGGGAAAAAAATAATTTTTGAAACATTAAGGCAATTTTCCTTAAAATGTTTTTTATAAATTTTATATTTTTTCATTTTATTTTGTTTACTATTTATTCTGTTTAATTTTGGTTTCAATTAAATTTATTCCCCTTAATATTAATTTTTACGGAATTTAGTTCATTTAATCTAAAATTTTGCTTCTTTGGCTAGTTTTGCTAAGAAACGCATAAATGCTTCTCCCCAAAAGGCATAAATTATATATATGATATATTATTTCCATGTTATTTCATGGCCAACGGCAGCATGACTTACTTTTTCAATGCAATATATATTAATATTAGCATAAGAGAAATTGAAAATAAAATTTCCATCCACCAATTTGTTAGTTTTGTTCGAATTTTCATTTCTTATATGAGGGAGAAATTGTGTATCATAAAATTTGAATTGTAGCATATATACGTTCTTATGAAATTAATTTAATACCATCGATATTCTATTAAAAATAATGTTTTTGTTTTTATTTATTTATTTTGAAATTGTGGTTTGAACTTCAACTATTTAGAAGATCTTAGGATGATTGAAAGGATGACACTTTTATTTATTTATTTTCGTTGATTTTTCATTATTGAGAATTTATTTTTTTATAATATCAAATAGGTTATCGTCATTTTTTCCCACTCAACTATTTAAATTAATTAATAAACTAACTTTTTTTATGATTAAAATATAAGAGAGAGAGATTTTGCTACCATACTTTTTAGAATAGATAATTATTGCCACCAAATTTATCGAAATAAATGTATTTTACCACTAAAATGTAAAACACATTGCATTATGCTATTTTTTTTAAATAATGTTTTTTTCCGTTTTTTTTGAAAATTTAATAACAAATTAATTAAAAAAATTAGTAGCATTTTCTAATTAGTTTAAAACATTTAGTGGCAAAGAATAACTTTAACCCATATCAAATTATCTACTTAGCTATTTGGTATAATATTTACATTTTAAATAACACTCTCTCTTCATTTTAAAACAATAAATCCACTTCTTTTTAGTCCATTTCAAAATGTAGCACATTTGATATTTTTAACTTATTGTTAATCTATAAAAAACCTATAATAATCTTATTTATTTTTTTTATAATCAATAAATTTACATTCAATTTGTTATATAATTTCCAAATAAGAGTTAAAATAAGGTGATGTTTAATATCCAAACTTATATCTTTCCATTATATATTTCATTTAAAGTCATAAAAAATTCCACTTATCAAATCAATTATGACAATTTACCTTTCCAACATTATATACTAAATATCGGTTATTATTTTAATTTATGCACAATATAAATAGATGGCATAATTAGTACTAAATCCGTACTCATTTCGTCCCATTTTAAGAATTACTTTTTTATTTTTCATAAAAATTAAGAAAATAATTAAAATACTTAAATTTCATAAAAAAAACTATAGTAAGTGATAAAAATATCTTTTTATATTTTCAAAAATTTTATTTAATTTTAATTAAAAGTAAAAAGTAATAAAAATATAATAAGTTGTATAATAAATAGGGATATATATGTAAATATATCTTTTAAATTTCGAAAATAATATTTAAAGTAAAATAAATTAAAATAAATAAAAATACTTTTCAAAATAGGACGGAAGGAGTATTAGTGTAGTGATGTCTTATAACAATAAAATAATATAATTTTCTCTTTGTGCGATAACAATAAGAAGATCCTCATAATATAATACCAACATTTTCAACAAAAATCTGAAAATCCTATTGGGATTGTAAAAATTATGCAAATTTTTATCTTCTTACTGTCTTCATTGACACAGAAAATTATAATATAATTTTTTTGTTTGATTCACAAATTAAATTTACAAAAATAACTAAAAGAAACAAAAAAAAAAATCAGAATAAAAATAACCTACTGGTGACATAAGTCCCTATCCCCCACTGATAAAACGAAGTTGACTAAACGCCAAATGCATAAAAACCACGGCAACCAAAACTTCTCTCTTTCTCGACTCGCTCATATTTGTCTCTTCTCTCTTCTACTTATGCTTTCTTCTTCTCCTATCTTCTTCTTCTTCCATTAATTCTTAGTATTCAGCTCTTCTTTTTATCTTCTTCATTATTATTCTCTGTGCCCAACCACTTTCTTCTTTTGATTCTTAGCCATTGACTATCACTTTCTCTCTCTATCCTCTTTGGAAACTAAAACTTGCTTTTTTCTTGAGACACCCACTTACCCAATTTCCTTAACTTTCATTCTTCCATTCAAATTTCTGCCTTTAATATTCATCTTCATTCTTGTAACCTCTGTCAACGTTGTCCCACCAAAGCTCTTACAATTTCATGTAAAGGAGGAAGAAAGAAACCTTTTTTTTTTAAGTTCTCAGCTACAAGACGCTTCCGTTTCTTGTTTTGTGTTGTCGTTTACCAGAACAGTTCTTCACGAGTTTTTCATTTCTGGTAGATTCTTCAGCTTTTTGCTTTTCCTCGTTTTATAGACGCATTCACATGTTGTTCTTGGTTTTTGTTTCATTAAAACAATTGCAAGATAAGTGTTAAGCTGTCAGTTGTTTCTTCATCATATTTCCTTGCTATGGAAATCAAGAAACTATAGTTTTCAATTCTCCCTTTTCAGCTATATTCACCTGATTTTCTTCGTATATACTAGAAAGTTATAATCTTTCTGGTCTTGTTGATGGGATTTGGGTGTTTTAAGGTACTATAGTTTCTAGAGCTACTTTTGTTTTCTGTTGAAAAGATTTAAGATTTGCTTATGATTAGTCAAGGAATTATTCACGATTAAACTTTCTAATACCTTTCCTTTACCTGCTAAACAAAATACTAAGGCTATGATAATTTTACCAGTAAAATATAGATCGCTAAACTAATTATGAGTGACTTCAAAGTATAAATTCTGTTTTCTTTAAAATAATATTAATAGAAATCCACAGCTAAAGACAAAATTGACGTCTTAACGTCACCTTTGATCCCTTGCTTTAGTCTCTCTCTTCTCTGTTCATCCACCTAAACTTCTTTATTCAACCAAAAAAATATTTCCTTTTATTTAATGATGGCTTTGTATATAATATTCTACTGATTTGTGTATTTTTCTTGTTCAGAATGTTTCCCCGAATCAATGGTGGTGACCAATGGGCAATAATTGAAGAACTAATTTAGCGCTCTCATTTTCTGAAATGGCCAAAAACAGTTTTGTTCCCTTTCTGTTCTTGATTTTCTTCTCAAGTTCCCAGCTTTGTTTGAGTTTGAATCATGAAACTGAGGCCTTGCTTGAATTCAAGAGAAAGCTGAAAGATCCCCTCAATGTTTTAAAATCCTGGAGAGGAACAGAGTCTCCATGTAAATTTTCTGGGATAAAATGTGATCCCACAACAGGGAAAGTCACTGTAATCTCATTTGATAAACAGTCACTCTCTGGTGAGATTTCACCATCCATTTCTGCTCTTCAGAGTCTCACTACGCTTTCATTGCCTTCTAATTCTCTTTCTGGGAAGCTTCCACATGATATCATTAGTTGCAGCCAACTGAAAGTTTTGAATTTGACTGGAAATAAAATGGTTGGTGTGTTGCCTGATCTATCTCCCTTGCAAAAGTTGGAATTTCTTGATTTGGCTGCCAACTACTTCTCTGGCGAATTCCCGGCCTGGGTGGGGAATTTGACTCAGCTGGTTCAGCTTTCTGTAGGAGCAAATGAATTTGATGAAGGTGAAATTCCCGAGAGCATTGGAAACTTGAAGAGCTTGACTTTATTGTATCTAGCGGCTTGCCATTTGAGGGGAGAGATCCCTGAATCTATTTTCAAGCTGAGAAATCTGGAAACGTTTGATCTTTCCAGGAACAAGATCTCAGGGGTATTTCCAAAATCAATTTCCAAGTTGCAAAAGCTTAACAAGATTGAGCTTTTCCACAACAATTTGACTGGCGAGATACCACCTGAGCTTGCAAACCTTACTCTTCTGCGTGAAATTGACCTATCTGCTAACCATATGTATGGAAAACTGCCTGAACAACTTGGTAATTTGAAGCATTTGAAAGTGTTCGAGATTTATGACAACAACTTCTCAGGAGAACTGCATGCTGGTTTTGGGGATATGCGTCATCTTGATGGGTTTTCGATCTATGGGAACAATTTCTCAGGGGAGTTCCCGGAAAATTTCGGTCGATTCTCACCCCTCAACAGTTTTGACATATCTGATAATCAATTTTCAGGTAGCTTTCCCAAGTACTTGTGTGAAGGCAGAAATTTAGTGTTCTTGCTTGCTTTGGGAAACAGGTTTTCTGGGAAGTTTCCAGGTTCTTACTACACGGAGTGTAAAACTTTACAGAGGTTCAGGATCAACAACAACCAACTATCAGGACAGATTCCAGATGGGCTTTGGGCTTTGCCATTTCTTCTCATACTTGACTTCAGTGATAATGATTTTACTGGAGAGGTATCCCCTACAATTGGCTTATCTACCAGCTTGAAACAGGTGTCCTTGCAGAACAATCGGTTCTCGGGTCATCTTCCATCAGAACTTGGCAAATTGATCAATCTGGAGAGGCTCCACTTGTATAATAACAACTTCTCTGGCGAAATACCTTCTGAAATTGGTGAGCTGAGTCAGCTAACATCCTTGCATTTGGAAATGAATTCATTTTCTGGATCCATACCATCAAGATTCAGTGATTGTGATAGACTGGTAGACCTGAATCTTGCTTCCAATTCATTAACTGGTAGCATCCCAACCGTTGTTTCACTGATGAACTCCTTAAATTCTCTGAATCTTTCGCATAACAAGCTTACTGGTTTTATCCCAGAAGATTTAGAGAAACTGAGGCTAAGTTCCATAGATTTCTCTGGAAACATGTTATCCGGAAGAATTCCACTAGTTCTTTTGCGAGTGGGAGGTGACGAATCATTTGTTGATAACAAAGAGCTTTGTGTTGATGAAAGTTCCCAAATCAGAATGAGTTCTAAGATGGATGTTTGCATTGAAAAGAAGAATCAAGGACAAAGATTCGGAAATAAGTTTGTGGTGTTCTCTATCACCATATCCACCTTAGTTATTGTTTTAGTTGGTTTGTTACTATTAAGTTATAGGAACTTCAAGCATGCTGAAGCTGACAGAGCGGATGATTTGGAAGTGGAGAATGATCGAAAGTGGAAATTTGTATCTTTCCACAAATTGGACATTGAAGCAGATGAAATCTGTAACTTGGAGGAGGAGAATTTGATTGGAAGTGGCGGTACAGGAAGAGTGTATCGGTTGGAGCTGAAGAGAAGGGGCTGCACAGTGGCTGTGAAGCAACTATGGAAAGGTGATTATCTCAAAGTCTCAGCAGCAGAAGTGGAAATCTTGGGGAAAATCAGGCACAGGAATATCCTGAAGCTTTATGCTAGTTTGCTCAAAGAAGGATCAAGCTATCTAATATTCGAGTACATGGCAAAAGGCAATCTGTTTCAAGCGCTTCACAGGAAGAACAAAAATGAGGAGCCTGAATTGGATTGGAGCCAGAGGTATAGAATAGCTTTGGGAGCAGCAAAGGGAATTGCATATTTGCACAACGACTGCTCTCCTCCGATTATTCATAGAGACATCAAATCAAGTAACATTTTGCTGGACGAATATTATGAGCCAAAAATTGCTGATTTTGGGGTTGCAAAGCTCGTAGAGATGGCATGTAAGGGGTGTGATAGTAGCTCAGTTGCGGGAACTCATGGATACATTGCTCCTGGTATGTCCCTAAACTTTGTTCTTAAACTTTGATCGGTGTAAAACAACATTAATTCCCAATATTTTGGTTTATGCAGAGATGGCATACACTCTAAAAGTGAACGAAAAGAGCGATGTGTATAGTTTCGGAGTGGTGTTACTAGAGTTGGTGACCGGAAGGAAACCAATTGAAGAAGAATATGGAGAAGGAAAAGACATCGTGTATTGGGTGTGGACACATCTATATGACAGAGAAAGTGTGAGCAAAGTTCTGGATGAGAAAGTTGCATCTGAATCGGTGGAAGAAGACATGATTAAAGTGCTGAAAATCGGGATTATATGCACCAAAAAGCTGCCAACTTTGCGTCCTAACATGAGAGAAGTTGTGAAGATGATTGTGGATGCTGAACCTTGCATTTACAGGTCCCCAGATAATCAATCTCGCAACAATGACAAGCTTTTTCTTTGTTAGTAGTAGTGCCTCTTTCAATATATCCAAAAATGACTCATAAGCAAGTGTTATTAGGTCAAGTTTAATCGGTGAATGCATAGATTTTGGTTACAAGCTTTAGCCTTTTATGTTGAAAAATATGATCAAGGTGTTCAGGGTCTACCATTGTGTGCTCTTCTAGTTCAGAAAAGAAGTATTCTGTAATTTCAGAACAAAGATTTCTTATAATCCGTCAAAACAAACCCCATATCAAAGTCATACTATCCTGAGCAGAATCTGAAACAGATTTCAAAACACTTAACACAAAGTGGAATTTGTATTGAAATTCTCCAGGGGCGGCAAGTTCTCACCTATAAATCAAACAAATGCTGACTGTTTCTGCACTGCATACTTGCAAAAATATCACTGACTAAAAAGGGAAAATATTTACAATAAAACCACTAATCATTAACCAATAATTCACCTTTCCCCCATTGCTTTACAAATTAAATAATTCTTGAAGGGTACTTGAAAATTTTTTTATTACATTACTGATGAAGAATAAAATTTCAAACGGATTACTCTTAATAAATATAAAAATGTGCAAGTTTTTCCCCCTTAAAGAAGAAAACTTTGCCCCCTAAAATCCATACAAAATATAATTCTGCCCCCCTTAAAAAAACAATTTGCCCCCTTGCTCCAATAAAATATGGGATGCACAAATCTACTTTTGATGATTACAATAACATTTAATTTCAAGGAAAAACATATTCTAAAATCCTTGAATTTTAACTGTTTTTTTTATTCCTATACTTTCAAAAATAAGAATTTACATTAAATTCAATTTAAACGAACTTAACGAATTAAAACGCACAATTTTTAATTTCGTGTGATATAAACTTAAAATGGCTGTACGATGTACTAAAATACAAGAAATTGAAGAAAAAATAAATAACATTTTGCATGCCTTAACTAATTGTATATTTTTATATTTTGGTGTGTCTTATAATCCTTTTAAATTGATTTTATGTGCGAATAACAAATTATGCATTTCAATTTCGGTAATTTTATATAAATTAAATCTAGTACGAGTGATTTGAAAAGTATAAAAGTACAACATTAACTTTTTAAAATAAAAAAAAAGTTAAAATATAAATAAGCCGCAATGCGTTTTTCCAAACTTTTGAGCATAGCTGAAATGATGAAACTTAAAGAAGAAATTTAGATCAATAATTAAGAGATTAATATAAATATGCATAAAGTAGATAGCCAAATAGCATTTCAAACCTAAATATATTTGAAATAATTAGTATTGATTTATGAATGTAATTATGGGTTGATGAAGTCAGCTGAAGCTCTCTTTTCTCATGTTGCAAATTACCAAATCAGATAATATTTATTTGATAAAGTTATGCATGCATTTTTCTAGTCAAGTGAGTGGACTTGGGTTTAGTTGACTGCACCTTGTTTATAGGGTTAGACAAATAATTAGAAGACTCGATCGCTGAATACCTATTTGCTTTTACTTTTAAATAATTATAATATTGGAAAATGTAATTAATTATTTCTTTCGTTCTTTTTTATCTGTTATTTTTAAGTAAAATTCAAATAATTATTTCTTCCGTTCTAAACAAGGTTGGACAAATAATTAGAAGACTCGATCGCTGAATACCTATTTGCTTTTACTTTTAAATAATTATAATATTGGAAAATGTAATTAATTATTTCTTTCGTTCTTTTTTATCTGTTATTTTTAAGTAAAATTCAAATAATTATTTCTTCCGTTCTAAACAAGGTTGGACAAATAATTAGAAGACTCGATCGCTGAATACCTATTTGCTTTTACTTTTAAATAATTAGAATGTTGGGAAATGTAATTAATTATTTCTTTCGTTCTTTTTTATCTGTTATTTTTAAGTAAAATTCAAATTTTATTTATTTGTCATTTTTAAATTTTTAATGTAATTTAATTTATTTTTTCAATTTATTTTTTTCTAATAAAATTAGAACCAATCAGATTTGATAATTTAGTATTAATCAAGTAATTTAATACTAAATTTAAATTTATTTATTATTTCTTAATTCTAATGAAAATAATAAAAGTGACTGATAAAAAAGTACAAATGAAGTACTTGCTATGACTTTCTTCCTCCTACTAGAAAATTCAAACTACTAAACTGGTCCATCACAATTTAAATAAATTTATTAAGCATAATTTGTTGCCAAAAGTGAAATAGAAGCTTTAGAACTCAAACTAAAACTTCCTCGAGTGATTAGGATTGGCAATTGGGCTTACGAAGTTTCTTTCTTGGCCCGGCCCATTCTCTTTAGAATGATAATTTTAACATTATTTTTCGATATAATTACATGTATTATCCGGCTTAAGTCGGATTGATCCACTATGAGAGTAAAATTCTATCAATATTGATTTTTATCATTCACAAGATTCGAACTTGAGAACTTACTTAAAATAATTTTAGTATTATTTTAATTAGTTCAATTCAATTTTTTTTTTTAATTTTAAGTTATCGATTTTTTAAAATTGTTTTTAGTTTTATCCTATTATTGTACATTTTGAATAATGAAATTGAATATTAAAAATGATTGATAATAGAAACGATAATTTATAGAATATTACCATTTAAATTAATATAGTTGGATATTCATTCTATAACAAATTTAAAATTCTAATCCAACTATCAAACATTCTATATAAATTAATTATAGTCCATATATTAAAAAATTATAATAAAGGTATTATGTACCATATATGTAATTATAATTAAGTAATTATATTATATACATATTAAATTAATAATTATATTATATTATAAAGTATAAAAGTATATAAAACTCTGCTATTAGATTTTTAAGTATTAAAAATAGAATTAAGTAAATTAAAATAATTAAACAATAATAATCGAATAGGCCGAATAAACTGAAATAGATTTGATTTTTAACTTAGAGTCCATTTCACTTCCCGTAAAGCCGTGGATATATATGATTTACTGTAATAGTGTGAGTCTATAAGAACAAGTCCACTTTCTTTAACTTGTTGACACAAAAATTTCCAGAAAAAAAAGGGCTACAAATCATAAGAGTGTCTAAATAGTAAAATAGATACTGGGTCATAATTATAATTATCTTTTTGTATAGGGCCGTAATTTATTTATTTTCTTCCCTATATTTCCGAAATCTTGAGCGGTGACCACACGCCTTTCCATTTTGCCTTATTTGTAATCGTTCCTCTCATTTGAAGTTGCTTTCGAAACGACCAAGTCTTTGGTCCTCTTTATCGAGTGATTGATACTAAATTACTAATACTCTCAAAACCGCGTTTCTTACGTTATTTTTTCCTTCTTAAAACCCCACATTTCGTTTCTTCTTCAAAATACTCCAAAATCCTCTAAATCTTCATTTTCAGCTTCAAAATTATTTCTTTTCTTTATCCCACCATGAGATTATCAAACCCCACTAATTATTTTTATCATTTCTATGGCTTTTACTTTCTTTGAACTGTTGTTTCTGATCCTTGTTATTTGTTCAACTCCCTGTTCTTCTGCTCTTTCTTCTTTTGCAGTATCTAAAACTTCCAATTACGCATTAATTTGTGCTTTAGACTATACTGTACATCGCGATCCTTTTCTAAATTGTTCGAGTTTTCCTACTGAGATTCAAATTCCTGGTGTGAATTCTAACATTTCTTATTCAGGTTTAGTTGCTGGAAATGGGTTCCTCTGTGCTTTGAGGACCTTTTCTTCTACTTCCAATTCAAAAATGGTGCGCTGGAGATTTTATCCTAATGGTACTATTATGGATTACAAAAGAATTTACGAAGGCCCAGCTCTTAGAGAACTGAAAGCCAGCAATTCCCAGATATGTGGGATTCTTAATGCCACAAATCGTCTCCAGTGCTGGCAATGGCGTCAGTTCCGTTCGACTTGGGCTCCAACGATTCAAAATCTCAACTTTACAAGAATGGCAGTAGGTGAAGAATTCGTTTGTGGGTTGTTAGAAAATGGGTCAATTTATTGTTTTGGGAATAATTCAAATGTAATTGAGCAAAAGCCTGACGGGAACTTTAGCTCCATTGCTGCAGGATTTAGGCATGCCTGTGCTTTAACTCTTAACAATGATTTGCACTGTTGGGGTGCCACGGAGGGTGCAAAACCAGAAGGAAAGTTCATATCCTTAGCATTAGGACAGAATCGTAGCTGCGCGTTGCGAGTGAATGAAACAGTAGTTTGTTGGGGACAGAACAATTTCCGCTTGCAAGAAAGTTTGCAAGACACTTCTTTTGTTAGTATTGAAGCTAAAAATGATGTTTTTTGTGGGGCTGTAAAATCAAATTTTTCATTGATTTGTTGGGGTAATCAGAACTTCAATTCCAATCCAATGGTATTTGCAGAAGTATTACCGGGACCATGCAGAAGCGCTTGTCCTTGGGGGATATTAGCAGGAGCTGGCAAATTTTGCTCCCGAGGAAATGTTTGTGAGCAAGGCCCAACTGATCCCATCATTAGTCCACCTCCAGTACCACCACCATCTTCACCTCCATTGCCACCATCTCCAGGAGAATCAGGAGGAAGTAGCAAATGGAATGATAAGATGATAGCTTTTTTGGTAGTGGGCTGCATTGGTTCCTCAGTTCTTCTGCTAGCCGTTTGTATTTATCTCTTCAAATACTGCAAGTGCAGAGGATGTAGAGTCCACGACTCAGGGCGGTTAGACGAGACAGGAGCTCCCCTTGAACAGGGCATAAGAGTGGAGCAGCAACCCCAGCAAACCGAACAAGCAGCTCCAGCTCTTGAGAAACGTCTTAGCCAATTGGCCAGCATGGGAAATGCTGGCCAATTGGAGGAGTTCTCCTTGGAACAGTTAATCCAGTCCACCAATAACTTCTCCGAGAATAACAAAGTCGGAACAGGCAGTTTCGGTTCTGTCTATCTAGGCATATTAGAAGATGGTAGAGAAGTTGCCATCAAGCGAGCCGAAATATCAAGTACTAGCTCCCATGCAGTTGTATCCAAGCGCCAAGAGGACAAGGACTATGCATTCATCAATGAGCTCGAATCATTGTCCCGTGTCCATCACAAGAATCTTGTTCGATTACTAGGCTTCTATGAAGACAGTAACGAGCGAATTCTAGTGTTCGAGTACATGAGCAATGGAACACTCCATGATCATCTCCACAAGCTTAACAGCTCCCCATTGATGTCATGGGCTGCGAGAATCAAAGTAGCATTAGATGCAGCCAGGGGAATAGAGTACCTTCATGAGTACGCGGTGCCACCGGTTATTCATCGAGACATCAAGTCCTCTAACATATTGCTGGACTACTCATGGACGGCTAAGGTGTCCGATTTCGGGCTATCCCTTATGGGTCCTGAGGATGAAGAGTCACATTTGTCGCTTCGGGCTGCAGGGACGGTCGGTTATATGGACCCGGAGTACTTCAGACTACAGCAACTGACCTCAAAGAGCGATGTGTATAGTTTTGGAGTAGTATTGTTAGAATTGTTATCGGGTTACAAGGCCATACATAAAAATGAAAATGGAGTACCTAGAAATGTGGTGGACATTGTAGTGCCATATATAGTCCAAGATGAAATTCATAGAGTATTGGACTCAAAACTGCCTCCACCGACGCCATTTGAAATAGAGGCAGTGGCTTATGTTGGGTATTTGGCATCAGATTGTGTAACCCTTGAAGGCCAAGATCGGCCATCAATGCCCCAAGTTGTAAATAGTTTGGAAAGAGCGTTGGCCGCGTGTTTGGTTCACCCCACTTCCCTTTCACGCTCCACAACCGGATCCTCCGCTTGAATTTTTTTTGGTTGCAAGATGCCAATTAGGCATCTTATTTCACTTTTTGTAGAGTTACTATTTTTTAAGCAAATATAAATTTCGTACAGTTTAGACTCATTATTATTTTTTACTCTATTTTTTCCTTCCATAGGTAGGATATATTTTTTTTATATAATTATTTGTTGATGATGAGGATGCACCTAACACAACTCACACCTCATGGATATGTACATTTAATTAGTTTTTTTCTGGATGGTTTGAAAATGTGTTTTGAATTTACCCGTTCAATTGAGAGGTCAAATGGGAAGAAATTTTAGAAGTTGAAGAATCAATGGGAACCTAATAAGGAGGAAAGGAAATGGTGTCAAATTGTCAACCCTACACAAACCATAACCATGACTTTGAGTGCATGGTTTCTCTCCCTCAAAATTATGATTTTTTCCTTTACGTTCATGCTCTTCGTTTTATAATTTTTGTCCACTTTTCCATTTTAGACAGTTTTAAAATATTATTCATTTTTTTTATATTATGGTTAACCTATGAATTATTTCCTCCATTCCATCAAATTGTTAATTTTGTATACAAATTAATAATAAAGCGTGTAGAAAAATTTAAACATTAATTAAGTTATTAAATATTTTATTTATATTATATGGAGGGTAAACTGAAAAACATGCATTAAATATTATTTTAAATTTATAAAACTAACAATTTGGTGGAACATTTTTTTCTTCCGAAAAGTGGTTATTTGATGTAACGGAGGAATATCTATTGTACCCCTTTCTAATTTTATCTTATTGATTGCAATAAATTTTTCGTACTATGTTAATAACAATAATTTTTATTGCTTTAATAATAATTAATTACTTAATCTATGTTTAGGATATGTAAAGTAGGAAAGTTATTAGAAAATTTGTTAAGTTATTAAAAAAAAATATTTATTAATCATAATCATTATATAGTATAAAAATTAAAAATGGACAAATTATGAATTCGAAATAATATTATTTAATTCTAATCTAGTGTAGCCATTCACCGCCTACTTGGGTTGTAGAAATATTCACAACTCACATATAAATATGAAGCTTCCTTAGATTTAATATTTGGGAAAGTAAAGGTCAAGGTGAGAAAGAAATAATATAGACAAAAGTGATGGCCAAAGGCCAATATTATATCCTACTTAACCCTAAAAGTTTCACAACAAAAATTTCATTACTTAGTGGTTTCGCTTAATTTGATAATTTTTAACATTTCATACAAATAAAAAAATTCTTAATTAGCTTAAATTTTATAACATTTTTCATATAATTTACTAAAATAATTTTTTATTAATTTTAATAAATATCAAATTAAATGAAATAATCTTCTTAGTGGCGGCTATTCAATCTTGCAAGTAATATGAAAATGCAACATTGAAGAGACTCTAGAAAATAAAAGAATTGGACCTATGATCTGAATTACTTTATTTTTTTTATTTGTCACTTCTTTTATTTTTATAAAAATTAAGAAACATTAATTAAACCTAAATTTAGTATTAAATTGCATAATTTTGACCAAATTATCAAATCCAATTGGTTTTAAATAAATTAACTTTTATTGAAAAAATTGAACTGAAAAATTAAATTAAATTAAATAAAAAGTTTAAAAATGCCACGATCCAAAATTCGGTCATGACCGGTGCATAATGTAACATCCTAAACACGGTCCAATGAGCAGACCTGATAAAAATGTTACAAGCTATTATATGATCTATAATTATATAGATATCAAATTCTCTTTAATTTAATTACATAACCAACTTAAATTATATTGTTATATATATAAATAATATAAACAAGTCGCGCAATTATATTGTATCTATAATATAGATTCCAAGTTTCCAAAGTAAATAGAGATACATAATATGATATATTATAAATACTCAACTGCAGAAGAAATTTCAAGCTGATAATCATCTCAGAATATTTGATTTTTGATATTAACTTTCTACAAGCAAATTATATACTTACATAACATTTTGTATTTTGAAAAAGAATGAAGTGAATTAAGTGCTTTTAGTTATACTTATACTAAATCCAAGTATTTCTATCATCCAAATAAATCTCCTAATTCAAGTATTCATCAATTAGAATTAGCAAGGTATATTTCTCAAACAAGTATGTCCCTGTAACTTTCATTTTATCAAATATGATAATAATCTTAACATTAATTCAATATAAGCCTCAATGAATAGGTATTATACTAATGAAAATGATAATGCAGACTAATTGATTTAAGATTCAACCAAAATACATCATTTTACATATTCTCAATCCATGCATATGATCGATTACCATTTAAGTACACTTATAATATATAAACTCTTTAAACTATATAATCGAATACACTTTATTTTATTTAATTACTTTATTATAGTTATTGACTAAAGCAATATGAAGGAATTTATTTGACAGATACGTAAGACTTGAGCCTTTTTAGCCTATTTGGATTGGAGTGATTGAAACCTAATATTGCACTCCATTATAAAGCTAGTTTTTGAATTGGAGTGGAAGAAATCTAACACTGCACTCCAATTATGGTATAAAAAGAGGTCGAAATTTGACACTGCTCTTTTTATACCTAATAGTGAGTAGTCAAAATCGGACACTGCACTCATTTATTGTCTATAGGTTCTTATTAACCTACAATATTGATCGCTATTAACTGAACATACTATTTGAATCCACTCATCATACCATTCGAATCTACCCAACAACATTTGAATTCACCTAACACACCAATCAAATTATCATCCTTATGGCCAATCAATTGTATCCAATCCAGAATTTCTACCGTTTACTATGTGTAATAAAACTTTATTAATGACACTCATTACTCAATTACCATATATTTAGTCATATTAATACAATTTGGTTCGGACTTGAGATGTTAATTCTCAACCTTTATACGTATTCTACGTAGGGAATCAAAACCATGTAGTTTTGCAAATTTCAAAATTCAACATAGCACTTTAACTACAATTCTGTATTCGACTCATTTCTTGCATAAATTTTAATTAATTACCAATTTATATTCATCTAACATTAAATATGAAGCCATTTGATAATACAAACCACACATTTATCAAGTTTATCTTATTATTTTTAGAAAATTATTAAGCATTTAAATATATGTATATCCATTAGCTTTATTCACTAGAACGCTTAATCCTCAATTATTAGCACATACAATGGTTATGTTCACGATAATATACTTATATATAATTAACACTATCATCAATCAAAAGCCATTTTCTCCATTCACCTTATCATATTTAATATATATATTGTTTATTCTATAAGCATAATTGATCACACATAATTTATTCATTTCCATTTTCTTCATCCATATTGTCACAATATAGCATAATATATATTATTTATAAACAAACAATAAAAAAATCCTAAAGGTCATTTACAATCCAACCCACATCTACATGTTCGATCATTAAAAAGAAAATAAATATAAAATCATATAGTTAATAATAGTGACAAATACTTTAATTCACCTAATTTATTTCATTACTTGTTATGGTCCTATCAAAATAGTTTAAAAGCTTTATGTTTGTCAAAATCACCTTTATTACAACTCCATCTTACATAAGTTGAAATTAAATCAATTTAAAAGAATTAATAAATTAAGCTAATTTCACTTGCATATCTTTCAAACAAATATGCACATAACTATTTGTGTGATATGATCCCACATAGGTTGGAGAGACGAATGAAACATGCCTTATATAATGTGGATATCTCTCCCTTAGTAGACACATTTTAAAATCACGTGGGTGACACATAGCCTCAAACACACGTAATCCAAAACGGATAATATCTGCAAGTAGCTGACACTGGGCTTTTACAGATGGTATCAAAATAAGAGGTTATATCCAGTCAGTTAAAGATTCGGATATCGGATGTCATACACGGATTTAGTTTCCTTTAAGAGGACTAATTGTACAATTTATTACTTAAAACCTTATTGTTTTTTTAAAATTACTATTCACTTTCTAGGAATTTCGATAGAATTTCCTCTAACTATCAATGACCTCCTGTAAAAATTTTATCAAAAACACTTCTAAAATCATACGACTATTTTCTCAACTTCAATCAAACTCCAATACAAGTTTTTCCATCCTCCTCAATAATCATTCAAAACAAACTCCACCTGTTAAATAACATTACACAGATATCTATTCTCGACTTATTTGCAAAATTCATCATACAACAATACAACTCCAAATATCTTTCTTAACATCAATGAAATATCCATAATTATTACAACCTAAACTTTAATCGTGTACATGCCAACAAATAAAAAATAATAATACGATTAAATTCAGTTGCCACGCTCTACTCTAACTCCCTTAACATAGCTAGTGGCAACCAATTCCAATCTTTCCTGTATAAAAATTAATTTTCTTGGTCCTCAACTTACGGACGGAAAAAAAATCACGTGCTAAACCAAAGCTTAGTGGTGACTATCAAATTTACCTCAAATAATTACATACAAAATTATAAAAATATATAAATATAAGATGTAAATTTCAAATTTAGAATACATATAAGCATAGAAAGTCAATATTAAACTTCTCATATAATTTATATAAGCAATCTCTTAAAGAGGTACTTAATTACTTTTCAACTATATGAAATTAAATGGTTAGTTTCAGGGTCGGTACCTCATTCCACATAATTGCTCACTCAATAGAACTAATTAGGCATAAACATTAAATCTCAATCACATCTTTGTGTATACGAATGTGTACTCTCAACTGTTCTAAATTATACCAAAATTACAAAATTTATAATTAGGTACGGATGATTACTTACTTTTGTTAATTAAATATTTTTATAAGAATTTTAACTACTTCTTCATTTTTTTCTTTTAAAATTTTTCCCTAGTAAAATCCAATGGAATTGCACGATGAGTAGGATAAACGGGAAATAAATGCAGGACCGAGTTCATTGGAACCATACGGTCCATTTAACATAAATTTCACATTACTAACATACAACATTTAATCCTTACTATATGTTTACACACACACACACATACATATATATAGTATAAACTTACATTTATATATACACCCGTGTGGACTGAGTTCTTGAAACTATACAGCCCACAACTTAGACTAATTCTATATAACCTGCCATTTAATATATTAAATACATACTCATATGGACAGAGCTTTCGGAGCCATTCAGCCCATGACTCAATTTAACCACAACCTCCGGAAGAGCTCTCGAAGCCATTCAATCCAGTAACCATATCAAGACGCAGTACTGCTAAACGTCCCTAATTGGCATGCCAACCTTATCCTATTTCTCCAATTCCTATCTAATTTTACTAAGGGCAAGCTGAAAAACCATCAGTAATCACTACAAAAAAACTGCTAATTAGCGACGGAATTTAATTACCTAT
Organism: Excoecaria agallocha; assembly: GCA_037975025.1. Lineage (NCBI taxonomy): Eukaryota > Viridiplantae > Streptophyta > Magnoliopsida > Malpighiales > Euphorbiaceae > Excoecaria > Excoecaria agallocha. The sequence continues at coordinate 119,476,968 of CM075806.1, read as the reverse complement.
TTTCCGTCGCTAATGTAAATTAGTGAAGCCGCGACGAACAGTCGCTAAAAGGCCAGTCGCAAATGTACTAGCGACGGAATTCAAAATCAGTCGCTAATTTAGCGACGAAAAATTTCGTCGTTAATTTTTTTCGTCGCTAATTTATATTCCTAATTAGTCGCTAGTATTTTAATAATAATATTTGGCGACTACAATATCCATTGCTAATTCGTCGCTAATTATAAATTTACTTTAAAATTTAGTGACCCAATGTTAGTCGCTAATACGGATTTAGTCAACTTTTAATTTATTGCATATTAACGACACAGTTTGTCGCGAATCCGTCGCGAAATTATAGCATAATTTAATTTTTTTATTTTGTATTTACCAATTTACTGCCAATATAATCAACAAATTAATTTATTATATGCAAAATCATAATTTATATAATTTAATTTCTGTAAATAAAAATTCTCCAATACAATAATTTAAAAAATATAATATTACACATGTACATTAAATTGCATAATATTTAAAAAATTAAACCTAACAAAAAACACAAAAAAGTAAATAATGTACTATTGCACTTGCAATTATAGAAGATCCAATATGTGTTTCCAAACAATTCTATGCTACACAATATTGATAGCTAAGGGCTTGCCTAATTATACATACAGGCTGTTAGCTCCAACTATCTTTCTTTTAATCTAATAGCTCTTTCTGACTTGATTATCTCTATCCATTCACTTTCACGTCCAGTGATCTACCCATGCTTTCTTGTTTTTATAGATATATATAGTAAGAATAAGCAAGCAACAAGGCATAATATTTAAAAAAAGTCAGTAAGATGAAAGAAGATACCTCTAATAGCACCCATTTAAAAAAAAGTCTTTCAGCTACCACACATAATTCTACCACAGCAGCAGCACTCCTGTAGTGTATTTACCATAACAAGAATGAAATACTTAAAATGATCATTAAAAAACTTAAAACATATAGCAGCATGACAACAATTTTATGCAATTTGCTTTCAAACTCATTAGTTGAACTTTTAGTTAAGTTTGCCAAAGGATGAAAGCATCAAAGACCAACTTGCATCCCTTGGAAACTATAATGCCTATATGGACACTCAAAAAGAGAGAATAGCATAAGAAATGGATAATTTCCATGAAGAATGCATCAGGCATCAAAGTATTTTGCCAACTGTAAATTAAGATGAAAATTGTCTTGTTTTATATTTTGCATTGTAAATGATGTGTGCAAATTTTTAAATTTCATGTGTTATGAGACCACCTATTTTAACTAACTTGCTGACATGTAATTTAAAAAATGGAGAAGTTAAAAGAGACAATAATTATATTTTGCATTGTAAATGATGTGTGCAAATTTTTAAATTTCATGTGTTATGAGACCACCTATTTTAACTAACTTGCTGACATGTAATTTAAAAAACGGATAAGTTAAAATAGACAATAATGAGAAGATATTTAGCACTTTTCCTGATGAAATTGGTTGTAACCTCTAACAAAGCTATAAGAAACAAATAGTCTGCTAGAGAGATACACTCCATCAATTAATGCAATACAGTGCAATCAAGTTGACCCTTATTATTTAGAGTCATTATGAGCAGCATGTGGGTTCTTGACCCTATCAAATGGCATGAGTGATAACTCCATGTAGCACAAAATATGAATAAACTACATTGCAGCAATAAAAAGTGCCAATTAAGAAATTTTAGTTCAGCTAAAATGCAGCTTCAAAAGATAACTCCTTGTCACTAATAATATTAGACTTATTAACAGGTCATCAAAATAATTGAAATAAAATTGTCAAGCTTACATACAAGATAACGCAGACTTCACCACTCTCTAGATGCCCAGTGGGATCAACAGTCCCCATCAAATAATATGATTCAGAGATAGGAAGCTTTCCACCTCGAAGACCACTCTTTTCGGCATTCATCCACATTCTTAGATTATGTTGCAAATAAGGTTCTTCAAGGGGAATACCAAATAAAATCATATTTACCGCAATAAAATCATCCATCTCACTATGGTTGATTAGCATCATATACCAGATAAAATCATGCTTATTGTGTGGACTGGTGAATTTAATTCCATTCATTTTAATAATATCAAAGAGAGTGTTGGCATTCCAAAAAAGGAAATAAAGAAAAAGAAAGAGTTTTGCCATTGTTGATGTTAAAAATAGAAATTGAAAATGTTGTAGTCTAAAGATTTCTTTACATAAAGATAATAATATATGCTTTGCAAAAAATAATAATAAGGAGTCTTACAGGCTAAGATATGCTTAGGCCATGCCAAGTTCACTTCTATTTTGCATAATTAACCACAATATAATTTGGATTTTTATTTTGTTGAAAAGGAAAGCCTTTACAATTTTGATTTTGTTGAAAAGGAAAGCAATAACAGGAAGATAAATCATCAAGGTAAATCACAATGCAATGTAGGATAAGAAGCAAAAAACATACCAGGATGATTTGGAAATCTGCTCACCAGCTTCAAAGGAGAGTGGGCAAACCTGCAATAAGAGAAAAGAAATTAAAGATAACAACATTGATAATGTCATCGACAAAACACCCAGTAAAAGAGAAACACAAGTAAAGAGAAAAGAAAGAAGGAGATGAAGCGAGCAGAGCCTCGCCGGAGCCTCACCGAACCGATCGTCGGAGCTTCGCCGGCATGAAACCAAGGACACCTAGGGATAGCCGAAGTCAAAAGGAGTCCTATAACACTGGTCACGCGCTCCAACGTACCATTATTTGACCTGGATCTACTTAAGAACCGCTGGAGTTTTTCCTCTTCGATCCACTCATTGCCGGTGAGTGGAGAGGAGAAGTAGGCATCGAAAGGGTCATCTTGACCTTGGGGTCTCACCGGTCAGATAATGTCTGTCTCCATCGAGAATCGGCAAAAAAGAGGAGGGCGATTTGGACCTAAGAAGAGGAATCAGGGAGGTGGAGGTGGAGGCACAAGACACCGCAGCTGATGGAGGGATAGGAGATTGGGGGAAGGTAGTGGCGAAGCAGTAGCTGCCGATGGAGCAGCTGGGGTGGCGCCACTGATCGATGAGAGGTCCGGCATCCACTCTCTTATTTCCGATCATCCCTCTCTCTCCTCACTCTTCTTTCTTTGTTTTCCTTCAACTGTTATTTCTTTTAAAAGTTATGGCCATAATCTTTTTCTATCAACATTACTAGTGTAAAGTTATGGCCATAATCTTTTTCTATCAACATTACTAGTGTATTATAGCTGATACTTGATCGGTGTTTAAATTAATTGTTTTTATCAATACAATTATCATTGTTTTTAATGTAATGCTACTTTTTTTTTAATTTTTTATTAACAAATAAATAAATAATACTGTAATATAAAAATTTATAAGTTGTTCAAAAGGAGAATTTAGTGTAGAAAAAATATCAATCAATAAATATAAATTTTTACAAGAGCATAAAATAAATGATATTGATTAAATTTATTAAAATAAATGAAATTACCATATCAAATAAAAAAATATCTCTTAATTATTTACCTAGAGTTTTTTTTATTTGTACCCGTATATGTATATATGTATTGAATATATTAATACAACATAAAGTATATTATCATTATTTTTATAAAAATTTTAAAAAATATATTGTACATATTAATTTATACATTTTATCTCATTTAATTATTTTATTGTGATTTTAGTCCTCAATTTATTTGAAATAATTTTTAATCTTAATTAGTGATAATAAATATGCATTGGTATTTTTCATTTATATTGTAATGTTTGAAATAATAGAAATTATAAATTTCTTAAAAAAGTTTAATATAAAATAGGCAAATAATATTATATAAAATATTTTTAAAAAAAATTAGTGAGCATAAATATTCACTTAATCTTTTTTTACTGAAATAAATTAATATCAGCGACACAAATATTCCCAAGTTTCATTAAATTTTACCCTTATGTAAATATATATAACTCATAATTTTTGATAATTTAAAATTTTCTCAAAATTTTAACAAAATAAAAATAAATTATAAATTTTTCATAATTATTTTAAATGAAATAATAAATTTTATATTATTATTATTATTATATAAATATATATATTTATTATTTTTTATAATATGACTATATAATAATTATAACAATTACTTTATTATTATTACTAAAAATGTACATTTTTTAAATAAATAAGTTTATATTTGGGGATAATTGATAAAGAAATCAATTATTAAAAATATAAATTTTCTAAATAAATAAGTTTAAAAAACAGATCAAGTATTCACATATTGAACTCACTTTAAATCTCTCTCGATTCTGCTCTATTGAAAAATACATCACTGATATAATAATCCATGTTTTAGATTAACAAAAATTATAGAAAACCAAAGCTTCTATAAAGTATAGGAATAGAAACGTCTTTACTTATACTCCAAATAAAAATAAAATTTACTCAAAAAGAATCAACAATCTCTTTTTTACAACAAAAACTAAACTTACAGACCTTAAAAACAAATCTTCACCGTTCAAAATTAACAAAAAGGAGTTTTGAACGTACTCACCAAAAATCAGGCCAATCTAACGGCAAATGATTTTTCGATCGTTTTCGTATATAAAACTGGTCATTACGTAAAAAATCCAAAAAATAACCTATTTTTTGCAACAAATACGAACTCACAGACCTTAAAAATTAATCTTCACCATTCAAAATTAACAACAAGGAGTTTCGAACTTACTCACCAAAATCTAGGCCGATCTGACGGCAAATGATTTTTCGATCGTCTTCACATATAAAATTAGTCATTATGTAAAAAATCCAAAAAATAGCCTCTTTTTTGCTACAAAAAATGAACTTACAGATCTTAAAAACTAATCTTCACCGTCCAAAATTAACAACAAGGAGTTTCAAATGTACTCACCGAAAATCAGGCCAATCTAACGGCAAATAATTTTTCGATCGTCTTCGTATACAAAACTGGTCATTACGTAAAAAAATCAAAAAATAGCCTTTTTTTTGCAACAAAAACTAAACTTACAGACCTTAAAAACTAATCTTCACCGTTCAAAATTAACAACAAGGAGTTTTGAACGTACTCACCAAAAATTAGGTCAATCTAACGGTAAATGATTTTTCGATCGTCTTCGTATACAAAACTGGTCATTACGTAAAAAATTCAGAAATAACCTATTTTTTGCAACAAAAACCAAACTCATAGACTTTAAAAACTGATCTTCACCATTCAAAATTAACAACAAGGAGTTTCGAACGTACTCAACAAAAATTAGGCCGATCTAACGGCAAATAATTTTTCGATTGTCTTCGTATACAAAATTGATCATTATGTAAACAATCCAGAAAATAGCCTCTTTTTTGCAACAAAAACTGAACTTACAGATCTTAAAAACTAATCTTCACCGTCCAAAATTAACAACAAGGAGTTTTGAACGTACTCACCAAAAATCAGGCCAATCTAACAGCAAATAATTTTTCGTTTGTTTTCGTATACAAAACTAGTCATTAGGTAAAAAATCCAGAAAATAATCTCTTTTTTGCAACAAAATTGAACTTGAAAACCTTAAAAACTAATCTTTACCGTTCAAAATTAACAATAAAGAGTTTCGAACGTACTCACCAAAAATCAGGCCGATCTAACGGCAAATACTTAACCGTTGAATCTTTACTTACACTATTCCGTATAAAAGTTGTTCAATTTGTATTTGAAGATCCAACCAAATCGTAAACATGCAGATTCAAATGGACTATATATTTGGATTTATCAAATAATATCTTAACTTATTTATTAATCTGGCCATGTTTAGAATTTCAAAGCCATTTCTCCATTTTCAAATCAGTAAGTTTTCTCAGTCTTCCATACCACACAATTAGGTAACCGTGGTAGTGAAGTTAAATGGTAAGGATGAGTTTAGATGGAACTTTGAATATTTAGAAAAATAATAGAAATAAAATTGAAAAGTGTGTGTTTGTGCGTGTATATATATATATATTAGAAAATTTATTCATTTAGAAAAATAATAAAAATTAAATTAGAAAATTTATTCATTTTGACTTGTATGAGTTTAAGTCTTGGATTGAACTCTATTGTCTTATTCAACTAAATAATAAATTAATTACAAATTTTTTAATATTTCATATTTGATATAAATTTTATAAAATAAAAATTAATTACAAATTTTTTTATTATTATTTTGAATGAAATAATAAATTTTATATTACTATTTTATAAATATTTATTTTTTTAATCTTGAACATGTAAATATATAATAATCGTAATAATTAGTTTATTATTATTATTAAAAATATAAATTTTCTAAATAAATAACTTTAGATTTTGGTATAATTGATAAAAAATTATTATCAACTTATAAAATAATTTCTAATTTTCTGTTACAAAATAAAATATTAATTTTATATGGTCTATATTAAAATTACTTAAAACTATACATAAATCATATGAGTGAAATTAAAAAAAATTTCTTAATTTATTTGCGACGGATTAGCGACTAAATAATTCCGTTGCTAATGTATTACTGTAACGAATTACTATTAGCGACAGAATAATTTTCGTCGCTAAACCGTCGCAAAAAAAGTCGCTATATTTTCCCTCCAAAATTAGCGACTAAAACGTACGTCGCTAAATATTTTAAAAAAATCCCTCCAATAATTAGCGACTGTTTATTCATTCCGTCTCTATTTCATTGCAAAAAATAGAAAATATCCTCCCCACGACGGATTGTAAAACAGTCTTGAATCCGTCACTAAATATGTGACGAAAATTAAGCTGTCGCGAAATTTAGTCGCTAATTGGCAGTTTTTTTTTTGTAGTGAATGAATAACATAATATATATATCAACATTACTCATTCTCAATACCAATCGTTTTCATTATCTTTATTTTCATGGGCATAGCAGTGCTCTATTTGCCACCTTTGTAATTTTGAATTATCATCAATTGGTAACTTTTCATCAATCATCTTATTCAAATTATTCATATTAATTCGAAATCATATCCATGTATTTGTCATGCCTTTAAATATTCAGGCAATTATAAATTTTACAATCATTATCATGAAATCATCTAGCTCAAGTTGTACCTATTTACTTTATACGCGATTTATAGCAATGTACCTTTAGAAATAAGCCAAGATCATACACATAAAAATAAGCATAAAATTCCATACCATATTTGAGAGATTACATACCTTTTTAGTAGCTATAATGTTACATATAAAACTATTAAATCCAAGCATGCTCTCCTAAAAACAAAGCATAATGAAGGTAGATAACCAATTCATTTCTCAGTTTATGCAAGCAAAGTAACACACACGATCACAATTCCTATATCGCTTCTTTTTGTGTTTCGAATCTTTTTATTAAAATATAAACTCTGCACATAATTACTGTTCTACCACCAATACATGTATTCACTAATATATATATATATATATATATCTGCACATAATTACTGTTCTTCCACCAATACATGTATTCACTAATAATTATATATATATATATATATATATATATATATATATATATATATACATGCACACTTATAATTCAGTATTCCACCAAATTTACGCTAATATATTTACTTTCCATCTCAGTTATATGCTAAGTCAACCATAAGGTATATTTTAGTCAATTTTCCATATTTTACATTTAGGTCACTATAGGATACTCCCTGGGTCCCAAATGATATACACCTATATATATATATATATATTCAAAATTTCATATCTTATTCAGTTCCATAATTTGCTGAGCGCATCTTAATCACAATTGTCGACTAATTGGATTAAATATATAAGAAGTTAAGCCTTTGACTCGATGCATCTAGATGAGCAACTAAGAGTTGTCAAGGTAAGAATCTAATTTATTTATTACAAGTTAAAAGCTCAAGTAATAATTTTAATTCTAATTGACTTGATTTATAATTCCACATTAAGTCTCTACTTTAGACATTTTAACTAACTTGAAGAGAACCCGAATTAAGCATGAAACCCGTCAAATGAACACTCATAATTCTTTAATTATCCAATAAACTACATTTCCTCTCGCCACCAATTTCATGAATCTAAAAACTTACTCAATGTTGCCATTCATATGCGTTAGATAGAATTTGCCCAATAATTAAGTTCATAAGACCAACACCAACAAAACCAAAATCAATAGAGTACAATTTAAAAAAAAAAAAGAGCACTACTTAATCAAGCAGGAAACAACAAATAATTCAGATAAAAAAAATACTCAGGTTTAACACTCAAAATATTGCTGGCCATATACATGACAAAAGATGCAGTTGATAATGAAGCATTCCCTTAATAAAGAAGAATTCTCCTTTAATTTTTAAAGAAACTAGTCTTGTTCATTAATTTATAGCTGCCCTAACATAACCAAGACAATAATGTAGCATTACTACAACGTAAATAGTACTTTAACTCAAATTCTAAAATCTGCACTTGCAACCAATTATTTTTTGCACCTAACAGTTCATACACTGTTAATATTACAAACACAACCTCACAACACTTAACAATATTACAATCAATTTGCTAATACATGAACATTTAAGAGTATGATCTATTAAAATTATTCAAGAGATATATTAATGATGTAAACTGTGATTTAATTTTTAAAAATACAAGGTTATGAATAGGTTTAACCGTCTAAAATGTTGCATAATAAAAATCAACCAATGATAAATTCCATCCTAACAAAAATAACAAACTATTTCCATAAATAAATTGCATAATTTATTTAAATAATTTATGGAGATAAACTTGGTAGTCACATACCAATTGGTGTCAATTTTCAACATTTTTCCCACATATTTGCCGTCACTGTGCTCGCTGAAGCCTCGACGGAGTTTGATCAGAGCCTTGCCGGCAAGGCCCAAAGGCACCAAAAGGTGGTTGTTGTCACAAGGAACCCGACTACGGTAGCCACGCGCCCTGAGGTGGAGGGATTTGGTCGAAAATTACATTAAACCGTCGAGTGCTCCCTCCTCCGATCTCCACTCTGTTGGCAAGTGAGGGGGAATCAGAAGGTACCATCTTGATCGCTTAGCCCTTGGGAGCTCGTCGGTGGTGCTCGTGTTGCCTATCTCCGTCGTGGATTGCTGGAAAGAAGAGGAACTCATCTTGGATTAAAAGAGACAAAACGACCGGAGAGGAAGCCGACGTGTCCTCCGTTGACAGCGAAAGAGGGAAGAGATGTCGCGAACAACGGTTTGATAAGCGGGACTGAATTCAGCAATGGAGAGATGACGACAATGGGAAGAAATGTTGGTAATGGTGCTGTTGGTGTAGCACCGTTGGGCGGCGGTGGATCCGTTCCCAAGACTCCCCTGCTCTTCTTTTTTTTTTCTTTTTTTTTTCGATTTCCTAGGGATGATCACGAGGCGGGGATTTCCTGGCCCTGGAGGGGACCCGCCCCGTTCGGGGCGGAAAATCTCTGAAATTTTCCCCCGCGGGGACGGGGACAGGGGAAAAAAATTTTCTTCCTAGAATCGGAGGTGGGACGGGGAATGGGGGTATCCGCCCCGCAATATATATATATTTTTAATTTTAAAAAATAATATTTTATAAATAATTAAAATTAAAATATAACTTAATTTTATAATTATTAAGTTCTAAAGTATACTTAATTTTAAATTATTATTGATTTTAAATTTTTTATATATTAAATATTATATTTTAATTATTTATAAAATATTATATTTTAAAATACATTAAAAAAATAAATCGGGGGACGGGGATCCCCACAGGGCGGGGACGGGGGAAATTCCCCCCCCCCTCCCCGATATTGGTGGCGGGGGCGGGGGAGTGAGCGGGGGAGAATTTCCCGGCCCCGCCTGCCCCGTGATCACTCCTACCATTTCCCTCATTCCCCTTTCCCTATTTCTTTTCTCTTTCTTATTTTCTTTTTGTGGCTAGTATCCTTGTTGTCCGGATAGTTATAGGGACTTCCAAAAGATATTTTATTCCTATTATTATTATTATTATACTTTTATTTAGTTTTAATTTTCTATTATTAATTTCTAAAATATAGTTTGATTCAACTTATTAAGTTGAAAACCTTCAAAATAATGTCCACCGATATAATATCATATTCTCAAGTAATCCATATTTTGGGGGTGCTACAGGATCGGTGTGTCAGCGAGGATGCTTGGCCCTAAAGTGGGTGGATTATGATATCCCACATGGATTGGAGAGGCGAACGAAGCATGTTTTATATGACTGTGGATATCTCTCCTTACAGATGCGTTTTAAAATTGTGCGGGTGACACGTAGCCTAAAGTGCATATGGTCCAAAGTAGACAATATCTGCAAGTGGTGGACACTGAGTTGATACAATTTGCATCTATACCTAATTACAATCATATTCTATAAAGTCACACATCATAAACAATAACAATTTCAACATAAAGTTTATCACGAGACTAAGCAAAAATCAATATAATGGCCTATGTCTATGATTCAACCAATATTAAATTCTAATCAAATGAATCATATTTTGATTATTTTTATTTATTTATTTACTTCATACGCTCACTGCATTAAAATTTCAATTTAAAAGCTTGTAGTTTGAACTTAATTTACCTGGCTAGTAGAAGTTACTAGGTACCTTCATTCTTTTTTAAAAAAAAAACTATTGAATCACCTTACTTAAATTAATTCTTTCAAGTCTATTTTATACGAAATTATATCTATGTCATTACCATGTTAAAAGCATGCTCAAATTATATAACATACTTCTTATATTTATAAAGTTTCTTATGGCTTTGATAACATGTAAATTCAAATTGCTCTATACAAGCCGGGTGAAACAATAATTAAAATAACTATGATCATGAATTATCTTGCTCGTTTATACTACTTATTTATAGAGCATTAAACACTAACTGAATCAAATGTCATATTACTGTACAAACAAAACATGTCCTCCACTTCAATTTCAATCTGAGCTTCTGATTTTTATTGTTTTTCATTAATCAATCATAACAACATTTCTCTTTTATTATACTAAAATCATTTCTCTTTATATGTATTAAAATTAATAAAATGATTTAAATAAAATATTTTTTTAAAATAAGAATAAAAATTTATTGAATTGCCCATTTCTTAAATCCAAATAATTTATATCATTCAATTTATTTTTTTCTCCTTTTCAATGCAAAAAATAGAATTGATGTATATATATATATCGAGTATTTACATTTAAAAAAAATAGAGGTATAATAAAAAGAAATAAATGTTAAATAAAAATATAAATGTAATTTTTAACTTTTTATTAGTAATCTCTTAATTTCTTAAAGAGAAATGAATAATTTATTTTTACTTATTTATTTGGTTTTTATTTTCTTGAGCAATTAATGCAGTTGGGAACAACATTGGAAATCTATAAGATGGAGGATTTGATGAGGATTGGGCATGATCATCAACTATTGGGAGATGAAGACTTGAGTAAATTAGTGGCTTTCTACATTAAAAAAATGTCCTAAATTGGTGATTGCAATTTGATGCCAAGTCTTCAAAACTTAGAAAAGCTTATTGTCAAGAAGTATGAATCATTGGAGTACTGTTAGTCTACTGACACAAGCTAGCGTTCATACCTCCTATTTGCTCTCTGTTATATCGCTGCTCACCTGCTCCAACTGTCAGTTATCACACCCCATGGTACTCGAGTACCCCTCCTATATCTCCTATAAATAGCGAAAAGCGTAATGACTTCAGGTATTGAACATCTGAAACTCTCTCTCTAAATCTTATCTCTCTAGAAAGCTACTGACTTAAGTTTCGGAATGCTAACGCCTGGTCCGATCGGGTACTTCTTCTTGCAGGTCATCCATCCGATCAGGATCACCCGTCCATCAGTTCTCTACTTTAGATAAAGACTTTTCAGGCTTTATCATTTGATGCTTTTGTTGAGAGCAATGGCAAATTCAAGATCCAACGAGCATATAACTTTTGAAGAGCATAATCGCTGCAGCCAGGACAGATCTAGGCCTTCAGAGAGAAGAGAGAGATCTCTCAGATCACCTATCAGGGGTAACCTCCTCCCAAATTTCGACGATGTTGTCATGCGATAGCCGGAGGATACTCCTGTTACTGTCAGGAACATAAGCACCATTCTTAGTGATTTCACTAAGAGTATTGTCCAAATGCTAAAAAAGGGTAAAATACCTAGAACTTCAGAAAGAGGCTATGAAGTGGACTTTGTGGCTGAGGACTTCGAAAGAAGAAGAAGAAGAAATAAAGAAATCTCCATCAACGAGCCGCGATCTCAAGACGGTGGAAGGATAGGGGTTAAAACCCCAAGCAGATATGATAAGGGGAAGGGAATAGTATCCTCAAGCAGAGATGCCCCCTACATTCCCGGTAGATCATCCACTTCTTCCATTGGGATTATTTATCCTTTATGTGCACACTCAATCGCGGTCGCTTTCGAGGAACTAAAGAAGAGTTCACCTCTACGGCGATGTGCAGGGAGGATAAATGGTTCAAATAAAAACTCATGCAATTTGGCTTAACAGAGCCTAAGAAAAGGGTGTTTGAGGGGAACACCTACAACAACACTGACTCTTCATTCTGTAGGGAGATAACAGAGTCTGAACTGCCTCCTAGATGGAGAGATATAGTAATGGATAAATACACAGGTAAAACTGACCCTACTACTCACCTTACAGAATACTTAACTAAAGTGCATGTTTACACCTATGATGAAAGAATCGCCTATAGAGTTTTTCCCACCACCCTAGGAGGATACGCTTTGAATTGGTTCCATGAGCTTCCTCAGGAGTCAATCACATCTTTTAGATAACTCAAAGAGCTATTCACCACGCGATTCATCGTACAAACACGTGCGCCAAAATCAGTAAGTGACCTGTGTAACCTCTACTAGAGAACTGATGAAAGTCTCAGTGACTACATCGACTGATTTCAGGCCACAATGTTAGAAGTAAGGAATATGAGTGTGACAATAGCATCGAATGCCTTGGCGGGAGGCATAATCGATCATCCACTCTTTGAATCTTTAACAATGAGGTCGGCAGTTAGCTTCTCCGACCTGATGGAAAGAGCTAGGCAATACATTCAGCTGGATGAAGCTTTCATATCCAATAGAGCATGAAGGACCAGCGTCATAGATAGATTGTAGTATCCCAATGGTCGGGTGTTCAACGAAACCTCCTTATCAAAACGGATACAGGGGTCTACTGTCTCAAGAAATTTGGGCAAGAGAAAAGAGACCGAACATGGCCTATCAGATCGGTACAATAACCAGCCGCCTCAAAATTTCACTCCACTTAAAGCCAGTCCTGCCTAAGTGCTAATATGGATCAAAGAAAAGCACAGAAAATTAACTGGCCCAGGGCATCCGAGCAGATAAGAAGCAACGGGGATAGCAGTAAATATTGTGAATTTCACAGAGCTGTCGGGCATTTAACTAACGAATGCTACTCCATAAAGAAGAAGATTGAATGGCTCATGCAGAGAGGCTCCTTTAAGAGATTTGTCAATCGAACTCGAGGCAAACGCTCCTACAAGCAGTCCGATGATAGGGGAGATATGTCCAGATCAGATAACGATGACCAACATGAGAAGCCAAACCCAGGTGATATTGTTATAATCGAGGTTCCCCATAAATTTATTGTATCAAATTTAATTCCTTCTTAGTCTTCTGTAATAAACACTGGCTTGCCAGTTCGTTTCGACGTTATCTGTTTAAAAGTAAAGAATTATCTTTAAGTTTTTAAAGTCATAGAAATAAAGAATGTATGGCCTAGCAATACATGAAAAGTTGTTGGAAGTCCTATACACTCCAATATACTCTTACAAAATGAGCATCTCCTCGAAATAAGGACTAGTCTGAAGATAGGTACGTGTCCAAACTTATGGATTTACTATACTTCATTAATTAGATTTATTAACTCCCTTTCTAGCAAAATGACCATCGGATGGGATCCTCCTACCATTGGAAGCTCGAGATGAGGGCCCTAGCATCTGTAGACCTCGCTTCCAATCGGTCAGTCTCCTTCAACCGCTCAACTCAGATCGGATCCTTCTACCATTAGGAGCTCGAGATGAAGGCCCTAGTGCCTGTAGATCTTGCTCTCGATCGGTCAGTCTCCTTCAACCACTAAACGCGAATCAGATTCTTCTACCATCGAGAGCTTCGAGATGAGGACACTAGCGCCTGTAAACCTCCTGTAATGCTCCTTAGTATACCCTAGGAGAATTATCACTAATTAATTATTAGTGACTATGTTTAATTAAGTATAAATGTATAGAGAAGGACCTAATTGCATAGCTAAAGGGTAAGTTTTGGGGTAGAATTTGAAATAAAGTAACTTGAAGGACCAAATAGCAACTTTTGCTTAAAATGACATTTGGACCAATTGAAAACAAAAGTGAAGAGGATTTTTTTTATGAAGAGATGTCCGGCCACCCTTGGTCTTCACTCTTCATCTTCAACCTCTCTCTAACCCTAAAATCTCTCTCTTCTCTCTCTCTAGATTTCTTGGTTTTGGTAAAAAGGGAAGAAGTTTTACTTGGATTGAGTGGTAAGATAACTCTATTATTCTTTGATGTGTATGATTCATGGAATAGTTTGATGGATTTTCATAGAAGTGTCTTATGTTTTTATAGAAGGTGAAACTAGCAAGAGAAAGGGGAAAGAGGCTACTCAAAGTTCAAGAAAACTTGGAGCTTAACAAGGTATGGGAACTTAGATTTTATGTGTATATGTCTATTTATTTGTCATGAGAGAGAGACCTTGAATGTTTCTCTCATATGTTTTATGAATGATTCCAAGCTTAGAAGGGTTTAGAGTTGAAAATGAACAAGTTTTGGTTGAAAAACATGAACAGTTTGTGATTTTTCTGGAATATCTAACGATTTATAGGTCCTATTGAGATGGTCTTTGGTGTTTTGAAAACTAGAAATGTAGGCCTACAACTTTGTTGAAGGCCATTTTGGCTGAAACTGATGTTTTATAGATCAAAAATGGGATAGAAGTTGAGACTGAAAATCGGTCTCGAGGTGGTTTAGGGCTCACGGTTACCATGAATATCATAGTAATCGTGAGGTGCCTAAATCTTCAGTCTGGACCAAAAGTATGCCCTGGCTTATGGTTACTAAGGTTTTATAGTAACCGTGACCCATCCCCATAGCATTACTTCATGGTTACTACCCTAGGCTTAGTAACCATGAGGTAGTAAACTTTTGGTCCAGAAGCAAAACCCATGCTATCTCACAGTTACTAAGAAATTCATAGTAACCGTGACCCGAGTACATAATCCTACTTCACGGTTACTACCCTAAGATTGGTAACCGAGAGGTAGTCCATGTTTAGTCCAGAACCAAAGAGCATCATGGCTCACTGTTACTAGAAAATTGGTAGTAACCGTGACCCCTATTACGAGTTTGGGCTCACGGTTACCAGGAATTGTTAGTAACCGTGATCCTCCCCTGTATTTTAATACTTGTATTTCTTTGACTCCCTTTGAGGTATAAATTTGTCTAAACCCTTCCTAAGCTTATGAATCATCCTAAATTTCAAGGATATCATAATATACTTTTTTTTAAATAAAAGGGTTTATTTAAAGATAGAAGTTCAAGATTTTATTAATCAAGTTCAAAGTATAGAAGGTATGTGTTTACCTTAATAAACTATAGTACAATGATTATTGTTTATACTATGAAAGTAACAATGCATAGTATTATAGTACTTCTCATTTATTGGGTTTAATTAATTATAGTGATATGAGTTCACAATTTGAGATATAATTTATTATGCCTGCACGTAAAGACTTGGTTGTGGATAGATAGGCATGCCTATAGGGTTACAGTCGCAGCTACTATAGTCTGACTCTTATGAGTCCACAGTTTGTCTCTAAATGAGACCATAGTTCTGACCCAATGGGTCCACAGATTTAATACCTTCGGGTATTCACAGATTTGATACCTTATGGTATTCATAGTACCGTTATCCACACCCACAGGAAATTAAGCAGGCCAAATTTATAAGATGAATGATATGCATATACAGTTTATAATTTCTCATGCTATGATTGAATAAAACAGTTATTTCTTCCAATAGTGCATTATGTTCATTCACTATTATTTTATTCTTATTAATGAAGTATATGAAATTTATGTTATATTATGGTTGCGTGCTTGGTGATAACCACTGTGAGTGGTTATCAATATATTAGTTTGTTCTCCACTAAGCTTTATAGCTTAGCACGGGTATTTATCCGTGTAGGTTTGCAGGGTAGACCTTTTTGTTCAGGGACAAAGCCAACAATCTTCAAGCCGACATCAGAATAAGAGTGGCATTTTGATGTATGAGATAAATTTTTCATCTCTTTTGGTTAGATAAAGATAAATTTGTATTTAAAGGCATGTAATTATTCAATTATGTAAATAATCTCTAATAGTTTGTGAAAGAATAACCCTTGACAGTACATGCTATGTATAGGATGAATGTATGTATGCTCATATATACATCTATAACAGATAACTCACAGGATTAACGAATGTAATTAGTAACAGTAATCAGGATTATATAGTATAGTCATTACATTTTGGTATCAGAGCGCCTTGGTTTAGGCGGTTCTAGCCGATAGGAATTTTAAGGGTCATAGATATAGAATTTTTGTTGATGTTGGCTAATGTGGTTGTCCCTGTGTTTCTTTTGATATAGTTGAAGATGGAAGGACATCGTGAGGTAGTAGATGAGTCAGCTGAGAGCAATCTACCGGGTCAATCGAATCCTTCTCAGCCTAAATCTTCTGCATTCACTAGAGGTGGTGCTATTGCTACTAAGTCTAGGGAAGCCTTGTAAAAAATTTCCTAGGACATGGCTCAGATTTTGCAAAGGATGACTGCACCAAAGGCTCCTATTTCTGAACTCAAAAAGCATGGTACAAAAGAGTTTCTAGGCTCTACTTGGGAAGAGTATGAGAAAGCCGAACTGTGGCTTGAAAGATTGGAACGGGTTTTTACAGAAGTTCAATGTCTGGCTAGTCAGAAGGTGATCTGTGCTGTGTCCTTGCTTTAGGGAGCAGCCTATGACTGGTGGAAGCTAGTTCAGACATAACCTCAGCTGCCTGATTCCCTTTCTTGGAAATTCTTTGTAACAGAGTTTAAAAAGAGGTATGTGACTGAAGCATATAAAGATGAAAGGTTGAAACAGTTTTTGAATCTAAAGCAGAGAGGTATGTCAGTGGCTGAATATAAAGCAGAATTCAGTCGCTTGAGCAAGTATGCACCAAAACCGATGTTGACTGGGACTTTTAAGTGTTGCCAATTTGAAGATGGATTAAATGACTAGATTCGGGATCATTTGATAGGACCTATTTCTTTACACCCTGTGGATTATCATCAGTTGGTTCAAGTAGCTATTCGGGTTGAGAAAGAAGAGAATGTCAAAAGAGAAAGAGAACAAAGAAGAAGAAGTTTTTCTAGGGATGGTTCTTCATCAGGAAAAAGATTGAGAGTTACTTCAGATGATCAACCAACGATATCTGGTAATCGCCCTGCATCTAGATGTAGACAACAAGGGACTTTCACTTCAGCAAGATCAGGTAGAGGCACTGCATTCGGACAGGGTAGAAGCCAAGCTCCCGAATGTACCTATTATTTTAAGCGGCATTGGGGCACTTATAGAATGCTCACAAGCGCTTTCTTTAGATATGGCAGTACGGAGCATTTTATAGCAAACTGCCCTATGATGCAGGAGCAAGCCTCCAGTCAATAAAGTAATCGAGGAGCTTCTAATGCACCCTCTTTAGGTAGAGGTCGTGGTAGAGGCAGAGGCGGATCGAGCCAATTTAGAGCACCATCCAGGAATGTTTCTGAGACAGTGGATCGACCATTTGCTCCAACATCTCCTATTAGAGCTTATGCTATGAAAGGTCAAGAAGATGTTGGTGCTCGTGAATCATTGCTGGTACATTCTCCCTCTTTGATACTGATGTGCATGTGCTTATAGACCCGGGATTTACACATTCATATATTTGTAATGGGGAGCTGGGTAGAAATGTATCTATTGTTGATCATCTGAACTATGATATATGTGTAATCAGTCCTTTGGGCCATAGTATATATGTAAATGAAGTTTATAGAAATTGCTCTATTAGACTTCAAGAGAGAGAGTTCTTAGTTGACTTGATTGTTTTACCTTTCCATGAATTTGATATAATCCTGGGAATGGATTGGTTGTCTAAATACCAAGCTATAGTGAACTGTAAAGCTAAAACAGTAGTAGTTAAGAATGATAGAGGCATAGAAACAATAATTCAGGGTATTAAGCCAAAACCCTTAACTAATGTTATTTCTGCTATGAAAGCGAAAAGATTCCTTAGAAAAGGATGTGAAATATATTTGGCTTTGGTTCTTGATTCTAAGAGGAAGACAGTCAATCTTCAAGATGTTCCTGTGGTTAATGAGTTTTTTGATGTTTTTCCCGAGGAACTTTCGGGTTTGCCGCCAAAGAGGGAAGTTGAGTTATCTATTGAAACTTTGCCTGGAACTATTCCTATCTCGAGAACACCTTACAGAATGGCACCAACAAAATTGAAAGAATTAAAGAGTCAGTTACAAGAGTTGTTAGATAAAGGCTTCATCAAGCCCAGCGTGTCACCTTGGGGTGTACCGGTGTTATTTGTCGATGTTAGGCGAGCGACGTCTCCTTTGAGATGATCCACCTCGTTCTACCGATACTTGAGGTCTTGGGTTAGTCGGGCCCTTTCCCTCTTTAGCTCCTCTGCCTCAGACCTTAAAAGCGCAACCTCCTTCTTAGCTGAATCACTAGAGACTTCAGCTTCTTTCATCTGCCGAACGACATCCTTTCAATTTGATCGAGCATAGGCTACCATGTCATGCAGGCGAAGACCTCTTTTTATCAAATAAGGTAAAAAGAGGAATATCAGTTAAAAAAAGGAGAGAGGAGAAGGGAAAATAGGATGCAAGTATTACCTCCAGGCTTTGCTACTGGAATAACCCGAAATCTCGGGAGAGCAGGTTGAGCTCTGTCATTACCTTAAAGTCACTCTCTTGAGTAAGGCCCTGGCAGACGAAGGCCAGTACGCCTCTACTGGTCACTGATCAGTCATTACCAAATCGTTCCTTCAAGATGTCCTCCAAAGAAGGAACCCTACTCTCCTGAACTCTCCCTGAAGACCGATTGTGTGATTCACCTTGGGCAATTTCTTTGCCTCTTACAACGATTCGAGCATCCACAACAGCTATAGTTTCAGTGGCCTTCTTCCTTGCTGCCTCTTCAATCCTCTTCTACGCCATCTCATCTATCGGCATCCCCCTTTTTTGAATGGATGATCGAGGGATTAGGGATGGTTATGGCTCATATTCGTCTCTCAGTTGCAGTTGTCTGAGTGAATGTTATACCGCCACGATCAGAGGGGACATTGTTGGTGCAATAATAGTCAGAAAAGGATGAACGACAGGGATGACCGTAGCAGTAGGAGATGAAGTCACTATGGTAGCAGCAGTACCAGAGGGAGCAGAAGCACTTGCCACATCCTTGGAAGTTTGAACCTCTAAGGCGGGTGCAATCTTTCTTTTCTTAGTCCTCCTCTCCTCCTTTGCCAAGCGTTCAGCCTCCCTCTTGGCCCTTGCCCGATCGGTGAGAAGCTTAGTTGCAGCTGCATTATAGAATCAAACAAGATAAGTATTATTTTGTTCGAAACAAGTATAATAGATGCACAGGAGATGCATGAATTGTTAAAATATATGCCATCCCCCTCACTCCCATTATAATGCTCACGTTCTGCATTTTCGCCAACTTTGGAGCTAGAAGACCCATCAGCGTACTAAGGAGATAGCTGGAGTCGTAGGGTCTTCCATTCCTCGCCATTGCAGCCATTGATTTTTTAATGTCGCTTCCGTAAATGGACCGATCGGTAGCCTGATCTCTCAGGATGGTGGCTCCTTTCGACTAGCTCAGTGATACTCCAAAACCACCAGCCATCCCCACCAAGAAATATCTCTCCCTGAAGACCTTTATTAAAGACGGGACAGTGAAAAGCTTTCGATGTTGATGGCTATTGAAGTAATACTTCGACCTATCATCTCAACCGAAAATATAAAAGAAATGAGTGAAGAGGTCTAGGGTGGGAGCCACTGCTTCTATCTTACATATAATCTTGAAGCAGGCCACAGTCCTCCATCCGTTCGGATGTAGTTGATTAGGAAAAATTCCATAGCCCCTGAGAATCGCCACCTCAAATGCGTCATAAGGAATCCTCATCCCTGCATCTAAGCTCCATAAGTAGCAAATGAACCATTCGTTCCTTTCATGGCCAAAAGGCCCCCTAGTCACTACCATGAAATCTGGACAGGCTATCACCAACACTTCTGCATGAATATAATACTGCGAAGGAATTCTTGCACTTCTTTTTCTGTCAATCGCGAAGGATGAGCGAGAGGTTCCCTATTCTTGTATTTCTCAAGAAAACTCTGATCTACTGATCGACTGCTGCTTGAAGCCATTTTTAATGGAGGGGGAGAAGCAAAAAATATATATGATGAAGAAAGAGAAATAAAAGACAGGGATTGTTCACTTACTTGGGTAATCTCGCAGAAACTCTGAAAATATCCAAAATTTGAAGCTAAATTTGCTAAGGGTTTCAAAAAATAAAAGTTTGCAAAGAAATTTTGGCAGAGTTTTATTAAGAATCGCTGAAAAGTGAGAAAAACTCGCATCAAATTAACCTATTTACAGGTGAAAAGCTTCTGAAATACTCCGAATGCCTCTACATTGGATGAGCGCCACGTGTCTTCAATCCATTATGGTGGTTACAAAGAACGAAGCGTCGCCCTCGACAAGCACACGGGCAATAAATGCATAATAGCTGTCTAGAATGAACGGACGTGACTCATCAGACTCGCGCCTCTTGAAAATTTAAAATCCCGCCAAAAAGCTTAATTCGCCTGATCGGACCGTTTGGAGGGAGGACAAGTGATAATTATGAAAAAAATATCTCTCAAGACGCAATCAAGTCGGCCAAACAACACTTGGTAGAGTCCAAAGCCCATTAACAAAGGAGGCAAAGCGTGAGCTAGAAGACAAGACAGGAGGGCACAGTGTCCGATCGAATTGATGGGACACCACGTCTTGTTAGTCCACTAACACAAGCTAGCACTCATACCTCCTACCTGTTTCCTGTCACATCGCCGCTCACTTGCTCCAACTGCCAATTATCACATCCCAAGGTACTCTAGTACCCCTCCTATATCTCCTATAAATAGCCAAAAGTGTAATGACTCCAGGTATTGAACATCTGAGACTCTCTTTCTAAATCTTATCTCTCTAGAAAGCTACTGACTTAAGTTTCAGAGTGCTAATGCCTGATCTGACCGGACACTCCTTCTTGCAGGATCATCCATCCGATTGGGATCATCCGGCCATCAGTTCTCTACTTCAGATAAAGACTTTTCAGGCTTTATCACTAAGAAACCTAAGAGTTGAAAGCTACTGGAGTTTGAGAAACATATTCTCAGTTTTAGTGGCAAGTTGCATTCTACAGCTCCAACAACTACAAGTATTCCAGGGCAGCTAGTTGAAGGAGATAGTGGCAAAAGAGGAGAAAGAAGAAGAAGAGGAAGAAATTGTGTTTCCTCAACTAAGGATCATTGAAATTCGATGGTGTTACAATCTTGAATGTTTCTACAGTGGGATTTGATGCCCTTCACTTTCCACTATTACAAAGCTTGACTTTGGAGGATTGTGATGGTTTGAAGACTTTCTCAAATGGATTAACAGTGACGAGTCCTAATCTCCATAAAGTATCAAAACATTATCAGCAATATCCACTTAAGGGAGACCTTAATGCAACCTTAAGTGGTTTGAGAACAAGGTACACAGCTCTATTTCCCAAAAATATTTTTCTATTGTTTTCTTTCATTCCCTTGATTTCTGTTGATTCATTGTCAAGTAATATTTATAGTCATTACTCCTTCAGTTCCACCAATTTGTCTTTTTTTACACATTTAGTTTTGCATTGTTATATTCTTTTGATTTTATTTATATTATATAGCTTATTTTTATTTTTTGAAATTATTTTTGTCAATACTATGAATATAAAGAAAAAAATAAATATAAATACATAAGAATGACTTGTTTATTAATTTGTAAAAGATTATAATTTAGCCTTTAATGCATTTAAATTTTATTATTTTATTTCTTAGAAAAAGAGAAAAAAAGACATTAGTTTGATTTGAATGCAAAATTGTAGACATAAAAAATAAAACGAATTCAGTTTCCCACATGGAATTATCATTTATAATTTTCATTTCTCTTTTTGCATGTTCATATTATCAATTCAAATGTAATATTCATTTTCACTAAACTGTTGCAGATGAAAAATGTTACGATGCTAAACAGACATCTTTTGATCGGTGATGACACTACCAGAAGAACTACCTCAGGCGAATGATGTTCCTCGTCACCAGCTAACTGGAATTTCTCAGTAGCTGTTTTGTCATTAATATTCATGATTAGTAGTGGCTTACACAGTCCACTATATGATCAAACAAGAAAATTTAATGATACAATAGTACTAATTATGTAAGGTTACTAATATAAGACTGTATAATAATATAATTTCTTTTTTAATTTGTTAAAATTTCAATATATTACTTTCTCCATTTCATTTTAAAAAAATTATTTTATCCAACTTTACATATACTTTTCAAATTTTTTTTTTAAAAATACATATATATTTTTGTTTATTATATATTTTATTAAATATTTTTTTATTTTATCACTCTATTTTTAATTACAATTAAATAATTTTTTTAAAATATAAAAATATATTTTTATCCACAACTATAATTTTTCATAAAATTAAGATATTTTAATTATTTACTTAATTTTTATAAAAAATAATAATTTACTTTAATGATATGAAAAATTTCTCTATCTTATCACCTCCCACTTTTAATTAAAATTAAATAAAATTCTTAAAAATATATAAAAATATATTTTTATCAATAACTATAATTTTTTATAAAATTAAAATATTTTAATTATTTATTTAGTCTGTAAAAAACAAAAAAAAATTACTTTAATGATTAATTGTTTGTAGGAAAAAAGCAATTATTCGTGTGCAAGATAAAATATTAAAGAATATAGTCAATTTTAGGATTAAAAGTTTATGTTACACGATATGTAATTGTTAGATATGGGGTGAGCCCATCTTATCTTACAAAAAATAAATAAATAAAATTTCATATTTGTTAATTTTTTGCATATTTATAATTCTGCTCCATGTATATTTATTATAAATTATGTGATGTAAAATATTTTATCACGATGCAAACCAAACTAGTATACATGCACAAAATCATCACACTTGAAAAGAGCACACTACGAAACAATAGAGTTAAAAGATGTTAACTAGGGATTCGAATGGAGGTGTAACTAGGTACCCGATTGAGCAGTTGGAAGAACGATTTTGCCCAAAATAAAACAACAGCTTGCTCAGGCAGAAAACATTCACTAAATAACAACTAAACCTTTCAACCCAATTCTCAAATTATAACAGTGAACTGAAGTGAATCTAAGAAATTAAATTTTCCCCAACACAGATGTAGAAGCATAAGTCCATTTGTGGGTAACTTCCTATGAATGACAAACAGAGGCAAAATTCTGCGGCAAATGACACCTGATTATGCAATCTGTTCAATGATCACCAGGTAGGGTTTTGATGATATCAGAATCACCTGCACAACAGGAATATATTTATATACACCAGTGGAATGGAATTGATCATCATCGTCCAACAAAAAATTTAAAACACTGTTTCAATATGTATATTTCACCTGGATCAACGATGCTCAAACAAGACACACGGAAATACTTTCCAGAAGCAGTCCCTAAGTCAACATTGTCTGGCAACATATTTAAACGAAAATAAGTTACAATCATAATTACCACGAAAGATAAATCTGCATACACACACATGATACTCTCAAAGATCAGCAAGCTAATCTTGGATATATGCAATAACCAATTAAAATAGTTCATCCTTTGCACAAATATGCCATAAATATGGACAATAACCACAATATTGAGAAGGAAAAGGTCAATGCAAATGTTGCATAGGAAAAACTAAAATGCATTTGTTTAAAGGAATAAAAAAATTCATGACACACAAATCTTCAGAGGGGGTAAAGAGATGAACTTTATGCACTAATAGTTCTCTGCAGCCATATTCTTCAGCATGATAGCCTTCTATTCCCCATTGCTACAATCGCTAGCTGAAGTGATACGTGGAATTCTAGCAAAGGTCATACAAGGAAGATTTTTTATTTTTTATTTTTACCAAGTTCTTATTAGATGAAGATAATGAACTTCTCTTTGATAAGATGCAATTCTAATATTTAATGCCGACAAACTGCAGTTGAGGTTACAATACTTTAGATCCATAAGTATTCTCAAGGTCAAGGTTAGATTGGGAAACAAGGAGTCAATCCCTTAGTTAAAAGTGCCATCAGAATGCTATAACAAACATGTAGGTTTCTAAGAGCTTGCCAGTACAGAGTTCTTTCATTTCAGATCTTGCTTTCACCCACTAACAATAAGGACTGAGCCAACTTCAACATAAATCAAGAATCCCAGTCTTGCAATCTTTTATGGAATATGGCTACAGATACAGAACAGCAAGGATTAGATAGAAAGGTTTCAAGCACGGATGTCCTAACTACTTTACATGCTCTGGTTAGAGCTGGATGAGCCATTTCAAAGAATTATCAGCAGACAGGCCACTCTCTTCTTCACCCAGACTCATAAAAAAGGGAGAAAATTCCATCAGATAGATATTTTCCAGGTTAAAGAGTTAATGAGTCATGCAACATCACCACGAGCTTGTTCAAGCTCACTATTCAATTGAAGAGATCTGTTGGGGGGTTTGATAAAGACACCCCACTTGGATACAATTATACAGATACAAATCAAAACACATAAAATTGTGTTGGAGCAAGAACAATAAACTTCAAAACAAATAAATCCCACTCCACTTAGCAAGTGCCAAAACTATTTGAACGATAAAGATACTTACTTCCACTATAATGATGGACTCCAATCTTTCCAAGCATGGCATAATACTCAATCTCAGATTTCCTGAGAGGTGGACAATTGTTTGAAATTATAATCAATTTTCCTGCCAAAGAAACCATAAGAGAAAATACAGCCAATTATATCCATACCAAGTCCAAAAATTAGTCGAAAAAACGAATTAGGAAGAATGAGTTATTAGCTTTTTTGAAAAAAGAAAATTAACCTTTGGAGGTGCGTAGAGATTTAAGAACAGTTTTGTAACCAAGAGTGTATTTTCCACTCTTCATCACAAGAGCCAGCCTGTTATTGATGCTCTCATGGGTCTTCTTCTATAATATTTAGGGAAAACAATCATCAGATCTGAAATCTAATTTGAAAACGAGAAACAGAAAGAAGTAAGTAGAGAAGGGCTTACGGTTTTCTTCCCCGCAACCATTTTGTTTGCTAGCTTTGATTGAATGAGAATGGGAGAGGTTGAGTTCTCGCCGCCGAAAGAAGAGCCCCAAACCCTACAAATCTTATAGGGGCTGCTAGCTAGCTTAATTAGAGTTTATGCCCTTCCCAAATTCTAACACATGCAAGTCACGTGACACCACCTACGGGCCCTCGCCCATCCAATGTTTCCCTGTAAAATCTGTAACTTTGTTTCTAATGATTTGTGCTTCACCCGTAAATCGGTAATTTTTTTTAATGATTTTTTTCCAATTACTTCGTAAAAAACTGTAGGTATTTATTTTAAATATTAAAATAAATAATTTCATGATTAGAATTATGAACATTTTATATAAGTACATTTATCTCGGACTTATATTTTATATATAGTAATATACATTTTTAATAATAAATTGATGAGAAGGGTAAGACCCATAATTTTAAATATGGGTAGGCATTGGTTGAATAAAAATAAAATCAGACTCGCTCCAATTAATTCAAAATTCAAAATTTGAGAAAAAAACATTTCACATAATTCAACCTAAATAATTTATCATTGGATCAAATCCACATCTTTTTTTACAACATCATATTGAAGGACCGATTTTTGAAATATGAAATTAAAATTTTATTTTATATTAATTTTTTTCTTCAATACCAATATACTTCAACCACTTTTAAAACGTTTTTTATTTTTTGCTTTTTAAAATTCAAAAATTATTTTTAATTTTTGTTATTTATTTTTTAAAAATTGCTTTGTAAATTTAAAAACAATCTAATAATTTTTAATTATGACGGATATGCCATAGCTTCTGAATTGTCAGTTGATATTTCAATTTTCCATCACTAAGAATTGATACCTTTGCATTTGAGAAGACAAATATCCCTTGTACAAGGCATATCATTTAACATTGTTCTCTCTAGTTTTGAGAAACCTAATACAATGGTGACTGTTCTTGACTGAGTATTGGGTATTATTTTCTTATATCTGAGTAACAAATTAAGACGACGCAAGGTATGGAGAGGCTTATAATTAACTAGACAAGCATGCAACATCCGATGTAAAATATTCTGCAGACCATAACAATAATAGAGCTACTGCAGAGTAAGCAAGCATCCTCACTGAAACCAACTCTACAACTGAAGGTTTTTATTAGATTAATTAAGTCCAAGCCACAAATACGTCAAGTCTGGAAGCTCCATGTTTTGCCAGCTTTCGTACTCTCTATTCCTAGTTCTCAAGTCTAGCACTTTCACAGAACCTAATTGCAGGTATAACTGTATAATGCATTATTCCTTCTGATAAGCCAGACAAGACTGCAAGAGGATTCTTTAACAGGTAAAAATCTCAAGAGATGATAATTTTTCTTCATTGAGTTCAGAAATATAGAACAAACCAGAAAAATAACCATTACCAAACACATCCAAAGAAATTTAGAGCAAAGAACAAAAAATAGTCAGAATAGTGAATAGAAATAACACCAACCTTTCTTTCTTCTCGACTGGAGATGGCGGCGGCGGCAAAGGAGCTCGTGGGGCGGTGCCGGCTACTCGAGTGGCAGTGGTGGAGACTCCAACACAAGAAGAAGAAGAAGACGAAGACGAAAACGAAGAACAGAGTTTTGGCAAATTAAAAACTGAAGTATAAAATCCATCTTTTGAAGATTATTAGATTCCATTTTTGTGTTTAAAAATACTTCCTTAAAAATTCATATAAACAAAAAACGCTAACCTTTTGCCAAATATGTTTTTATTTTTTATTTAAAAAAAAAAAAACAAAAACACTGAAACTGAAACAATACATAAATTAATTAACAGTAATTTATATAAATTTCTTAAAGAAATATAATTTCATTAAAATAAATTTATAGGCATGTGTTATAAAGTAATACCACTTAATATCATTTTATTTCCACTAATTTTTTCAAATACATCGAGCAATAAAATGATTCGATGATCAGGTCATATATTGTCTTACAAAACACATATATTCATTTAGTATGTCGTAAATTTATTAATTGGAAAATATAATGACGGAACAAGTTGTTTGATTTGTATGTTCTTGGTTTTTTTAATTTAATAATTAAAGTAATAAATAATTATCGCTAATCAGTTGGCAATATTTTTTGATATTTTTTAAAAAATTGAGTTTTTGAAATTTAATTATTTAAATTTAGTGAGGAATTTGGTTCCAATGTGTCCCTAAATTATTTGACAAATCTCTGTTGGTGATTTTATTTTTATGGCAAAAATGCACATTATTAAGCTCGTAAATTTTTAGAATTTTTGCTATTAAACTTTTATATTAATGTATATAAAAAGTAAAATTAAATCAAGTGTCTTATTTAGCACGCTTTTAGTATATACATCATAACCTCATTTTAATCTACACTTGCATATTTCTTGTCAAAGCACTCAATGTATAGAAAAATACAAAATAAAATTATGCCCATTTTGCATGCTTTTAGTATCTACTCCAAATCTCAATTATTAACTCTGAAATTTATAAAATTATTAACTCTGGCAAATCAAATTGAAATTGAAGCTAATCCCACAGGCACGTGAAACGGAGTATATTATTTAATTTTTTTGATTTCTTTCCATTAAAAATTTAATGTGTAAAATAATAAAAGTTCAAAAACACAATGTTACCAAATAAATCTACATTCGAAAAAGCTAATGAGCTTGATAATACTTCATTCCAATTTTATTTATTTCAAGTGAATACATTGCCATAGAAGAATAATAATAATGTTTGAACAACAAAAAAATTAAAACATGCAATCGCTGATTTAGAAGAAACGAATAATGAAAATGAGGGTACATAATATTGAAATATTACAGAAAAGTAAAGGAACAAACATCATAACATTTGTTGTCATATATCTGTAGTTGAATCCTTTCACATATAACTATGCAGCAAGAGATCCTGAGGTTGCCTTTCTATCCTCGAGTAATTTCGTCAAAGCACTGTCAATTTGGGCAAACACTTCTTCCTTGGAAACGTCTCCTTTGACCTGAAATCAACATAACTACTACTTTACTTGGATTTCAAAACAACTCTTCTCTTGCTGCTTCTTAAATGCAGATGTAATCATACCATATCAATAGCAAAATCTTTCACCTATATTAAAAGATATGCTGGAAAATTAAGGCTTACATTTCTTTGTACTAACACTGACCAATTATTTGGATTCCCTGAGAAATATGATGCTTTTTTTTTTTTTTTAATCTATGTTCCTAACTAGGGCTTCAATTTCACATACGAGGAAACTTGAGCCACAAAAGAAATAGTAAAAATTTATCGAACTCGCATATGCTTAACAGCATGATATAGGGTTACTACTTGTTCGAAAACTGCTAACTAGAAGGGGCAGGCACACTGGATAGACGTAAGATGCAAAATTATTAAAAAGATAAGGATAAAAATATTTAAAGTCAAGACTAAACTTATAACGAAGACAACTAATGTTATATAACTAGTCTAGTAATATTCATAACATAATGTAGACTTAGCATCAATGTTTTCCAACTCCAAATAGAAGTGGCTTAAAATGAAAACATCTCCTGCCTTATAGCTAGAATTTCTACAGTGACTTTTCCTTTTTAGGCAAAACTCTAAGTATATGATACATTACATCAAGGTATGCATCATATTATCGTCATATTCAAATCAATCACTTCCTCCTCTCTATGTATTAAAAGAGTATTATTCCTCATTCTTAGAAGATATTATGCCTTCTCCATTGGCTTAAATTAACCTATGAGGTGGAAGGGATTATGATATATTTCCCTTTAAAGGATCAAGTATGAAAAACAGCTACTTCAATGAAACCAGCTCTAGCAACAGCATTTCATGTTAGATATTCATCTTCAAACACTGATTTGTCCTTTTGATCATATTATAAATTTATGCTGCCCATCAATCATACTTTCAATCATCTCTGTATGTTAAAGCAACATAATGCATTATGTTGATGCATTAATACTTCACTGTTGGGGACAGTATCATCTAAGAAGCATGAGAAGATATAAGAAAGATAAAATGAAAAAAAAAACAAAAAGAAAAAAAAAAGAGAGACAAGAGTGAAGAGCAGTTGTTATGCTTTAGAAGCGCAAGAAGATAAAAAAGTTGTTTTTCTTTTCTTTTCTTTTTTACTTTTTATTTTTTCATTTGCCAAGTTCTTCTGACTATATTATTATGTTGACAGAAGCATGGTAAACTATAAGGGCAATGTTAACTAGGCACATCTATACCGTGCCTTCAGATTTTAAGGAATGCACTTTAGTGTCAAGGTGAACCTGCCCTTGCACTATGAGGCTCTGAGGATGCAGCCTTACAAGCCTTGAGCTTGAGGCATGCCTGTAATACGCATGCTTATAGCACCCAAAAATACAACTTCCTTATCTAACTTGTACAATAAATGGAATGGAAAAGTTATCAACAAATCAGAATTATATAAGTTATGAATATATTTTGTAATGTTGCCCCTATCATGTTAGCAATGAAAAATAAGGTGAGACTCGTAAGAAAGAATTATTTTGCACCAAAGCCAAGTGATAATACATATTGGGCAACAGCATCAATACACTCTCTCTCTTCTCTTTCTCTAGAAAGTATTTCTGCCAAGATTTTCATCTCTTTGAAGCAGCTCCACTCAAAATTTTTCTAAATCCAACTGATCCAAGGTAACTTAATTTTTCAAAACTAAATAGCTCGTCTCACTAAAAACTATATTCAGAAAATTCATCCATCAGAATCACATTATTAAGATCATTTAGCTCACTGCAGAGATAGACATAACAGCCCCTGAAAGCTAGAAATTAATTCACTATTCATTCTCATAAATGGTCTAGTAAGGAAAGAGGGAGATTGTTTACCTTTAGTGTAACATCTTCATATATTGAAAGCACAGCCTCCACATTCTGATTATGAGTCTGCAACCGCAACTTCACCTAAATATAGCCAATAAAAGTTGAGATTAAGAAAAATAAAGTATATATTATCACCAAATGATGTCAATTTCCATGAAGAAAACAGTCAAACAATTTTTTTCTGAACTCAAATTTTTCAAAATGCACAAATCGCTTTAAAACTTGCTTTCTCTTCTGTATCATCAAAATGCTTGGTCAATCTAGCAGCAATTTCTTCATTTTCTGGGGGAGAATACTTCAGGTGGTATATCCTCCCAATAACAGGATCTAACCTACGTCCAACCACTCTTTCTACCAGAATCTCTTCAGGGACCTGCAGTGTGCATGAAACAGGGCAGGAAGGTCACCATTCGTTCAAAATGTTGACAATCTAAATAAAAGGAATATCAAAAAACCTAAAAGATTGCTACTCAGCTTTTATTTTTGGCTTTTCTGCTGTTAACAGCACATTATAAACCTAAAATCAATAAATTAACCAGAGGCTGATATCAGCATTTAATTCATAGATTGCTCTTCCTCAAAGAGAGAGCTTAATTGACAGTAAATGCTTACATCTAAGTGAATAAAGAGATCAGGCTTGAAGTCAAATTCCCTGAAAGCATTTGCTTGTGACAAGCTCCTAGGGTATCTATCCAAAAGCCAACCATTTTCTTGAGCATCTGGCTGCAACAGACGATCCTTCACCATCTACACCATAGAAAATTAGCAATTAATAATGCTTAAGGCCAATGTTTCTTAAAAATGAAACAATAAACGGGGAGAGAGAGAGAGGAAATGAAGAAATAAAGCATCATCCCCTACCATGACAACAATTTCATTTGGGACCAGCTGCCCTTTTTCCATGTATTCCTTAGCCCCCTTCCCATTTTCACTCCCAGAAGCAATTTCTGCTCTCAACAGATCTCCAGCAGCAACGTGTACCAAACCATACTGCATTCATCAGGATGACTTGATTCAATCTGTTTTTCTTCAGCGGCAATTACAAAATGAGAGATCATGCAGTAAATGTAGTTACTAAAACCAGCAATCCCAAAGATCCATTGGGATGGAATAAGATAAATAGCCTAAAACCAGTAGTTTAGACAAAAAAAAAAAATGCTTATACAACTAATAACTATCGTTGAAAAACAAAATACCAATTACATGTGCTCAGCTTGTGATGGACCCTTTTGAAGGCTTGAACAGTAAGCGTAGGATAGTGCTCATGATATGACCACTATGTAGAGGATTTTAAACAAAACGCTAATTACTCGATCCCAGATTGTGATATGGCCATCTCAAGACTTTATCAAACCCACCAAGGCAAACTTGCAGGCTCTAATATTTTTTTTGCTTGAGAATTGATAACTAAAGAAAAAATATTTTTTAAGGCCCAGTTGATCCAGCTTAAATGGCCTGTGAGGCGGCCCAAAAACACGATGTACAGATAGAAAAGTAGCATCGGGAAGTGTGACATCCGACCGGATTGACGGGATAATTTGTTCCATCAGTCCACTGATACAAGTGATCGCCCATGCTTCCCATCTGCTCCCTGTCACATCGCCGCTCACCTACTCTGATCACCAATTATCTCTCTCAAGGTACTCAAGTACCCCCCCTCTTCAAAGATCTCCTATATATAGCCTAAAACATGATGACACCGGGTAATGAACTCCTGAGACTCTATCTCTCTCTAATATTTTTTTCTCCCAAGTTGCTAACTTAAGTTTCGAAGTGCTAATGTCTGGGTCTGATTGGACACCCCTTTTGTAGGTCCAACAGCTTGATCGGCCTCACAACCGTCGTATTCTCTCATTACAAGATAAAGACATCCTGAGCTTTATCATTTGGTGCTTTCGTTGAGAGACATGGCAGATTCAAGGCTTTACGAAAAGATAGCTCAGGGAAATCGCAGTCGCAACAGCCAAGGCGGGTTTGAAACTCCAATGCAAAGAAAGAGATCTCTCAGGTCGCCACCTGAAGGGAGTCCCCTCCTGGATTTCGACGATATGATGGCACAGCAGCGGGATAATGCCCCTATTACTGTAGGCGACATGCGCGTTGTACTTACCCACCTCACTGAGAGCGTGGTGCAAGCTTTGGAAATAGGAAACATGCCCAGAACCTGTGAGGATGATCAAGAAGCGAACCTGGCGGTAGAAGGCTATGAAAGGAGGAGGAGTAAAGGAATATTCATGAAAGAGCCAAGCGCTTATGGTGGGAGAAGGACGAGCACCAAAGTCGCAGACAGATATGATAAGGGAAAGGAGCCGATGTTCTCAAGCCGAAATGTTCTTCATACCTCAAGTAGATTGTGTGACTCATCTTTCGATGAGCGAGGGAGATACGCACATAGCCATCCTTACTTCCAAAGGACAAAAGGAGAATGTACCTCCACGGCAACAAGCAGTGAAGGTGAGCGATTCGAACGAAGGCTTAAAGGATCTAGCTTTACGGAGTCAAATCGAGGAATGCCGAAAAGGAAGGATTACAGCATCATCTCCCCTTTCTGTAGGGAGATTTTGGAGGCAGAGCTGCCTCCCAAGTGGATGGATGTGGTGATGGACAAATATATAGGTAAAACAGACCCTACTACTCACCTTACGGAATTCTTGACTAAAGTGCAGGTCTATACCTTTGATGAGAGAATCGCCTGTAGAGTTTTCCCAACCACTTTAGGAGAAGCCGCCTAGAAATGGTTTCACGGTCTCCCTCAGGCATCAATTGTCTCTTTTCAACAACTCAAAGAATTGTTTACAGTGCGATTCCGAGCGCGAATGCGCACACCAAAATCGGTTAACGACTTGTGCAACCTCTACCAGAGAACTAATGAGAGTCTCAGAGAGTACATCGTTCGTTTCCAGGATGCAATGCTAGAAACAGGAGATTTAAGCGTAGAGTCGGCATCCAGTGCTTTGGCAAAAGGCGTAGCGGACCGTCCATTCGTTGAATCGTTAATTGCGAAGCCACCAAGCAGTTTTCCTGACTTAATGAACAAAATCAGACGACGTGTCCAATTGGATGACGCCCTCAGATCTGGCGAAGTCGGGAAGACCAATGTGATGGACAGGTTGTAATACATGGATGGTCGACCATTCAGGAGAACTCCTGCACCCGATCGAGCAGGGGAAAAGCCAAAACGGTCGGTCTTTTCCAGGATTTCAAAAAGGGGAAGCAAAAATGAGAAGGATAAGGCAGAGGATCGCCATTATCGATCGGCTGGGACTTCTATCCCCATCGGCACCAATTCTCCACGGACGCTACCCGTCGTCAGGAGAAAACATAGAAAGGCCGGTCGATCCAAAGTGGCCAAGTAGGAGGAAAAGCAGTAGAGGCCGCGACAAAAGTTATCGACTGCTCCATAAAAAAGTCGATAAAGCCGCAACGAATCAGGTGCCATTGTTATAATTTGTGCTAAATACGAATGTTCTTTCACCCTCCTGTAACAAGTACTGAAATACCAATGTATCTTAATGTTACTCGTTTTATCGTTTAAAGACATGTTTTTAAATTGACAGCAAAAATACCGTAAACAAGACAAGAAGAAGGGGAAGTAGCAGCATGTAAAAGCTATCCAAAACCCCGGCATCACTATGCATACAAAGTGAGTGCCTCCATAAAAATGAAAACAACTTAAAAACAAAAGAGTCGAATCATTTTGCTATTGGAGATTCGAAGCAAAGACCTTGAAAACTCGTAAAGCTACAACATCTGTACCCAGGAATGAATCAGATGATTGTTAATGCCACCAATGAGGATGCTGCCACCGCGAGTGGCTAAAATAAGTATCCGCCAAGAGCGGATTAGGTCAGAAGACATTCCATCACCAAGAGGTAAATATTGATAAAATTATTTGCACACTAAATTGCAAAAAAAAGGTTATTTACAGGTCGAAGACCTCCAAAGAGGGTAACTCCCCATAAGCGGGTAACTCCCAAAGTCGAAGACCTCCAAAGAGGGTAACTCCCCATAAGCGGGTAACTCCCAAAGTCGAAGACCTCCAAAGAGGATAACTCTCCATAAACGGGTAACTCCCAAAGTTGAAGACCTCCAAAGAGGGTAACTCTCCATAAGCGAGTAACTCCCAAAGTTAAAGACTTCCAAAGAGGGTAACTCCCCATAAGCGGGTAACTCCCAAAGTTGAAGACCTCCAAAGAGGGTAACTCCCCATAAGCTGGTAATTCCAAAAGTCAAAATTCTCCAAAAGGGCAGCTCCCAAAATAGGAAACTTACAAGGATAAGATTTTCCATGACACTTAAAGCTCGATGTCCATCCCGAGCATGAGATAAGAAGGTCCTTTGTGATAAACGCATAGGCCTTTTAGGGCAGCATCCCAGAAACAAAATCGTGAGGGCTTCGGCCCAAAGTGGAACAATGTATGCAGAAGGATCCATCATCTTCCCGATCGGATCCCTCGCCATTGGAAATGGGAGACAAGATCTCCTACTGATCGGTGAACGAGCGATCCATCAGTTCTCCGATCGGATCCCTCGCCATTGGAAATGGGAGACAAGATCTCCTACTGATCGGTGAACGAGCGATCCATCAGCTCTCCAATCGGACTCCCGCCATCGGAAACGTGAGACAAGGTCTCCTACCGATAGGTAAGTGAACGATCTATCGTTGCAATACAATAAAATAATTGTCGACACTCGATAGAATCACGCGCTTCAATATTGAAAAAATTAAATTGACATTCAGGGAGTATTTTTCAATAGTTGCATATTCTCCACGAATAACTCATGCGAGTCTCTTTGGTATTCCCTCGAATGACCTTATGAATGACTCTCTAATCGGGAAAAACTCGCAAATGTGGATGAGAGGAAGCTTCATTATATATTTTCTAGCAATAGCTATGTTTCTATATTTTGCAAGAAAAGCTCCACAACGGCCTTAGCAAAGCATGTATAAGGCTTCAATATTTCTTTTTTGGAGAATATAAAAAAGAAAAGAAAAGAGTTACAAGCAACGAAATTGATCTCTAAACTGGCATTAAATTAGAGAAAAGTCCTAAAGAATCCCATCATCGTTCATGGTGAAAGGAGAAAAGGGTGAGATGCTCGGCCCATTCTTCCAAATAAAAATCAGTTTAGAAGGAAAACATTTATTTCTCATGGAGGTCTTTAGGCAGAATGCCCTCCCCTAAACAGTCTTCTATGTGATGCCCCCCGCTCCACAGTAGCTCGCAGTGAATCCCGCTCAGATTTAATTTCGGAACATTCAGCAGACAAACGAGTTATCTTGCTTTGGAGACGATCCACCTCCTCTTGCCGAGATTTTAGGTTCCGGGAAAGTTGGGCGGACTCTTCTTTCAGCTTCTCAATTTTCGTTTGAGCATATAGGAACTCATCTCTTGCCGAATCATATTTGACCTCCTCCTCCTTCCTAGCTCGATCAGAATCTTTCCACTTCTTTTTGCAAAATTTGGCTATGCCATGCAAGCGTAAGCTCCTTTTTACCAACTACAAATTAGACAAATAAGAGATCAAAAAATCAAGAAGACGGGGTATGACAAAATATATATTTATTTAAAAATAAATATTTCGGAAATTACCTCCAGGCTCTGCCATTGAAAGAAGTTGCGCTCTTGCGACAGCCTATCGGGATCTTCTATTGTCATGAAATCATCTTCTTGAAGCATGCCTTGGCACAAATAGCTGGCGGCTGCTCTATTACTGATAGACCAGTTTTCGCCAAATTGGCCCTTTAAAGTCTCCCCCAACGACGTAGCATGTCTTTCAGACAACCTTATAGTAGTACTCTTGCGAGGTTCGTCCCGACAGGGCCCTTTGTCTTTGGCAGTAACCCTAACATCCCCAACGATCGCCGACTCCATAAATTCTCTGTTAGTTTTGCCTTCAACATTCTTTTTAGCAGTTTCGCCCTTTGAAGGCGCACTAGTTTCCATTGACCCCGCTTGTGATGGTGCAGGATGCTCCCCTTCCACGATAATTTTATCTTTTAGCGTAAGGCCTGGTAAGGAACATTGGGTCCCTGAGGAAGTCTGGGCTATGGCAGATACCGGACTGCTCTGGTCGGAACGGCACGTCGGATCATTGGAGGAAGACTTCCATGCTTGTGCTTCTGAAAGAAATGCAAGTCTTCTCTTTCTAGATTTCTTTTCTTCCCTAGTTGCACAATTCGCTTTCATCTTTGCTTTAGCCCGATCGGCTAGCTGTTTAATGAGATCGTCTCCTTTAGCCATCGCACCTGCAACTATGTAAACAGGGGGAAGAAGAAGAAGAGTGAGTGTTAGTAGGAAACATCAAAGTCGTATATTCTCCTGTGACTATAGCATCAACTTTGGCAAATACTGGCCAGAATATTAGTTCCTTGGGGATAGTAAGCACGTCCGATCGGATGACCCACACCATAGTGCTTTCCATCCGCACTTTATGCAAAGATAAAGCGGTAAACAATCCTTCTTACAATAAGATTTTGAGTGGAGCATTGATCCTTACTCATCCACAGAATCAGGAATATTTTTCGAGCATGCAATGAATTATACATTCAAAGAAAATGAAAAAAATTAAACAACGGAAGTCGCTCACTTACTTGAGCAAAGTGATCTCCAGATCCTTGGAAGTATGAAGCGACCTTTTGTGCGAAAAAGAGTAAAACGGATCCTGTGAAGAAAATTAAACACAATTCTATCAAGGATTATGTAGAAGTGCCACCTATTTATAGCCGCACTATTTTCGAAACTACCCGAACGCTTCGAAGGTTGTATAATCGTCACATGTCCTTGAACCATCATGACGGCCCAAAAAAATAGGTGCCAACCTCGACATACGTGTCCACAATAAATGCAGGACAGCCGACATGACCAGACACGATTTGCTGGATTTGGTTTGGCTTGAAAGTCTCCATGGCAAGACCTTCAAACAAGGGACCGATTTGATATTCGTCAGAGATAGCCATCTAAAACTGGGAAATTTGCCATTGCATGGGAAAACCCTTCACAAGATTTCCAGAATATTGGCAGATTCGGGATCTTCGATAACCCCAAAATAATGGGAATATCCGAGCGACCAAGAGTCATTAAGCACAGTCGTCTACACTCGGCTAGGAGAATGTTTTCCGTCTTTTCTCCTCCTCGGAAAGGTATGATTTTCTTTCATTCCCAGGTTTATCCTTTATGTTATTTTATTTTGCTTTGCAGGATGTTTGTCTCGTTTCACCCCGATCAACCGAAATTTTCAAGCATCAAACTATCCAACGCCGATCAAATGGATAACAATTTTCCATTCCCCGGGCAATCAAAACATCTTCTGAAACTATAAACTCCACCAAACGGCTGTGAGTATGTGCCGATCGGCACGTACTATGAAACTTCCTTGTATTAAAGGCAGCATCGGAATCAAGTAAAGATGGAAAGGCCATTTGCCATGCGCAATTCTCCTATGAATGCCTAAATTCGATAATGCCACTGACGAGTCAAAACCTTGAAAGGTTGCCCATACGCGCAATGGACTAATTATGAAACATAACTATCGCCTTGATGCAAGATGCATTCCTATTATTCGGTTGGACATGGCGATTACCGACCGGACTGGTTAGGCGCTGAAATGCCCAACATGCACATTTGAATTCAGGAAGTATTATCGCTCAATATTTGCGAGTATGCACTCTTTACGTGGAATCTTTATGCTTCAACAATAATATCTCTTTGTATTAGTTACATCTGGGACAAATCTCGCCCAAGATAAAAATTACAGCACAAGGATACAGTTAAAAGAACGATCAACTTCAAAAAAAAAAGAGAGAAAGAAAGCTAAGCCGATTGACTATGCTTCGGCAACATCGCCTAAATTCGATCAGTCACAAAGCAGTAAGTCGCCAAAAGTGTTGACAGTCTTGATGATGATGGTTGTCCATATATTGGTGCTAATTGGCCGATTGGTGATGAAGTAATAGACTGTGCACAGAATCTGACCAAGATCACAGTATAAAATTGAAGCACACTGAAAGAGGCATGGTCAGAAAATAAATTTTGACTCCCTATGAGAAGAGGGAACCCCACAATATTTGACTGGTGCAGTCACGTCTCCACATGCCGAATCAACGATACGCTATACTCATCTCCAGATGTCTCCCTATTCTTCACCATGGAACTCGCACAAACTGTTATAGATATTTTTATGAGAATATCATATTGAAAAGCAATGTCACTCGCCTTTCCTCTCTTGGGGTCCAAAAGATGGGCCGTGAACCCACGACCCCCGTAAACCTCCAGAAGACGCCGGTCTACAGGCTCAATACAGCTTGATATCATCTCCGACATAAGAAGAAGAAGATGCGGAGGATGTCTCGTATGGTAATTCGAATCAGGTAATCTCACCAAAGGAGCGAAGCAAGAACTTCATCTCTCTATCAGGGATGATTAGAAAATAAGGCAAAGCCATCCAAAAGCCACCGTTTTATAGGCTCTAAGCTTCTGGAATTCTCCAAACATTCTCTTGGATGACCACCGCACGTTCACGTGTCCCTAATTAATAAAGGTACATAGAGAAAGACGAAGCGTCGTCCCAAACGTGTGGGCAAACATGCAAGTATTAAATGCATGCCAAACGGATAAAATGTCACCTTTGATCCTTGTGCGAACATTGAATGCACAATGGTTACCCGAAATTGGCGGGTATGACTCCTCGAATTAAGCATCTCCAAAAATTTGAAAAATCCGCTAGAATAACAGGACAACGCCACGCTCGATCGGACCAATTGGAGGGGGGATAAGTGATAACTAAAGAAAAAATATTTCCTAAAGCCCAGTTGATCCGGCTCAAACGGCCTGTGAGGCGGCCCAGAGACACGATGTACAGATAGGAAAGTAGCATCGAGAAGTGCGACATCCGACCGGACTGACGGGACAATTCGTTCCATTAGTCCACTGACACAAGTGATCGCCCATGCTTCCCATCTGCTCCCTGTCACATCGCCGCTCACCTACTCTGATCACCAATTATCTCTCCCAAGGTACTCAAGTACCCCCCCTCTCCGAAGATCTCCTATATATAGCCTAAAACATGATGGCACCGAGTAATGAACTCCTGAGACTCTATCTCTCTCTAATATTTTTTTTCTCCCAAGTTGCTAACTTAAGCTTCGGAGTGCTAACGCTTGGATCCGATCGAGCACCCCTTTTGCAGGTCCAACAGCTTGATCGGCCTCACAACCGCCGTATTCTCTCATTACAAGATAAAGACATCCTGAGCTTTATCAAGAATTGCTATCAATATCTTAAGCACTGATGTTAGCAAATGCATCATCATCAACACCTTCTACTTGAAAGAAGTAAGTTATCATGAGCAAATAAACATATCAATGGAAGATCACATTTTTCTTATGCTACTGAGTTGCATTCGTTTCTTTCCCCAAGACTCAAGGATAAACACTGTGGTAATTTTAGTCCAAATAATTCATAAAAACTCAAAATCAACTCTTAAATAACTAAATTATCAAGAAAATTTTAATTTTTTATAAACTTACCAAAATACCCACTAGATGAGATAGCTTATTTTTTTTATTCTTTTACCACTATTGGCAACAAATGATGGAAGAAATGCAATTTTTGGTAATTTGGATGAAATTAGGGGTTTATTAAAGCTTGAAAAGTGAACAAAAATGGGGGAGGAAGAAGAAGAAAAAGCTTATGGGCACTAAGGAGAAGGAGAAGAGCTGGCCAAATTAGGAAGTAAAACCATATTTTTCCATTTAATATAGCTTACTTACTTTAGGATAAAAATTAACTAAATTCTAAGTGAATCCAATATAATTTATCATTATTTAATTGGTTAAAATATTTTTAATAATCAATTTTTGATAAAAAT
This sequence comes from Excoecaria agallocha, assembly GCA_037975025.1. Taxonomy (NCBI): domain Eukaryota; kingdom Viridiplantae; phylum Streptophyta; class Magnoliopsida; order Malpighiales; family Euphorbiaceae; genus Excoecaria; species Excoecaria agallocha. The sequence goes on along the minus strand of CM075806.1, from coordinate 119,436,690 downwards.
TAGACTAAAATTTCTAAAAATGTTAATTAGGTCATGTTTAAAATTTTAGATCAATTCAATATCATTTTGATATAAAACTTGATCCGAAAGCATATTTTACCAGTCCAAAAATTGAATTTTCAAAGTCTTCAAAAAATTTTATTTTACCCTTTCAAAAATTTATATACATAATTTTTAGTGATTTAGTGTAATCGGAATAATTTTATTAAGTCCATGAAATATTTTCAAGCCAGTCAAAGTTTTCAGTTAACTCTATCGGTCTCGTTATTTATTTTATTTTTTTACTTTTGGAGACTTATTTGATCTCAATTTTATCCAAAATTATATCACCGAACTCGTCATGAATAATATTTTTCAATGGTGAAAAAAATTTATGGATTCATCGGATGATACTATTCACCTGGAAAAATACTATTTACATGATTGGCAATAAATGGGACATTACATCAACTCTTGAAGAATACTTGACTGCATGGATTTCAATTTCTGAACCATTGCCATGCTTATTTTCTTCCAAAAAAAAAATCAAATAACAAATGAGGCCACTGAATCTACAAAGGAATATCCAGATACAACAACTTTAAGGGTGTGCAAATGATCGGTTCGATTCGATTTTAGATCAAACTGAAAGAATCAAAAACTAAAATTTGAAATATATAAGAACCGAATCAAAATTAAAATTTATAGAATCGAAAACCGAATGAACCGAAATAATTTCAATCAATTCAGTTCAGTCCAACCAATTTTGAATTAATATGAGTTGTTTAGGGGAGACAAACCAGGCTCAATTTTCAGGCTTGCCTATGATTTGGTTTGGTGGGCTCTGATTTAGTCCAGTTTTTACAGTAAAATAATAAAAGTAGTGTTAAATAAATATTTATTTAATTTTTTATCAACATTAAATATATTAAATATAAATTATTAAATAAAAATAAAAAAGTTATATTTTAATCTAAATATTCATATTTGTACCAATCTCCAATGTATCAGAGAGAACTGGATTATTTGTACCGCTCATACGACGCATAATACCACACTATGCATATTTATGCAGTTAATTCCATCAAATAAATATAAAGATAGTTCATAAATTTCCTCTAAACTATCACCTTTTAACAAATTACCTTCTAAACTAATCGAGCATCAGATTAGTTGATGAATTTATTAAAAATATCATATTATCCCATATAAGTACATATAACAGTTGGTAATACGATATTTTTTAACAAATCTAGAAAAAATGGCATTTTTAATAATATAAGAGGATTATTTACATTCAAGGAGCTAATTTGACATTTAATTAATTCAAGGATGATATGATAAATGATAATAGTTTAGGAAGAAATCATATATTAATCCATAATTCATAGGTTCTCAACTAATACATGCCAAAATGTCAAAATTACCACCCGAAAGAAAAAAGACAAATTTTGATTCATAGCAACTAGAAGATGACATTAATTTAGTAAGGAAGCCAAATTAATTTTTTTACTTATCATTTTAAAACCAAAGCACATAAATTATTTGGAAAATTTCTAATAACTATTACAATCATCGTGCAAAAAAATAGAATATTTAGATATTAGGAAACCAGAATATGAATGTAGATTTTGTGGAGCATTAATGTGGAATGAAAGCATGTCAAACAACATATGCTTCTATTTTTGCATTTGCATTTACATCAATGGGTATGAAAATTTTTAATAAATTAAAAATTTAAATTTATATTTTAATTCACTTGTAAAAAAAATTAAAATAACAAAATTAAGAAACAAAAAATCTATATCTAGTAGGATTTGAACTCAAAACCTATGATCTTAACAGAATTTTACGCCACCACTAAGCTAAGTTGTATAATTTGATATTATAACACTATAAAATATATATTTTTAAAAATTTCGATCGGTTCGATTCTTTTAATTTTTCAATTTTAGAAATCGAACCAAATATATTTTATATTTCAGTTCAGAATCGAACGAATTAAAAATTAAATTAAATAGATCAATATTCAATTCATTTCGGTTTGGTTCTGCACCCCCTAACAGCGGCTTTGATACTTTTCCCACCTTTAACCTTAACTCAATTATTTCTAACTAAAAACGCAGAAAAATAAACTAAAAAAGCTCAAAACTCAAGGAAAAATAATTGAAAGTGGAATACAAATTGGAACTTATCAATGTTGCACTGGACTGAGCTGTTTAATCAGTGATAATATTATTTGTATAATTATCTTCTCAGTCTAACAGTCCAATGAGACAAATTCATTTTACGTAACTTCCCCGTTAATAATTAATAATTAATAATTAATATAGTGGGATCCACACGTTTAAAAAATGATCTTTGTGATCATGGGATCCACACGTTTTTGCTTTTGCAGTGTTGGATATGTTATAATGGAATCCACACGTCCAGTACTAAAAATTGGAATCCGAAGAAGGTGATAATTAAAGCAACAAATTATTGGGCAACTCAAAAGTGGTGGTGGCAAAATCACTAACAAGGGGCAGAGTCAGAATCTCACATTGCAATTTTAATATAAAATTTTTAAAATTTTAAAATATTTAAATTTTATCATAATAATATATTTTATTTAAAATTAAATAAAAATATAATTTAATTTTTCGATATAATTTTATATTTTGAAATTTTTAAATAATTAACTTCATATCAATATTATCAAAATAAATAAAAAAATATATTATTTTAATCAATTATCATTTAAATTACTGATTTTTTTCAAAATCAATATTAAAATATATATTTAATTTATCAAAATTTAAATAATATATAAAATAATAAAAAATCATTTAAAGTAAAAATTAATAAATACGAGATTGAAAGTTATAGAAAAAAGTGAAATTTTCTTACCAAATATCAATTAAAATAATAAAAAATACCTATTAACCATATTTTAAATTTAAAAAATTTCAAAAGTTGTAATTAAAAGGGGAAAAGAAAGAAGTATACATGAAATTAAAAATAAGAAATGAAAAGTGTTCATTGACTCTTTGTCGTAAACATAAGTTGTTATATAAGTTCACATTTATTATTTAAATTTTTTTAAAAAATGAATTTAGTTTTAGACAAAAAAATAGAGTATTTGAATTTTATTATTTATTTGATTTCTATTTAAATTGATTTGGATTATTTTATTTTAATTTTTATAATTTAATTAAAAATATTATGCAATTATTATTTGATTAAAATTTAAAAAGAGCACTTAAAATAAATTAATGGATTTTTAGTGTATATATATATATATATATGAAACTCTACATGCACATCCTCAGCTGAACGTGGCACCACCAAGGTATATAATCAATGTTATTAAAATTGGATCAGACAAAAAATCAGGGAGGTAAAAGGTTCTTGATTTAACTGGTTCATTAAGATTCAACTGAATTTTTTTTCTTTTTTCAAAATAATATTATTTTTAAAATTTTTGATAAATATTATAAAAATACAACTATATAAAAAATAAAAAATAGTTTGAACAACACATTTATAATCTAACATTAATTATAAAAAAATATTTTCAAGCTATTCAATATTTATAATAAATATTTAAAATAAATATAGTAAAAAATTGCAAATGTTAAAAAATATTCATTAATTATAAATTATAATTTTTATTTTATTCATAAAAAATTAATTAAATTTGGCTAAATTTTAATTATTTTGTATTTACATTTATATTTTATTTTTTCAGCAAAAATAATATTTTATGAATATTTTGGATAAAAATTAATTTTTTAGTTCAAATCGATTTTTTCTGATTTTATTCGATTCTAGTCAGGTTTTTCCCAAATTAGCCAATTTTTACCAGTTCGTACAGATTTCTTACTATTTTTTATCAATTCGATTTTTATATATTGAACCGATCGAATCCGCTGCTGGTTCGTGGTTAAACCGATCCAATTTTAATAGTATTGTGTATGAACTCACTCGCCCAAATTGATTACTTCAGTGCATCGTTTTGATGTTTGATTTAATCACTTTGTGTTTAGACCTGACCAACTAATCAATGGATTGAATTCAAAATCCGTTAGCAAAGTAACCAATCAACAACGATTTCTGGACTTGGCATGTGTATGGAAGGAATGGCATTGGACGGGTTGCCACTAGCGATGGGCCTCTGCGATGCTCGAGGGGGAGGGGACAGTATCCTAGCCCACCCCGCTCCCCATTTTTTTTTACAAAAAACAACATGCAATGCGATTGAGAATGACATATATTGTTAGATATTTAGATTAAAAATAGTAAGCTTAATCAATTTCATTGACTGTGTTGTTAAATATTGGATAAGGAGGAAAATGATATGGAATATATATCTTGTCTTATAAAATAAACAATGGAACCCTAAATTAACTATTTATACTAAAATTTTCTCACAATTTAACCTAAATACTAAAATTGAATTATTATTCTTGTTTTTGTTATTTGTCATACCATCCAACTCCTATATGTATAGAATTACGTCAATCGTGAAAATACAAAAATACAACTTTATTAATTCTTGATTAGAATTTAAATGGACTTTATTATAAAAAAAAATACATTTAGTTTTGTCAAACCAAATTTTTATTGTTGAAATGATCAAGTGACAAGCAATGTTGTTTTTTTTTTAAACTATTACCATTATTGGAGTTGTTGTTGGTGGGTGACATTATTGAACTTTTGCTTTTTCTTTTGTCATTATTGACTTATAAAGACGGTGGATATAAGAAATTATTGACAGAAATTGGCTTTATCTTTTGCTTTTCTACTTATTGTGCATCATATTCCTAATTCCCACAACTCTACTCTCTTTTTTTTCATCTAAATTCTGTTCATTTCGCTTTGTCGGCAGTGATTTTGTGTAAGTTTGAATTAATGTTTTGTAATACTAATTAGTGATTTGTGTGTTCTTAATTTCCTCAGCCACTCATACTTTCAATTTCTCGTTGTTTGCCATGTTCAGCTGATTTCGGTTGATTCCTTTAATTGTTTTCTGGAGATTTCATATTATTTCTCTCTTTGTGTGCTTCCGAAGAAGAAATCCATTCTCCCAATTTTGGATGGATTGTGTTAGTAAGTTTTCTTATTTCTACTTTTATTTCTTTATCAAAGTAGCTTTAATTTGATGTTCTTGGTCCCAAATTGACAAGAAATTAAGAATAAGCAACTAGGAATATTTACTGTCATTAAATATATATATATATATATATAAAGAAGAAATATTGAGAGATCGACAAAGAATAGAAAGTTTTGTGATCTCCAATTATATGAAAAGCCTTCTTCCGTATGAGCTACTTCAATCGATAAGAGTGCGTAGAGTGCGTTTGGGAACGATTTTATTTTTAATTTTTTGTTTATTTCTTAAAAATAAAACAAAAATATGTTTGACAAATTTATTTTCGTTTTCATTTTTATAAAAATTTAAAAAGTGATTTTAGAAAGAAAAACAAAAATTAAAATTTTTAAAATGTGATTTTTATAGTTTTATTTTTATCAATAATTTAATTACTTTATCTTTATTATCACCACTACTACCATCATCACATCTCTGTCACTATCACATTACCACCACTATTACTATCGCCACCGCCACACTACGGCCACCATCATCACCATATCGCTGCCACCACCGCCACCGCCACTACTGCTGTCGCCACCGCCATACCACCGCCGCTGCCAGTATCATACTGCTACTGTCGTCGTCACCACCGCCTCTACTGCTACTATCACCATATGATGATTTTTTTAATATAATAAATTTTAAATTTTATTAAATATTTATTATTTAATATTAATAATTAGATTATATATATATATATATATTAATGGATATTGGAATATTTAAAAAAAATAAATAAATAAACAGTTTTTGAAAAACAAATAATAAAAATTAAAAATAGTTTATAAATTTTAAAAAGCAAAAAATAAAAAACAAAAAATGTTACCAAATACACTCTACTATATCCGGTGAAATTCTTGTCACATGAGTAGGATGGACAATCGGATCGGGTCAAACCGATTCCAATAACTTTGAATCGGTTCCCTCAGGCTTTAGATTTTTCAGATTATTATTTTTTAAGCCGTGTCTTTAATTTTAACTAGTTGGCTACGTGGAGGATACTGTGTTCAGTAACACCTTATCACGTGTCCTCGTTTGTCCCCATCTGCTGATGGAATGTTGGCTAACGTCAACGCTTCCTTAGTTTAAAGGTATAAATTTTCCATTTTCTAAATAATAGTGGTTTAGTTGTATCATTTGAAAAATTGAGAATAGATTTGCCCATAAAAAAATTAAAGAGAAACAGTCATATACTAAGTGGCTCGGTCGGTAAGAAATCAATATATCCAGCAACGGGTCCTGAGCTGCCAATTCGGTTCATCAGATGTTTTTAATAGAGATGCTTTTAATGATGAATCTGTCTGGAAAAGGAAAACTTTTTGATAGCGATAAGCACGCGTATTCCCGCAACTACTCTCTTATCGCGGATGTTGTGCGAGTGGGTGCTTTAGTAGCACTACAGACATTGGCTTTATCTTTTGCTTTTCTGTTTATTTACATCATATACTTAATTCGCACAACTGCTCTCTTATTTCTCATCTAAATTCTGTTCATTTGGCTTTCTTGGCTGTGATTTTGTGTAAGTTTGAATTAATCTTTGATAATTGTTAGATAAATCTGAAAATTTCACAAGGAGACAATATGGGGTGTCTCCTTTAGTGAAGGAAGGAGAGGCATGATGTCTTAGATGTGAGATCCGATCAGATTGAAGCGGGTGAACCTGCAAAAGAAAGAAGCTTACTCAGCTGTGCCGAGTTTGGACACTCCGATACTTAAATTAGAAAATTGTATTTGACTCTTTTAGAGAATATTGGCATTATTTGGAAAGAGAAAGAGAGTTGTGTTTCTAAAAAATGAATCTGCTATTTATAGAGTTGGAAAAGTTAAAACAATACTCATAAATAGATAGCCTACTCTATTGCAGATATGATTTATTATTGTAGGCTACAGGGATTTGATGGTGGCGTGTGTCAGATAGCTATTGCTTGTCAGAGAGAGATCTTATCCGATCGGACAAACTTAGTTTTCGTGTTTGACTGATTCATGAGCTTTTAGCTTCATGTTTTTGGGTTTTATTGGACTTTTATCTTGTATTTTTCTATGTATTATCAATACTAATTAGTGATTTGTGTGTTATTAATTTCCTTAGCTACTCATACTTTCCTTTTGTTGTTTTCAGCTGATTTTGGTTGAATCCTTATCTCTTTTCTTGTGGAGATTTCATATTATTTCTCTCTGTGTGCTTCCGAAGAAGTCAAGTCTCCCTCTTTGGATTGTGTTAGTAAGTTTTCTTATTCTTTATCAAAGTAGCTTTAATTTGATGCTGTTGGTCCCAAATTGACGACAAATTGCAAAAACCAGCTAGAAACATGATTAAAGAATTATTAATATGTCTCTTTCATAGACCTGGTAAAATTAGCCAAAATTCATGGGTCGATTTAAATTCATCTAAAAAAAATTGATTCAAAAACAATTCAATCCAAATGAATATCCATTGGATCAACTAAAAACCAATTCATTTTATTTTTTAACTCAACTCAATCCAATACTCATTGGATCAATCCAAAATTAATACATCTTACTTTCCAACCGATTGGATATTAATCAAATGGATGTTTTCAAAATATTTTTTTATCGTGCCCAAAGAAAAGTAAATTTCCTTCCATTGGATTAAGTGTTCTCATACATCAAAATACTTTAAAAGCGGGGAAAGAAGATTACTAATTGGGATCTGATACCTGCACCCTTGCACACCCTGCAATCTACTAAGCCCGAATCTTGCTTCATTTTGCCATCACTGCAAAATACACATTTGGTGCCTCCTGTCATTATAAGAACAGTCATAACCAGTTGTTTTTGCCCAGCATCGATGACTATACGATGAGTGGATCTGGTAGAATCCCATAAAAAAAACAAACACGATTGATCTTCTTAATACATTGAAACAAGTTTATGCATAAGCATTGACAGAAAAGTCTGATATAGAGTAATCTACCAATGGGGCTCCCATTCTTAATTTTGGCATTTTGAGCTGTCATAATAAATTCAATAGCAACATCAGACTCTCTTCTCCGTTGCTGCCTCCAGGAAAGAATCCCATTTCAGATAATTGAAAGGGAATAAGAAACACTTGTAATTACAATCATCGTGAAACTAGCTTCATAGAGGCTTGAGTAATTTTTGAAGTAATAGTGAATGAAGCCTGACTCCCTAGACTCTCACAGATTTTATACTGCCCGACTCCCATGTGTAACTCATGACTCAAGCACATATAATAATGAGAATAGATTTAAATCATCAAAGCAAAAGAAATAAAAAAAAAAAAGAAATGTAGAATTGAACCAGTTTCCATTAATGGAGTTATAACTGAAAACCAAAACTAAAAAGAGAGAGAAATATTACCATTTCCAGCACTGCGATAACAGGGAACAGGATCCCCCTGCAAAACCCATTAAGCAACGGGAAAGTTCAAAAATCTGAACTTTAATAAGAAACGGAAATTAAAGGTGATGTGTAGTTTTTAAATTTATTTTTCTTTTTTCTGTTTTTTCAATGTAACTGATAATTTTTTTATTTTTTATTTGCTTGCTTGTTTAAAAAAATTAAATTTTAACTTATTATTTCTATTATATTTTCAATAGAATATTATTATTATCGGATCCATTAACTAGTAAAAAATTTTATTATAATTTATATTAAATCTATGAGTCAATTTAAATTTATCTAATCCATTTGGATATTGATTCATATTTTTTGATCCATTTATGATCTAATCCATCAAATCCATCCATTTGCCATCTCTACTCTTTAATAGTATTTTAATTAATAATCTCAATAATTAAATGTTCAAATACTAATATTTATCATAATAATATTCATATTGAATATTATTAAAGTAATGAATATGATAATCATTGAACTTTTTTTTTTCATTTTTTATACATTAGATTAGGAAAAGTGAATATATATTCAAAAATCACATTGATTATCAAATATTAAATTTAGAGATATCAATTTAATTATATCATAAAAAAAGATATTGTGTTATTTTATTTATTTTATGCATTAAATAAATATTAAATAAATAAAATGTTAGGCTTTAATGAGTAATTACATGAAGCAAATAAAGAAATTAAATATGAAACAACTAAAACGAAATATTGAGTTGTGCTAAGTGGTTGAGTTGGTAAGAAAATACGTTAAGCAACAGGTCGCATGTTTGAACTGATAAAGGCAAATTTTCTAATTTTTCTTTCTTCAATTCAAACTGCCAATTTTAACTGCAAATTTTCACCCAGTAATTTTAAAAATAGTCTGGTTCCGTTCTTTTCACCCAGTAATTTTAAAAATAGTCTGGTTCTGTTCAGCTAACTTCGAGATTGATCCAGCCAATTCTAATTTTTCTTTCTCCAATTCAAACCTGGTAACTTTGAAATTGATCCGGTGTGTTAATCATCACCGGATTGATCTAGCCAATAAATAACTCACTTCTTGATCTTTGACCTTCTCAGTCACTAGTCACTATAAACACTCTCGACTCGATCAGGGATGTATCTATTTATCTTTTGACTCGAAATGGGAGCAAATTTGAAAAAAATAAAATTCAAATCTGGTAACTTTAGAATTGGTCTGGTGCCATTTGGTTCGTCATTAAGAGATTGGATCTAGCCAATAAATAATTCACTTTTTGGTGTTCCACCTTTTCTGTCACTACGAACACCTTTATTCAAGAATGTATCTATTTATTTATGTATTTATTTATTTATTTATCTCTTGACTCGAAATGAGAGCAGGTTTGAAAAAATATCTTAGAATGTCCAAGGCGGGGTCACGAGCGAAAGAAAAGATTGCTCATGACTAATCCATTCAAACTGACCGATTAGATCCCATTTTTACAACCATAGAATTTTCTAAACACATTTATGTTTTTTTTCCCGCAATTCTCCCAAATGGAGGTTTTTGAGGTTACCTAGATTAGTTACAAAAGCATATCTAAATGAGTTCTGTAATTTCCAATGATAAGTTAAAAACACCAAAAGAAAATAAAAGAAAAGAAATGAAAAGGAGATGGGAGGAGAATACAAACATCCATTGCTAGAGTCAAAATTAAATTTTAGGACAACTACCACAATGCATTTCTCGTTTTCTTCCATCAATTTCCGGGTGCTTTTTTTTTTTTTTTGACTTAAAATGAACTTATTAAGACAAATCAGCAGATAAAGCTGAAATAATACAATAAAGGGGAATCAAGTCTCAAAAATTAAGATCTGACATAAAATCAGCTGCTCATGCTAGACAATGAGCAGTCGTATTCGTAGATCTTTTCACAAATGTAAAACGGATATTATTCAAAGAATTACAAATATCTAAACAATCCTAAATAATTAAATCGAATTCAAATCGATTGTTATTGCATTTAGTCAAAGCTTGAATGGTTATTTGAGAATTAGATTCCAGAACAATAGGAGACCAAGACTTTCTTTTAATCCAACTCATCAATTTCCGGGTACTTAGTGCAAGTAAATTTGTAACTTGACCAAATTCATGGAAATAATTTTAAATATTTTGTTTCTAAATACATTTTTGATTTTACTCAAATACAATAATTTAATAAAATTTCTATATATTATAATCCTCACAGATGCGTAAGACTTTCAAGTTCGATAAATGTACATTGAAAAATGAAATCAAGTTATTTATTTCTCCAACTTTATTAAGAGTGAGCATAGATTGGTTAATTGGTTCATTAATAATTTTTTTAAACCAGTCCATTAATATTGGTTAACCGTTATATTGATTTTGATTTTTAACTTGATTTTTCGAATCGGTTTATAGGTTAACCATTAAAAAATTTTAGTATATAAATTTAATAAATTATACAATTTATAATATTATTTTTAATAATTAAAATGCTTTAAAAATAAAAAAATACTAATTAAATACAATATCTATTAAAATAATTAAAATAAAAATAAAATTTTCATAATTAATTACAAAAATTAAAAATATTCAATATAAAATTAACAACAGAACTCTAATTACGCACATAATTTTAATGTTTATTTATTAAAAATATATATTTTACAAAATTATGTCATAATATTTATAAATTACACAAATATTGAAAAATATAAGTATAAAATTTAAAATATAATTCATATATATATATATATATATATATATATATATATATATTTCGGTTTCAGATCGATTTTTCGGTTAACCGAAATGTTTTTGCTCACCATTAAACTTTATTTACATTTTTATGAGGTTTAAAATCAAATTTAAACCTCATTCAAGATAAGAATAAAAGTTTGTCAAAGATTTGAAAAGCCATAATCTTATGGTTTGATTTGGAAAGTCATAATAGCAAGTAACATCTTGTAATTAAATGGCGTTTTATTAATTATGTAGTCCCCGTTTTCTTGCATTTCTTTAATGTAAATATTAGTGTCTAATTAGTCATTTCTTGCCTTTCTTTCAGTTGTAATTATTTTTATTTGGTGGGAGATTTATTGGGTTAACACTTGGCAGGTGAGAACAGCTCATTATTCAAATACTTTGTTTTTCTTTTTCATCAATATTGGTTTTATACAATATTATTAAAATCGGATAGGATAAAAAAATCGGTAAGGTTGAGGGTTTGTGGTCTGACCGATCTAATTGGATTTAACTAAATTTTTTTATTTTTTAAAACATTATAAAATCGGATATTTATAATTTTTATAAATACTACAGTATAAATATTTATCAAAAAATTTAATATATATCACAAATATTCTAATAATAAATTATAAAACATATTAAATATTCATCGAATATAAATTTTAAAGTCATCTTTATCACTGTTACAGATTCTTCTCATTTATGATCTAATTTTTATTTGCTCTCAAAATTTAAAACAAAGTCAATCAATTTCCAACATATATATATATATATGATTTATTAAATTAAATATTATAATCAACTTTTATATACAATATTGTTAACTTAATTAGATTTTGTAATTCTAGACAGAAAATTGACGGAATGTTTAAATTAATTTTTTTTTTGAAAAATTAGCGATTGATATTTAATCTATTTACAAAATGGGTGCTAAAATGTGGAAAGTTTTAATAACTAATTCATAATTTCATGCAATTCCTTTGGTCTGCAGACTAGAAAAGTACAAAAGCTAAGGTTGCGTTTACTTACAGAAAATAGTTTTCTGTTTTCTGTTTTCTATTTTCTTAGAAAATTAGAGTAATTATTTTCTATAGAAAATTTGGAAAACACGTTTATTTATCAACAAATGAAAAGCTGGAGTATTTATTTTCTGTATATATGTATGTATACATACATATATATATAAGCATACACACAAATATATATATATATACACACACATATACATGTATGTATGTATACATACATACATACATACATACATACATACATACATACATATGTATATGTATTATACAAGTACATGTAGGTGTATGCGTATGTATGCACATACATATATATACATATCCATATGTATATATATGTATGTACATACATACGCATACACATACATATATATGTATGATATATGCACATATAAGCACATATAGATATACATGTATATGTATGTGTATGTATATGCATATATGTGCATAAATATATATGTATGTATGTATGTATGTGCATATATACATATGTATGTGTATATGTATGTGCATATATATATATATATGTATATGTATATGCATATGTATGTATGTGTATGTGTGCGCGCACGCGCATATATATGTGTATATGTATGTATATGTATGTACATACATATATATATAGATATCCATATGTACTTATGTATGTATGTACTACATATACATACACATGCATATACTTATGTATGTATGCACATACAAACACATACATGTACATGTATGTATATATGTATGTATGTATATGTATATATATATATATGTGTGTGTGTGTGTTAAGATTATTTAAAAAATTTGGAAAACATCTTTTATTAGTTTTCTAATTTTTTCTTTATTTTAAAAAACTGAAAAATTCATTTTATGTTTTCTATTTTAGAAAACTGACAAAAATAAACATGATCTCTATTTTCTATTTTCTGTGAAAAATTTTTCTGGAAAACTGGAGCAGTTTTCTGTAAGTGAACAGGCACTAAATGTGCAACACTTTTCCCTTCTCTTTTGTAGTAAGTTCTGTGGACCCCACCAAGTCTAATTCGTTGGTCTTTGTTGAAATCTCGTTTATGCCCCTGTGTTTGGTCCCTTATTTTGCTAACAGCTCAGCCCAGCCCCACCATTGTGTGTAAGAAAATATATGTACTGGACACCTGTCACCTGTGTGTTGTGGCGTCATTGTCTTCACCCATTCTCTTCCGTGATGTTATGTGTCATTCTAAAAATACACAATTTTTTGAAGGCCATCTTTAGGGATGCTCTCCCGATCTCTACGGGAATTCATCCCGTTCGGGATGGAAAATTTTTGAATTTTTGTCATGCAAAAATGAGGATGGAAAAAAAATTTTAGATATGTATTTCGGAACGGAAACGAAAAAAGAGATATCCTCCTCGCAAAATATATATATTTTTTAATTTTAAAATATAATATTTTATAAATAATTAAAATTAAAATATAATTTAATTTTATAATTATTAAGTTTTAAATTGTACTTAATTTTAAATTTATGAGTGGTTAAAAATTATATTAATTTAAATTATGATTGATTTTAAATTTTTTATTTATTAAATGTTATATTTTAATTTTAATTATTTATAAAATACTATATTTTAAAATTAAAAAAATAATTTTTCGGGAGACGGGGATCTCTGCGAGACGAGAACGGGGGGATTTTCTCCCCTTTATAGAATCGGGGGCAGGGACGGGTAATCCCCGACCCTAGAGGAGCAGTGAATGGGGGTACAATTCCCGGTCCCGCCCTGTCCCTTGAGCACCCCTAGCCATCTTGCATTATTTTAATTTTTCATGATTATGATTAAGTTGAAATTTCAAATCAAAATTACATGTGATTAAATGCATTAAGGGACAATCAAAAAAAAAATGCATTAAGGGGAGTGTAATTTAACCAATATTTGGGATGGTAAGATGGTTGGAATCAATCTTATTAAAATTTGACCAACCAGTCATACCGATTTAATCTCAAACTGCCATATGATCCCATTAGTTATATATATATATATATATATATATATATATATATATAACGAAATTGATCAAACCGGAACGAACCAGCTAAATCAAATGATATCAAAAAAATCGATTTCAATTTGAAAAATCAATTTTATCTAAAATATCTATAAAATAAATCTTTTGCTGAATCTCATGCACATATAATTAAATTTATCCTCATGTCACATATTCAAAAATTTTCACTTTCACCATTACAATCATGTACGTTGCACAAATTAGTTCATATAATCCTTTTCCACTTATACATTCATATACATGTTAATATATGCTAAATCACTCACACCATTTACTAAGACTTAACTTACCGTTGTATTTTTCCACTTACATAATCAATTCTTGTATCACACATTCACTTTAGCAACCTCATCCTAAGATAACTCATGTTAAGAGTTTCTCCCTTTCTAATGTGACTTTATTTATTGAGCAACCCGTGTTGAGAGTCATTCTTTTTTTAATGTGACTTTATTTATCAAGCAAGAGTCAAAAGTCGATTACAAGAAGCTTCCCAAGTCTTTTTCCCATGTAAAAGACTTATAAAAACTTAATCCTCCTTTTTCAAGTAACAAGATTCAAACACTTTATCTTTTTTCCAAGCAAAAGACTTTAACACTTGCTAGTTTATTTTCTTAGGTCCTAGCAACAAAACCTTACATTATCTCACATGGTTTATTTAACAAACCTCAATAAAATTGTTGCAACAAAAACTATGATCTTTTTAAGAATATCTGATCATGATATTTCATGATGAAATGAAACTTATAATAATGAAAAGTTCAAAAGCAAGTGTTTCACTTATATGTTTTAACACTTCAACAAAATGCCTTTTTATATTCCAAATAAAATAGTTAAGTGTGAAAACCTTTTTAAAAATATTTTAAAGTATAAGATATATGATTTTTGTTTCCTTTGATAAGTCCCAATATCTGAAAAATCGTTTAGAAATTTATTTCCTTTTTTAAATATGGAAAAATTAAGTTTAGTAAAAAATCAAATTGAATAAGTCAAGATGAGATTTTAGAAAATCTTTTAATGCAACGAAAGAGTTGTATGTGAGTGTGAAAATTTAAAAAAAAATGATTTTACATTTGTTTCCTAAGGAATCTTGATCTTCAAAAATGTCATAGAACATCAGATATGATTTTGACTTAAAAGCATAATACATCTGGTCTGTTTTGATTTAGATAAGCATCTATCATCTATTTTAATGAATTGGACCTGCAAATATAAACTCTAAAAAGTCCAAAACTAATTGCTCTTAAAAGGTTTTATTATCTATTATAATCCAAAATTGAGTGTCAGCCTTTGAAGCCAATATCAACTCCTTATGCTCCAAGGATACCATAGCAATCATCTCTCAAAATGCCAAAGTAACCTACACCAATAAATAATATATGCAATATATATCACCTATCAGAAACCCATGCGGTTGTCACATATAAACTACTACATCCAAAGTCATGTGAATGAAGGCATTAGAGATGTCCAACTGAAAGACCGACCAACCTTAAGTGACTGCAAGAGACAATAAAAGATAAATAGTAGTTGAGACTGATAAAACATAGAGGAAGAGATTTAGAATGGAAGTAAGAAGGTTTTCCTTCATCCTCTTACTACTGTGCAGTACTACATATTTATACGTGAATGATAAAAACTAATATAGGAAATAAGCTAAATCTAAGGCACCTAAAACCTTTCTATATAAGAAATACAAATCACGTATTAACTATTCCTATATAGAAAATATACAGTTCACATATACAACTCACGTCAACAGTCCCTCTCAAGTTGGTGCGAAGATATCTCTGATGCCCAACTTGTCTAGTGAGCTGTGGAAACTTTTGCTTGAAACAACTTTCATCAACATATCAGCAAGTTGATCTTCTGATCTAACAAATGGAAACTCAATGATTCCTGCCTTAAGGTTTTGTTTAATGAAATGCCTATCCATCTCAACATGCTTTGTACGATCATGTTGGACTAGATTTTGAGCAATTGCAATTGCTGCTTTATTGTCACAAAACAATCTCATTTCAGTATTTGAGCCAAAATCGATTTCACTTAACGGCCTTTTGAGCCAAAGTAACTCATACAATCACTTAGATATCCCTCTAAATTTCGCTTCAGCGCTAGACAAAGCCACCACTTTCTGCTTTTTGCTTCTCCAAGTCACTAGATTTTCACCCACAAACGTGAAATATCCAGAGGTTGATCTCTTGTCTGATATGTAGCCTGCCCAATCTGCGTCAGTGTACCCATCAACATTCAGGTGGTTATTCTTAGAAAACAACAACCCTCTTTCTGGGGCAAATTTTAAGTAGCAAAGAATTCGAATTACCATCCCCATATGATCTTCACTAGGATTGTGCATGAACTGGCTCACTACACCGTGTATGTGATATCCGGTCGAGTATGAGATAAATAAATGAGTTTTTCCACTAGACGGTATCTCTCTTTACTCGTTGGTACTTGATCTGGATGTTCTCTAAGCTTGAGGTTATGAACAATCGGTGTCTCCGCTGGTCTACAATCCATCATCCCTACTTCAGCCAATAAATCTAATACATATTTCCTTTGGGAGAGGAATATTCCTTATCTTGATCTGGCTACTTCTATTCCTAAAAAATACTTCAACCCTCCTAAATTCTTCATTTCAAATTCGGTCCTCAATTGCTTTTGTAGCTTCGATATTTCTTCTTTATCATCTCCTGTGATTATAATGTCATCCACGTAAATTATGAGAGTTGTTATCTTCCCTTGCTGTTACTTTAAGAAAATAGTATGATCAGAGTTACTTTGACAAAAATCATATTTTCTCGTTATGCATCTGCATTTCCCATTCCTTCGTACTTTGATCATTCCCACCAATTTTGTTCTTCCCATAGCTCCCCCTGAAGATAAGAATTTGATGCTGGCAAGGAGTAAAAATTCTCAGATTCCAAGAACGTGACATCCATGGTGATATAGGTATGCCTGGTGGAAGGGTCATAACAGCAGTAGCCCTTCTTTGTAGTTTCATAACCCAAGAAGATGCATCAAACAGCACAGGGATCAATTTTAGATCTTTGATCTTCGTGTATATGGACAAATGAAACACATCCAAATACACGTGGAGGAAGAAGCAAAACTGATGGTAAGTTTACATAAGTAGCTAACATTTGCAATGGGGTTTTAAACTCTAGAATTCTTGAAGGCATCCGATTTAGTAAGTAGACTGCAGTTACAACAGCATCATCCCAATGTCGACTTGGTACTCTTTACCCAATTAACAGTGCACGTCCAGTTTCAAGTATATGTTTATTCTTTCGCTCTATGACTCCATTCTTCTGAGGCGTACGCGTACAAGAGGTTTCATAAAGCAGTCCATGTGACTGAAAGTAAGTCTGAAACTCTTGATTTATATATTCTCTTCCATTATCAGATCTAAGAATCTGAATCTTGGCTGAAAATTGATTCTTAACCATTGCATGAAAAGATCGAAACACACCAAATACCTCATTCTTATGCTGCAACAAATATAACCAGGTCATACGAGTGCAATCATCCACAAAAGTAACAAACCAACGAACACCCGAACTATATGTAATAGGAGAAGGTCCCCATACATCTGAGTGAATTAACGCAAAAGGAACATCACTTTTATTTGAACTAACAGGGAATGGTACACGGTGACTTTTAGCCAAAATGCAAGTGTCATATTTAAAGTTGGAATAATTCAAATCTGAAAAAAAATGGAAATAAGTGCTTCATATAACCAAATAACGGGTGACCCAGTCGTTGATGCCATAGCCAAATCTATTTTTCTTTGGTGTGAGAAGAATGATTAACATTATTGACTATTGCTGAGCTGAAATCATCCATGTAGTATAACCCCTCTTTCTTAGTACCATGCCCAATGATCTTCTTCGTAAGAATATCCTGAAATAAGCAAAAAGATGGATATATTAGAGCTACATAATTCAGTTCCTCTGTTACTTGCCCTACTGATAATAATTTATTTGAAAGAGAAGGAACAAGTAGTGTGTTTGGTAAAGAGAGAGATGGAGTTAGTCACTTTTTCGGCACCAGTAACTGGATATGTAATGCCATTAGCATTGACTATATTGCTCCATCTTGGTCTTGTGATCTCCACAAAATCATTTTGACAAAAAGTCATGTGGTCCGTCGCACCTGCGTCCACTATCCAACCACTATAGTCATGTTTATTTGATACATGAAAAGCATAGCTGCCATTACCTTGTTTGCTAAGGTTGTGTGAGTCACCTATTGGTAGAAGGGATAAGTGTGGGTCAGCTTCTACCATCACCCTCGTCCTGTTCCATTTACAGCTTCTTTTTGTTTCTTTGCTTTGAGTTCATTCCACCATTCTGGGTACTCCGTGTAACTTGAAACAAGTGTCACGAGTGTGCTTTATATTCCCATAATGTGAGCATCCTTCTCCTTCAGTTCGACCTTTATTTTTCATAGTAGCATTCAGTTTCCCCCATTGTTTCTCCACTTGTAGTTTAGGTAATTGCTTATCACTTTTTACACTTTTAGATGCCATAACCGCAGCTGCAGGTGTTTCTGTACCTGTTAACATGGCTGATTGTCTCAGATCTTCTCTTCGAACATAACCATAGGTCTGTTCAACAGTGGAAAAAGGCTACATCTGCAATACATCACTTCGAACCTTATCAAGTCTGTCATCTAATCCATCTAAAAAAATATAAACTCTATCTTCTTGTATAAGAGTATTATATTTTTCTATGTCTCGAGCACACTGCATTGGGTTGGGGTGACGAAAATCTATCTCCCTCCACAAACCTTGGAGAGTATTATAGTATGTTTCAATGGATCCCCTGTCTTGTTTCACTCTAGACACACCTCTTTAAATTATAAACTTGAGATGCATCTGTTCCATTGAAAAAAGTGGTAGCTATTGAATCCCATACTTGTTTGGTAGTTGGGAAGCGAATAAAATTGCTAATCAAACATGGGTCCATTGAGTTGATCAACCATCCCTTCACAATAGCATTCTCTGTTTGCTATTTTCTGAAAGCTGGATCAGTAGGATCAGGTTGTGAATAATCACCTGTTATGTAGCCTATTTTATCTTTGCCTATGATATACATCTCAACAACTTGAGACCATAAGGTATAATTCTTTCCGTCAAGTTTGATTTCAATCTGTGCAGCAGCACTGTCATTTGTTACTGTCGGGGTTTGAGTCAAGATCTGATTCATCTTGGCCATTAAGTCTTCGAGGGTGTTTGTTGTGGAGTCTTCGTCGGTTTGCTTAACATCCACCAAATCAGTCTGAGTATTCATCTCTTCGTGATGTGTTAATGGATTTTCTAGGTTTGTGTTTAGGTAAAGCAATACCACAGATAATTCTAGGATCTATGCTCTGATAACATGATAAAACATAAAGGAAAAGATTTAGAATGGAAGTAAGAAGGTTTTCCTTCATCCGCTTACTACTGTCCAATACTACATATTTATACATGAATGATAAAAGCTAATATAGGAAATAAGCTAAATCTAAGGCACCTAAAATCTTCCTATATAAGAAATACAAATCACCTAGTATCAACTATTCCTATATAGAAAATATACAGCTCACGTCAACAGAGACAATAGGAGGAAAATTTTAACTAGTTTTACAATTAGACAAAGTATCATCAAAACCAATTCCAAGTTCCTAATAGTTATCCTTTGCAACCAAATATGCTTTGTATATCCCTAATATACCGTCTGGATGGCGTCTGTTCTTAAACACTCATTTGCAACCAATTATATAATGTGCTTTAAAAGGAGTTATTATTGTCGAAATGCCATTAATTTATCAAGAAAGTGTGATATTTGGAATTCATAGCCTCACGGCAAATGTGAATACTTTGCATCTTGGGAGTATGTAATTAGATTTACCTCTTTTAGCAATTAGAACAACATTAGAAAATGATTGTTTAATTAAGTTTAAAGAACCAATTTGGGCATGGATTGTCATAGAATGTGTGCGATGAAGCAATTGAGAGGTTCCATTATGCTGCGATGAATCACCAACAATAATATGATAAAACATGGATATTAGCAATAATAAACAAACCTCAATTATTAATGGTCTGTTTGGAATCATCCTAATAGCTAGATTGTGTAACCTAGTGTATCTGGTAAGGTGGATGGTAATAAGGCTATCTTGATAAACAACGAATCAGTAGTTGTAAGAGGACATGATGATGTAGCTGGTTCAGTTTTTTGGGACTCAGGTAGTATAGGCAAAGCATTAGTAGAAGTTATAGGTATTGGAGAAGTTATTTCTAAAGCTGGTGAGGGGGTGGTGGTGTAGTGATTCTAGGTATGCCACCAATCAGACGAAAATGGAAAATATGCTCATTAAATGAGAACATAACATGGTATGTTGAACTTTGTAGCAAAAATATCAAAACATTTATAGTGTTTATGAATTTTACTATAACTCAAAAGAATAAGCATGCAATTTATTTTTGAAATAAGGTCGCAACCATGGAAAACACCAACCATTCACACAGAGAGCAGAGAGTAATCATGTTTAATTATGATCCAACGTCATGATTGAGTTTCGATCCATTTTCCACCCATATATAGAGATATGTGTATGTTAATTTCTAATGGAGATATTAAGTGCCGGTTTGGTAAAATTTATGAAAATAGTTTTTTCAATTGATAAAAGTTATATTCCAATAAGTTGTATCCCAAAAAATAGATAATAATTTGGTAAATAAAATTTAAAATGACTTATAAATTTAAAAATAATTTGTCAACTGTTTGGTAAATTATATGATTAAAAATAACTTTTAACAATAAATATTTAAATTGTTATTTTGTAAATTTTTTTATTTGTCTCGACTCAACAAGGAACATTTATCCTATTAATCAAATCATACAGCAGTAATTATAAATGATTATAATTATTTATAATTTAAAAATTTTTAACTTGAAAGAAAAACTAAAAATATAAAATTTTAAACGTAGAAAAATAAAAAAAAGAAAAAATTGAGAAAAAGAACATGTAAAAAGAATCTTCCTCTTTTTTTTAATATTAAGTATAATTGTCATTATAAAATAAAATAATGGATATTTTTGTTTAAAATAAATTTTAAATCAGCTATTTTTAGAAATTAAAATTCAAATTTTCTGAAAAAATTCAATTTCTAACTTTTTCTGCTAGAAGGGTTTCTAACTTTTCACAAAATTTATTTTTAAAAAATTAGCATTTACCAAACTTATATTTTTATCACATAATCATCTTTTTATACCTTCAAAAGCAACGCCAAAACTTATATATATATATATATATATATATATATATATATATATATATATATATATATATATATATATATATATATATATCTTAAACTACAATTTATCATATATTTTATATATAATTTTCTATTATAAATATAGTCAAATATAAAATCTAAAATATAATTAAATCAAACTTATATCATATAATTAAAATATAAATTAAAGAAAAATAAAGGCTAATTTTAAGTATATTACTCTTAAAAAAACAAGTTATTATGACTTAATTTAAGATTATAGTTTTAAGTTTTTGTTTAGATACTACATTATTTGTTTTATCATAGTTGAATTTAAATTAAAAATAGAAAAGCTAATGATAGATATATTAGTCATTATGGCATTTATAGGAAAATCTAACAAATGGAAAGAGAGTTTGAATTATATGAAAATAATATAAAAAATAAAATATAATAGTAAAGTTTAGCATGATGAGTACTAGACTTGACAATTTTTGATCCAATCTAAAAATTTGACCTAAATCTTATTGAAAAATATGATTCAAATGAAAAACCGAACTCGGAGGTAACCCGAATGACCAAAGAAAATTAGGGTTGAACCCAATCCCAATCCGAAACTCAAAAGATTCATCCAAAAATACTTGAAACCTGGCACAAAATCATGATCTATTATAGTTAAATTTTATTATTTATTTATTTATAAATAATTTTTTAATATTATATATTAGCAATATATAATTTTATTAATATTTTCATTGCAATTATTATATAAAAATGAAATTTGATAGAAAAGAAAGATAAATTTTCAATTGTTTAAATTTTAAGCAATAAGTGAAAGATAAAAGGAAAAGAAAAAAAATCAAGTAGGATCAATCGAAGTTCAATAAGAAATCATTTTGGTTAGTTTATATTTAAAATACCTATTGCCATAATCTCAAATTTCTAAGCTCTTAACCTTTTTCTTTTCTTTTCTAATACTTAATCTCATTTCGCACTATTTGTTTCACTATTTCGGGATTAAAATGATATAATTTTATTAATAATTTGATCGGTTTGATTTTAATATTTTTTAAATATTGAAAAATAAATCGATATAACTCAATTTCTATTTAAAACCGAGCCGAATATATCAAATTGTTTCTAGTTTAGTTCGATTTTCGATCCAAATTGATACAGTAAGAACTGGTTTGATTTTCAAGCCAAATTTTTAGTCCTAAATGTGATCCAAGACCCGATCCGAAAGTGACCTAACAAATAACCCAATTCAAAAGTCGTATAAAAAAATGATGACTCGAAATATCAGACACCAAATAGAAGAGATCCAATATGACCCAAATCCAAAACTTTCTGACCTACTCGTTTATCAGGTCCAATGATGTTATAATAACATTGGAAGGATTAAAATTCTACTAAATTAGAAGGACTAAATTGTAAAGTAATAAGTTTTAGGTATCAAAGTGTGAAAACGGTATTTCCCAAGTAATATTACATTACATATATGTTTTCAAACGTGATTTTCACATTAATTGAATCTATATATGAACGGACTGGTCCATTTAATTTTGTGGTTATAAGTTTTATTTTCGAATTTTTCTTTGTGGCTTTCAAGGTGCATGTGATCAGACCAAATCAGAGATGAATTCCTAATCTTTCTAATTTATGGATGACACACTTCATCTTTTCCAATAATTTACGATTGACCTAAATATTTTGCTATTGAGTTGAAACATTTTTTTCTCCATATCCATTAGTATTGAAAAAAAAATTGAAAAATTAGGATTCTATTCTTAAAAAAAAAAGGTCAGTTTAATTTGTAAAATCCAAACATTTGCTTTTCTATGTATTTCTTCTGAAAAAAAATAAAGATTTTAAGTTGACCGTTATATTGAAATTGTTATGTATGATTTGTTTTATTTATGTATTAAATTTCTTTTATAATTAACATCGTCTGCACAAATATGGAGTGATGATTCTTTAATCTAAACCGGTCATGACATTAAGAATCGATTGCATTATTTTTCTTTTTCTTTTTCTTGATTGAGAAACACAAATTGATTGCATTATTGCATTCTATTCACCGTCTTATGCTTGATTTTTTTCATGACATTAAGAATTCTTCACTTAACTCTTATAGTCTGATACTCATTTATTTTGGCGCAGGCATCCATTTCCATTACTTGAAAGAAAAAAAGAAGATGGACTTTGTTTTTGCAATTGGAAGTGCTGTTCTTGGTGATACTGCAGAATCCACGGTGAAACGACAGATAGACTACAGACGAAACATTGAGGATCTGAAAAATGGGAAAGATAAACTAGCAAACAAGATGATTGAAGCCCGAAGAATTATGGATGATGCTTACAATAGATTTAAAGAAGTTAGGCCCAGTGTACCCATGTGGGTTGAGGATTCTGAAAAGCTGAATCAACAAGTCATTGCCTTTCTCGAAGAACATAACACGTGTCGAAACCCTTGGTCACGTTTATCTTTAGGTAATAGAGCTGCCAAGATGGTTGAGAATGTCCATAAGCAACTCAATGTACCATTTTCTGACGTGGTGTTTGATGCTTCGCTATCAAAATTAGGAACAACAATCAACCTTAAAGTCATGATGGACTTTGATTCCAGGAGACCACTTGTGGACGAAATCTTGGAGGCGCTGAAAGATGATAAGTTAAGCATGATCAGCATTTGTGGGCTTGGAGGTGTGGGCAAGACCACGATTGCAAAGATGCTTGTCAAAGCTGTTGAAAGCGAGAACCATTGGTTTCACTTACAAGTTTCTCTCAGAATCCTGACTTTAATAGGATACGGAGTGAAATTGCGTCTGATCTTGGATGGCGATTTAGCCCTGATGATAGCGAGCCGGATAGACAAAAACTTCTACGTAACAAGCTTACGGAGTGTGATAAGAAGATCCTTTTAATAGATGATGATGTTTGGGAGGGGTGTAACAATCAAATTGGACTTCCATCACCTACTGAGATTAAAAATTGCAAAATTGTGCTGACTTCGCGGTTCGAAGCTGTGTGTGATGAAATGGGAAGTCAAAAGAACTTCCGTATTGATGTTTTAAAAGTTGCAGAAGCTTGGAAACTGTTTAGAGAAATTGCAGGGGATACTGCTAATAGTTCAGATTTGCATCAAACGGCGAGAGAAATTGTAGAGCAATGTGGTGGTTTACCTATTGCCATTAAAATAATTGCTGGAACGCTGGAAGGCAAGAGGAAAAAAATATGGGAAGTGGAAAAAAATCCGAGGAATGGAGGAAAAGGTGGTTAATCCAATTAAAGTAAGTTACGGTATTTTGCATGATGAGGAAGCCAAGTCATGCTTTTTGCTCTGTTGCTTGTTTCCGGAAGATTTTGATATACCGATTGCATATTTGGTTAGATTTGGTATGAGCTTGAAGTTGTTTGAAGACTCTGATAACCTTAAAAATGCGAGCAATAGAGTCGAAGCGCTCATTTGTGACCTAAAACAATCATTTTTGTTGCTTGATGGTGATTCAAGGGAGTATGAATCTGTGAAGATGCATGATGTGGTACGTGATGTCGCCATATCAATTGCCTCTGAAAATAGGTGTGAATATGCAATGCTACATGATGCCACTATGCAAAAATGGCCAGCGACAAATTGCACTGCAATTTCACTTGTGTGCAAAGAAATGGAGCGACCTGTTGTTTTGGAGTATCCAACGCTTCAACTTTTATGGCTTCGGTGCTATTCAACAGACTTTCCAGACAACCTGTTTGAAGGGATGAAAGAACTAAAAGTCCTATTTTTGGACATATCAGGACCTCCGCCAAAATCACTTTATCTCTTGAAGAATCTCCGAACCTTGTATATATTAATACAGGTGTTTTATCAAGAGATACATCTTGGATAGGAGCTCTAACAAATCTTGAGTTTCTTGAAATTTGGTGTTCTAGTTCAGTAGAGCTACTGAAAGAAATAGCAAGATTGGGGAAATTGAGGGTGCTGGAATTGAGGAGATTGGGACTGCATGGGTATCTTTCAGAAGGTGTTTTATCTCACTTGAAAAAACTAGAAGAGTTGCATATCGACTTGAACTTTAAAAAGAACAACGATCCAGAGAAGACCATTGCAAGCCTCAAAGAGTTACAAGCTCTTCCAATAGCTACATTAGTCGCTTGGGTACCAAAACCCTCTATGTTTCTTGAAGCATCAAATTTTGGGAACATTTCACGATTTAAAATTGTTGTAGGCAACAGAATTCCTACGTTATATAGGTATGTAAAATTTCAGAATATCTCAGAGAATCTGTTATTTCTCAATGAAGGTGATATAAGTAATATTAGAGGGAACGTAATTTGTGCTTTATTGGGAAAAACTGAACGCCTGATTTTGCACTAAGTACAAAATTTGAAGACTGTAGTCCCTGAATTGAGAGGCAAATGTTTTCAACGGTTAAAGACCATGGAGATTGAAGATTGTGCTGAATTAGAGTACATAGTTGATGTGGGAATGGAGCAGATTGGGTTCAGAAAAGAAGTGGATGATGATCCAACTACTGTTCATCACATGGTATGTCTTCTACATCTTCCTTTCCCAGATTACTTTCTTTCTTTTGACTACAAAATTTACAACTCATCATAATTTATTATTATTGCTAAGAAAAAGAGAAGGAAATAAAAAAATGAAAAAAAGTCTAAAAGAAAGAGAAAAAATAGAAAAAATTATTTTGTCTTTTATTTTAATAACGTGCTGTATATATAAAAATTAAAATTAAAATTAAAAAGTGCTCTACAATTTGTCATGTTAAAGGGTAATGGAAGCATTTTTATCAACTTTAAATGTGTAACAGGGCGTTTGCAAAATTTAGGCAACTTTAGAAATTAAAAGAATTTTTCTTTTGACAACTTTGAGGGGAAAATATGTATTAAACTTAGTAATTAATAAAATTGAGGAGAAATTAAATTAGGAAGAAAATTATTACACCCTCCGTTTCAAAATATTTGATGTTTTAGGAGAATGCACACTATTTAAGAAAAATAATTACTCCATAATTAAAAAAATTTATTATTCTTATATTAATTGTGCAGTGTAATTAATATAGATTGAAAATCACTTTTATAAAAACAACTTAAATAAAGATATATTTGGTATAAATTAATTAATATATCTTGGTTATATCAAAACGTCATATATTATAAAACAAAATTTTTTTCTTTAAACGTCATATTTTGAAACAGATGAAGTATTTTTATGTACCACTTTCAAGTTACCGATCTCACTATTTAACATGTACGTGCTAAGTGACTCTTTAGAAATATAATCTAAATTTTATATTTTATTAAAATAATTTAAGTGAAAATAAATTAGAATCCATACAATACATAGGCGAACATTTTGTTATAAGAAATAGCAAGACAAATTAAATCAAAATAATCTGGTTTCTTAGATAAAATGTAACATTAAAGTACTAGTTTAAAAAAAAGATACAATTTTAAATTGATGGGTCAGTTTCATCTTTGAGAAAACCTTAAATTTAATCCAACTTTATATTGAAGAAAAATAATATATATAATTTTGTTGTTTGGACTTGACCACTCACTTACTTTATGATGATGAAATTTTCATAGATATATGTGATCCAAGTTAATAATAGATAATTTTTATAAATATATATGTTGGCATTTAGAATTATCTGATTTTACATAAAAAAAATTATGAATGTTTATTGTACCCATGTTATTATATTGAAAGAAGCAAGTGCATCTGAGATTCAACAGGTTAATTCAACTTCAAGGAGTAGTGATCAGGTGGAAATCATACCCTGGCTATGCTTTTCTTCTCTGCAAAACCTTTCCTTAAGCACGTGTGGAAGGCTAAAAGTGGCATTTCCACCATCTGTTGCGAAGCAGCTGCTGCAGCTTAAGACCTTACATATAAGCTGTTTGTTTTAGTTTTAACTTTTAATAACATGTTTTGAATTTTATTAAAATTTCTAAAAATATAATATTTTTTCCCACCAACAAAATTACTTTTATGAATATAATGAAAAAGCTTGGCCTACTAATTGTGGGCATCCCTATTTGAAGGTAGGAGATGCGCATGACCATGGCTAATCAAAGTAAGCAATCCTTACCTTCAATTACTTTTATGAATATAATGAAAAAGCTTGGCCTACTAATTGTGGGCATCCATTACTTTTATGAATATAATGAAAAAGCTTGGCCTACTAATTGTGGGCATCCCTATTTGAAGGTAGGAGATGAGCATGGCCATGGCTAATCAAAGTAAGCAATCCTTGAAAGGATTGCTTACTTTGATTAGCCATGGCCATGCTCATCTCCTACCTTCAAATAAGCAATCCTTCAACTGTGAAGGATTGCTTACTTTGATTAGCCATGGTCATGCACATCTCCTACCTTCAAATAGGGATGCCCACAATTAGTAGGCCAAGCTTTTTCATTATATTCATAAAAGTAATTTTGTTGGTGATAATGACAACATTTTCTTGGATTGTTGGGACTTTTTGGAACAAATAAAGGTACGAGGGTGTCCCAAAATAAAGTCATCATCATTAATTGCAAAAGCAATTGAAAGGCACAATGATGCGTTGAATCAAATTAGTGTTGACGAATCAAATAATGGAGCAATGATGCGTTGCCCAACACCAAGAGCATTTAAAAGAATATGTAGAAGAAGGGACAACCCAGCTATAGAAACCCAACAACATCAAACGGATTTCCTCAAACACACAGAGGTATTTTTCTTTCTTTAATTAAACATTTCAATTAATAATTTTTGAGCATCAATAGTAATTTAACATTTCAAAAATTATTCTTGCACATTTCAAAAATTACACTTGTTTCATACTTGAGCATATGTATGTCTAGTCATAATGTTTATTCTTTCTTTCTTCTTTGAAACGTATATATTCTAATTTTTCATTAAGTCTTAACTCTACAATTTGTTAAAAGTTGATATATATATATGGGGACCTATTGAGATTTATACATGGTTATAGTTTTTGCTTATTATTTTAGAGTAATTCATATTTTATAATAAAAAAATGTAATTAATTAATAAATTTAAAAATTATAATGCATATACTATTTAAAATTCCACCACACTTTACGGGGTACCTAAATTTAAAAGAATTGGAAGTAAATGGCTGTGACAATTTGACACATCTTTTCTCACCTCATGTGGCCAAACTCTTTGTGAAGCTAGAAAGCCTAAGTGTTGCGTTTTGTGGGGAGATAAAAGAAATTGTTGGAGAAGTGGATGAAGAATCGAGATTGGACAAAGTTGTACTTCCTCAACTAAGGTTTATAGAACTAAGACATTTACACAACCTTGGGAGTTTCTACAATGGGATATCTGCCATGGAATTCCCTTCATTAGAAGAAGTTGTAGTTGATGGATGCAGACAAATGAAGACTTTCTGATCCTATGGGTCTTTGTTAAGAAGCACTCCAAAGCTAAAGGAAGTATACATCAACGGAAGCAAATATTCAACAGTCGAAGATCTTAATGCAACGGTACGCTCAATTTCACCTCAGTCATTTCTACTCTCAATTCAATCTTCACATATCTTATTAATTATGATTTCTAATTTATCTTGTCTATTGCTACAAATTAATATTTTTTCCAATCGACATTAATTATTGTAATTAATTAGAAAACTATTGTTTTTCATTAATCAATCATAACAACATTTCTCTTTTATCTTTTCTAAAATCATTTCTCTTTATATGTATTAAAATTAATAAAATGATTGAAATAACTTATTTTTTTTAAATAATAAGAATGAAAATTGACTGAATTGCCCATTTCTTAAATCCAAATAATTTATATCATTCCATTTATTTTTCTCCTTTTCAATGCAAAAATAGAATTGATGTATATATATCGAGTATTTACCTTTTAAAAAATAGAGGTATAATAAAAAGAAATAAATGTTAAATAAAAATATACATGTAATTTTTAACTTTTTATTAGTAATCTCTTAATTTCTTAAAGAGAAATGGATAATTTATTTTTACATATTTATTCGGTTTTTATTTTCTTGAGCAATTAATGCAGTTGGGAACAACATTGTACATCTATAAGATGGATGATTTGATGAGAATAGGGCATGATCATCAACTACTGGGAGATGAAGACTTGAGTAAATTTCTAAATTTGTACATTGAAGATTGTCCTCAATTGTCGAATGCAATTCCTTGCAATTTGATGCCAAGTCTTCAAAACCAAGAAAGGCTTATTGTCAAGCGGTGTGGATCATTGGAGGAGATATTTGAGTATGAAGGAGTGAATAATTGTGAAGGAACATTCTCTCATCTTCAAGAAATTCAGCTGGACCTGTTGAACAATCTGAAGCATATATTCAACAAAATTCCGAGAGAAATTGTTGGGTTTCAAAACCTAAGAGAGCTAAAATTTGAATGGTGCATTAATTTGAGAAACATATTCTCAGTTTCAATGGCAAGTTGCATCCCAGGCAATTGTGTTCCTCATCGTCATCTGCCTGGGATTTCTCTCAGTAGCTGTTTTGTCATTAATATTCATGATTAGTAGTGTAGCCTAAACATTACACTATATGATCAACCAAGAAAATTTAATTATGCCTCCCATCTTTATTAACTAGGAAATTCCCCATGCGCTATTAATGTCCGAAATTAAACAATATACAATAGTACTAATTATGTAAGGTTACTAATATAAGACTGTAATAATATAGTACTAATTATATCAGGTTACTAATATAAGACTGCATAATAATATAATTTCTTTTTTAATTTATTAAAAATTTCAATATATTACTTTCTCCTTTCATTTTAAAAAACAAAAATTGTTTATTTTATCCAACTTTACATATACTTTTCAAAATTTTAAAAAAATATTTATTATATATTTTATAAAATATTTTTCTATTTTATCACTATTTTTAATTATAATGAAATAAAATTTTTAAAAAAATATAAAAATATATTTTTATCCATAACTATAATTTTATGAAAAATTAAGATGTTTTAATTATTTACTTAATTTTCATAAAAAAATAATAATTTACCTTAATGAAATGAAAAATTCCCCACTCTTTATCACCTTCTACTTTTAATTAAAATTAAATAAAATTTTTAAAAATATAAAAAATTATTAATAACTATAGTTTTTTATAAAATATATTTAATATGTAAAAATAAAAAATTACTTTAATGATTAATTCTTTGTAGGAAAAAAAGCAATTATTTGTGTACATGAAAAATATTAAAAAATATAGTCAATTTTAGGATTTAAAATTCATGTTACACGATAAATATTTATCGATATGTAATTGTTAGATATTGGGTGAGCTCATCTTATCTTACAAAAAATAAATAAATAAATTTCATATTTGCTAATTTTTTGCGTATTTATAATTATGGTCCATGTATATTTATTAGATTGAGCAGTTGGACGAATGATTTTGCCCAAAATAAAACAACAGCTTGCTCAGGTAGAAAAACATTCGCTAAATGCCAATTAAACCTTTCAACTCAGTTCTCAAATTATAACAGTGATGAACTGAAGTGAATCTAAGAAATTAAATTTTCCCCAACACAGATGTAGTAGCATAAGTCCATTTGTGGATAACTTCCTATGAATGACAGGCAAAATTCTGCGGCAAATGACACCTGATTATGCAATCTGTTCAATGATCACCAGGTAGCGTTTTGATGATATCAGAATCACCTGCACAACAGGAATATATTTATATACACCGGTGGAATTGAGCATCATTGTCCAACACAAAATTTAAATCCCTGTTTCAATAAGTATATTTCACCTGGATCAATGATGCTCAAACAAGACACACAGAAATACTTTCCACAAGCAGTCCCTAAGTCAACATTGTCTGGCAAAACATATTTAAATGAAAATAAGTTACAATCATAATTATCACGAAAGATAAATCTGCATATACACACATGGGAAACGCAAAGATCAGCAAGCTACTCTTGGATATATGCAATAACCAATTAAAATAGTTCATCCTTTGCACAAATATGCCAAAATTTTGGACGATAACCACAATATTGAGAAGGAGAAGGTCAATGCAAATGTTGCATGGGAAAAACTAAAATGAATTTGTTTCAAGGAACAAAATTCATTATTCGCAAGTCTTCAGAGGGGGTAAAGAGATGAACTTTATGCACTAATTGTTCTCTGCAGCCATATTATTCAGCATGATAGCCTTCTATTCCCCATTTCTACAATCGCTAGCTGAAGTGATAGTTGGAATTCTAGCAAAGATCATACAAGGAAGATTTTTTTTTTCTTTTTACCAAGTTATTATTAGATGAAGACAATGAACTTCTCTTAGATAAGATGCAATTCTACCATTTAATGTCGACAAACTGCAGTTGAGGTTACAATACTTTAGATTCATAAGTATTCTCAAGGTCAAGGTTAGATTGGGAAACAAGAAGTCAATCCCTTAGTTAAAAGTGCCATCGGAATGCTATACAAACATGTAGGTTTCTAAGAGCTTGTGAGTACAGAGTTCTTTCATTTCAGATCTTGCTTTCACCCACTAACAATAAGGACTGAACCAACTTCAACATAAATCAAGAATCCCAGTCTTGCAATCTTTTATGGAATATGGCTCCAGATACAGAACAGCACGGATTAGATAGAAAGGTTTCAAGCACGGATGTCCTAACTACTTTACATGCTCTGGCTAGAGCTGGATGAGCCATTTCAAAGAATTATCAGCAGACAGGACACTCTCTTATTAACCCAGACTCATAAAAGAGGGAGAAAATTCCATCAGATAGATATTTTCCAGGTTAAAGAGTTAATGAGTCGTGCAACATCACCACAAGCTTGTTAAAGCTGACTATTCAATTGAAGAGACCCGTTGGGGGGTTTGATAAAGAAACCCCAATAATATACAATTATACAGATACAAATCAAAACACATAAAAATTGTGTTGGTGCAAGAACAATAAACTTCAAAACAAATAAATCTCACTCCACTTAGCAAGTACCATAACTATTTGAACGATAAAGATACTTACTTCCACTATAATGATGGACTCCAATCTTTCCAAGCATGGCATAATACTCAATCTCAGATTTCCTGAGAGGTGGACAATTGTTTGAAATTATAATCAATTTTCCTGCCAAAGAAACCATAAGAGAAAATACAACCAATTATATCCATACCAAATCCAAAATTAGTCGAAAAAACGAATTAGGAAGAATGAGTTATTAGCTTTGAAATCATCAGATTTGAAATCTAATTTGAAAAAGAGAAACAGAAAGAAGTAAATAGAGAAAGGCTTACGGTTTTCTTCCCCGCGACCATTTTGTTTGCCTAGCTTTGATGGAATGAGAATGATAGACGCTGAGTTCTCGCCGCCGAAAGAAGGGCCCCAAACCCTACAAATCTTATACTGGCTGCCAGCTAGCTTAATTAGGGTTTATGCTCTTGCCAAATTTTAACACATGCAAGTCACGTGACACCACCTAGGGTCGCTCGCCCACCCCATGCTTCCCTGTAAAATCGGTAACTTTGTTTTTTAATGATTTGTGCTTCACCATTTTTTTTAATGATTTTTTTTCCAATCCCTTTGTAAAAAGCGGTAGGTATTTATTTTAAATATTAAATAAATAATTTCATTATTAGAATTATGGGAGTTTTACAAAACTACACAAAAAAAAAAATGAGTTAAAGTTAAATATACCTCTCTTTTTTTTTTTTCTTTCAAAAATACTTTTTTTTAAATTTTTATTTTTAAAAATACCACTTTTTTAATTTAACTTAAATTTCTCTCTCTTTTCACACCTCCTTATTCTACTCCTCCTTTTCTTCTTTTTCTTCTTCTTCTTCTTGGATTTAGCGTCTTTCTCCACCTGTGTTTTCTTTGAAAACCCCATTTTTGTTTCTTTGAATCATAAGCAAATCAAGAATATAGGAATTAAAATTAAAAACCCCATTTTTGTTTGTTAATTGTCCCATTATTAATGCCATTAAACTAACTTACTTCTAGAACAAATTATTTGTAAAATTAAAAATCACATCTCTGTCTTGCCTTCAAAAAGAATCCAACTTAATTCACTAACATCCTTCACAAAGTCAATGCACCGACTGCTCTAATTTCTCCCTTGTGGATCTGGTTCTTTGCTAGCTCATCTGCAGTAAGTTTCAGTTCTTTTGAGCTCTCTGTTTTTCTTGTTTTTTTCTTTTCAAGACTTGATCTTTGCTGCTTAATTTTGCTTAGATTGCATTTTTCTCATATGGGTTATTGTATTTTCTCTTGTTCTTTAGTTTTTGAGTGGATAACGTAGGAGGTAGAATTGGGTTGATCAAGAATGAGGAGAGAAGAAAGAAACAGAGCAAAAAGTTTTGATTTTTATGCCTGCATTTAAATAATACTAAACTGTAATTTTTGGGTTTTTTTATTGTTCGTCACGCGGCAACTGATTGTTTATTTCTACTGATAGTTTAAAGCCGGCTAAATTGCAGGCAAATCACGGGCAATTTTGAGAATATTATCAAAAAATGTGGGTATGATTTATGATATTTTTACATTAGTTTTGATTTTGATGGGAGATATATGCATCTGACCATGTCAAATGAAACAATTTTCTGGTATAGAATATGTACATATCATTTGTCACATGTGATTGAAAATGATTAATACAGGTAGAGATATTGCTACACAGCCAGCTATTGGTTTCAACGTTACAGCTGCATCACTTGGTAGACTGGTGGCTGCAGATGGCACCGACATCTGAAAGAATACAGACGACTGTTGGCAGCTCGGCTAAAGATTTTGTGATGGTTTTATCGTACGGTCGAAAATCTCAGCTGCCATGATCATGCATATTGCTTCAAAAAGATTCAGTCAGCGCTTGCACAGATCTTCTTCATCATGTCATTGCATGCAGTTACTCCAAATCTTTTAAGTCTCCATTTCATTAGGCATTAGGAAGATAAATTTTGTTAAACGATGTGATGAGCTTTGGTTCTTATCTTCTTGGAATTTCTTTTTTATCTTTTAAATTAATTTAATAATTAGCTTGTAAGTAAACCGAGAGAAATAATAGCTGCAACTGATTAATGCATAATAACATGATTTTGTATCCATAAGTAAATTCCTTTTTTAATTTAAGTTAATAGTTGCTATCAGGACAACTGCTTCAGGCTGGGAGACATTTAGTGTAATTAATTAAGTTAATCATGTCTACATTTGTTTTATTTTATTGGAACAGAGTTGAGGAAATAGCTAACTTTTTACAAATGAATTATGTGGACGGTATGAAATTTAAACTTAAATGAAATAATGACACTTTGAATTGAATGAATCAAATCACATGCATATTTTCTATGAGAAGAAAATGAAGGGTAATGGTTGATGAGGACATTGCTGTATTCTGGATTCATTCTGCAATAATAATATTGCTGAAAATAGCTTCTTAGAGAAAACATTACGACCACCTTTTTTTCCTCATTAAGTTCTGCATAATGATTGGTTTATACAAGTTCTGTATAGTGATTGCTTTTTCATGTAATATATATATTCAACCAAAATAACATTGATATACCAGGTATACCAGAGGTATACCATGACATACCATGTATACCAAACATCATACTATTGGTATACCATGTATACCAGATGGTATACCATTGGTATACCGAATGAACTATGTGGTATATCATGTATAACAGGTGGTATACCATGATATACCAGGTATACCTTTGGTATACCGGATGTACCATGTGGTATACCATGTATACTGGATGGTATACCAATAGTATACTATGGTATACCATTGGTATACTTGATGTACCAGATGATATAACATTGGTATACCGGATGTGCCATGGTATATCGTGGTATACCATTGGTATACTGGATCTACCAGGTGGTATACCGTTGGTATACCTTAGAATGCAAACTGTCAATCTCAATTTTGGATTTTGGTATACCGCCGGTATATCAGGTATACCGATGGTATACCAAAATCCAAATTGTCAATCTTAATATTGGATTTTGGTATACCGCCGGTATACCAGGTGTACCGATGGTATACCAAAATCCAGATTGTTAATCTCAATTCTGGATTTTGGTATACCAGTATTCTGAATTTTGGTATACTAAAATAAAAAAAAATTAATTTTGATTATCATTCATAAAAAAAACAGCTCAGCAATTTATTTTGATCCATCTTTATTTTGCATAAACATATAGTATGATTAAAACATCTTATTCTTATGTTATTGTTGATAATTATCAATCAAATTATCAATGGAGCTGATTCTCCACTTTGTAGCCATGTGTTGTTTTGTTTTTTTGTCTTCTTTGTACATAATTATTATAATTACCAATGGAGCTACTACACGTTGCTGCCATATTAAATTAAAATTCATAGCAATTATGTTTATTTTAATCGTTTTATTTAGTTAATCAGTCAGATAAGAATATGAGTTATCATAATACCATAAAAGAAAATCTGTATAATCCTAAGAATACATGTTTTAGTTTAGATTGATTTTGAATTATTCTGGTCTAATTAATAGAATCCACGAACATTGTCAAATGGAATCCCTATAATTCAAACAAAAGTATAACATGTAGAATTGGAGAACAAAATCAAATCATCACAGTGCCAAGATACCCTGCACCCAGAAATGAAAACAGAGCCTCTACTGAACCACCTAACAAGGTTTCTTTGGTTGACGAAGTAACTTCAAACTCGCTTTCCTTGGTTGCCACATGCATCATAAGTACACTTAAATTAACCAACTTCTCCGAAGCATATGTCAAATCTAATTCCAGTCTCGTTAGAACCTCATCGGCAATTCCCAACTCAGCATTCGTCTCTCCATTAGAAGATATCTCTACAACTAAATCAATTTTACTTGACCCAGCCTCTGCTGCAGAGTTGATGTCATCAAGAGAGACACTGGCTTCAGCAAGATCGTCAATACTCATGATTATGTCTACTTATTCAAGTAGCTTGCCCCTAGCTGCCAATATAGAAAGAAACAAAGAGAAGCAGAAATTAATCTCATTACCAAGATTGAATGGAGTGTTCGACATAACATGCTCTACAACCTCATTGTCATGAGCTAACCATGAAAGAGTACTAGGAGGAGCATCTGCTAACCAATGAAACCCAACAGAGAATGAAGGAGCCAAATGAGCAAATGATTAGCAATTTGGTTGTTGCTATGGCACGTACTCTATTTTTCTTTTTCCATTTCCATTCGCATATTTCTTGGACAAATGATGACAGAATCAAAGATTCGTGAGAATACTTCCATTATTTTTCTTACAATTTATATTACAGAAAGAACTTAAAAATAGAAATGGAAAAGTTCAAGTTGACATTTTTTCAAATACTTTGCATGCAACAATTAAAACATCAAATTTTAACAAACAAAATCACAGATTGAGAATGACTTAATTGAATGTAA
Source organism: Excoecaria agallocha (assembly GCA_037975025.1). Lineage (NCBI taxonomy): Eukaryota > Viridiplantae > Streptophyta > Magnoliopsida > Malpighiales > Euphorbiaceae > Excoecaria > Excoecaria agallocha. Next base: position 119,399,696 of record CM075806.1, on the reverse strand, counting down.
CCAAAAGGCTTCAATTCAATGACATCACAAAAAGATTATAACTCACCATTAAAGTACAAAAATAACAAAATCTAAAACAAAAACACAAGCATCTGAAAATAAAGAAAATCTCATTTTCAAATAAATTATCAAATATTCCACTTAAACTAAACACAAGCATCTGAAAATAATAAAGTTATTATCAGCTTCAGGATCACCAGCAAAATTCTTCAACTTTCCTACCAATTAAGATCAAATTAGAAAACAACAAATATCCGGGATAATTTTTATTATTACAAATATACATATATATGCATGAAAAAAGGAAAATGAAAGCTCAAACTCTATCCTGATCGATCGCCATTATTTAAGAGTACTCAAGAATCCAACTCACGAAAATGAAAAAACCTAAACCGAAATCCAAAATCCATTTCAGAAACAGAAAAACAGCGTCAATTGCAGCAACTCCAACCACCACCAAACGATCCTTTACTAAACTCATTGTGCCAGAGGTATTATCATCAGTCGTAGTAGAAACAGCAGGACTCACTGTACTAGGAGGCTCCTTCGTCTTTGGCTTCTTCTCAGCCGCTGGTCCCGCTGCTACTGGTGCCGGAGCCGCATCTCTATTAGAACTAAAAATATCAGCAGGAAGAAAAATCTTATCAACCTTATAAATAGCAAGCTGATTATTCTGTTAATTAGGGCTTAATAAAAAAAGGGGCATTTTTAAAAGTATAAAATTAAAAAAACGGTATTTTTAAAGCTTAAAAACTGATGGTTGTATTTTTAAAAAAGTGGGGTTAAAAAAGTGTATTTTATATAAATTCCTCTAGAATTATGAACATTTTATATAAGTGCATTTATCTCGGACTTATATTTTATATTTAGTAACATACATTTTTAATAATAAATTGATGAGAAGGGTAAGATCCACAATTTTAATTATGGGTAGGCATTGGTTGAAAAAAAAAACTCGATCCAATTAATTCAAAATTTAAGAAAAAATATTTCACATAATTCAAACTAAATAATTTATCATTGGATCAAATCCACATCTTTTTTTACAACATCATATTGAAGGACCGATTTTTGAATTATCAAATAAAAATTTTATTTTATATTAATTTTTTCTTCAATACCAATAAATTTCAGCCACTTTAAGAGTGCATTTGGTAAAGTTTTTTATTTTTTAAAATTCAATTTTTTTTTAATTTTTGTTATTTATTTTTCAAAAACTGCTTTGTAAATTTAAAAACAATCTCATAATTTTTAGTTATAATATTTTTAATATCAATAATAAATATTACATATCATTTAATTATTAATATTCTGCGATATTCTATCTCGAATACTGTTCATTTGACGAATTTAACTTGCATTTATATCGACAGTTTTCTATAATTCTGAAGTATTAACTTCGTTGTTTTGTTGATTATCTTCAAGTACAATATTTTCATTTGCACAACACTTATATCGGCATCCCAACTTCATCGCACAACGCAATCAACATATTATGATAAAAACAGAAACAAAACATTCAACCAAGAAAAAAAATGAATCCAGTTCATAAGATTCACAATTCAGAACAGAAAATATACAAGATACTTTCAATACATCCGTCATTTAAAATAGAAGAACTCTATCTCAACTTGATTTCCCAATTCTTTATAATCTTTGTAAATCGGTAGTTGTATTAGTCTAAATTCAATTAATTAGAAATGCAATTAAAATTTCTCCAATTTTCTATGGCCTAGCTGCATAAGAATTTAGAAAAATTAATGAAAGACATGCTTTTAAAATAAAGTTTCTTTATTCAACGTTAACTTTAAAAATTGAGTGAACCATTTCAACATTAATTATGATAATAACACTCAGGCTAGAAGCAATTGTTGTGGTCAAAATGAATATAATTATTGAAGAAAAATGCCATACTTATGGACATATACTATAATCTAATTATCTTACATCATTAGTCGGCTGTACGATCTGTGTCCTATCTTCGGGTGTAGCTACCTACCAAACCAATAAAAATAAATGGCAAATACCTGCCTTACACCATCTAATCACAAATTGGTTCTCAAATACACCATCACTGACCACCAATATATATTATCATAGAAACTATGTGCCAAAAGGACCTTTAGTTCTACTAGTTAATAAAATTGCAGCCCATATTTCTCCATCGAAATCCACTCTCCTTTATGAAAATAAATATATAAACCAAACAACAAAAAAAACAAAAGGAGTACAAATACATAGTGATGGATAGAAAATGCTCAATAATACACAGGACAGACCTGAACAAGGACACTGACCAAGAACTTACCTGCAAATAAACCAAACATCCAAGAGCATGTTTCCAAACAAAATAGCAGGAAAAATAGTTCTGCATTCTAAGGTTAAAACCATAGCAAGTGGTCATTTAATTACAAAATCAGGTAGATAAAATTCAATAGTCAGGCTATTTCCTACCATCACTCTCAGCAATCCTAGCATTGGTTTAGAATTGGACAATTTTTCTTCATTTAAAAAGAACATTATCCCAGCATTGGTTTAGAATTGGAAAATTGAAAAGAACTATCAGGAAAATGAGACCTAAGTTAACTTTTTTACATAGATCATATTACTATCAAAAAGCTAATATTGCTAGTACAGTGCTAAGCAAATATTGCTTTGGATATATAGAGATCAAAGCAGAAAGCAGATAAAAAAGAATACTTAAACAGCAAGTTATTTTAATAGTTTGCCTACATTATGGAGACCCTCTACTTAACCTAAATGATGCTTTTACATAAATAAATATATGAGAGCTGGACTACAATTAAAGAAGAAGAAACAAGTGAAATACTTCCCATAATGAATTTTGTGCCAAGGAAATATTCTTTGAGAGTTTGAGGATGCTTGCGGTTATGTGCATCCCAAGTTCAACTAGACTCTTATGGGTAGAAATAATCCCAAAGGGAATTTGACATGGCGAAGTGAGTGGATTTGCATCCCCAACTAAGCAACTATACAAATATCAAAGGTGATACAGGCAAAAAATTCAAGGCCTCTTGATAGCACACAGGTAAGTAATAACACCAATACTCAAATACAAGAGCAACACACAAATCAACAGTAATGGATATAATTCCAAGTCTATTGATTAGTAATATCAAGTTACAAGAGAAATGGTTCCCAACAACCTCACTGATGAAATATTGCAATCAACAGATTAAATGATAGCAAAAGCAAAATAACAAGGGCCAATACACAAGAAGAAGAACACTCCTCTCTCCTTGTTATTCCCTCCTTCACTTAAAAGTGAAAATAACAATCACAGCCAAAAAAGCATGACCTCTACTCCTCCTTACAATTATTTATACTTATTATTATAACGCCCCTCCACACGCCTAACAACCTTCATCCAGCTCAGCAGCCACGCTCCTTCTGTTTCTTCTTGTATATACTCTCCAAACCATGGGCTTTTGGGCCTGAGTATGTTGTCCTAGATCACAATCTGTATCACCTCTCTAGGCAAAGAATCTGTAGAGTAGAATATAAATAAGTACAAACAAAAAATGTGAATTCAACTTTTGATGACAATCATTCTCAAACCCTCAAACAAGCTTTGATAACAAAAAGAATGTGAGTGATGAAAACACGCTCAGTGCATATGGAGACAGCTATGGTTCATGGATTTTTTTTTAATCTAACGGATATGCCATAGCTTCTGAATTGTCGATTGATATTTCAATTTCCCATCACTAAGATTCATAGACAACACATGCAGAGCGGTTTCGAGATATGATATCTTTGCATTTGAGAAGACAATATCCCTTGTACATGGCATATCATTTAATATTGTTCTCTCTAGTTTTGGGAAACCTAATACAATGGAGACTGTTCTTGACTGAATATTGGGTATTATTTTCTTATATTTGAATGACAAATGAAGACAAGACGCAAGAGAGGCTTATAATTAACTAGACAAGCATGCAACATCCGATGTAAAATATTCTGTAGATCATAACAATAATAGAGCTACTGCAGATTAAGCAAGCATCCTCACTGAAACCAACTCTGCAACTGAAGGTTTTTGTTAGATTAATCAAGTCCAAGCCACAAATTCGTCAAGTCTGGAAGCTCACTGTTTTGCCAGCTTTCGTACTCCCTATTCCTAGTTCTCAAGTCTAGCACTTTCACAGAACCTAATTGCAAGTATAATGCATTATTCCTTCTGATATGCCAGACAAGACTGCAAGAGGATTCTTTAACAGGTAAAAATCTCAAGAGATGATAATTTTTCTTCATTGATTTCAGAAACATAGAACAACCTAGAAAAATAACCATTACCAAACGCACCCAAAGAAATTTAGAGCAAAGAACAAAAAATAGTCAGAGCAGTGCAATAGAAAAAACACCAACCTTTCTTTCTTCTCGACTGCAGATGGCGGCAGCGGCACTCAAGAAGTGAGCAGCGGCGGCAGCGGAGCTCGTGGGGCGGCGCCGGCTGCTCGGGTGGCAGTGATGGAGACTCCAACACAAGAAGAAGAAGAAGAAGAAGATGAAGAACAGAGTTTAGGCAAAACTCAAGTATAAAATCCATCTTTTGAAGATTATTAGATTCCGTTTTTGTGTAGGAAAACACTTTCTTAAAATTTCACAGAAACGAAAAACGCTAACCTTTTGCCAAACACGTTTTTATTTTTTATTTAAAAAAAACAAAAACATTGAAACCGAAACAATACAGAAATCAATTAACGGTAATTTATATAAATTTCTTCAAGATATAATTTCATTAAAATAACATTATAGGCATGTGTTTTAAAGTAATACCACTGAATATCATTTTATTTCCACTAATTTTTTCAAATACATCAAGCAATAAAATGATTTGATAACCAGGTCATATATTTTCTTACAAAACACATATATTCATTTAGTATGTCGTAAATTTATTAATTGGAAAATATAATGACGGAATAAGTTGTTTGATTTGCATGTTGATGGATTGTTTCATTTAATAACTAAAGTGATAAATAATTGTTGCTAATCAGTTGGTAATTTTTTTTAAGATTTTTAAAAAATTGAGTTTTTGAAATTTAATTATTTAAATTTAGTGAGGAATTTGGTTTCAATGTGCCCCTAAATTATAGGGATCATCATGGGGTGGGGGATTGGCGGGACCAGACACGAACGGAGCAGAAAATTTCCGATTTTAATTTTGGAGCGGGGTGGGGAATGGGATATCAGCCCCGCGGGGATCCCCACCCCGGTATATATATATATACACACACACACACGTATGTGCTTTGAATTTTTTGTTGGTAATGGAAATCAATTCCATGTGTTCATATATTTTGTATTTATTAAATATTATATTTTAATTTTAATTAATGGTGAAATATTATATTTTAAAATTAAAAAAATTATTTTTTGTAGAAGACAGGGATCCCCGTCGGGCGGGGACGGGGAAAATTTTCTCCCCGTTATTCATCAGGGACGGAGAGGGGGATTCCCCGCCCCTGTTATCAACCCTACTAAATTATTTGACAAATCTCTGTTGATTTTATTTTTATGGCAAAAATGCACATTATTAAGCTCCTAAATTTTTAGAATTTTTGCTATTAAACTTTTATATTAATGTACAGAAAAAGTAAAATTAAATCAAGTGTCTTATTTAGCATGCTTTTAGTATATACATCATAGCCTCAATTTAATGTACACTTGCATATTTCTTGTCAAAGCACTCAATGTATAGAAAAATAAAAAATAAAAAATAAAATTATGCTTCCCGTTTTGCATGCTTTTAGTATCTACTCCAAATTTCAATTTAATACATTCTTGCATATTTCTTACTAATTTTAAATTAAACAACATTTTCAATTAGTACATTAATCTGAAATTGATAAAATTATTAACTCTGGCAAATCAAATTGAAATTGAAGCTAATCCCACAGGCACGTGAACGGAGTATATTATTTAATTTTTTTGATTTCTGTCCATTAAAAATTTAATGTGTAAAATAATAAAAGTTCAAAAACACAATGTTACCAAATAAATCTACATTCGAAAAAGCTAATGAGCTTGATAATAATTCATTCCAATTTTATTTATTTCAAGTGAATACATTGCCATAGAAGAATAATAAAAATGTTTGAACAATAAAAAAATTTAAACATGCAATCGCTGATTTAGAAGAAACGAATAATGAAAATGAGGGTACATAATATTGAAATATTACAGAAAAGTAAAGGAACAAACATCGTAACATTTGTTGTGATATACCTGTAGTTGAGTCCTTTCACATATAACTATGCTGCAAGAGATCCTGAGGTTGCCTTTCTATCCTCGAGTAATTTCTTCAAAGCACTGTCAATTTGGGCAAACACTTCTTCCTTGGAAACGTCTCCTTTGACCTGAAATCAACATAACTACTACTTTAGTTGGATTTCAAAACTCTTCTCTTGCTGCTTCTTAAATGGGGATGCAATCATACCATATCAATAGCAAAATCTTTCACCTATATTAAAAGATATGCTGGAAAATTAAGGCTTACATTTCTTTGTACTAACACTGACCAATTATTTGGATTCCCTGAGAAATATGATGCTTTTTTTTTTTTAAATCTATGTCCCTAACTAGGGCTTCAATTTCACATACAAGGAAACTTCAACCACGAAAGAAATAGAAAAAATTTATCGAACCCGCATATGCTTAACAGCAGGATATAGGGTTACTACTTGTTCGAAAACTGCTAACAACTATAAGGGGCAGGCACACACTGGATAGACGTAAGATGCAAAATTATTAAAAAGATAAGGGTAAAAATATTTAAAGTTAAGACTACACTTAACTTATAACGAAGACAACTAATGTTATATAACTAGTCTAGTAATATTCATAACATAACGTAGACTTAGCATCAATGTTTTCCAACTCCAAATAGAAGTGGCTTAAAATGAAAACCTCTCCTGCCTGATAGCTAGAATTTCTACAGTGACTTCTTTCCTTTTTGGTCAAAACTCCAAGTATATGATACATTACATCAAGGTTTGCATCATATTATCGTCATATTCAAATCAATCACTTCCTCCTCTCTATGTATTAAAAGATTATTAGTCCTCATTCTGAGAAGATATTCTGCCTTCTCCATTGGCTTAAATTAACCTATGAGGTGGAAGGGATTATGATATATTTCCCTTTAAAGGATCAAGTATGAAAAACAGCCACTTCAATGACACCAGCTCTAGCAACAGCATTTCATGTTAGATATTCATCTTCAAACACTGATTTGTCCTTTTGATCATATTATAAATTTATGCTGCCCATCAATCATACTTTCTATCATCTCTATATGTTAAAGCAACATAATGCATTATGTTGATGCATCAATACTTCACTGTTGGGGACAGTATCATATAAGAAGCATGAGAAGATATAAGAAAGATAAAATGAAAAAAAAAAAAAGAAAAGAAAAAAAAAGAGAGACAAGAGTGAAGAGCAGTTGTTAAGCTTTAGAAGCGCAAGAAGATAAAAAAGTTGCTTTTTTCTTTTCTTTTCTTTTCTTTTTTACTTTTTATTTTTTCATTTACCAAGTTCTTCTGACTATATTATTATGTTGACAGAAGCATGGTAAACTATAAGGGCAATGTTAACTAGGCACATCCATACTGTGCGTTCAGATTTTAAGGAATGCACTTTAGTGTCAATGTGAACCTGCCCTTGCACTATGAGGCTCTGAGGATGGACCCTTGCAAGCCTTGAGCTTGAGGCATGCCTGTAATACCCATGCTTCTAGCACCCAAAAATACAACTTCCTTATCTAACTTGTACAATAAATGGAATGGAAAAGTATTCAACAAATCAGAATTATATAAGTTACGAATATATTTTGTAATGTTGCCCCTATCATGTTAGAAATGAAAAATAAGGTGAGACTCATAAGAAAGAATTATTTTGCACCAAAGCCAAGTGATAATACATATTGGGCAACAGCATCTATAGACTCTCTGCATCAATACACTCTCTCTCTTCTCTTTCTCTAGAAAGTATTTCTGCCAAGATTTTCATCTCTTTGAAGCAGCTCCACTCAAAATTTTTCTAAATCCAACTGATCCAAGGTAACTTAAATTTTCAAAACTAAATAGCTCGTCTCACTAAAAACTATATTCAGAAAGTTCATCCATCAGAATCACATTATTAAGATCATTTAGCTCACTGCAGAGATAGACATAACAGCCCCTGAAAGCTAGAAATTAATTCACTATTCATTCTCATATATGGTCTAGTAAGGAAAGAGGGAGATTGTTTACCTTTAGTGTAACATCTTCATATATTGAAAGCACGGCCTCCACATTCTGATTATGAGTCTGCAACCGCAACTTCACCTAAATATAGCCAATAAAAGTTGAGATTAAGAAAAGAAAGTATATATTATCACCAAATGATGTCAATTTCCATGAAGAAAACAGTCAAACAATTTTTTTCTGAACTCAAATTTTTCAAAATGCACAAATCGCTTTAGGACTTGCCTTCTCTTCTGTATCATCAAAACGCTGGGTCAGTCTAGCAGCAATTTCTTCATTTTCTGGGGGAGAATACTTCAAGTGGTATATCCTCCCAGTAACAGGATCTAACCTACGTCCAACCACTCTTTCTACCAGAATCTCTTCAGGGACCTGCAGATGAAGGTGCATGAAACAGGGCAGGAAGGTCACCATTCATTCAAAATGTTGACAATCTAAATAATATTAAGGGAATATCAAGAAACCTAAAAGATTGCTACTTGTCTTTTCTTTTTGGCTTTTCTGCTGTTAACAGCACATTATAAACCTAAAATCAATAAATTAACCAGAGGCTGATATCAGCATTTAATTCATAGATTGCTCTTCCTCAAAGTGTGAGCTTAATTGACAGTAAATGCTTACATCTAAGAGAATAAAGAGATCAGGCTTGAAGTCAAATTCCCTGAAAGCATTTGCTTGTGACAAGTTCCTAGGGTATCCATCCAAAAGCCAACCATTTTCTTGAGCATCTGGCTGCAACAGACGATCCTTCACCATCTACACCATAGAAAATTAGCAATTAAAAATGCTTAATGCCAATGTTTCTTAAAAATGAAACAATAAATGGGGGGAGAGAGAGAGAGAGAGAGAGAGAGAGAGGAAATGATGAAATAAACCATCACCGCCTACCATGACAACAATTTCATTTGGGACCAGCTGCCCTTTTTCCATGTATTCCTTAGCCCTCTTCCCATTTTCACTCCCAGAAGCAATTTCTGCTCTCAACAGATCTCCAGCAGCAACGTGTACCAAACCATACTGCATTCATCAGGATGACTTGATTCAATCTGTTTTTCTTCAGCGGCAATTACAAAATGAGAGATCAAGCAGTAAATGTAGTAACTAAAACCAGCAATCACAAAGATCCATTGGGATGGAATAAGATAAATAGTAACCAGTAGTTTAGACCAAAAAAAAATTATGCTTATACAACTAATAACTATCCTTGAAAAACAAAATACCAATTGCATGTGCTCAGCTTGTGATGGACCCTTTTGAAGGCTTGAACAGTAAGCGTAGGATAGTGCTCATGATATGACCACTATGCAGAGGATTTTAAACAAAATGCTAATTACTCGATCCCAGACTGTGATATGGCCATCTCAAGACTTTATCAAACCCACCAAGGCAAACTTACAGGCTCTAATATTTTTTTTTGCTTGAAAATTGCTATCAATATCTCAAGCACTGATGTTAGCAAGTGCATCATCATCAACACCTTCTACTTGAAAGAAGTAAGTTATCATGAGCAAATAAACATATCAATGGAAGAGCACATTTTTCTTATGCTACTGAGTTGCATTCCTTTCTTACCCCAAGACTCAAGGATAAACAGTGTGGTGAGGAAATTATTCAATTGTGAACTGTGCATCTCTATGTTCTGGAGCAATATTAAAATGAATAATTAAACTTCAAAATTCTCATCTTTTCAAGTTAAAAAATTGTTTTCCTAACAGATTAGCGAAAGAATACAACGACTGGAAAATGAAGTTAAGTTTTTAAATCTGAGAATAAGAAAAAAAAAAAAAAGCAAAAGAGCTTGAGATTGTTTAAGATTAGAGCACAGCAAGTGAGCCAATATCAAAATTCAATGGAATACACATCTAATCGAAGAGGTTTTTCTCGACTCATGCAACTAAGCCAAACTGCTCAATTCAGCTTGGTCCATTCACAACTCCGTATTTGTTTGCGGGGATTCACATTGTGTCTTTCATAGTAGGAGCTGTTTCTCTCTAGAATGCTAATTAATTAAAATACCCAATTAAGAAACTAAATAAGCATTTGAATCCAAACAAAGATAACACAACTTTTTTGGGAAAAAAAATGCTTCAAGAGATCATTCCTTCGTGTAACAAAGAAATAAAAGTGAATAATGGACCAGAAATCGCAATTTCTGAAAAATTGATCACAATGAACCAGAAATTGTAGCAACTAACCACAAATAAATAGAAAAGAAAAAAAAAAAGCTTACTTTTTTAGTAATAAGCTCACATTGGGTACCTTACCAGAAGCAGGAGCACCCGATATTATTTTCAGAGGTTCTGGCTTAGCTGAAGCTACAACCTGCTAATAGCCGAAAATACAAGGTAAAGAACCACTTCACAGACTCAAATTCCATTCAATTACGAAAATATCTAGGCTTACCAGAGCAGGATTGGGGGTCTTCGCAAGACGAGGGAGGAATGGTGATTTACGGGAATGGCGAGAAAGGGAAGAATGTACAAATTATTTATATGTAATTAGTCTATCAGTAGTTAGATATAACTGTATTTAGTTTAAAACACGTATCACGTGTTTTTTCTTTCTTTTCTTCTTTTCTTGTATAAATACGTTTTGTTTTCTTCTTTTCCAAGTAAGTAAGATTGACATACAGTTTTCATGATTCAAGAAAACTTTCTGTTCATGGTATCAGAGCTCTCATTTTTTTAGGGTTCTTGATTTTTACTGATCTTGCTAGAAACTACAATTACTTCTTTATTCTTTCAAGTAGAAGATTGTTTCTTGATTGCTCATGGCGAGTGTTACTGATGACAATCCTGTTGATCCACAAGATAATGATGTTACTCAACGCAATGTTACTCAAGATCGCGATTTTTATCGCAATCGTAGTCGTAATCAAGCAGATGAAGATTCTCTTCTTCTTCAAAGTTCTGACCATCCTGGAATGGTTTTGGTAACGACGCCATTAACAAGTAAGAATTATTTGAGTTGGAGTGCAGCTGTTAGAACGTCTCTAGAGGCTAAAGATAAGACTGGCTTCATTGATGGAACTGTGTTACCTCCAACGGATAGCGTGCTTTTTAGACGATGGAAAAAGGTAGATTCGATGATCAAATCTTGGATAATGAATTCGATGTCTAAAGATTTAGCTGAATCTTTCATATATTCTCCAAGTGCAAAAAGTCTGTGGGATGTACTTGAGAATAGGTTTGGAGTTAGCAATACTCCTCAGTTATATCAGTTACAGAGACAAACGCATTCTATTGAACAGGGAAATGACTCGGTTACTCTGTTTTTTAACAAGATCAATAAATGCTGGGATGAAATGAACCGATTAAAGCCATTACCTGTTTGTACATGTTCTGGTTGTGTTTGTGGCTTATATAGAAAGCTTGAGGAACGAGAAGATGCTTTTAAATTGTTGCAGTTTCTTATGGGATTGCACTCTGTTTTTGACAGTACTAGAAGTCAAATATTGAATCTAGAACCTCCACCTAGTATTGATAAAGCTTACAATATGGTGTTGAGGATAGAACGACAGAGAGAAATAAACTTGACATTTGCATCAGATCATATAGATTCAGCTGCTATGATGGCAAAAATATTTACTCCTAAAACAGAGGATGGTAGAAATTTTTCTAAGAAGAAAGGGAAGAAGACTGATAGGTTTTGTGATCATTGTCGTAATTCAGGGCATACTAAGGAGACATGTTTTAAGCTTCATGGCTACCCTGAATGGTTTACTGATTTAAAAGATAAAAAGAAGACAGGAGAACGGAAAGGAATGGCAAATATGGTGAATGTAGATGGGGAACTCGAAAATCCACTTGATGATTTTTCTGAACAAGAAACTAAGTCGACAGAACTTAGCTCTATGGTGTCTCAGTTGATTCGACAAGAGTTAGCCAAAATAGTGAAGGGAAAGAGTAAAGAATCAAATACTTCTGGAGAGCAGCATATAAATTTTGCTGCAGCTATGCCTGAACGTTGTATGTTTGGGTCTGTCGCTGGAAATTATGCAGGTAATACTGCTTCTCATGGTGTGAACATTACTGGTCATGATGTATGGATTATTGATACAGGAGCATCTACTCAAATGTGCCATATCCTAAAAAAATTTTGTCATTCATTTCAACCAAAACATTCTATTCCTGTTCAGCTTCCTAATAGTTCTATACAATCTGTAAATCTCACTGGCCAAGTCTCATTGAACTCTTTTTTAACTCTCAAAAATGTTCTTTACTTGCCTTCATTCAAGTTTAATTTGTTATCAGTAAATAAACTGATTACAGATTCTAACATTTTCTTTGTTTTTCATCCTTCCTATTGCCTTATACAGGACCAGAAGAGTAATAAAATTCTGGCAGTTGGGCAGGTAGTAGGAACACTTTATGTTTTGACTCCAAAGTCTTTCTCTCCTTCAATAATAAAACGATACAATGAAAATGTTTGCTGTAATTCCATTGTTCGTTCCAATACTGTTAATTCTTTTCCTATGATACATTCCTTTCCTGTTTCATATGATGTCTCTTCTTCACAAAATAAACCTTCTGCTCATTGTAATGTTTCCTCTTCACTAAATAAAAATCCTTTGTTTGATGATATTTGGCATAAAAGACTTGGTCATGCGCCTGAAAATGTTTTAAAGCATATTCCCTCTATTGATGTAAATGTTGTTAAACGGCCATGTGATGTTTGTCATGCTGCTAAGCAACAGCGGGTCCCTTTCCCAGTAAGTGAAACTCAGTCAGAATCGAAATTTGTTCTCATACACGTTGATCTCTGGGGTCCTTACAAGCAGCCAAGTTTGAATTCTGCACATTATATGTTGACGATAGTGGATGATTTTAGCAGGGGAACATGGACTTATTTGCTGACATATAAGACTCAAGTTTTTTCTCTCTTAGAGTCTTTCTTTTGCATGGTTAAAACTCAGTTTGATACAACGGTTAAGGTTGTTCGAACTGATAATGGATCTGAGTTTGTGAATCATTCTTGTAATGCTCTTTTCTCCAAACTTGGAATAATTCATCAGAAGTCTTGTAGTTATACTCCTCAGCAGAATGGGATTGTTGAGCGTAAGCATAAGCATTTGCTTCAAGTGGCTCGTGCTTTATTATTCCAGTCCGAGCTTCCTAAGAAATTCTGGGGAGAAGCAATTTTAACTGCTACTTACATCATTAACATGCTTCCAACCCCTGTGCTGAACTGGAGATCACCCTTTGCAGTTTTACATGGACGAGATCCTACTTATACTAGGCTTAAAACATTTGGTTGTTTGTGTTATGCAACCAATACTATTCCTCACAAAGATAAGTTCACTCCTAGATCTTTTAAATGTGTTTTCGTCGGTTATTCACCGGGACAAAAAGCTTATAAACTTTACAATTTGGATACACATACTATTTTCATCTCTAGAGATGTTATCTTCTATGAAGATGTTTATCCTTTTCAAGTATGTGTTGATGATGCTGATAAAAATATTCATGTTCCACTGCCATCTGTTTCGATTACTGCTGATGTTAATGATGAGCCTGCTGATAATTCTGCTATCTTGACTGATTCACATTTGTCACATTCTGATAATCTTGCTTCTCCTCTTAGTTCTTCTGTTCCGGAGCTTGAATCTTCTGATTCTAATGTTTCTATTTCTGATGCTCCTATTTTGAGACAGAGTACTCGATTTAAAAAAACTCCGATTTGGTTGCAAGATTTTGTTTGTAATATTGCAGTTCTCACAGATGCTGGTCTTTCTTCAAATATTTTCCAGTTTTCTTCTTCCCATTCTTCCTTCATGGTTAATGTCTCCAAGATCACAGAGCCATGTTCTTATACACAAGCAGTTAAACATCAAGGCTGGGTCAAGGCTATGAATGATGAACTTAAGGCTCTTGAAGATAATCATACATGGGTTCTTACATTTTTGCCTGCTGGAAAAAAGGCAATAGGTTCGAAGTGGGTGTATAAAGTGAAGTTTAACCCGGATGGTACAGTTGAGCGCCTTAAAGCTCGACTTGTGGCAAAGGGGTATAACCAAACTGCAGGAGTTGATTTTTTTGATAGCTTCTCTCCTGTTGCTAAGCTAGTGACAGTTAGAGTTTTTCTGGCTATATCAACTTCTTTATGTTGGAGTATTCATCAATTGGATATCAACAATGCATTCTTACATGGTTTTTTGAAGGAAGAAGTTTATATGCTTCCTCCTGAAGGGTATACTAAAGCTCGTTCAGGGGAGGTTTGTCAACTGAAGCATTCTTTATATGGTTTAAAACAGGCTTCTCGTGAGTGGAACTCTGCATTTACTACTCAGTTGCAACGTTTTGGTTTCAAGCAGTCTACTAGTGATCCTTGTTTCTTTACAAAAGGATCTTCTTCCTCTGCGTTTGTTGCATTGTTGGTTTATGTTGATGATGTGCTTATAGCAAGCCCTACTGAATCAGCTATCCTTGATGTGAAGCAGTTCTTGCACTCCTGTTTTACAATCAAGGATATGGGTTATGCTAAATATTTTTTAGGCATTGAAATTGCTCGGTCTACTGCTGGTACTTTTCTTTCTCAAAAGAAGTATCTTATGGACATTATTCATGATGCTGGACTAGCAGGTTCTAAGTCTCTTCTTACTCCCTTGCCTCGAAATCATAAGTTTCAGGAGGATTCCTCTTTACTTCTTGATCCAGATCGTTTTCGTCGACTTGTTGGTCGGTTACTTTATGCTAATATGACTAGGCCTGATCTTACTCATAGTGTTCAGCTTCTTAGTCAGCATGTTGCTTCTCCTACTGAGAGTCATTGGGAAGCTGCTCTTCATGTCTTACGTTATATCAATGGTACTGCTGATCTTGGTATCTTTTACTCTGTTGATACTCCTCTTATTCTTTCTGCTTACTGTGATAGTGATTGGGCATCATGTCCTCTTACTCGCCGTTCTTTGACTGGTTACTGTATTTTTCTTGGTGCTTCTCTGGTTTCTTGGAAGACCAAGAAACAAACGACTGTTTCTCGTTCTACTTGTGAAGCAGAGTACCGTAGCATGGCCTCTACTGTTTGTGAGTTACAATGGCTTTCATACTTGTTGTCTGATTTTCAGCTTCTTCTTCCTACTCCTATTTCTCTTTGGTGTGACAATCAGTCCGCCCTTCATATTTCTGCAAATCCAGTGTTTCACGAACGCACTAAACATCTAGAAATCGATTGTCACATTGTTCGCAATAAATTCAAGGAAGGTTTCATTCATCCACGCTATGTTTCCACTCATTCTCAGTTGGCGGACATCTTCACGAAGTCTCTGGCTTTCCCTCAGTTTAAAGCTATCCGTGACAAGTTGGGATTACTTTCCAATTCATCTCCAACTTGAGGGGGGGCTGTACAAATTATTTATATGTAATTAGTCTATCAGTAGTTAGATATAACTGTATTTAGTTTAAAACACGTATTACGTGTTTTTTCTTTCTTTTCTTCTTTTCTTGTATAAATACGTTTTGTTTTCTTCTTTTCCAAGTAAGTAAGATTGACATACAGTTTTCATGATTCAAGAAAACTTTCTGTTCAAAGAATTACAAGAAACAAATGAGATTTGGGAGGAGAATATTAGTTTGCAGGAAATTGCAGAGTAAGATGAAGGCGGAGACAAGGAAGAAGACGGCAGTTGCGACTTTCCTTCCACTCTCAAATTTACACCGCAGGAGCTTAGAGCTGCCATTTTTGTCTCTCACTTTCTCTCCCTCCCCCTCTATGTAGTGGTCAAAGAAAATAAGTTTATCTGGGAATCGACGCCGAATGAATACTTAAGGATTGTACTACGCATAAATATTTTTTAAATTTTGCTGGTGTTTATTGATTCCTCATTTATTCCTCAAATTGTTATTATAACTAAATAGAAAAAATTATAATTTAAAATTCAAGGTGTGAAAATAATGTTATAATTTTATTTAATTTTTTCATATATAAGAAAATGGAAAGCCGATTCAAACCTACTGATAATATTTCTTTTAATATATAATTATTGATATTATTTCATTAGAATTGAATTAATTCATTATATTATTTAAAAAAAATAAATATAAAATTATTTGAATCAATTAATATTGGTATTTGATTTATGTAAATACAATAATAAGTAAAATACATTTTGGAGTACCATCCAATTTAATCAAACTTGAGAATTTTCTAGTCGGTGGTTAAGGTGGGTAAAAAGACAGGATACTGGTATGGCGTCTTTATTTTTACAATATTTAATTATAAAGATGTTATTAAAAAATCGAAACCAAACTTTCTTATATTTTTACCTGTTACTGGTCACTAAATCAAATACAGATGATTTTATTTTATGAGATTTGTGTGGAAAATCAATTTTATTTATATAGTTTGTGTTTATAATTACATTAATTTATATGTTTAGGTCAAAATGTGGTTCACAATAAAGTCAATTAATTAGATGGAGGCGACATTAAAAATATGGCTTAAGATCAAAAATGAACAGCCAGCAGCCCAACTTTGACTTCCGCTGCCACCACATGCCTGCAATTTCTTTCTTTCTATATTTATTTATTTTTTGTTTGAGTGTCAATTGTCAAGCACCTGCCTGCAATTGCATGTTGTTAACAAATCGAAGAAAGCGATCCACTGATCTATTGAAATATTGTGGCTGCTTTGGCTTTCCCCAAAAATACGGGAAATTTGTTCAACACTCAAATACAATGATTTACACTTCTTTTTTCTTAGAAAAATCCATAATTTAGTTATTGTACTTTAACAATTTTACAAATTAAATTATTATATTTTAAAAATTATAAATTGAATTCTTTATTTTTTCGAAAAAAATACATCAAATCTAAAATAGACAGCACAAACTACAGTATAACACACGTTCTGTAAAAATCACGTATATTTTAATGAAATTTTATTGTTTTTACCGTCTGTTTGAATTTAATGTGTTCTAATAGATAAATTTAGGAATCTAATATATAATTTTAAAAATATAGAAATTGAACATATAAATACGTACTCTTTCTAGGTCATTCCGACGCTCAGAATTGATCACTGAGAACATAACTATTATTTTGTTAATTAGTTAAATGGTTCAAAGTCAAGAAGCACATCCATTATTGTTTATCTAGCTTTTTTTTTTTTTTTTTTTTTTTCCATTGGATGTTATTGTAGACACCAGAAGGCTCTTTTTTTGTTAGAAGGTCAGCTGCAAGCATGCTTACTGGGAAGAAGCATGCTTCATCTGCTGTGAGTCTCTTTCTCTATCTTTTGATTTCATACCAGTTGTCTTCCATTGCACATCATCATTTCCATGGTTTTTCTGTTAATTATGTTATTATTTTTATCAGCCCGCTAACAAAAAAGGAAGGACGAATAAATCTTGTGCTAACAAGAAAGCAGATGGAGCTAGGAGGCCTGAACCTCCAAGGCAATTGAACCACCTGAAGACATTGAGGTAATTCAATGAATTTTGAGTAAATCAAGTTCTATTATCATGTACAACATGATTTTTTATAGGTTATTTTTTTTGGATCTTGATGGACACTCTACTTTGGTTGGTCATTGGATGTTAGCAGCCAGCTGAAATGAGTCTTGAAGAGATTGAAAGTAGATTGGGAGCTCTTATTCAAGCAGAAACTATTTTTCATTTGAAGAGCACTATGTGGAAAGAACGCCTTGAAGGTACATCATAATCTTTCATATAATTCTCATTTGTTAAGAATTGGTAACTATATATAACATTCAATTTGAAAGGGGTTGGCAGTTAGCTGACTGGCATGTCAAGAATATAGCACTTAACCTTTTCTCTTTTCTCCTACTGCCAGGTGAACTGTTTGGTGCTTTTAAAGGACGTTTGTATGATAGCAATAAAAATTTAGTCATGGCAACTTTGACAACGATTGGTGCTGCTGCTTCTGCAATGGGACCAACTGTTGAGAAGTCAAGCAAGGTTTATAAACATAAATAAGCTTTTATTTTTATGATTTGTTTTTCTTTTTTCCTGCTGAAAGCTAAAGTTCTGTCTGCTGGTTTCTTGTAGGGTATCCTCTCAGATATTCTGAAGTGCCGGTGGTGTCTGATGATGTATGTGTTATGTTTACATTCCATTATATTTAATTGGTTATTTTAAATTTAAACAAAAGAGGAATATATATGATCCCCTGATTTTTATAGATTACTTCAAGCTTTTTTTTTCAAATCTTAATTTTTGAATAACAATGCTGTAGTCCTTATCTTATCCATTAAAGTTTGAGTTTAAGGTATGAGCTTATGATAAACATAAGCATCTCAATCACTATGCTACATGCCAATCTATAGGTAATTATTTGCTATCTAGTATTTTAAATGGTCTGGAATCATCTTCAGCTGCTTCATCCCTTCTGTAATTTATTAGCCAGGTTTTATTTAACATGTAAATAAAATAATTAAACACAACAATGTGTCATTTTTGTCTTGAACTTTTTCATCTTTAATAATGTTTTCTTGTCAAAACAACCAAAAATGAAAAACTAGTCCTTTTTGAACTACGGCAGAGTCAATCTATCTTTGATTTGGGTCTAACAAACTCAATCACAACTAAGTCTTTAACTAAGAATCCAGTTCATGGCTTACACAAGCATGCTTTTTTACCATTATTAGTGGCACATTTTCTTTAATTTCATAGATAATGGATTCGAAATTTGTATATATGCCAATTTACATTTTGATGTTCCAGGTGACTACTGGAATATGTTGAAATATTTTATAAATGCTATTATTGTGGAAATTGTTAGTGCAAATTAGTTATAAATATTAACTTTTGGGAATTGTCCATATGCAGCAGCTATTTGTGCTGCTTTAATTGAATCCATTACACTGTTATAGCTACTTATGTAGGCTATTACAGCTCGTGGAGTTTAAGTCCCAGTTTTTTTGTGATTTCACTGCTTTAATTGAATCCATTGCACTAATTTCATTAGATTAATTAATGATAATTATTGATTGATGATAAAGACAACTGCACTAAAGCCCTCATTTTTAAAATGTAATCCTGATATTTTTATTTCATTTTTTTTACTTCTGATTTCATTTTGGTTATTTATCTTGAAATATGCTTGAAATATTTTTAACCATATTTTGATAAAGGTTTAAGATACAAATTTGCTTCTACTGTTTAACAATAAAGGTAATTTTATTCTTGATGTTTCAATTGGTTCAGTGTTCTTTTCTATGCTTTAAAATTGGAAGAGATTTGTTCACTCAGCTTGTCTAAGTTTAAAGTATAAAGATGTTATTAAAAGAATTTGATTTTTAGGTATAAGGTAATATGGTACCAATTAAATTTGGGGAAAATATAGTTATATCTATATAGTGTAAAATGGAAAAATTGTTGACAAAAAATTAGAAATCGCGTAATATGATTTCAGCTTTTGCATAGATTTGACAAACTTGGAGAGCTTGAACTTGGATACATGTAAACGCAAGATTAGGATGATAAAAACCTTTAGTAATAGCAATAGTGGGTCATTTGCACAACCAATTAAAATAAGAAAATATCATTAGTTTCAAAAAAGAAAAAAATAATAAATATATATATAGAGAGATTTACCTATTATCTACAGAGAAACAGTTAATTGGGAAAGAAAGACCCAGTTCTAACATTTTTTTGTTGCAGAATTCTTTTCAGCTAGCATTTTTCACTTGGACTTGGGTAAGCATTTATGATTGTAATTAAATTAATTTAAGGGTATCGGAAAAATAGAGATGCAATACCGATTTATTTAATATTTATACAAATTTAATAACTGAAGCAAATTGCTTACTCTCTGCATTGAAGAATATGTAGAATACTGAGAACATCCAAATCCATAAGCTGCAAAACAAATATAATTGCAATTTTAAACATAATGGCTCAAAAGCCTGCGTATTTTGTGCATGGTAATGCTTTCATTTAAAAATATATGATTCATGCACTTTTGAGTGATGTTCATCAGAATTGCTGTTAATCCTTTTTAGTATTTAATAGGCTTAGACATTAAATTAATGCTCATTAAAGTTAGAAATAATAATTAAAAAATGGTAATAATTTTTATTGGTATGTGAATTTGGCAACGGAAATTAATTTTTTGTTGCTAAAATTAGCAACGGAAACCACAATTCCGTTGCTAATTAGCAACATAATTCTACAATCTGTTGCTAAAATTAGCAATGGAATTCAACATTCCGTTGCTAAAATTTACCAATTAATTGAAACTTGCCTTGGTTGAATTTAACAACGAAATTCATTTTTCGTTGTTAAATTTAGCAACAGAATTGTATTTCTGTTGCTAAAAAAATCAACTATCGGCTTATCAGCCAAAATTTCAGTTGCTTTTTTTTATTAGCAACGGAAATTGTCAATTTTCCGTTGCTAAATTACAATATTCTTGTAGTGCAACTTGTGCCATCGCTTCTTTGAATTTGCCGCCAATATAATTCTACAGTCTCATGCTTCATCTTCATCCAACTGAAATCTTTTACTTTATTAAATTTTTTTAGCTAACCAAATGGTTCCAATTTTCTCTCGAATAAGTCATACGAAGCAAACCACTAGGAAATCTACAAAAGATAAGACTCCAAAGAAGCAGCTAACTACAAAGGCAGTGAGGATCGAAGCCTGCTCCGGTAGAGTAAAGAACTTCTAAAGATTTAGGCCAGGGACAATGGTCTTGAGAGAAATTAGGAAGTATCAAAAGAGTACAAAGCTCTTAATTAGGAAGCTTCCATTCTAAAAATTGGTGAGAGAAATTGCTCAAGATTTCACGATTGATCTAAGATTCTAAAGCAGCACAGTTGCTGCTCTACAAGAGGTAGTTGAAGCTTATTTGGTTGGTTGTTTGAGGATATCAATCTATGCACTATTCATGCCAAGAGAGTTGTTATTATGCCTAAAGATATCCAACTTGCTTGAAGGATTAGAGGCGAGAAGGCTTAGATCTTAGCATTTTTTGTTATTTTTCTTTTGATGTTTAGTGTTTATTATAGTTCTAGATTTGTGTTTATGTGGTTAGTTAGGGTTTATAGTTTCATTTTTTGGGATGAAACTTAAAATGGAAATGCCATGAATTTCATTTTGTTAGATATTTGTATTTCACATGTTTGTGAAAAGTATTGTTTAATATGTTAATCTTAAACACTGCTTATGACATCCTATGCTCGAATTTAGGACTGAACACCAATGTGCTATTGATGACGATGTCAAATGGTAAGTTCATATTGATTAATTCCTTATAAATGGTGGTAGTTGATAATTGCGATTTATATGATGTTTTTAGTATGTTTTTAGGTGTTTAATTGAGTTAATTTTGTGTTAATTAGGTTGAATTTGAGTTTAATTGGTTAATTTTATATTTTGGAGTTAATTGTAAATTTTGGTGTTTTTCGGGGTTAAATTGAAGAAAAAATGACTTAATTGCAAAATGTGAAAAAATTCTAGGTTAAATCTATAAATTTGGGAAATTGAAGTCAGAAGATTTTACGAGAAGTTCAGACTACCCATGAGTGGCCGTGCACCCGAAGAAGCTTTTTTACAAGTGGCCGTGCATCCTAAATTTTACCCATGCACTGGTGTGAATAGGAAGGCCAAAATTCTTAAGCGCCCGTGCAAATCATAAGGAAAAGAATGCACTGCAGTGCATCAATTTCCTTCTTCAATCAAGTGGTCATGCATCAAGAGTCCAACTTTGACGTAACTTTTTTTTTAATTAGAATCATTTTCCTGCTATGAATTGGGAAGCTACAGAAGGAAGGATTCTTTTTCAACGCCTATAAATAAAGGATCAAAACACCAAGAACAAATCATAAAGCAGGAGAATCATCAATAAAAAATTTCTTACTTAGTTAGTTTTAGTTTTATGTTCTTTATTTTTTTCATTAGTTGTGAGGAACAAAACCAAGGAGCTGGAGGGTTTTTTGATTTTTCTGTACAAGTTGATTAAGGGAGCTTCTGTAACTCTTTGTTTTTAATTCTTCTCTTTAGTTTTTTTTTTTAGTTTTCAATATGTTTATGAAGTAGTTTTTCTTCTTTTGCTAATGGATTCTTGAAATCTTATATTTTCATTGTTATGACTTTATTTTGAGCTTTAACTTCAATATCAGTTGATTATGTCTTGGTTTTAAGCATATTGTTATCTTTAATTGTGTTAAGATTAATTGTTGGTTTATTGGTTCAATAACTAAAAATTAGTTTAGACATATTTAATGATTTGCATGTTGTTGGGTTAACTCTTTAGTGTCAATGCATGATTGTTTTATGATTTTGAGATAATTATGTATTGAAATTATTGATTAATACTGAGAGAGTAAGAACTAAGAATAAACTAGAATTGAATTTTCTTGCAAAAGAGTTTAATGAATGTTTAGAATTTTAATTGGATCTTTATGCTAAGTATTGAGTTGTTTTTAACAAGGGAATTTAATGCTTAAGAAATATAGTATTGTTTCAAGGTATTAGGCTTTATTTCATCTAGTTTTTCCATAATCACTGGTGTTCCTTTTGAATTTAAGTCATTACAACGAAAGTTAAAGTGGATAGTTCCTTAGCAAGAGAATTTCATTTATTGTTTTGTTTTTTATTCATGTTTATTTAATTTTAGTTTTTGTTTTATTTAATTGTTTATTTAGTTTAATTTTTGTCTTTAAATTAAAAACATTTTGAAAATAATCTCAAATTAATTTAATTCATACATAGGTATTATTCTTAGCAATCATGTTCATTTGGGTACGATATTTGGGATCTTAATCTATATTTTCCTGTATTACTAGCCGATCTAGTATACTTGCTAGATACCGGTCAGTCGTTTTAATTTGGCACTTAATTTCCAATTTAACTTTAGTGTAGGTAGAAAGTTCTTTTAACTTCTGATCCTAGGTAGAAAGTTACAGGTACCAACTGTGAGGAAAAATACTCATATGTGCCCTTTGTATGTTCTTTCTCCATATGGCAAATAAGTACCTTTCATTAACATGGCTGATGGACTTATAATCCAATAATTTCATGATGTGGCAGCATATAATGTTGCTTGATTGGAAGTTATTACACATGCACGAAAAATGTTATCCATCTTCAATGTATTCAATGTCATATAAAAAATCATTATAGTACCAATTATTGACAAGGTATCTCTCTTGGATTTTTAACATTTTTGGTTCAAAAATATCATTCTGATTATGCATTGTATGATCTGGAGTGTCAACAATGTGGCAGTACACCATTCTCTTAATTTTTTTGACCTTTGTGAAACATCTCGTGAGTGAAGACTTGCTAAAATTGCTTCTCCCATTGAAAATCAAATTGGCACTTGGTGACTTTATTCTTTGATTTAAACTCTGCCAAACACTCCTTATCTATCTTATCTTGGATGGCAAGCTCGTACTGCTCAACAAACTGTTTAAGTGTGCTCGTAGGTCTTATGAACCAATCAAAATATGCATGCATACTCTCACTTCGTTGGATAGATAACATACATGAAAAATACCAATGCGAGGAATTAAACATGCATACAATGACATAATTAAAAATAAATTAGTAAATTAATAAATGCCATGTATTTAGACATTATATACCTGCCCAAAATGAATCATTGAGATATATAGGAACCCAAAACTCCTTTTTCTCGTACAGCTTCATCAGTAATTGATTACCTTCAAGGTTGTATTTTATTAAGAAAGCTTGCCAATTTTCCTCAAAAAGCTCTGTTGTTAAGCTATCATAAACCAGACACTTGAAATTTGCAATGTGTTTAAACTTCTTAAGCAGTTTGGTAAGGATATGCCATATACAAAATCTGTGTCTGGTATTAGGCATAACTTCTTTAATTGCCTTTCTAATTCCTTCACATTGATCCGCCAATATACATCTGGGATGAATATCACCCATCGCTGATAGCCAGATCTTAAACAACCGCTTGAATGTGTCCGCATCTTCACAGATAACCAGAGCATAACCCAGTAGAATTGATTGGCCATGGTGGTTGACACCGATTATAGTTGCAAAAGGAAGCTTATACTTATTAACCAGGTATGTTGTGTTAAAGCTAATTACATCGTGAAAATCTCTATACGTTGCTTTACATTTAAGATGCACCCACAAGATATTGGCCAGCCTGAATTTTTCATCAAAGTCAATTGAGTAGAAAAATTATGGATTATTAACTTGCATCATTGCAAATAATTTTTTTCATGGAATCTGCATCATCCTTACCCCACAGTAACCTCCTTGTATGATCAATGTAGTTGCCGTAATCCTTTGTTAAGCAACTCATCTTATTTGGGCCGTGCAGCTTCATATTGAATCAATCTAATACTCTTTGATGGCCTGATTCCAGGAAAATCTTGCATCTCAAGCCTCCTTCTGATGTTATTCTTGACAGCCCTATGGGCACTCATCAACCTTGACATGTTCAGAAATAATTCGTGATTATGTATTGAAACGATCGATGAAACCTCTCATATTTCGTTATCCCTTAAAATAACATTCACTTTTGCATGACAATTAAGTTTTTTAGACGCTCCCCGTGTTTAAGATTTTATTCATTTGTCACAACTAAGGGTTACATATTTGCGATATTCTCCATTACACTTTACTACCGATTTTTTAAAAACACTAAAACCTTTCAGTCTCAAAAACTCTTTGTAAAATTTAAATAAATTATCTACATTTAAAAAAATATTATTTGTATTAGAACCTCCATCAACAGAGTAATCAAAATGATTCTCACTTTCAATGCCGCTGTCCGCTGCCCAAATTTCCCTATCTAAATCACTATCATTGTTCAACAATCATTTTCATTAATTCCAAATAAACTCACTAAATAAGTTAAGATTTTCTTCAGATGATGATGCAGTATGCTTAGCCATGGAGATGATCGATGGATTCCAGATTTTTGTTCAAGGAGGAGAATAATGGTTTACGTTAGTATTGGATGGAAAAATCATAAATTACAATTTGATGTGCATGTACATTTGCATATTTATCAATGGTGCCCAATGTATGAATAACTTTATCCACCTTATGTTCTTCATACTAGCGGCATCAGTAGGACTCTAGGGCAGTAGCACCTAAAAAGTTTTTGACTATACAAAAAATAAGTTAAGAATTCCAAAAAATAAGTCATCCCTCTAAACTCAATTACACAGCAAAATAATGTATATTGTTTATGTTCAAACTGAATTTAATGAATTCAATTTAAGCTAATTGATTATTATATACTAACTACATTGAATACACTATATTCACTTTGTTCAAAGTTAATTTTATTTTTTGAAAATTGTTTTGTATTATTTTTTCCCTGTTTGCACAATTTTGAAATTTATCCGGGTAAGCATAAAAAGCGAAATAAACCAAAAGCAACTACATCGTTTTGTATATTTGTTCAAAATACACCTTTTTAACGTCATTTTATGATTTAATAATTTTTAAATTTCGATTTTATGGTAAACCCAACCGAATTGCCCTAAAATTTTAGTTAGGTTTGCATTCTGTTATCTTGAAATTTTGGTTCGGTTGGCTAAAATTCTAAAACTTCGGTTTATCGATTATGTTTTTTACCAATGCAAGCGGATATAGTGAAAGTTGAATTTAGTAAATTCAATTTCTGTTGTTTTCTGATAACGGTATACATTTTATTCAATATTCAAAAAATGACTTCTGTTAATATTAAGAATTTCGGTTTTTAACAGATTGGAAAAAAAAAGTGTTAAAGACCTGAAGTTTATTTTACAATATTAAGAATGGTTAATTTATTATTTTAATAAAAATATATTAGGTTTATCCAAAACAATTGTGTTTTAATCTTTTTACAATTTGTAAATTTTCCCTTTATATATCGCAACAAGTATATATTAATTATTATTCACCATTTTCTTCTTATTTTTTCATCATATTGCATGTTGATATTTTCCCTTCCTTAACCTGCTGTACAAAATGTATAAATACATTTGAATTTCAAATTTTCAATTAAAAATTATTTTTTCAAATATAGAATTTAATTCCATTTCTATGTTCCAAATTTTAAGTGCTTAGTTGCAACTTCAGATAAATATTGAAGACCGTGAAGTTTAAATTTCTTTTTGGCAGCATATTGTAAAAAAGTTTGTTATTCGTGACTCTAAGTAGCATTTTTAGTTTAAATTATTTTTTTTCTAAGTATTATATAATTTAATTATTTCTGTGATATTGTATTTTTTAAATTAATAGATTTAGAGAATTTTTATTTATATAAATCAAATTTTGTATGTAATAATAATAATAATAATAATAATAATAATAATAATAATAATAATATTTTTAGCATGAAATGGTTAGAGTTTGGGCAAAGTGAATAGAGTATATTTGGTTTGAATAAAAATAAAAAGTTAATGCAGTATATTCACTATTAAAATTAGGCAATTCTAAACATAAGATATTTATTTTTAGTCAAACTGAGTAAATGTATATACTTTGAAAAAATTGAATACATAGTATTTACTTTATTTAAAATTGAATAGAGGGTATTTACCATTGGTTTCAGTAAAATATATTCATTTTGAAGAAATTGAATGCAAAGTATTTACTTTACTTTTATACTAAAGAGAGAGAATAGAAAAAAAAAGATTTGATTAATTAGAAAATAATTGGTCATAACAGGACAACTTAATCAAATATTTCAAGATTTATTTTTCTTTCGAAATCAAACAAGAAAATGATTCGTTTTTATATTTTTTGAATTTAAATATTCTAAATATTTATTCAATTTTTTTAATTTTTTATTAGAATAATACATCAATTATTTATGAGTTTATTGATTTTAATATCTTTTTAGGTGTAATAAAAATAATAAAAATATTTATTAATTAATAAGTGTATATAATGTACTACATATTAATTATTAAAAATATTTATTAATTATTAAATGTATAAAATACATAATAATGTATACAGTAATTAATATCCTGTATACAAAACATAAGTATATATAATATATAATTTATTAATTAATAAGTACATGCAATATATTATATCATCACTTTTGTCCAAACTGAATAAACTGTATATAGTATAATATTTATTTTTTTTTGAATTTAAAAAATTATATTCACATTCAGTTCTAATATTATTTTAAAAATTCTTATTTATCACCTAATTTAGATATTGAATCAATTTATTTATTTTTTTATTAGATGTGACGGTTTATATATAAAATAATGAGTAAATTTATAGTTTTAATGATGATATTTTTATGATTTCAAGATGGCTTAAAATAAAGATGATTTAAAATTAGTTTAAAATGGCTTCAAATATTTTATTTGTCTAAATATTACTTTTATTTAAAAAAATACACATATACATTATTATCTCCGTCCGAAAATTTATCACCATTCATAGAATTATTTATATAATATTAATTATTCCTCATTCTAACTGTCCAACGAGACAAATTTTCTTGGAAGATTTGTTATATAATTTGTATTAGTTAATTTATTTGTCGAAAATACACGAAGCTCTTTCTATATATGTGGCATATAACTATTGTTGATAATGTAAAATTTTATATTATGTTCCTGATTAGATTATTTTTAATGAATTTTTTGTTCTATCTTTGAATCTTTATATATTATCTATTATGTTTCATTTCAAGTTTTAGAAAATTATAGTGTTAAAGTAGAGATAGTTAATTATTTCTTTGAAAATTTTCAAAATTTTTGGACATAGAGATCGTTTATTTCATTATTAAATTGGTGTGAAAGACTATTATATATTTCTAATGTGACAAAAAAAAATTTGAAATTTTTGTAAGAGCTTTAGAGACACACACACATATTTAAGGACTTATATTATTCAATATAATTTTTTTTAAAGTTTATATTTAATTATTTTAGTACAATTAAATTAGAAATAAATGAAAGAGAGTAGGAAAGAAGAGAGAAGGGAAAGGAGGCTGAGAGAGAAGAAAGAAAAGAGAAAAAGGAGGAGAGAGGTGAGAGAATAGAGAGAAAATGGTATGTAGAAGCGGGTAGTCCAAAATGGGATCCACACGTTTTTTGCTTTTGCAGTATTGTCATAATGGGATCCACACGCTTTTCTTTTGCCGTGCTGGATAAGTCATAATGGGATCCACACGTCTAGTATTAAAAATTGGAATCCGAAGAAGATGATTCCCAACCAGCAGTGTGCATTGATCGAATTCGAATAAATTCGATCCGAAATTCAAAATTTATATATTTTTTTATTTGATTCTATAGTATATAAATATCGAATTCCTATCCTAACAACCTGATAATTTTCGGGCTCCAACCCATACAACACGATTTATCCAAATTTAATTTTTTTAATTTACATATTTAAATTAAAATTTTAAATTAATATAAATAAATAATATTAAATATCATAAAAAATATTTTAAAAATAAAATAAACTAATAATTTCAAAATTACATTAAATATATATTATATATTAATTAATATTGTAAAGAAATTATAATTTTTCTATTTATATATTAAAAATTTCGCATTGTTCGGATTAGTCGGATTTCATCATATTTAAATCCGATTAATAACTAATATCAATAATCGAATCGATTCTATCAACCCGATTAATTTTACCTGAATATAGCGATCCGGTTCGAATTAATTGAATTGGTGGGATCGGATCTATTTTTGCACCCCTAACTGCTAATAATAGTTATTTAGTACACGTTTTGGCTTTTGCATTATTGGTAATTGGATATTGCAAATATAGGTGTGCTTTTCTAAAAACTGATCTGTCTTAATGGGATCCACACGCTTTTGATTTTGCCGCGTTCGATAGGTCATGATGGGATCCACACGTCTAGTATTAAAAATTGGAATCCAAAGAAGGTGATACCTACTTTTTTTAATATTGATTATTTTCGTTAAATTTAACATTAATTTAAAATTCTCACTTTAATTTGGATAAAATAAATTATTTTTTAAATTCTCCACTGGATGAAAAAAATAATAGTAATAGAAAAAAAGTTTGAAAAATTCAAACCGATGATAAATACCCTCCTTTTGCACTTTATATCATTCGATTCAGGGACCATGTATCTTTAATTTGTGCTTGAATGTTTGAAGGAATTGAAGAAACCAGTAGGAAGATGATTTGGATTTTACAGTTGCAAGTATAGGTGTGCTTTTCTAGAAACCGATCTTTGGTCTTGATGGGATCCACAGGCTTTTGATTTTGCCGCGTTGGATATGTCATGATGGGATCCACACGTCTACTATTAAAAATTGGAATCCGAAGTAGGTGATTTGGGTTGATTCCTTTACTCGTTTTCTGGAGATTTCATATTATTTCTCTCTTTGTATGCTTCTGAAGAAGAAATCCATCCTCCCATTTTGGATTGAGTTGGTAAGTTTTCTTATTTCTACTTTCATTTCTTTATCAAAGTGGCTTTGATTTGATGTTCTTGCTCCCAATCTGACAAGAAATTGACAATAAGCAACTAGGATTACATACTGTGATTAAAAAAATATATATAGAGAAGAAATATTGAGAGATAGACCAAAGAAAATGAAGCTTTGTAGGTTTTTTTTTTTTGGTGTTAAAAAAGAAAACGTGGGACTGACGTTTTGCATCAATATAGGCCGTACGTTCACTTTTGTTAAATTTATATAGAAAACAGCTTCTCTCTCATTTCTCATCTAAATTCTGATCATTTGGCTTTGTTGGCAGTGATTTTGTGCAAGTTTGACTTAATCTTTGATCATACTAATTAATCAGTGATTTGTGTTTTTGTAATTTCCGCAGCCACTCATACTTTCCTTTTGTTGTTTTCAGCTGATTTTGGTTGAATCCATAACTCTTTTTCTG
Source organism: Excoecaria agallocha (assembly GCA_037975025.1). NCBI lineage: Eukaryota > Viridiplantae > Streptophyta > Magnoliopsida > Malpighiales > Euphorbiaceae > Excoecaria > Excoecaria agallocha. Next base: position 119,369,624 of record CM075806.1, on the reverse strand, counting down.
CGGAGATTTCATATGATTTGTCTCTCTTTGTGCTTCCGAAGAAGAAATCCAGTCTCCCATTTTGGATTGTGTTAGTAAGTTTTCTTATTTCTTTATCAAAGTAGCTTTAGTTTGACGTTGTTGGTCCTAAATATATTTTTGATTTTACTCAAGTACAACAATTAAATAAAATTTCTATTAAAATCCTTAAGATGCATGAAAATTCCGAATTCGATAAATGTATATAAAAAAAATAAAATCAAGTTATTTATTTCTTCAACTTTATTTACATATTTATAAAATTTAAAATCAAATTTGAACCTCATTCAATATAAGAATAAAAGTTGGTCAAAGATTTGGAAAGCCATAACCTTATGGTTTGATTTGGAAGCCATGATATTAAGTAACGTCTTGTAATTAAATGACTTTTTATTAATTATGTAGTTCACATTTTCTTGCATTTCTTTAATGTAAATATTAGTATATAATTAGTCATTTCTTGCCTTTCTTTCAGGAGTAATTATTTTTATTTGGTGCTGGATTTATTGAGTTAGCATTTGCAGGTGAGTACAGCTCATTATTCAAATACTTTGTTTTTCTTTTTCATCAATATTGATTTTACGTAATGCTATTAAAATTGAACTGGATAAAAAATTATTAAGATTGAAGGTTTATAGTCTGACCGGTCTGATCGGATTCAATCGAATTTTTTTATTTTTAAAATATTATTAATTATTATAATTTTATAAATATTACTGTATATACACTAAAAAAACATTCATAAAAAATTTTAATATATATCATAAATATTTTAATAATAAATTATAAAATATATTAAACATTTATAAAATATAAATTTTAAACATTCAAATCAATTAATTATACGTTATGTATATTTTAAAAAAAAGTCATATTCATCACTCATCATTATCATCATTCTCATCAATATCGTTGTCATCTTTATCACTATTATGATCTAATTTTTATCTGCTCTCAAAATTTAAAATAAAGTAAATCGATTCCCAACTATATATATATATATTATTCATTAATTGAAAATTACACGAGATACTTCCTCTGCACTGACATCGTTAGACTAAAATCCCATGATATTTCCCACAAGACGGCAGACATATAGTGTGAACCGACCTTTTTTTTTTTTTAATACTAAAAAAAATCGATTTTTTTGGTTTGTCGATTTTTCATTTTTTTCTATTTTTTTGGTCGGATTTGATTTTTTACTAGTCTAATTTTTATTAGTTAAATCAATCGATTAGCCTGTTGATTTACGGTTCAACCGATCGATATAATTTTAATAACATTGATTTTATGTGCACGTACATTAAACAAAATAGAATTTTGATGTTTCAAAATTCATTGTATATAAATGAGTAAAATATCAAGAATACATATATTAGTGTTTGTTTGCAGCAGCCCAAAAATAAGATCCATCACAGGGAAGTCCTAGGTGCAAAAGTTAAGTAAGATAGGGCTTTGAATAATTAATAAGTTGGGATTAGAGCAGTTGCTTACACAATGACTTGAGGACTAAATCATAATTGAGTTAAGATTACTAAGTTACACTAAAGTTGCAAGGCTCAAATATGTATAAACTCTCATCGAACACATTAACTTTCATAAACTTGTGGCGTTTGTATAAAGCTCTTTCTCTCTGTTTCACGTTTAGCATAATTAACCCAACCTTAATTTATTAAGCTTTGTTTGTTGACTTATTATATTTTCTTGCTCTTTTATGTTAGTTTATGAATTGAAACCGACCAATCGGGTAATTGCTAAAGATTCGTATCCCATTTTTTGGGGGTAAAAAAGGGTTTATACAATGTATCACTGTACAAGAAGGATTCTAATAAATAAACTTTTCTATATTATTTTATTAATGCCCTTGCACTCCTCCACAAGTTGAGCTGGACAGTCAACTTGTCCCGAAGCTCTTTAAATTTGGACATGGTATAATAATTTGGTGAATATGTTAGTGACCTAAGCATGATTGCTTATATATCGAACCAAAGTGGCTTGTTCTTAACCTACTCTCAAATGAAATGAAAATCAATCTCCATATATTTCGTTTGAGTGAAACAATGGATTTGCAGTCATGTAAGTTGCATTGATCATATTATTATACCATGACACCGGGGGAGACAACATACCAAACCCAATCTCATGAAACAATTGTTCAAGCCATATAAGTTTAGAGGTAGCAATAGCAAGTGCTCTATGTTTGGCCACTGTGGTAGAGTGACAAATCCCTGTGTCCAAGGAAACACGAGATCAAATTATCACCAAGATACATTGCAAAGCTAGTGGTAGATTTGCGATCATCAACAGATGTAGCCTAATTAGAATCAGATTAGCAATGTAAGCAGCGTGGTGACGCTTTGGAAATAAATAAGCCATATGAAGTAGTAGCCTTGAGATAACAATGACAGTAATTTTAATGGCAACAATGAAGAAATAGCTAAAGTATAAGAAAATAAAATACACAGAATTTACGTGGTTCGGCAATGTGCCAACGTCCACGGGAGAAGATGAGCAATAAATTCACTATGAGATAAACAATATTACAAATGAAGTAACTCTCAACCCAAAATCCAATCATACCCAATAATCTCACAAATTTATACAACACGAGTATCACTAAAATTCCTAAAAGGAATTCTCTTAAGTGTTGTATAACACACAAAATGAGAGATCTATATTTTTTCCCTCTATTTCTCTGATGCTCTAAAATGCCAAGGAAAGCTCTCCTTTTATAGGCATACATTGTGCCACCAAATTCAATGGTAATTTTGGTGGCATTGAAAATTAGATGTATGGCAACCTTCAACCATTGTGGCAGCAGTGTTTATTTGACAAAGAACAAATTTGAAGGCAAAATTCAAGGCACCAATTAAGGCACCGTTTGACAAATCTCTTCCTTGACTTGAATTTTATCAATAGTGAACTTAACTCCACCTTCTCCAAATAAGTTTAAGTGCTACGTATGTACGCCGATCAAATCCAAGCAATGCTTGAACTTGGTAGTAGGAAGAGACTTTGTTAACCTATCAGCTGGGTTGTCTGCAGTACCAATCTTTTGAACTATGATATTTCCTTTTGTGATAATATCACGAACAAAATGGTACCTAATGTCAATGTACTTTGTTTTTCCATGAAACATCTAGTCTTTGGTCAGATGTATTACACTTTGACTATCGCAGAAGACAACAGTCATCTGATGATCTGAATTGAGCTCATTGTATAAGCTCCTTAACCAAATAGCCTATTTGATTGCTTTAGTCACTGCCATGTATTCAGATTCTGTTGTAGATAATGCAACTGTAGATTATAATGTAGATTTCCAATTGACAGCACTGTTTCCAAATGTAAATACGTAGCTTGTCAAAGATCTCCTTTTGTCGAGATCTCCTTCATAGTCTGAGTTGACATAACCAACCAAACTGCTATCACCATTACTAAACTTCAAATAGATGTCAACTGAGCCTTTCAAGTATCTCAAAATCCATTTCACTGCTTGCCAGTGAACTTTACCAGGATTTGCCATGAATCTGCTCACTACACTAACTGTATGAGAAATATCAGGTCGAGTATATATCATGGCATACATGAGACTGCTTACTGCACTAGAGTATGAAACATAATCCATGTATCTTTGTTCTTCTGTTTGTGGTGATAGTGCGGCTGAAAGCTTAAAATGAGCAGCTAATTGAGTATTTACAGGCTTTGCATCTTTCATGCCGAAATGCTCCAGAACTTTCTCAACATATTTCTTTTGAGTGAGGAATAGTTTTTCTGTTTTTTATCCCTCTGAATCTCCATCCCGAGAATCTTCTTTGCTACTCCAAGATCTTTCATCTCAAACTCTTTGCTCAATAGGACTTTCAGCTTCTTAATTTCAAAAGTATTCTTTGCAGCAATCAACATATCATCGACATATAACAATAAATATATAAATGACCCATTAACTAACCTTCTAAAGTAAATGCAATTGTCATAATTACTCCTTGAAAAATCATTGCTGGTCATGAAGGGGTCAAACCTCTTATACCATTGCCTAGTTGACTGCTTAAGGCCGTATAGAGATTTCTTCAGCAAACAAACATGATCCTCCTTGCCTTCATCCTGAAAGCCTTCTGGTTGTGACATGTAGATTTGTTCTTCAAGCTCACCATGTAGAAAAGCAGTTTTGACATATAACTGCTCCAATTCTAAGTCATACTTAGCCACCAAAGCAAGCAACATACGAATGGAATAATGTTTCACAACTGGTGAGAAGACATTATTGAAATCCACACCTTGTACTTGTTTGAACCCCTTTGCAACTAAGCGAGCTTTGTATCTTACTTCTTCAATGCCTAGGGTACCTTCCTTTTTCTTGAAAACCCATTTGCAGTCGATAATCTTCTTTCTTTTTGGTGGTCTAACAAGCTCCCAAATACCATTCTTATGCAAGGACTCCATTTCTTCTTGCATAGCTATCAACCATCTATTTTAGTTGGCTCCTGAAATGGCTTCTGAATATGTGAATGGCTCTTCAACATTGTTGATCTCCTCAGCTGCTGACAAAGTATAAGCCACCAAGTCTGCATAATCTTTATATTTTATTAGCTTATTTATTTCTCTCTTTTCTCTATCTTTGGCAATAGAGTATGATTGCTCCAGTTGGATTGAGTTAGGCTCTGAATCACCTCGCTGAGAGCTGGATGGTTGTGAATCTGATTGTGAGGTAGAACTTGCTGAGCAGGATAGTCTGCAACATCCATCTCTTGTCTCTGACTGGCCTCCTCATGCTTGTTAGAACTGCAAGGTACCAAGGCTTCATTTTTTGAGTGATGTATGGAATCTTCGTCAAATGTGACATCTCTGCTGATTATAACTTTGGATGATTTGGGACACCAAAGTTTATATCTTTTTACTCCTGATGGATATCCAAGAAAAATGCATTTCTTTGCTCTTGGTGCTAACTTGCCATCATTGACGTGCATGTATGCTAGGCAGCCAAAGATTCTCAAATTTGAATAATTTGCAGGTTTGTCAGACCAAGCTTCCTCTGGAGTCTTGAAGTCAATTGGAACCGATGGAGAACGATTGACTAAATAGCAAGCTATAGAAACAGCTTCTGCCCAGAAACTCTTTGGTAATCCAGCATTTGAAAGCATACACCGTGCTCTCTCAATAATAGTTATGTTCATGCGTTCAGCAACTCCATTTTGCTGGGGTGTCATTCGAACTGTGTGATGCCTCACAATACTTCCATTTTTCCAGAAGTTATTGAACTCATTAGCACAAAACTCCAATCCATTATCTGTTCTCAGCTTCTTTAATTGCCTTCCTGTCTGCTTCTCTATCATGATTTTTCATTGCTTGAATGTGGAAAATACTTGATCCTTGTGTTAGAGAAAGTTAACCCAAACCTTTTTTGAGAAGTCGTCGATGAAGACACACATGTATCTGGCACCACCTTTTGATGGAACTTGTGATGGCCCCCAAAGATTAGAATGAATGTAATCCAAAGTACCTTTGGTTGTGTGGGTACCTGTGTTGAAACTGACATATTTTTGCTTTCCAAAAACACAGTATTCACAAAAATCAAGCTTGCCAGTATTTTATCCACACAAAAGACCCTTATTACTTAACAAGGTCAAGCCTTTTTCGCTCATGTGGCCTAGCCTCATATGCCACAGTTTGGTGATGTCGGTTTCAAACATTTGAGTAGAAATTGTAGCAGCAGCTCCTGTAACTGTGGTTCCTTGCAGAATGTAAAAACTTCCAACCTGTCAAGCCTTTATAACCACCAGAGCACCTTTGCTAACTTTCATGACTCCACCTTCACCTGAGTATTTGCACCCACTAGCATCAAAGGTACCCAGAGAGATAAGATTCTTCTTCAAATTAGGAACATAACGAACATTTGTCCAAGTTCGTACCACTCCATCATGCATCTTGATTCGGATTGTGCCCTTGCCAATAACTTTGCAAGCTGCATCATTGCCCATCAAAATAACTCCACCTGCAAAAGATTCATATGTGGAGAACCAGTCCCTATTGGGACATATGTGATAAGAGCAACCTGAATTCATAATCCAATCATCTTTGAATCTACACCTTTGACTATTAGTGACTAAAAGAATATCAGATGTGGACTCATTTTCAGCAATACTAGCTTCTGCGAATTTTTCTCTTCTTTCTTCATTTGATTGTTTATTTTTCAACTTATAACAATCAACCTTAATGTGCCCTTTTTTACGACAATAGTTACAGATCAAGTTCTTATGTCTAGATTTTGATCTAGACCTGCTACTGCCTAAACTCTTATTTTTAGGCCTTCCTCTAGCAATAAGGCCTTCTGCTAGAGCATCATCTTTACTACCGATAATTTCTTTATCAATTATAATTTTAGAGAGTAAAGCTTTCTTAACCTCCGTCAAAGACACACTATCTTTTTCATAAAGCATTGTGTTCCTAAAACTTTTATATAATGGTGGTAGTGAGCACAACAATTTAAAAGCAACATTTTCATCAACTTTAGCACCAACATTTTCTAGACTTACTAAAATTGATGTATATTCTTCAAGATAGATTTTAATAGAAGTACTTTCCTGCATTTGAAATGTGTAGAATCGCGTCATGTGGTATAACTTATCGGTCAGGGTTTTGGACATGTACAAGGACTCCAACTTCGCCCATAAGCCAGCTGCTGTATCTTTATTTATGACCTCCTGAATAACTTCATTAGATAAATAGAGCTGAATTGTAGAAACTGCCTTGTTGATGATCTCTTCCTTCTTTTCTTCAGTCATTGACTCTGGCATTCTATTCTTCCCTAATAAAACTTTCTCAAGCCCATTCTGAATTAAGATGGCACGTATCTTAATCTTTCACAAAGAGAAATTTATGTTACAATCAAATTTCTCAATGTCAAATCTTGTAGTTGCCATTGCTTTAATCACGAACTTCTTTGATAAAAAAAAGTAGCTCTCCACTATTTCATGTGAATAGTAACCATACACATGAATAGTATTCAAGGAAAAATCTTTTCTGATGTGGAAGATCAGTCTATATTGCAATTACAGAGCATACTCAGAAAGAACCTTGGCTCTGATACCAATTTGATAGGATCGAGAGACTATTTTGACAGTAATTTTAATGGCAACAATGAAGAAATAGCCAAAATATAAGAAAAATAAAACACACAAAATTTACGTGGTTCGGCAATGTGCCTACGTCCACGGGAGAAGATAAGCAATAAATTCACTATGAGATAAACAATATTTCAAATGGAGTAACTCTCAACCCAAAATCCAATCATACCCAATAATCTCACAAATTTATACAACACAAGAGTATCACTAAAATTCCTAAAAGGAATTCTCTTAAGTGTTGTATAACATACAAAATGAGAGATCTACATTTTTTTCTCTCTATTTCTTTGATGCTCTAAAATGCCAAGGAAAGCTCTCCTTATAGGCATACATTGTGCCACCAAATTCAATGGTAATTTCGGTGGCATTGAAAATTAGATGTATGGTAGCCTTCAACAATTGCGGCAGTAGTGTTTATTTGACAAAGAACAAATCTAAAGGCAAAATTCAAGGCACCAATTAAGGCATCATTTGAGGGACGGGAGCTCGTGGCGGTGCTTGAGGACTACTCGTCGGACAGAAGGACACCAAATCTTGTGGAATAGCCGAAAATTACCTTGTGCTTCTTTTGATGCCGACGGTAAGACAAGATGGTCACCGAAAAAATGTTGCCCAACCCAAACAGTAACCCTACCTAAAACAATAACCCAAACAGTGGTTGGAATACTTTATCCAACCAAAAATAAACCCAGAAAAAAATCCCAACTCAAGCTTAGATGGTCCTGATACCATATAATAAAATACTCATACGATTGGAGAATAATTTTTTGTATTTTCTTCATCAATAGTACATCTATATATACAATTATAGAAGTGTCTATCTAAGAAAACTTATCCAAATAAGAAAAGCTGCATCTTTGTCTAAAATCATGCTACACACTATATTTACATTCTATAACAAGCAATAGTAAACAAACCTCAATTATTAATGGTCTGTTTGGAATCATCCTAATAGCTAGATTGTGTAACCTAGTGTATCTGGTAAGGTGGATGGTAATAAGGCTATCCTCATAAAAAACGAACCAGTAGTTGTAAGAGGACATGATGGTGTAGCTGGTTCAGTTTTTTGGGGCTTAGGTAGTATAGGCAAAGCATTAGTAGACGTTGTAGGTATTGGAAAAGTTATTTCTAAAGGTGGTGAGGGGGTGGTGGTGTAGTGATTCTAGGTATGTCACTAGTCAGACAAAAATGGAAAATCTGTTCATTAAATGAGAACATAACATGGGACGTTGAACTTTGTAGCAAAAATATCAAAACATTTATAGTCTTTATGAATTTTACTATAACTCAATAGAATACGCATGCAATTTATTTTTGAAATAAGGTCGCAATCATGGAAAACACCAACCATACACACATAGAGCAGAGAGTAATCATGTTTAATTATGATCCAACGTCATGATTGAGTTCGATCTATTTTTTGCCCATATATAGTTTTTTCAATTCCAAAAAGTTGTATCCTAAAAATTAGATAATTGTTTGGTAAATAAAATTTAAAAATTTTTGAAATAAGGTCGCAATCATGGAAAACACTAACCATACAAACATAGAGCAGAGAGTAATCATGTTTAATTATGATCCAACGTCATGATTGAGTTCGATCTATTTTCCGCCCATATATAGTTTTTTCAATTCCAAAATGATGTATCTCAAAAATTAGATAACTGTTTGCTAAATAAAATTTAAAATGACTTATAAATTTAAAGATAATTTATCAACTGTTTGTTAAATGATATGATTAAAAATAACTTTTAACAATAAATATTTAAATTGTTATTTTGTAAATTTTTTTAATTGTCTCGACTCAACAAGAAACATTTATCTTATTAATCAAATCATACGGCAGTAATTATAAATGATTATAATTATCTTTTAATTATTTATAATTTTAAATTTTTTAACTTGAAAGAAAAACTAAAAATATAAAATTTTAAATGTAGAAAAATAAAGAAAAAGAAAAATTGAGAAAAAAACACGTAAAAAGAATCCTCCCCTTTTTTAATATCAAGTATAATTGTCATTATAAAATAAAATAGGGATATTTTTGTCTAAAATAAATTTTAAATCAGCTATTTTTTAAAGTAAAAATTCAGATTTTTTGAAAAGTTTCAATTTCTAGCTTTTTCTACTAGAAGAGTTTTTCACTTTTCACAAAATTTATTTTTAAAAAATTAGCATTTGCCAAACTTATATTTTTATCACATAATCAGTTTTTTTTATCCCTTCAAAAGCAACGCCATATATATATATATATATATATATATATATATATATATATATATATATATATATATATATATATATATATATATATATATATATATATATATATCTTAAACTACAATTTATCATATATTTTATATATAAATTTCTATTATATATATAGTCAAATATAAAATCTAAATTATAATTAAATCATAATTAAATCCTATAATTAAAATATAAATTAAAGAAAAATAAAGGCTAATTTTAAGTATATTACTCTTTAAAAAACACTAGTTATTATTACTTAATTTTAGATTATAGTTTTAAGTTTTTGTTTAGATACTACATTATTTGTTTTATCATTGTTGAATTTAAATTAAAAATTAAAAAGCTAATGATATATATATTAGTCATTATGGCATTTATAGGAAAATCTAACAAATGGAAAAAGAGTTTGAATTATGTGAAAATAATATGAAAAATAAAATATAATAATAAAGTTTAGCATGATGAGTACTAGACTTGACAATTTTTAATCCAATCTAAAAATTTGACCTAAATCTTATTGAAAAATATGATCCAAATGCAAAACCGAACTCGGAGGTAACCCGAATGATCAGAGAAAATTAGGGTTGAACCCAATCCCAATCCGAAACTCAAAAGATTCATCCAAAAATACTTGAAACCCAATACACCTAAATATTTTGATATTGGGTTGAAACATTTTTTTCTCCATATCCATTAGTATTGCCAAAAAAATAGGATTCTATTCTTAAAAAAAAAAAGGTCAGTTTAATTTGAAAAATCTAAACATTTGCTTTTCTGTGTATTCCTTGTGAGAAAAAAAAAAGTGAAGATTTTAAGTTGACCGTTATATTGAAATTGTTATGTATGATTTGTTTTATTTATGTATTAAATTTCTTTTATAATTAACATCGTCTACACAAATATGGAGTGATGATTCGTTAATCTAAACAGGTCATGACATTAAGAATCGATTGCATTATTTTTCTTTTTCTTTTTCTTGATTGAGAAACACAAATTTGATTTTTCTAATATATGTTATTTGATTTTTCTTTTTCTTTTTCTTGATTCAGAAACACAAATTGATTGCATTATTGCATTCTATTCACCGTCTTATGCTTGATTTTTTTCATGACATTAAGAATTCTTCACCTAACTCATATAGTCTGATACTCATTTATTTTGGTGCAGGCATCCATTTCCATTACTTCAAAGAAGAAAACAAAAAAAAAGATGGATTTTGTTTCCGCAATTGGAAGTTCTGCTCTTGTTGATATTGCAAAATCCATTGGGAAACCACAGATAGACTACAGACGCAACATTGAGCTTCTGAAAAATGGGAAAGACAAACTAGCAAACAAGATGGTTGAAGCCCGAAGAATTATGGATGATGCTAACAATAGATTTAAAGAAGTTGGGCCCAGTGTATCCATGTGGCTTGAGGATTCTGAAAAGCTGAATCAACAAGTCATTGTCTTTCTTGAAGAACATAACACGTGTCAAAAACCTTGGTCACTTGCATCTTTACGTCATAAAGCTCCCGAGATGGTTGAGAATGTCCATAAGCAACTCAATGAAGTACCATTTTCTGATGTGGTGTTTGATGCTCCGCTACCAAAATTAGGAACAACAATCAACCTTAAAGGCATGATGGACTTTGATTCCAGGCGACCACTTGTGAACGAAATCTTGGAGGCGCTGAAAGATGATAAGTTAAGCATGATCAGCATTTGTGGGCTTGGAGGTGTGGGTAAGACCACGATTGCAAAGATGCTCGTCAAAGCTGTTGAAAGCGAGAACCATTTGGTTTCACTTACAAGTTTCTCTCAGAATCCTGACTTTAATAGGATACGAAGTGAAATTGCGTCTGATCTTGGATGGCGATTTAGTCCTGATGTTAGCGAGCCGGATAGACAAAAACTTCTACATAAGAAGCTTACGGAGTGTGATAAGAAGATCCTTTTAATATATGATGATGTTTGGGAGGAGTGTAACAATAAAATTGGACTTCCATCACCTACTGAGATTAAAAATTGCAAAATTGTGCTGACTTCGCGGTTCGAAGCTGTGTGTCATGATATGGGAAGTCAAAAGAAATTCCCTATTGATGTTTTAAAAGATGCAGAAGCTTGGGATCTGTTTAAAAATATTGCAGCGGATACTGCTAATAGTTCAGATTTGAGTCAAACGGCGAGGGAAATTGTAGTTCAATGTGGTGGTTTACCAATTGCCATTAAAACGATTGCTGGAACATTGAAAGGCAAGAGCAAAGCAATATGGGAAGATGCACTCCGACAGCTAAGGAATGCGAAATGGAAAAAATTACCAGGAATGGAGAAAGAGGTGGTTAATCCAATTGAAGTAAGTTGCAATCTTTTGCAACAACTGGAAGCCAAGTCCTGTTTTTTGCTCTGTTGCTTGTTTCCGGAAGATTTTGATATCCCGATTGCATATTTGGTTAGATTTGGTGTGAGCTTGAAGTTGTTTGAAGACTCTGATAACCTTAAAAATGCGAGCAATAGAGTCGAAGCGCTCATTTGTGAGCTAAAACAATCATTTTTGTTGCTTGATGGTGACTCAAGGGAGTATGAATCTGTGAAGATGCATGATGTGGTACGTGATGTCGCCATATCAATTGCCTCTGAAAATAGGTGTGAGTATGCAATACTACATGATGCCACCATGCAAAAATGGCCAGCGACAAATTGCACTGCAATTTCACTTGTGTGCAATGAAATGAAGGAGCGACCTGTTGTTTTGGAGTATCCAACGCTTCAACTTTTATGGCTTAAGTGCAACAATTATTCAAGACACTTGCCAGACAACCTTTTTGAAGGGATGAAAGAACTAAAAGTCCTATTTTTGGACATATCAGGACCTCCGCCAAAATCACTTTATCTCTTGAAGAATCTTCGAACCTTTTGTATTCATATGGATGATTTATCAAGAGATACATCTTGGATAGGAGCTTTGACTAATCTTGAGTTTCTTGAAATTTGGGGTTATAGTTCAGCAGAGCTACTGAAAGAAATAGCAAGATCGGGAAATCTGAGGGTGCTGGACTTGGGGAGATTGAGACTGGATGGGTATCTTCCAGAAGGTGTTTTATCTCACTTGACAAAACTAGAAGAGTTGCATATCGACTTGAGCTATTGTGAGAATGGCGATCAAGAGAAGACCGTTGCAAGCCTCAAAGAGTTACAAGCTCTTCCAGTAGCTACATTAGTCGCTTGGGTACCAAAACCCTCTATGTTTCTTGAAGCATCAAATTTTGGGAACATTTCACGATTTAATATTGTTGTAGGCAACATACATAATGAGCTTAATTTTGGATATCTCTTGGGGAATCAGTTATGTCTCAATGAAGTTGATATAAGTAATATTAGAGGGAACGTAATTTGTGCTTTATTGGGAAAAACTGAACACCTGATTTTGCACAAAGTACAAAATTTGAAGACTCTAATCCCTGAATTGAGAGGCAAATGTTTTCAACGGTTAAAGACCATGGAGATTGAAGGTTGTGCTGAATTAGAGTACATAGTTGATGTGAGAATGGAGCAGATTGGGTTCAGAAAAGAAGTGGACGATGAGACGATAATAGAAGATGAAATTGGGTTTCCTAAACTCACATATCTGAGTCTTAAAGATCTTCCAAATCTAATTGGGTTGTGGGCAAAGATGGATGATCCAACTACTGCTCATCACATGGTATGTCTTCTGCATCTTCCTTTCCCAGATTAATTTCTTTCTTTTGACTACAAAATTTACAACTCATCATAATTTATTATTATTGCTAAGAAAAAGAGAAGGAAATAAAAAAATGAAAAAAAAAGTCCATAAGAAAGAGAAAAAATAGAAAAAAAATATTTTGTGTCTTTTATTTTAATAACGTGCTGTATATAAAAAAAATAAAAATAAAAATAAAAATAAAAAAAATTGCTCTACTATTTGTCATGTTAAAGGGTAATGGGAGCATTTTTATCAACTTTAAATGTGTAATAGGGCGTTTGCAAAATTTAGGCAACTTTAGAAATTAAGAGACTTTTTTTTTTTTTTGACAACTTTGAGGGGAAAATATGTATTAAACTTAATAATTAATAAAAGTGAGGAGAAATTACCAATCTCACTATTTAACATGTACGTGCTAAGTGCCTCTTTAGAAATATAATCTAGATTTTATATTTTATTAAAATAATTTAAGTGAAAATAAATTAGAATCCATAAAATACATAGGCGAACATTTTGTTATAAGAAATGGCAAGACAAATTAAATCAAAATAATCCGGTTTCTTAGATAAAATGTAACATTAAAGTATTAGTTAAAAAAAAATAGAATTTTGAATTGATGAGTCAGTTTCATCTTTGAGAAAAACTTAAATTTAATCCAACTTTATATTGAAGAAAAATAATATATATAATTTTTTTGTTTGGACTTGACCACTCACTTACTTTATGATGATGAAATTTTAATAGATATATGTGATTCAAGTTAATAACAGATAATTTTTATAAATATATATGTTGGCATTTAGAATTATCTGATTTTAACATCATGTGAAAGTCTTCTCTGTGGCATTTCCACCATCTGTTGCGGAGCAGCTGCTGCAGCTTAAGACCTTAAAGATAAGTACATGCCGGAAGATGGAATATATTGTTGGAAGAGAAGAAGAAGAAGAAGAAGAAAAACCCAAACAAAGGAGATTGTTTCCTATGTTAACATCGATCGAACTTTGGGATCTTGATGAGCTAGTGGGTTTCTGTGGTGATAATGATAACATTTTCTTGGATTGTTGGGACTCTTTGAAAAAAATTAAGTTAGAATGGTGTCCCAAAATAAAGTCATCATCATTAATTGCAAAAGCAATTGAAAGGCACAATGATGCGTTGAATCAAAATAGTGTTGATGAATCAAATAATGACCCAACAACAAGAGCATGGAAAAGAATGTGTATAAGCAGGGACAACCCAGCTATAGAAACCCAACAACATCAGACGGATTTCCTCAAACACAAAGAGGTATTTTTCTTTCTTTAATTAAACATTTCAATTAATAATTTTTGAGCATCAATATTAATTTAACATTTAAAAAATTATTCTTGCACATTTAAAAAATTACACATGTTTCGTACTTGAGTCATATGTATGTCTAGTCATAGTGTTTATTCTTTCTTTCTTCTTTGAAACGTGTTTATTCTAATTATTCATCAAGTCTTAACTCTACAATTTGTTAAAAGTTTATATATATATATATATATATATATATATATATATATATATATATATATATATATATATATATATATATATATATATATATATATATATATATATGGCCCTATTGAGATTTATATATGGATATAGTTTTTGCTTATTATTTTAGAGTAATTCATATTTTATATTAAAAAAATGTAATTAATTAATAAATTTAAAAATTATAATGCAGATACTATTTAAAATTCCACCACACTTTACGGGGTACCTAAATGTAGAAGAACTGCAATTAAGAAAGTGTGACAATTTGACACATCTTTTCTCACCTCATGTGGCCAAGCTCTTTGTGAAGCTAAAAAGCCTACGTGTTGTGTCTTGTGGGGAGATAAAAGAAATTGTTGGAGAAGTGGATGAAGAATCGAGTTTGGACAAAGTTGTACTTCCTCAACTAAGGTTTATACAACTAAGAGATTTACACAACCTTAGCAGTTTCTACAATGGGATATCTGCCATGGAATTGCCTTCATTAGAATTTGTTGCAGTTAATGGATGCAGTCAAATGAAGACTTTCTCCTATGGGTCTTTGTTAAGCACTCCAAAACTAAAGGAAGTATACATCAACGAAAGAGTATATTCAATAGTGGAAGATCTTAATGCAACGGTACGCTCGATTTCACCTCAGTAATTTCTACTCTCAATTCAATCTTCACATATCTTATTAATTATGCTTTCTAATTTATCTTGTCTATTGCTACAAATTAATATATATATATTTTTTTGCAATCGACATTAATTATTGTAATTAAATAGAAAACTATTGTTTTTCATTAATCAATCATAACAACATTTCTCTTTTATCTGTACAAAAATCATTTCTCTTTATACGTATTAAAATTAATAAAATGATTGAAATAATTTAATTTTTTTAAATAAGAATAAAAATTGACTGAATTGCCCATTTCTTAAATCCAAATAATTTATATCATTCCATTTATTTTTCTCCTTTTCAATGCAAAAATAGAATTGATGTATATATATCGAGTATTTACCTTTAAAAAAATAGAGGTATAATAAAAAGAAATAAATGTTAAATAAAAATATAAATGTAATTTTTAACTTTTTATTAGTAATCTCTTAATTTCTTAAAGAGAAATGGATAATTTAGTTTTACATATTTATTCGATTTTTCTTTTCTTGAGCAATTAATGCAGTTGGGAACAAGGTACACAGCCCTATTTCCTATAAATGTTTTTCTATCGTTTTCCTTTTATTATATAGCTTATTTTTATTTTTTGAAATTATTTTTGTCGATACTATGAATATAAAGAAAAATAAATAAATATAAATATATAAGAATGACTTGTTTATTAATTTGTAAAAGATTATAATTTAGGCTTTCATGCTTTTAAATTTTATTATTTTATTTCTTAAAAAAAGACATGAGATTCTTCTTGCTTTTTTTTATGATTTAGTTTGATTTGAATGCAAAATTGTAAACATAAAAAATAAATCGAATTCAGTTTCCCACATTGAATTATCATTTATAATTTTCATTTCTTTTTTTGCATGTTCATATTATCAATTCAAATGTAATATTCGTTTTCACTAAACTATTGCAGATGAAAAATGTTACGATGCCAAACAGACATCTTTTGATCGGTGATGACACTACCAGAAGAACTACCTCAGGCGAATGATGTTCCTCGTCACCAGCTGTCTGGGATTTCTTTCAGTAGCTGTTTTGTCATTAATATTCATGATTAGTAGCGTAGCTTAAACAGTACAGCATATGATCAAACAAGAAAATTTAATGATACCTCCCATATTTATTAACTAGGAAATTCCCCATGCGCTATTAACGTCCGAAATTAAACAATATACAATAGTACTAATTATGTAAGGTTACTAATATAAGACTGTATAATAATATAATTTCTTTTTTTATTTATTAAAAATTTCAATATATTACTTTTTCCATTTCATTTAAAAAAAAAGCTTCTTTATTTTATTAACTTTACATATACTTTTCAAAATTAAAAAAAAAAAATTACATATACACTTCTATTTATTATACATTTTATTAAATATTTTTCTATTTTATCACTCTATTTTTAATTACAATTAAATAAATTTTTTAAAAAAAATATAAAAATATATTGCCATCCATAACTATAACTTTTTATAAAATTAAGATATTTTAATTATTTACTTAATTTTCATAAAAAATAATAGTTTAATGAAATGAAAAATTTTTCGATCTTATCACATCCCCCTTTTAATTAGAATTAAATAAAATTCTTAAAAATATATAAAAAAATATTTTTCGTGCGCAAGATAAAATATCTAAAAATATAGTCAATTTTAGGTTTAAAAGTTGATGTTGCACGATAAATATTTATTGATATGTAATTGTTAGATATGGGGTGAGCCAATCTTATCTTACAAAAATTAAATAAATAAATAAAATTTCATATTTGTTAATTTTTTGCGTATTTATAATTATGGTACTTGTATATTTATTAGAAATTGTGTGATGTAAAAATATTTTATCACGATGCAAACCAAACTAGTATACATGCACAAAATCACCACACTTGAAAAGAGCACACTACAAACAATAAAGAGTTAAAAGATGTTAACTAGGGATTCGAATGGAGGTCTAACTAGCTGTTGGACGAATGATTTTGCTCAAAATAAAACAACAGCTTGCTCAGGTAGAAAAACATTCGCTAAATGCCAACTAAACCTTTCAACTCAATTCTCAAATTATAACAGTGATGAACTGAAGTGAATCTAAGAAATTAAAATTTCCCCAACACAGATGTAGAACCATAAGTCCATTTGTGGATAACTTCCTATGAATGACAAACAGAGGCAAAATTCTGCGGCTAATGACACCTGATTATGCAATATGTTCAATGATCACTAGGTAGGGTTTTGATGATATCAGAATCACCTGCACAACAAGAATATATTTATATACACCGGTGGAATTGACCATCATCGTCCAACACAAAATTTAAATCACTGTTTCAATATGTATATTTCACCTGGATCAATGATGCTCAAACAAGACACACGGAAATACTTTCCACAAGCAGTCCCTAAGTCAACATTGTCTGGCAAAACATATTTAAATGAAAATAAGATAGTCATAAATACCAAGAAAGATAAATCTGCATATACACACATGGGAAACTCAAAGATCAGCAAGCTAATCTTGGATATATGCAATAACCAATTAAAATAGTTCATCCTTAGCACAAATATGCCATAAATATGGACAATAACCACAACAATGAGAAGGAAAAGGTCAATGCAAATGTTGCATAGGAAAAACTAAAATGCATTTGTTTAAAGGAACAAAATTCATTATACACAAATCTTCAGAGGGGGTAAAATGCACTAATTGTTCTCTGCAGCCATATTCTTCAGCATGATAGCCTTCTATTCCCCATTGCTACAATCGCTAGCTGAAGTGATACGTGGAATTCTAGCAAAGGTCATACAAGGAAGATTTTTTATTTTTTCTTTTTACCAAGTTCTTATTAGATGAAGATAATGAACTTGTCTTTGATAAGATGCAATTCTAATATTTAATGTCGACAAACTGCAGTTGAGGTTACAATACTTTAGATCCATAAGTATTCTCAAGGTCAAGGTTAGATTGGGAAACAAGGAGTCAATCCCTTAGTTAAAAGTGACATCGGAATGCTATAACAAAGATGTAGGTTTCTAAGAGCTTGTGAGTACAGAGTTCTTTCATTTCAGATCTTGCTTTCACCCACTAACAATAAGGACTGAGCCAACTTCAACATAAATCAAGAATGCCAGTCTTGCAATCTTTTATGGAATATGACTACAGATACAGAACAACAAGGATTAGATAGAAAGGTTTCAAGCAAGGATGTCCTAACTACTTTACATGCTCTGGTTAGAGCTGGATGAGCCATTTCAAAGAATTATCAGCAGACAGACCACTCTCTTCTGCACCCAGACTCATAAAAAAGGGAGAAAATTCCATCAGATAGATATTTTCCAGGTTAAAGAGTTAATGAGTCATGTAACATCACCACAAGCTTGTTAAAGCTCACTATTCAATTGAAGAGATCTGTTGGGGGGTTTGATAAAATACCCCACTTGTATACAATTATACAGATACAAATCAAAACACATAAAATTGTGTTGGTGCAAGAACAATAAACTTCAAAACAAATAAATCTCACTCCACTTAGCAAGTACCATAACTATTTGAACGATAAAGATACTTACTTCCACTATAATGATGGACTCCAATCTTTCCAAGCATGGCATAATACTCAATCTCAGATTTCCTGAGAGGTGGACAATTGTTTGAAATTATAATCAATTTTCCTGCCAAAAAAACCATAAGAGAAAATACAACCAATTATATCCATGCCAAATCCAAAAATTAGTCGAGAAAACAAATTAGGAAGAATGAATTATTAGCTTTTTTTGAAAAGAAATTAACCTTTGGAGGTGCGGAGAGATCGAAGAACAGTTTTATAACCAAGAGTGTACTTTCCACTCTTCATCACAAGAGCCAGCCTGTTATTGATGCTCTCATGGGTCTTCTTCTATAATATTTAGGGAAAACAATCATCAGATCTGAAATCTAATTTGAAAAAGAGGAACAGAAAGAAGTAAGTAGAGAAGGGCTTACGGTTTTCTTCCCCGCGACCATTTTGTTTGCTAGCTTTGACGGAATGAGAACGGGAGAGGTTGAGTTCTCGCCGCCGAAAGAAGGGGCCCAAACCCGACAAACTGGCTGCTAGCTAGCTTAATTAGGGTTCATGCCCTTCCCAAATTCTAACACATGCAAGTCACGTGACACCACCTACGGTCCCTGGCCCATCCCATGCTTCCCTGTAAAATCGGTAACTTTGTTTTTAATGATTTGTGCTTCACCCGTAAATCGGTAATTTTTTTTTAATGATTTTTTTTTCCAATCACTTTGTAAAAAACCGTAGGTATTTATTTTAAATATTAAAATAAATAATTTCATGATTAGAATTATGAACATTTTATATAAGTACATTTATCTCGGACTTATATTTTATATATAGTAATATACATTTTTAATAATAAATTGATGAGAAGGGTAAGATCCACAATTTTAAATATGGGTAGGCATTGGTTGAATAAAAATAAAATCAGACTCGATCCAATTAATTCAAAATTTGAGAAAAAAATATTTCACATAATTCAACCTAAATAATTTATCATTGGATCAAATCCACATCTTTTTTTACAAACATCATATTGGAGGACTGATTTTTGAATTATCAAATTAAAATTTTATTTTATAGTAATTTTTTTTCTTCAATACCAATAAATTTTAGCCACTTTTAGTATTTAACAGTAATTTATATAAATTTCTTCTAGAAATATAATTTCATTAAAATAACATGATAGGCATGTGTTATAAAGTAATACCACCGAATATCATTTTATTTCCACTAATTTTTTCAAATACATCAAGCAATAAAATGATTCGATAATCGGGGTCATATATTTTCTTACAAAACACATATATTCATTTAGTATGTCGTAAATTTATTAATTGAAAAATATAATGACGGAATAAGTTGTTTGATTTGCATGTTTTTGGATTGTTTAATTTAATAACAAAAACGATAAATGATTGTCGCTAATTGGTTGGCAATATTTTTTGAGATTTTTAAGAAATTAAGTTTTTTAAATTTAATTATTTAAATTTAGTGAGGAATTTGGTTCCAATGTGTCCCTAAATTATTTGACAAATCTCCGTTGATTTTATTTTAATGGCAAAAATGCACATTATTAAGCTCCTAAATTTTTAGAATTTTTGCTATTAAACTTTAATATTAATCTACAGAAAAAAGTAAAATTAAATCGAGTTTTATTTTGCATGCTTTTAGTATCTACTCCAAATCTCAATTTAATGCATTCTTGCATATTTCTTACTAATTTTAAATTAAACAACATTTTCAATTGGCACATTAATATGAAATTGATAAAATTATTAACTGTGGAAAATCAAATTGAAATTGAAGCTAATCCCACAGGCACATGAAACGGAGTATATTATTTAATTTTTTGGGGTTTTTACAAAAATATACAGAAAAAAAATAAAAACAACAAAAAATACAACACTTTTTTAATTTTTCATTAATACAACTTTTTAAATTTTCAATATCAATTATACAATTTATATTTTCAAAAAATACAACTTTATACTTTCCTTATTAAATTTCCTACTTTTATTTCAACAAAGACCGTTTCTTCCTCCCATTTCTCTCATCTCTCCGATTCATCGATAGACTCAGCTGGATTCTCATCATAACTACCAATTGCATTGTTTTTTCTCTAGGCGATTTTGCTAATTCCAATTCGCTTAACCACAGCGTTCCTTATGGCTTCAGTCTGAAAGCAAAGCCCATTCTGCCCAATACTTGACATGTAACTCCTCACTTCCTTCCTTATCATCTCTTGCATCACCGTCAAGAACTCAGGACTGAAGAACTGAGTCTCAATCCCAACACCATTTTGTTGCACTGCGGCTAGACCTTCCTTCACGGGCAAACCAACTGGTTGAGCCATCGCTTTCTGTACAATATCAATATTAGTCTGATTTAATCCAGGATTGAATTCGGAACCCGTACCGGAAACAGTTACTTTATTCGAGGCTTTGCAAGAATCGAATCCAGGAAGTGATATGCTCAAGGATGTCGGCGGATCCGTTGTAGAAGAGGTGGCATCGATTGAAAGCGCCGGCGGAACCAGCGAACCTGTTCTCGCAAGGGGCCTGGAGAACGGAGATGAAGCCATAGCTGCCAAGCTGGAATCGCTTATTTAGGATCCGGATGGACTGCTCGGATTCAGATGAAGGCCCGAACCCGAGGCGTTGGGTGCAGCCCCAACGCTGGCGGATCTTTTAAGACACGGTTGAGCCTGTATATCGTCGAAATCTTCACTGAGGGAAGAGCATTTTCGCTTGAGCGTGGAGTTCCAGTGGTTTTTAATGGCGTTATCCGTACGGCCATTGAGGAGGCGAGCAATGGTGGCCCACTTGTTACCAAAACGAGCATGAGCCCTGATAATGGTTTCATCCTCTTCAAGAGTAAAAGGCCTATGCTCCACCTGAGGAGATAGCTGGTTGCACCATCGCAACCGGCAAGTGCAACCAGCAAGACTTGCCAGATCGACCAGGGATCGATTATGTACTTGATGTTTACTTAACCTTAAATTTTCGTTGTGATCATATGTCTTTTTTTGGTTGAAATACATGTTATTAGGATCACATTTGCAAGCATGTTCATGTCGATGGTCTAACAAGTTAATTGGTATAACTTTTTTTTTATTTGAACCAACTAGAATTAGTTTAATTGTGCAATTATTTTTGAACAAAAAGTTATTATTTTTTTCTTTACTATATACATTTTGCTAATTGGGAATTATGATTCTAATTGTGTGTACTTGCTCTATACATCAAGTGCACATGTTGTATACACTTTGTGTACTAGTTGTATACATTATGTGTACATCATATATACACAGTGTGTACTAGCTGTATATACAGTGTGTATATACTGTATACACAATGTATAAATCATATATATACTGTGTGTACATGCTGTATACACAGTGTGTACATTATGTATATATTATGTGTACATGTTGTATACAGCTAGTACATACTATGTATACATGATGTACATACGGTGTATATATGATATACACATAGTGTATACAGTTAATACACACTGCGTATACATCAAATACACACGGCATAAATAACATGTACATACGGTGTATACACCAAGTACATACGGTATATACAGCTAATGCACACTATATATACATGATGTACATATTGTGTATACAGCATGTACACACGGTGTATACATGATATACACACTGTGTACTTTCTTTATATACCATGTGTACTAGCTGTATACACTGTGTACATGCTATATACTGTATGGACATGCTGTATATACCGTGCACTAGCTGTATATACCGTTTATACTAGCTGTATACACCGTGTATATATGCTGTATACAGTGTGTACTAGTTGTATACACCGTGTGTATATGCTATACACACAGTGTGTACACCATGTATATACACTATGTATTAGCTATATGCACAGTGTGTATTAGTGTATACATAGTGTGTCTAAAGGTGAATGAACAAGATAAAGAGTGTAGGCTAAAAAAAGCAAGCATAAAAAAATACACCGTGTATACAACAAGTACATATTATATATACAGTATGTACATACGGTGTATATAACTAATATACATTATATATAGTATATAGACACGGTGATGTATATAGTTAGTATTGCATACAAAAAGTTTGACTCGCAAAGTGAAAACATAAATTAAGCAAGATCGCCCCGTGGTTATCTCAATCAAATGGTGACTTGAGGGAGAGTTAATGGAGAATTCACGCCCTTTTCTAATCTTAAGCGAAACATAAGCCACGTGGCTGTCATTTTCATAGAAGAAATAGCATGAAACTAAGCTCACAAAAATGGACAAATTGCTATTGGACATTGTCAGAAACTAAAAGGATTTTGTTTTTTCCTTTGTAAAAGTCGGATACTCCAATTCAATGTATAATCAGTGCGAATATTAAATTAGCATTTAATTTCATACATTACTTTTGAGGCAAAGCCCCCGTGGCAAACTTACGGCAGATGAAATTAAAAGCAACTTCAAAGAGTTAAGACTGTATGATTTGCAAATATAGAAATACTTTGAGCAAGGAGTGTGATGATTACTCGAGTTTGCAAAGATAACATATGTAATATCATAATACTTGTTATTGTTCCAAAACTTCTCATATAAATTCGGTCTTTATTAAGAGAGAGACACCAGTGGGCTGCTATCTCTACTTATCCTGCGACACTGTCCATTGTTTATTTAATTTTTTCTGAGATGGAACCTCATAGTATGCATTCAGAGTCACTATAAGCTTACTGTATGGGTCGTTCCCTCCTGGTCCAATATGCAAGCAAAGTTTATTAATTACATTTGCGGCTCTTCGGTGGTCACCTAACATGTTTCTCATAATTATTTTCTCCACCAGCAATTCCACATTTTTGGCAGTGTCGATCAGATAATCCAGTACCATTGCGTAGTGGCATATACAAGTCTCACCTGGATATAATTAAAAACTGCTCCAAGGCCATCATCTTTTCTTAAGATACATTCAGTTCTATAATAAAAAGTAAATTTTGGGATTTCCAATTTTCCGTTATCAAATCTTATTTCAAGGAAGTTGCTTTTCGCCACCGGCAATTTCATTCCTGCTTCACGTAGTTTGGTTGCACCGTATAATAATGGAGTCCCTGATGGTGATGAGGCATCATTGGCTTCGGAAAATTCTCTTGATTGTTGTTGATTATTACTTGACACAGGAATGGAGCGGGAGTCGGGCTGGTACCTTGGAACAATTACCGCACCTGTGGTTGCCTTCTCTTCTGCTGAACTTACAGCTAAGATGGCGTTCTCGTACAAAATCTATGAAATGTGTGAAGCCATCAAATAGATATCTTTGCTGGTTGTACTTTCAGGTATGAGTTCCTCAGTATAAGTTTAGAAGAAATTGGCAGTCAGATGAAAAATTTTTTTGGACAATCGGATCAGGAAAAGCAGAGAATGTAATTGTTCGAGAAGAAAGAATGGAAGTTGGTTTTCAAGTAAAGTCAAGTCTTTTGTATTTGGTATCGCTGATCTGCTCCTATATATCTACTATATGATCAAAATCTTTCTCTTCATATGGACTTTCATTCATCCTTAAGAAGAGCTCCAAGATAAAGATGGCATCCAGTAGAATCATCTCTGCAAACTTATCACTGCTAAAATCATCTAAACTGTCCAAGTAACATTCGCGGATATATGCTTCGTTTTCCTTGATATGTCTCACGAAATCATCCGAGCCTTTGATGCCTTTAATTCTCGGTCTGTCAAAAAATTGTGTAGATATTCTAGTTTCTGATTTTCCATTTGCTTCAAATTTTGTTTTCCATGGTGAAATGGTCCTATAGAAACCACTTGAGGAGTGTAAGCTTCTTCATTTACTCTGCGTAGCTTCGGAGGAACCTTGAAGATGCAGGCATATTAAAGTCACTTGCATTCCATGTGGTGAAGAATGCAGAGGCATCAAAAGTAAAACGATAAGGAAGGAGGAAGTGAAAAAAAGTTGTATTTTGAAACTGAAAATTTAAAAAGTAAGATTTATGAAAGCTTACAAAAATGATTGTATTTTTTGAAAAAATTGATAAAAATGTGGCATTTGAGGTAATTTCCTCTAATTTTTTTGATTTCTGTCCATTAAAAATTTAATGTGTAAAATAATAAAATTTCAAAAACACAATGTTACCAAATAAATCTACATTCGAAAAAGCTAATAAGCTTGATAATACTTCATTCCAATTTTATTTATTTCAAGTGAATAGATTGCCATAGAAGAATAATAATAATGTTTGAACAATAAAAACTTTAAACATGCAATCGCTGATTTAGTAGAAACGAATAATGAAAATGAAATATTACAGAAAAGTAAAGGAACGAAACATCATAAAATTTGTTGTCATATATCTGTAGTTGAATCCTTTCACATATAACTATGCAGCAAGACATCCTGAGGTTGCCTTTCTATCCTGGAGTAATTTCGTCAAAGCACTGTCAATTTGGGCAAACACTTCTTCCCTGGAAATGTCTCCTTTGACCTGAAATCAACATAACTACTACTTTACTTGCATTTCAAAACAACTCTTCTCTTGCTGCTTCTGAAATGGGGATGTAATCATACCATACCAATAGCAAAATCTTTCACCTATATTAAAAGATATGCTGCAAAATTAAGGCTTACATTTCTTTGTACTAACACTGACCAATTATTTGGATTCCCTGAGAAATATGATGCTTTTTTTTTTTTTGAATCTATGTTCCTAACTAGGGCTTCAATTTCACATACGAGGAAACTTGAGCCACAAAAGAAATAGCAAAAATTTATCGAACTCGCATATGCTTAACAGCATGATATAGGGTTACTACTTGTTCGAAAACTGCTAACAACTATAAGGGGCAGGCACACACTGGATAGACGTAAGATGCAAAATTATTAAAAAGATGAGGGTAAAAATATTTAAAGTTAAGACTACACTTAACTTATAACGAAGACAACTAATGTTATATAACTAGTCTAGTAATATTCATAACATAACGTAGACTTAGCATCAATGTTTTCCAACTCCAAATAGAAGTGGCTTAAAATGAAAACCTCTCCTGCCTGATAGCTAGAATTTCTACAGTGACTTCTTTCCTTTTTGGCCAAAACTCCAAGTATATGATACATTACATCAAGGTTTGCATCATATATATTATCGTCATATTCAAATCAATCACTTCCTCCTCTCTATGTATTAAAAGATTATTAGTCCTCATTCTGAGAAGATATTCTGCCTTCTCCATTGGCTTAAATTAACCAATGAGGTGGAAGGGATTATGATATATTTCCCTTTAAAGGATCAAGTATGAAAAACAGCCACTTCAATGACACCAGCTCTAGCAACAGCATTTCATGTTAGATATTCATCTTCAAACACTGATTTGTCCTTTTGATCATATTATAAATTTATGCTGCCTATAAGGGCAATGTTAACTAGGCACATCTATACCGTGCCTTCAGATTTTAAGGAATGCACTTTAGTGTCAAGGTGAACCTGCCCTTGCACTATGAGGCTCTGAGGATGGAGCCTTACAAGCCTTGAGCTTGAGGCATGCCTGTAATACGCATGCTTATAGCACCCAAAAATACAACTTCCTTATCTAACTTGTACAATAAATGGAATGGAAAAGTTATCAACAAATCAGAATTGTATAAGTTACGAATATATTTTGTAATGTTGCCCCTATCATGTTAGCAATGAAAAATAAGTATTTTGCACCAAAGCCAAGTGATAATACATATTGGGCAACAGCATCAATACACTCTCTCTCTCTTCTCTTTCTCTAGAAAGTATTTCTGCCAAGATTTTCATCTCTTTGAAGCACCTCCACTCAAAATTTTTCTAAATCCAACTAATCCAAGGTAACTTAATTTTTCAAAACTAAATAGCTCGTCTCACTAAAAACTATATTCAGAAAATTCATCCATCAGAATCACATTATTAAGATCATTTAGCTCACTGCAGAGATAGACATAACAGCCCCTGAAAGCTAGAAATTAATTCACTATTCATTCTCATAAATGGTCTAGTAAGGAAAGAGGGAGATTGTTTACCTTTAGTGTAACATCTTCATATATTGAAAGCACAGCCTCCACATTCTGATTATGAGTCTGCAACCGCAACTTCACCTAAATATAGCCAATAAAAGTTGAGATTAAGAAAAAGAAAGTATATATTATCACCAAATGATGTCAATTTCCATGAAGAAACCAGTCAAACAATTTTTTTCTGATCAAATTTTTCAAAATGCACAAATTGCTTTAGGACTTGCCTTCTCTTCTGTATCATCAAAACGCTGGGTCAGTCTAGCAGCAATTTCTTCATTTTCTGGGGGAGAATACTTCAAGTGGTATATCCTCCCAGTAACAGGATCTAACCTACGTCCAACCACTCTTTCTACCAGAATCTCTTCAGGGACCTGCAGATGAAGGTGCATGAAACAGAGCAGGAAGGTCACCATTCGTTCAAAATGTTGACAATCTAACTAATATTAAGGGAATATCAAGAAACCTAAAAGATTGCTACTTGTCTTTTCTTTTTGGCTTTTCTGCTGTTAACAGCACATTATAAACCTAAAATCAATAAATTAACCAGAGGCTGATATCAGCATTTAATTCATAGATTGCTCTTCCTCAAAGAGTGAGCTTAATTGACAGTAAATGCTTACATATAAAAGAATAAATAGATCAGGCTTGAAGTCAAATTCCCTGAAAGCATTTGCTTGTGACAAGCTCCTAGGGTATGCATCCAAAAGCCAACCATTTTCTTGAGCATCTGGCTGCAACAGACGATCCTTCACCATCTGCACCATAGAAAATTAGCAATTAATAATGCTTAAGGCCAATGTTTCTTAAAAATGAAACAATAAACAGGGAGAGCGAGAGAAAGAGAGAGAGAAAGAGAGAGAGGAAATGAAGAAATAAAGCATCATCCCCTACCATGACAACAATTCATTTGGGACCAGCTGCCCTTTTTCCATGTATTCCTTAGCCCTCTTCCCATTTTCACTCCCAGAAGCAATTTCTGCTCTCAACAGATCTCCAGCAGCAACATGTACCAAACCATACTGCATTCATCAGGATAACTTGATTCAATCTGTTTTTCTTCAGCAGCAATTACAAAATGAGAGATCATGCAGTAAATTTAGTAACTAAAACCAGCAATCACAAAGATTCATTGGGATGGAATAAGATAAATAGCCTAAAACCAGTAGTTTAGACCAAAAAAAAAAAAATTATGCTTATAAAACTAATAACTATCCTTGAAAAACAAAATACCAATTACATGTGCTCAGCTTGTGATGGACCCTTTTGAAGGTTTGAATGGTAAGCGTAGGATAGTGCTCATGATATGACCACTATGCAGAGGATTTTAAACAAAATGCTAATTACTCGATCCCAGATTGTGATATGGCCATCTCAAGACTTTAGCAAACTCACCAAGGCAAACTTACAGGCTCTAATATCTTTTTTGCTTGAGAATTGCTATCAATATCTCAAGCACTTATGTTAGCAAGTGCATCATCATCAACACCTTCTACTTGAAAGAAGTAAGTTATCATGAGCAAATAAACATATCAATGGAAGAGCACATTGTTCTTATGCTACTGAGTTGCATTCCTTTCTTGCCCCAAGACTCTCAAGGATAAACACTGTGGTGAGGAAATTATTCAATTGTGAACTGTGCATCTATATGTTCTGGAGCAATATTAAAATGAATAATTAAACTTCAAAATTCTCATCTTTTCAAGTCAAAAAATTTGTTTGCCTAACAGATTAGCGAAAGAATACAACGACTGGAAAATGAAGTTAAGCTTTTAAATCTGAGAATAAGACCGAAAAAAAACAAAAACAAAAGAGCTTGAGATTGTTTAAGATTAGAGCACAGCAAGTGAGCCGATATCAAAATTCAGCGGAATACACATCTAATCGAATAGGTTTTTCTCGACTCATGCAACTAAGCCAAACTGCTCAATTCAGCTTGGTCCATTCACAACTCTGTATTTGTTTGTGGGGATTCTCATTGTGTCTTTCCTAGTAGGAGCTGTTTCTTTCTAGAATACTAATTAATTAAAATACCCAATTAAGAAACTAAATAAGTATTTGAATCCAAACAAAGATAAAACAAAGTTGCAGCTGCCAAAAAAAAAGCTTCAAGAGATCATTCCTTCGTGTAACAAAGAAATAAAAGTGAATAATGGACCAGAAATAACAATTTCTGAAAAATTGATCACAATGAACCAGAAATAATAGCAACTAACCACAAATAAATAGAAAATAAAAAAGCTTACTCTTTTAGTAATAAGCTCACATTGGGTACCCTTACCAGAAGCAGGAGCACCCGATATCATTATTTTCAGAGGTTCTGGCTTAGCTGAAGCTACAACCTGCTAATAGCCGAAAATACAAGGTAAAGAACCACTTCACAGACTCAAATTCCATTCAATTACGAAAATTTCTAGGCTTACCAGAGCAGGATTGGGGGTCTTCGCAAGACGAGGGAGGAGTGGTGATTTACGGGAACCGCGAGAAAGGGAAGAATTACAAGAAACAAATGAGATTTGGGAGGAGAATATTAGTTTGAAGGACATTGCAGAGTAAGATGACGGCGGAGACAAGGAAGAAGACGGCGGTTGCGACTTTCCTTCCACTCTCACATTTACACCGCAGGAGCTTAGAGCTGCCATTTTTGTCTCCCTTTCTCTCCCTCCGCCTCTATTAGGGGTGAAAGAAATACAGAGGCGTATGTGTTGATCTGGGAATCGACGCCGAATGAATACTTATGGATTGTAGTAAGCATAAATACTTTTTAAATTTTGCTGGTGTTTATTGGTTCCTCATTTATTCCTCAAATTGTTATTATATTTAAATAGAAAAAATTATAATTTAAAATTCAAGGTGTCAAAATAATGTCATATTTTTATTTAATTTTTTCATATGTAAGAAAATGGAAAGCCGATTCAAACCTACTGATAATATTTCTTTTAATATATAATTATTGATATTATTCCATTAGAATGGAATTAATTCATTGTATTATTTAAGGAAAATAAGTGTAAAATTATTTGAACCAATTAATATTGATATTTAATTTATTATTAAATACAATGATAAGTAAAATACATTTTTGAGTACCATCCAATTTAATCAAATTTGAGAATTTTCTAATCGGTGGTTTAGGTGGGTAAAACGACAGGATACTGGTATGGCGTCTTTATTTTAACAATATTTAATTACAAAGATGTTATTAAAAAAATTGAAATCGAACTTTCTTATATTTTTACCTGTTACTGGTCACTAAATCAAATACAGGTGATTTTATTTTATGAGATTTGTGTGAAAAATCAATTTTATTTATATAGTTTGTGTTTATAATTACATTAATTTATACGTATAGGTCAAAATGCGGTTCCCAATAAAGTCAATTAATTACATGGAGGCGACATTAAAAATATGGCTTAAGATCAAAAATGAACAGCCAGAAGCCCAACTTAGACTTCCGCTGCCACCACATGCCTGCAATTTCTTTCTTTCTCTATTTATTTATTTATTTATTTATTTATTTATTTATTTATTTATTGTTTGGGTGTCAATTGTCAAGCACCTGCCTGCAATTGCATGTTGGTAACAAATTGAAGAAAGCGATCCACTGATCTATTGAAATATTGTGGCTGCTTTGGCTTTCCCCAAAAATACGTGAGATTTGTTCAACACTCAAATACAATGATTTACACTTTTTTTTCTTAGAAAAATCCATAATTTAGCTATTGTACTTTAACATTTTACAAATTAAATTATTATATTTTAAAAATTATAAATTGAGTTCTTGAACTTTTCGAAAAAAATACATCAAATCCAAAATAGACGGCACAAACGACAGTATAACATATATTTTGTAAAAATTACGTGTATTTTAACGAAATGCTATTATTTTTACTGTCTCTTGGAATTTAATGTGTTTTAATAGATAAATTTAAGAATCTAATATATAATTTTGAAAATATAGAAATTGAACGTATAAATATATAAAAATTAAGGGACTCGATTATAATTTTAAGACTATAAAAATTCAATATATGAAAATATTAAAATTTAAAAAATAAATTATGGATTTTACCTTTTTCCTTCAATCCCCATGTATGCTCTTCCAACACTAAAATCTCTAAAGTCATAGCACATAGGAAGCATTAATGGTGGATGATAATTTATCCGGTAGGGGTGTGCAAAACCGGATCCATCTGTCTAACCCGAACCGATCCATGACATTCGGGTAAGGTTATTAAGGTTAAACAGGGTAGATCAGGTATGAATTTTTTTAGAAATTCCGGTTCGGATCGGGATAAAGCCCACTAAAAACTAACCTGACTATAAAAGCACCATTTCACATGTTTTTCACTCTTCCCCTCTTCATTTCATCAAAAACCTAAAATCACCAATTCATCTCCGCCTCCTTCTGTCGCCATCAATTGCCACCTCCTCCTATCGACATTTTTTATCTCTCTCCTTCTGCTCTATTGTTTAGCAAACTCCAACGACTACTAATTTCCCATTCATTTCCAATTCCATTGCAAAGTTGAGACCTTTATTATTTCAGACGGTTTTATTATCTCTAAAGATGGTCGCTTTCCAGACATCGATTGTCTCCCTTTGCTCGCCCTATCACCATCAATCGTTCCAATTCAACAATTTCCCATTTGCCCCACTACAATTCCAACTTAGCTGTTGCTATGCTTCCTCGATCCTTTTTCAATTTCACTTGCGAAGATTATTCAATCACCACTGCACCTTATTATGCTCACTTGATTTTCTTAAAAACAGGGTGGATTCATATGTTTGCCAAGAAAATATTGGGTGATTGATTTGTTGTTTGTTTTTCTTTGTAGGTTTTGCACTTTTGGGTTACCAAGTGACATTGTAATAGAAGTTGAGGACATGAACTTTCATCTTCACAAAGTTAGCTTAGTGAAAAAGAAATAGACCCTTTTTTTTTACTATAGATTCCTTCTCTATCTAATGCCTAACTTGGTTTGTTGGATAATGGTGTGATTTAGTTTCCATTGATGTCAAAAAGTAGAAAGCTTCATCAACTAATAACAGAGCAAGAGACAAACCATACGTACACTGCAGCAATAGAAGGAGAAGATGAGAAAGAACATGAATGATATGAAATCGAGGAAGTTCATAGTTAATATCAGGTATATTGGGTTAAAATAGTCGAGATCCGAAAAATATCGGATTAATCGGATAGAGGTCCGATATTTATATAGGGTAGGGTCGGGAAGGAGAATGCCTAAAATTTAGGTTTCGAGTTAATCAGGTTCAGTTCGGGTTCATCTAAACCCGATCGATGCAGACTCCTATTATCCGGGAAATGATTTGAGAGAGACAAAAGACATATTATGATATATAGCCACCAATTCTTTTATTCAATAATGTCAAAACCAATTGTGATTTTTGTTATGTGTTAAGTGTCATTTTGGGATTTATTTTTAGGTAATTTTTTTTCATTATTGTGATTCTATTTTTGTAATGCCCCAAGGGATACATTGGTTAATATTTGTAAATATGATAGGGATGTAATTGAAATTAATATAAATATGAAGGGTAATTTGGTAAATTTGCAAATTGAGGGGTAAATGTGCATTGTTAGAAAAGTAGTGGGGATTGACTGAAGATTTTAAATTGACTTCATGCCAAATGTGATAATTAAGGTAAAATGAGGGAGCAAAGTGCAAATTTTTTAGCTTGACAAGTGGCCCAATGAAAAGTGGGCATGTATTTATTCTGGAAAGAGGAAAAAGAAGCTAGAGAAATGAGGAAAAATCTCTCTTTTTCCTTAGAAATGGCCAGCCATTCTTTGGTCAAAAGATTTTAGTCATTTTCTCTTCATTTTTTTTATTTCTTATTTCTTCAAATTTGAGATACAAGGTATTTATGTTTTTGGTTGATTCTCATAGTGTAACGCCCCAAAAATTTGTATTCGTTATTCTTAACATGTTGTAGAGCATGAAAGATAATTCAGAGATAGTTTTCGGAACAAATGGATTGAAAGGAATAAAGAAATTCAAGAAAATATAAAGGTTAAATGTGCTCAGGTCAGGGTAATTCAATGATGGGTGATCCGATGGACAGTTTAGCCTAAAAGAAGTTTATGAAAGTAGGTGTTAAATGAAGTTCGATGATATAATTTGAGCTGAAAATGAGTTTAGATCGATCTTTAAACGAGGCAAATAAGTTTTCACCCGACACTGTAGGAAAGGTTGACTGGAAGTTTGACTATACTTTGAATTGATGTATTGACCTCCAAAAATTATTCCGATCTTATAAATATGTTAGTAATAACTTAAATGACCTATTAGAAGTGAAAAATAAGTGTTCTAACAGTTTTGAAATTTTTGATTTCGGATCGGCTGCACAGGCCTCTGGAGCTAAAAGTATACCGAAATTATGTCAGAATGAGCTAAAATTTTTACCATATATTCTTAAATATATAATGACATTTGGGGCAAAATTTCAGGGCAATCCGATATCGGGATCGAAAATTCATATTTCGGAGTGAAAAACCAAAATCGGGTCATTAGGAGGGTCAAATCCGAGAATGTGACCATGATATTTTACATGAGATGATATTTTGGTGTAAGAATCATGTGTGTGTGAGCTTATGAAGGTAGGATAAGCCTAAGTGTCTATATGAGTGACAAGTGGCCAATTTTAATGCCATTAGATTCGATAGTGAATGAATGAATCTTGGCCTCACATTTGGCACACTTAAAGCAGCATATATAAGGGAAAAAAAGTCTGGAAATATCCTGGAAAATCGACCATATTCACCTCCTTTCTTCAGCCAAACCAAAATCTCCATTTTTCTCTCTTTTTTCTCCATTTTCATCTAACCAAGCCTCATTCTTTTGAATTTCCAGCTCAATTTTAAACATTAGCCTCATAATTTATTCCTCTTTACATCTGAAAAGAGCTTGTATCAAAAAGAAGCCAAGAACACTAAGGAAAAAGGTAAGAGAAAGTAAGAAAAATTTTATGATTTTATGAGATTTTGATGATATTAGTGGGAGATATTATATGATCATGTAGTTATTGATTAGGAGAGTTGATTTATAGTTTTAAATTGCTTAAATTTGTGACAAAAACTCATGAGCTATCCTTCTCCATTTTCGGCCAACAAAGAAAATTTAGGGGTAAAGGAGAAAGCTTGAAGGAGAAGGGATGAAAAAGGAAGAATGGGAGATTTTAGACCATCAAGAGGTATGTGGATACAAACTACACTCAATTTCATTTAAATTGTGAATTTTGGTATAAATTTTACATTATGTAACGATATGAAATGGAAGAATTGTGTGAAATAATTTAAGGTAAAATTAAAAGAGAACATTTTAATATGAAGAGAACATAAATATACCAAGAAAATAATTAATTAAGAGTAAACGCTATAGTGGCCGAATGGGAATCCTAAGAATATTAAGTGAAATTTTGATGATTTATAAAGTATTAAATAAAATTTTAGCAAAATAATAGTGATTAAATGTATTAAAGTGAAATTGAGTAAAAAATAATAGATGTATAAGGAATTATGTATGAAACATAATGACGTTCATATAGAGAATTAATTGATATTAAGAAAAATGAAGCATAAATTGGTACATTATCCTATAAATAAATATTAAAAGTATAAATAGCATAGATTAAAGCATAAAAAGATTTATGGTTGTAAAAAGTATATAATGGCCGAAATATATTTAATAGGATGTAAAATGTATAATTGATGTTTAGTTGAGTAATTAATAATAATTAGGCAAAATAAGGCATAAGAAATATAATAATGTTGATTAGAATGGAAAATGAGGAAGGTACCTAATTATATAATAATTACATAATGTGAAAAGTTAATGAAACTTGAAATTTATCATGTGTAATTATTTCACTTCACCATGAAATGAATATAATTGGATATATAGTTATGTATGACATAAAGTTGGAGTGAGAAAAATTCATTAGTAGAAAATTTCTTGATGGCTGAATGATGAATATGAGTAAATTTTATGGTTTAGTCACAGTTATATGATAATGAGCATTTATGTGATGAATGCCTAATTGATGAGCTTAATTGAATGTGTTTGTGAGCATGATGTGACTAAAATAGAATAATAAGGGAAAAATAATAATGCATAAATGTGATAAGAAATAAAATTTAATAATGCCCTTAGTGTCAGTGGGAAATCCAGTTCTTTGGATAGTATGGCTAGCCATAGAAATTTATTTTGCAGGATATCATGAGTATATGAGATATTTGTTATCAGAAATGACCATGAGATATGAGACAGGATAGCCGGCGTACTATATGCATTAGTCCTGGGGTTTTGGTGTCACACCTAGTGGTGGGATCCCCCTAGTACACCATACTTACGTCCCGTTTATCTAGTTCGTGGTTGTCCACGACTAGGGATAAAATGGTAATTTTGTATAAAATTGGGATAAAAGAGTAATTATGATAACTTAGATGTCATAAATATAAATAAATAATAAATAATGTGAAAATAAGATCAATGTGATAAGTAAGGGCAAAATCGTAATTACTTGATAGAATAAGGGTAAATTGGTCAATTGAAGCAAAAAGAGTGAATAATGAAGTTAAAATAGTTAAATACAAAAAAAGGGGTAAAATTTGTAATTAGTCAAGTTTAGGGATTAAATTGTAAATGTGCCATCTTTGAGAGATTCAAAGGATTAAAAAGTAACTTATACATTGAAAATTAAATAAAAGTCAAACGAGTCAAAATGTAAGTTAAATTGGAGAACAAGTCAACTCAGGGATTTAATTGAAATTTTTACATGAAGTTTGGTAAACAAATGAAATTCAGTAAGAAAATAAATAAAGAAAATCGTAAATGCGATTAAGAAAATATTAAAGTGAAAAAAACATAATTAATAGGCTTAAAAAGTATAAAAAGGTAAATGTGTGATTAAGCAGGGGTGAAATTGTGAATTTGAATATTAATATAGCAATTATAGAAATTAAATTGATTAGATAAGTTAAGAAGGACCAAAATATAATTTGTTACCATAAGAAAAATTCCAGGGTCTAAATTGTAATTTATGTACTTAATTTAAATTAAAGACCAAAAGAAGTCAATAAGTCAAAATTGGTCAAATTAAGAAAAAGTCAACTTTAGGGACTAAACTAAAATTTTCACTTAAGTATAGGAAAATTTTGAAATTAATTCAAAAGGATGAGTGATAAAGAAATTTAAAGTAAATTATAAGCATGATAAGAATAAATCGTGAATTTATATAATAGAAGGAAATTATAAGGATTTAATTGTGATTTTTCTATTTGATAAGGAGAGAAATGAAATTTAATAATAAAAAAACTATATAATCAAGATAAAGAAAAGTAAAGAAGGTCAAATGAATTAAAACGAAGATAAATAGAATTAAGGACAATGGGTAGTGAGCTCAGGGGTCTAACCAAAACGTTACATCCGACTAAAGATTTTATATATATCATTTAGTGCTAAAGAATTAAGTATAAGAAAAAGTAAAAAGAGAATTTGAATAAATTGTTATAAATAATGGATGGAACTGTAGCATGGTCAAAGAAAAGAAAAATAAAATATGAAATGGTAGAATGGATCAAAGAATGGAATTAAGGATCAAATCGATAGATAATAAAAGTTTCATGACGAGAAATATTTAAAGAGAAACGAAGAGTAAATTAGCAGTTTTGAAAAAATAATTAATGAAATATTGATTTAGCTAGACAGAAAATTTTAAGCTGTAATTCGAACAAAAATAAAAACCAAATTGAAAATATAAAAGGAAAAGAGAAAATAACAGGAGAATGAGGTATGGCAAAGTATGAATTAACAAATGAAAGAAGAAGATTGGAAAGAAAATAGAAATGGAATTTCACAACTAATGAACTTTGACTAAGGAAAACTTGCTTTATATATTATAATGAATCAACATAGAATTCCAAGTAAAGTAGCAAAGAAAGGATAATGGGAAATAAGAGATAGGCAATGACTAATAAATAATAATAATGCAAATTGCAGGGGCAGGAGTATAATCTAAATTATAACTGTGATAACAAATCATTAAAACATTAGAAGACAACATCAGTCAACCAAATAGAATTATTTAAAATAATAATAATAATAATAATTTAAAATAAAATTTTAGTTGAATGAAATTTTGCGTAGTTGTATCCACCACTAAGCAACAACATTGCTTAGCGCGTGGTTTATTGACTGTGCACAGGAACAGGTACTCAAGTACATAATGGAAGACTGGCATGGCATGTACATCGAGGATGAGTAAGAGGATAATTGTTAAGTTAGGCTATTTATAATCAGTGACTAGTATGTAATCTATGGAATCATTAATGTAAATGCGATGATATTATAAATGTTGGTTTATATATACATATATTGAATATATATATATATATGTGAATGTTATGCTGATATCAGTGTTAGATTTATGTGGAATATAGGGACATAGGAATGAACTTAGGGTGTCACACAGAGCCCTTGTAAGAGGTTGAGAAGAGTGGTAAGGGCAAGGGTAAGGAGAAGGAAAAGCTCTACGAAGATTAAGTTGGCTAACTTTTGAGGTATGGGAGTTTATATTATTGTTCTTTGTGTTTTTAATTGAATTAAGTTTCTATATGTGTTTTAGATGATCTATAGTTGATGTTTAAGTGAAGAAATGAATTTATAGTGCATGGAAAAGATGATTTGTGCCTTAGAAAGAGATAAAGTGAAAATCTATTCAAGGTTCACTTGAACCAGTTTAGGTTTAAACTGTATAACTATTTTTGTAGATGTCTAATTGATATGATTCTAGTTGTAAATGAAATACAAGACATATATCTACAATTTTGTATTAGAAACAAGAATCTAAATCTATACTTAAGGTGTCCAAAATTTAGCTTGAAGTTGACAGACCCTTGATGTTTCGTCCTCTTGACCAGTCTGTAATTTTTTAGTGATATCTTGAGATTTAGATCTCATAATTGAGTTATTTTTTTTATGTTTTGCAAACTATAGACATAGTGAAACAACTTTGTAGAAGATCATTTTTCCTGAAAACATCGTTTACCAAGTCAAAAATGACATATAAGTGGAAACTAAAAATCTGCTTTTGGGCAGAATTGATCTCACGGTCAGCAGGAAAAACCTAATAACCGTGACATAGCTAAATTTTAGGTCAGAACCAAAATGTAACTTATGTCATAGTCAACAGGTTTTACCTAATGACAGTGATCCTTCCTGGCCTTTTTCTAAACTTGTTTTCAAGGTCTTAAATTGATGCCAAAGCACATTTAAACCTTCCTAAACATATTTAGATAGTTTTAAATGTAGAAACAAGGGTAAAAAGTGGCATAAAGTGAGTGTAAAGCATAATGAATTAATGAAGTAAAGTTAAATACTAAGCCTTAATATATAAAAATTTATACAATTAATGAATATGAATGACATGATATAGTGAAATAAATGCATGATCTATTGAATGTATTAATGTCATGTTTTTAAAAGTATGCATTAAAATATATAAGTTATGAATGAGAGTGAACATGGTACATGATATGCATAATATTGCATGATAATCATGTTAAAGTGTGGTTTATATATATTTGAAGTGTAAATGAGAGTAGATTGTATAGTGATCCTATTGCATGCTCTTATTAAATTGTAAAATCTATGATTCTCGATGTAACAAGTGTAATATCCGTAAGTGACCAGTGATTTGTTAAAGCCTGAATTTCATATAGTAGTGGATGGATAGGCATGCCTATAAAGGAGATAGTGATTGCAGCTGCTTAGTGATTCGATACCTAAGGGTGTCACCTGTATTCATGACTATCATGTCTCGCCTGTTCGATACCGTTTATTGATGTCGCCCAATTCGAGACTATAATATCTCGTTTGTTCGATACTACTTGTCAATATCACGTGTTTGTACCCATATCCACCATTTATGAGAACTCAGGCAATGAAAATGGTTTGATTAATGAATATTGATAAGTGATCAATAGTGTAAGTGTTTCATTATTTCATGATATATAGTGCTGGTATTTCTGATTGAATAATGATGTGTAATTAAAGAATTGTGTTGAAGTGTTACTGAGTGAATTATTAAGAAATTGTATTGTAATGTTTCCTTAATGCATGGACTGTTGTTATAGTATATGTGTTTGGAACATGAAAAGGCATACTATTATGTTATTTGCATGTGAGACTTCGATAAGAAGTCAATTGTATTGTTTTTATTCTCCACTAAGCCATTGCTCAGTATGGATGTTCTTCCCGTATAGGTACAAAGGTGTAAGAAAAAGTGCTTTTCTCTAGTCAACTTTTGCAGGCCACTAGAAGGGTAGCGAGTGAAGGCTAATTCTGATAATGTATTATTTATTTGTAAATGTATAATGTGTAAAAGATTTGAAATATATGTAATGAACTAATTTGTAATTATACTTTAAGTGTATTATATGTCATATGTATAAATGTATTTTTGTACAATCAATTTAACAGAATAATAAGTAAATAAAAATATAATAAGGGCGGACGTTACAATTTTGATCATTGTCAGTAATATTTTGTATCCTTGACTTTATAAAGAAATCCGCACAAAAGTTTAAATACTATTAAATAAAATAATTAAAGGATGTTGTTTTTGAATTAATTTGGGTTGCTATTGTATCTTCTTACTAACACTTTAAATAAGGGCAAATATCATTTTCAAATTCCTGAATTTTTAATATTTTTTTATATTGAATCCTTTTAATTTTTTTATTAAATCTATATATTTTAATATTAGATAACACCTAGTTTTTCATAAACAGGACTAACGAGACTATCATGTCTTGCCTGTTCGATACCATTTATCGGTGTCACCCGATTCGAGACTATTATATCTTCTTCGTTTGATACTGCTTGTCAGTGTCACGTATTTGTACCCATATCCACCATTTATGAGAATTCAGGCAATGAAAGTGATTTGATTAATGAATATTGATAAGTGATTAATAGCGTAAGTGTTTTATTATTTCATGATGGTGCTGGTGTTTCTGATTGAATAATGATGTATAATTAAAGAGTTGTACCGAAGTGTTACTGAATGAATTATTAAGAAATTGTATTGTAATATTTCCTTAATGCATGGACTGTTGTTATAGTATATGTGTTTGGAACATGAAAAGGCATGTTACTATGTTATCTGTATGTGAGACTTCGATAAGAAGCCAATTGCATTGTTTTTACTTCCCACTGAGCTATTGCTCCGCACGGGTGTTCTTCCCGTGTAGGTACACAGATGTAAGAAAAAGTGATTTTCTCGAGTCAACATCTACAGGCCACTAGAAGGATAGCGAGTGAAGGCTAATTCTGATAATGTATTATTTATTTGTAAATGTGTAATGTGTAAAAGATTTGAAATATATGTAATGAACTAAGTTGTAATTATACTTTAAGTATATTATATGTCATATGTATAAATGTATTTTTGTACAATCAATTTAACACAATAATAAGAAAATAAAAAGGTAATAAGGGCGAACGTTACAATTTTGATCATTGTCAGTAATATTTTGTATCCTTGACTTTATAAATAAATCAGCAAAAAAGGTTAAATACAATTAAATAAAATAACTAAAGGATGCTATTTTTGAATTAATTTGGGTTGCTATTGTATCTTCTTACTAGCACTTTAAATAAGGGCAAATATCAGTTTCGAATTCCTGAATTTTTAATATTTTTTATATTGAATCCTTTTAATTTTTTTAATTAAATCTATACATTTAATATTAGATAACACCTAATTTTTCATAAAACAGGACTAACGAGCAAGTGTTTCAATCGCTTTTAAAAAGTGCGTCCATGTTTTTCGTTAATTTTCAAAGAGATTTAATGAAAAATATTTTAAAATTTCAGGAATCTAATATGAAAATGGTTTAAAACTTTAGAGATCGAATTGAAAATAAATTTTACTAGTATGATGTGCCGTTAATGATAATTGAAACACACGCGCATTATTTATTTTCATAAGCGACCACATGTTATCTTATATTAAATTATATAAATCTAATTAAGATTTTTTTTTTAAGAAAATGAATACAAAAATTTTCAAAAGTTCAAAATTTTAAAAATATGTTTTGGCTTTAAATGATGCCGAATTGGTTACTCGGTAGCATATTATCCGATCAAGTTTTGGCCCTTTCTTGGATTGAGTAAAAGAGAAATTGCTATTTATGAACTTTAGAGAGTCTTGGAGCTTCAAAGGTGGAAAGAGAGGTTACCATCAAAAGCAGACAAGAATTCATTAATGTGACTAGTAATATTAGACACACTAGAATTTCATTAATGTGGCTAGTAAGATAATTTCAGATGATCCAAAAAAATTTGAGGCGGCCTTAAGCTTGCCTTAGGTCCGCCCCTACTAGCAATCTTAGTCCAATTAGGATTTCACCCATGCGACAAGTAATAATCAGGGAGTTTCACAAAAATACCAAAAAAAAAGGGTTGCTCTAAAAAATACCTTCTTTTATTCTCTTTTAAAATTATCTTTTTAAAATTTTCATTTTTAAAAATATCCATTTTTTAAAATACCACATTTAACTCAAACTCTTCCTCCTCCTCCTTTCACATTTCCTGTTTTTTCATTCTTCCTCTTCATTCACGCTTTCTTTCAAGGTTCTGAACAAGAAAAATTGCTAATCTAGCTTTCTCTAAGGTAGTTATTTGTGTATTAATGGGATCAATTAATAAAACATATCCCCTTCGGTTGGCAGCTGTAAGTCCATTTTTTTTTCATATAATATTTTAATTACAATTTTTTAATATATAAAGCTTAAATATAATTTTAGTGTTATGGAATTAAAATTTATTGTTGTTTAATTAATCAGGTTAGCAATACTCATTTAAAAGTACTGAGTTATCTTTATTTTTATTTTTTTTAATTTCCTTTACATTTGAAGTTCATTTGCTACATACCCCAGCAATTATGTATAAGATAAAAAATAAAATAAAATTTACTATTGTTATTTTTATTGATATTATCATAAATTGCAATCCATTTTTTTTAAATAATAGTAAAAAATATCTATTAATGATCAATTTAATATTTTGAAATACATAATATAATTTCAATTTTTAAAATTTGGTATACCAGGCGGTTTACTAGGTAAACCATCAATTATACCAAAAATCAAAAAAAGTACTTCAATTCTGAAATTAATTTGGTATATCAGATATACCATGGATACACAAAAAAAGACAGTATTTCAATTCTAAAATTTGGTATATCAAGCGATATATCAGGTATACCATTCGGTATACCAAAAAGTAGAAGAAAAATTCAATTTTAAATTTTGGTATATCAGATGATATGCCAGGTATATCAACCGATATATCAAATTTTGAAACATATTTCACATTCTGAAATTTGATATACCATCCGGTATACCAAGCATACCAAATTTCAGAATATTTTTGCATTTTGAAATTTAGTATACCTGCTGGTATACCGTCCAATGTATCAAATTCCAAAACTTGTTTGCATTCTGGAACATGTTTGAATATGAATAAATTTCATCAAGCGCACATAAAAGCCTACACTTAATTCTTTGATTTTGTTTTGAAATTAATAATAATAATTATGTTACAATTGTAAATAATTTGTTGGGGTGTCGCGATAGTGCTGCTTGTGTTTAGAAATATTATTGTCCATATTTGTAAATAATTATGGTATAATTGTAAAATATTTAAATTTATTATAATAACTATTATAAACCAAGTAAAATTAAGGTAGTTATTTCACTTTTTCATTTTTCCACTGATTACTGCCAGCAATTTAGGTGATGCTTAAAATTTAAGTGTCAAATAATTTTATATAAGTAGAGTTTTTATACAAGTATATGAAAACTCTATAAAATTAGCATTTTGAAATTTGGTATACTAAGTATACCATCCGGTATACCAAATTTCAAAATATATTTGTATTTTGAAATTCGGTATATCATCTAGTATATCTGGTATACCGTCCGATATATCAAATTTCAGAACATGTTTACATTCTAGAATTTGATATGCCATTCGGTATACCAAATTTTAAAACAATATTTTCTTTCTAAAATTTAAATTTTATTATTTTTTTATATTTTACTGAACCAAAAGTTATACAAAATACACAATCTTTGTCATTAACAACCTGAATGATTAGTACAATATTCTCTTTTGCATAGCCAATGGAGTTAGAAAACCAAATTACTTTGGTTACTTTTAGCAGACTAATTACAATTTTTTTTTTCATTATGTTAAAGTGAGCATTTGCTTTTTTTTTTTTTTTTTCATAATGCTAAAGTGAGTGTTTGCTTCTGCAGACTCTTCCATTGAATTTCAGTCAATATATATAATAATTTTCTTGATGTTGTTGCAAAATTATCAGCAAAAATAATTTCAATAATCTTCATTAGATTAAAATCAATTGAAAAGCCTTTTTTTTTTTTTGGTGTAGATGTTGCTTACTTAAAGCTTCATCCAACTTTTATGGCTTATAGAGCCATCCAAAATTGTTCAAGAATTACACCGATACAGTGGTATTCTAACAGCCTAATATTTAAAAAAATAGTTAAACGGGACCCAAAAGTATAAAGGGACATGTTATTTTTCAAAAACAACAATCACATTAATCACTAACACATGTTTGCACTCTAAAATTTGGTAATCGAAGAATATTCCTACAAAACAATTGAATCTCTCATGTGAATTTTTTCAGAATTTATTGTTGTATATATCAAGGGAATTTATTAAACATGCTAATGAATTTTAAAAATACAAACTCACATAAAATATAACCAATGTGGCCACTTAGCTGATACAAATAAAACTTCAAGCAATTTGGTAGGTTTTAATGAGAAAATAATGAAGCAGAAACTACTATTAACAATGTGCTCAATCTACCATGGCTCAGAAACGAAGCATCTCACCTGCAATTGAAAGTATGTTGTATCAAAGCTTGCTCCAATTGACAATATCTGCTTCTTGCTGTAGCAATGCAATCCCATTTGGTGATGTTAAGGGGATTGATATTCCTGTTAGAGATTTCTTCTTTCGCCATTCAATACTTCATTATGTCTGTTTATCTAGTAAACAATATTAAAAGGGTGAGTAGTTTTGTTGGTTGGTAAACATCCATATTACAATATCACAGGAATTAATACTAACATTTAACCACCAAATGTAAGAAAAACTATCCATAGAATAAGACAAGTACCCGTGAATCATAAAACGTAAGACTTCAAGTTAATCATCAAATTTTATGCAACACAATTCTTAAACAAATCCTAAAACCCATACATTTCTTTCTCATAGAAAAAAATCATTTCGTCTGTTAACTGATTTCGAAGTGATTCGCCTCCAACTTCAAATATTAATGGGAATTTGAAATTAATGCTGATTTGTGTGGTATTATTCAATAATGAGGTTTAAACAGGTTTTAGTTTAATAATACCAGTTTATATCCAGATTATGAGATTTCCAATTGTGGGAATCCTAATAAAATCCTCTGTTATAAAAAAAATCTTCCACTAATTCAGGAAAGGAAGTGATGTTAATCTCACAATTAGCTACAAAGAAATTAGATAAGGCACATTCTTGCTCTTAATATAAAAAGAAGTAAAGCTAGTGGAGTTTTTCTTCCTTATATTTCACTTTCTCAGCAATCAAACAGAAGATAGCTAACAAATGTAGGGAACCAACTCGAATCGAAAATGAGAGTGAGAAATAAGATAAGATCAAAGTGAGAGCTACACGCACAATTTACTGGCTGAAGCATCGTCGTTCGTTGCTTGAACGACTGCTCTATTACTGTTGAGCATGTTCTGCCCAACCTCTTGCCAAAGGCCTTGGGTCAGGATGAGAGATGGGTATTTAGGGGTTAAAACAAAAAGTGATATTTTT
Source organism: Excoecaria agallocha (assembly GCA_037975025.1). Lineage (NCBI taxonomy): Eukaryota > Viridiplantae > Streptophyta > Magnoliopsida > Malpighiales > Euphorbiaceae > Excoecaria > Excoecaria agallocha. The sequence goes on along the minus strand of CM075806.1, from coordinate 119,324,827 downwards.
AAAAACAAAAAATTAAAAAAAAAGTAATTTTAAACATTTTTAAAGAATGGATGCATTTTTTTTAAAAAAAAAGGATTAAAAAGGAGGTATTTGGTGTAAATTCCTCTGATAATTAAGCCAATCCAACTTGTAATAATTAATGGTTAGATTTGGACAAAAAATAGAGAAATTTACACAAAATATCCCTTTTTTAACTTCACTTCTTAAAAATGCATTCATTAACTTCAAAATTTTTAAAATACATTTTTTTTAATTTTATGTTTTTAAGAATACATCTTTTTATTTTAATTCCCAATTTTACTATAATTTCCTAAAAATTCCTTTTTCTCTTACACCAACCATGCTCCATCTCCAACTAGTGCCATCGTTTCTTTGAATTTGCTGCCAATATAATTCTTCAGTTTCATGCTTCATCTTCATCCAACTGAAATCTTTTACTTTATTAAATTTTTTAACTAACCAAACTGTTCCAATTTTCTCTCAAATGGCTCGTACGAAGCAAACCACCAGGAAATCTACACGAGATAAGACTCCAAAGAAGCAGCTAACTACAAAGGCGGCGAGGATCGAAGTCTGCTCCAGTAGAGTAAAGAAGTTCTAAAGATTTAGGTCAGGGACAGTGGTCCTGAGAGAAATCAGGAAGTATCAAAAGAGTACAAAACTCTTAATTAGGAAACTTTCATGCTAAAGATTGGTGAGAGAAATTGCTCAAGATTTCAAGATTGATCTAAGATTCTAAAGCAGTGCAGTTGCTGCTCTACAAGAGGTAGTTGAAGCTTATTTGGTTGGGTTGTTTGAGGATATCAATTTATGCACTATTCATGCCAAGAGAGTTGTTGTTATGCCTAAAGATATCCAACTTGCTTGAAGGATTAGAGGCGAGAAGGCTTACATTTTAGCATTTTTTGTTATTTTTCTTTTGATATTTAGTGTTTATTATAGTTCTAGATTTGTGTTTATGTGGTTAGTTAGGGTTTACAGTTTCATTTTTTGGGATGAAAATTAAAATGGAAATGCCATGAATTTCATTTTGTTAGATATTTGTATTCCACATGTTTGTGAAAAGTATTGTTTAATGTCTTAATCTTAAACACTGCTTGTGGCATCCTATGCTCGAATTTAGGATTGAACACCAATGTGCTATTGATGATGATGTCAAATGGTAAGTTCGTATTGATTAATTCTTTACAAATGATGAATTGTAGTTTTAATTTGGCACTCAATTTCCAATTTAACTTTAGTGACGATTGTTACTATTTGTTTGGTAAAAAATTGGATAGCATAATGGCTATAAAATCATGCTATCCAAACTTGCAAATATCAAAATCACACTCCCAATGTTAAGCCTCCACCTCCAATACTTCAACAACAATATAGGCACTCCAATTAATCAATTCACAACCGATAACACAACGCATATATATATATATATATAACCATAATCCACGTATCTATTAACATACATAACTATATGTTTTCCATTAATTAACGTTCATTACATATTATGTGACATAATTCAAAATAACTAATGCAGTAAACCTATAAGTCTTACGCGTCCATCAAAGTCGCATATGTACATGCCATTTGAATCTTTCTCCTCCTTACCCTCGATTACCTGTCCCCTGCTCGTAGTCAAACAAAATCACACACTAAATAACAATGTTTCCTAGCGGTTGATACACTATATAAAATTTCATTTACATAAACTATATTACATAAATTACCATTTTACCCCAATTTACTACTTATCACCATTTAACTTATAATTTATTTTCTTAATATCTTAAATTACTATTTAGTCCTTTTACCTCTCATTCTCCTATTCTCCACACATATTTCTTACTTAAATGAAAAATTATAGTTTAGTCCCTAAACTTTCCTTTTACATATCTTGCCTTATTTTGCACTAATTTTGGTCCTTTTTGCTTCTTTTATTTTTTATTCCATCTTAACCTCAAAATTTACATTTTAGTATTTATACTTACCCTTGTAGTGGTAAAGTATGATTTGGTACCTGAAACTTTTCTTTAATTATACTTTTACCATTCTTTACTTATTTGACCATTTTAACTCCTTTAACCACATTTTTAATGAATAATTAAGATTTTACTTACATTTTCTTGCGTAATTACACTTTTGCCTCTAGTTAATGGCTTAATCATATTTTTCATTTTATTTACTATCTAATCACATATGTGACATCTTTTTATGCACAATTTACAGTTTAATCATCATTTTCTTTCATAATTATGATTTTATCCCTAGTAGTGTCTGGTGAAAATTCTTGAACTTGATATGCGAAATGAGGACTCTAATGATCCTAAATGAGCTGGAGGGGCCTCATGGAGTGACCAACTCCTCCAGAAAGTATTGAGGGATCACTTAGGGTGATCAGCTCCTCCATTATAAATCTAATGAGTGTTGAGGGATCACTTGTGGTGATAAACTTCTTAATTAGAATTCTAGCATGGATTGAGGGATCACTTAGGGTGATCAACTCCTCCATTATAAATCTAATGTGTGTAGAGGGATCACTTGAGATGATCATCTCCTCAACTGTGAACCTAATGTATGCATTAATCCAAATCAAGTTATTATTCTTCTGCGATATTTCTTGTATAGCTAGCCATTATATCATAAAATTTGGGATTTTCTGCTATATACTAATGGAAAATATTTTGTTCACTTTATCTCATATATTTACAAATTTTCAATCATTTCACATTATGGCAACATTCTTATTTACTCATTTGTCATCCATTCGCATTCACCATGTATGAATTCATCATAATAATAAATAATAACATCCAAAATTGTTAAAAATATACCATTTTCAACATGTGTGCCATTCAGCCATGTGAGGTTCATGTGCATTCATCATGATTTTTCATACATTATCATATCTCTTATGTTTCTATTATCATTTTTAGCCTTTTATAATGATACATACTCAAATTACACTAATATCCACTTTACACGTAATGAACGCCATTATGTACATTTGCATTACATTATGTTTAAATCAAATCTTGAGTTTTAACCAATCATACTATACTTACTAATCATTGTAGTACTCATTCCATGCTAAATATTCCATTTATTATCAAATTATCACATGGTATGTCTAGGGTTACCATTTGGCCACACTAAGTCCTACCTCATTTTTATTATTTTCTTCACTAATTCTTAATTATTATATGTTATTACCTTATTTTATTAACATATATTAAATTATTTCACATATATACCTAAGCTACCATAGTTACATAATGTGAAACTAAGAAAAATTCAAAGGAATTAAATGAGATTAAGTGCAGAATTGTATTCACTAACCTCAAAATGGCTTGAAATCACCTATTCTTCCTTTTTCTTATCTTTTCCCTTTTTGTACTTTTTCTCGCCTTAAAAATCCCCTAATTAGGTCAAATATGTCTCACCAAAAATTCACACTTTTCAAACTTCCTTTTGCTCCAATCTTATTGCTATGTTGAAAAAGAGGATTTTCAGTGTATCTAGATGAAATTAGGACTTAAGATATGGTGAAAATTTGAGAGGATTTTCAGTCATCACACTAAATACCATTCCAATATTACTATTTATGATTTAAAATTTACTATTCATATCCGTCAAATTTTTAAGGCGTTACACTGCTTTTCTAATTTTCTTTAAATATGCATCTAAAAACCCCTTTAAATGGTTTATAAGTTTTATCATTTATAATTTAAAATTTGTAATTTTTGTGTTGGATATAACTCATCAGTATAATGAATCTTATTTCTAAAAACATTAATTAATAGATCTTGAAGATCTAAAGTTCCATTATCCCACTCATCATAATCCTATAACTATTATATATGTTATTTTAGGGCATTTTCTTATTGAAAAATCATGATATGGAGTAGTACTTCAAGTTAAAAATGCCAAAAAAGGTAGAAGGACATGGGCAACAATGTGTTGGATGTCATGGCACACCATATTATGTCTCTGTTGTTTGCTTGGGAAAGTGTCCAAATAGAAGAAAAACATGCTTAAAATGCCTTGAAATGAGACTTTAAAATGAAATCTTTCTATTTAGTTAAAATAATTAACTCTAGTACAATATAATTTGCGCAACAATTTTTTTTAAATGAAATTTTATTAACTGAATAGAAACTTCAAAATAAGTCATGAAATTTATCATTAGATTTGAAAATCATCATCTATATTGGAAGTTATTTTTTAATGCAAAAAATTTTTAGGCCTTTGTAAGGGTTTCCTTATCATTGAAAAGTTATTCCATCTCTACATTAAGATATCTTGAGTTATTTATGATAATAGATTCTGTTGTCCCCATATCTTGATCTTCATTTTTCAATTTGTCTTTTGTTTTATCAATAGTATCTTTGCTTAATGTGCTTACATAATCCATCATTTCAGAAACACTTCCTTACAATTCTAAAATTGGTTGATCTTGTAATGATGAAAAATTTATTGTTGATGCTTGGATTTCAATTATTGGATCTGCATTTATGATATTGTTAGAGCTAAAATATAAAAAAGATATACTAAAATCCCAAATTTCAAAATTTAAATTCTTTTCTATTTTTTGGTATACCACTGGTATACTAAATTTTAAAAAATTATATTTTCAAATTTGATATACCGGTTAGTATGGATGATATATCAAATTTCAAAATAAAAATCATGTTCTGAAATTTGGTATACCGGAAAGAATGAAAATTTTTTTCCAAAATTTAATATACCGATCAGTATACCTGATATACCTTTCGGTATGTTAAATTTCAGAATAAAAATTATGTTATAAAATTTGGTATACTAGCTGGTACACCTAGTATACCAGACAGTATACTTCGTATACTATCCGATATTCCGAATTCCTAATCCTCTTCTATCTTTTGTATCCGAATTTATATTAAAATGTATAAGTCATATATATATTTTTAATTAAATATGTTGTTTTTAACATTTTGCAGTCAATGTAATACATAAGGGTATGCTGTGAAATCAGATTCCCTCTTTTTTAATTTCAAGTAGAAGTTCATGCTATTATCATCATCTATTTCCAATGAAAAGTCTTTGACAACATACTTTATATTAAAATGAGTTAGTTCCGTATTAATTTTCAATTGATATGATATTATACCCACGAGATGTTCTTAGCTGCAAGCATTTAGAATTAATACTCCTTTAACTTTAAAATATTCAAATTTGTTGTCACAATTCCATTCTCCTTTATTTTTAATCAAAATTGAAATGTTATCCATCCAATTCCCACCAATGATTAATGCTAAAAATTCCTGCATTAAAAAGTTGATAAAATACAATATCAATAAAATTCGTTAGAAATTAAATATTTTGTAGAATATTTTCTCATACCAAAAAGTTCATATTGGCATTTTGTCAACGAATTTGCATTCAACAATTAAAATAGTAAATTTTAACAAATAAAATCACAGATTTTAACAAATAAATTCACAAATTTTAACAAATAACAGAGTTTATTTCAACAAAAGGAAGAATGGATTCAAAAATAAAAGTGACAGAAGAGTAAAAGCTTGTCTGAATAATTGAAAAACTGATTCAAGACTAGATGAAAAATTTCTTGAAACCATGTGCTCAAAGTTCAGTAAGCGATGCAGTAGCAGAAGCAGGTAATTTCAGTTCTAGTGCTACAACAACTGACCAAGGATTTGATTCTATTTTTAGCTTTAATTCATCTTTAAATTCCGATCGTTCTCAATTGTTGGATAAGGATTCTGTATTTTTGGAATAGGAAGCGTGAAGAAGAAGAAAGAGAAGTTTGTGTTTCAGTTAAATATGAAATTTTAAAAAATGGATATTTTTAAAAATAAAAAAGTATTTTTTAGGGAAAACCATTTTTTTTTTGTGTATTTTGTGAAACTCCCCCAAAAAATATGCTTAAAAATATAAAGGCTTGGCCGAAATTTGGCCCACACCTAGGTCTAGATTTAAACAATGTGCCTAGTTAATTATTTTACATCAAGTAGATCAAGATTGGCATTTAGCAACCCCTCATGTATTTAGAATAGTGTGTGTGGTTGACTTCAACCTTTCTATAGATAATTAGCATATGCAATAAACTCATTTCATCATACTGCCTCCAGCTCAATATACATGACGTTTTAAGGTAATACATCAATATTAAGAATCTATTAATAAGGCCAATTAAAATACTAATTTATCCGTAATTTATTCTCTTCAAACTCTACTTAATTCCATGCCATATTCTCTCTCATGTTCTCAAAAATTATGGCTTTCTCTTCAACCTCAAATTAATTCCAAGCCATATTCTCTCTTATGTTCTCAAAAATTTCGACTTCATACTCTTCATCCGGAAACTTGTTTAAATCAAACTCATGCTCAGCTTGTAGTTTCAAATCAATATTCAATGGAACCTTCTTCTCCTCTTTTATATAATCCTTTACCTTCTTCTTCTCCTTTATAAAGTCCTTCTCTATCTTAGTTTTACCTTCTATTAGATCCAACTCTAATATCTCACCTCGGTTGGAGAGGAGAACGAAGTAGTCCTTATAAGGCTATGGATACCTCTCCCTTATAGATGCATTTTAAAACCGTGAGGGTCTCGGCCCAAAGCGGACAATTTCTTCAAGCGACCATCTGGGGACGTTACAAACTCATTCTTCATTGTTTCTTCTTTTGTTATATGAAAAAATCAAAACCCTCTTTCTTTTAAGAAGTGATTTACATAGAATCTTGACTTTCTTCATTAGAGACTAAAATATGAAAATAGCTCAGTGTTTTACATGAAGAATGTCATTAATTACGATGGTTATAATTAATAAGGGCAAAGTAGTAAATAAATGGGTTTAAGTTTATTGGAAGAGTAAATGTCATCTATAATGAAATTATTTGACAATCTTAAAACGTCATGTATATTGAAATGGAGGGAGTACTATATTTCATTCAGCTCTGAGTATATATCTAGAATCAACTCTCATTTTCGAATTAATAAATTCTTACAAAAGATCATGAAATATTCTCATTCTCTAGGAATTAATATGAATCTTAGATTTACCACTCAACCATCTTTGAATACCTCATATGTTATATCCGAGTGCTACCATAAAAGTGAGCTCTAAGAGACAATAAAGAATAGATCAAAACATATATAACATGCCTATACATTCTTGTTGATGTCAGAAAATCTCATGGCAATTATTTTGTATAAATAGCTAGTTTAATGTAGTTCATCATCTGTAATCCTTCTTTGTAAATAGAAAAAAACCTCTTCATTCTCTGTTTTTGTTCAATTTTCCACAGCTGATCATTAACTGTACCATAAAGCAATTAACAGCCGAAACATTTCCTGAACTGTAAAATCAATTGCACAGTACCATAGGTTGACTCCATATTAGAGACACAGTGTAAGTACGTGTCCTACCAAAAATTCTCATTCACTGCCACATTAGCTTACCATATGGGATTAATTTTATATTAGCCATCGTATCATTATCAAAGAGATAACATATAAGAGTTTTATGAATTTAATTGTTTTTAAATATTTCTACACGTGATATTTACTTATTGATCGTAATTTGACAACCGTTATAAGTAATAGACTGATATAGTGTGCTACATATCATAAACTAAAATAATATGAATGATGTGACATGCCAATAAAAATTTTTAATATTTTTTTTTTCAAAATACAGTTAAAGTAACTTTTCTGGTATACTATTCTAAATTCAGTTATTTTTATTAAAGTAGTAATTGCTAACACGAATTTTATAGGGCTTTTGTTTTCGGTATGTTTTGTCTCCATTGGTAATAATAATATTGTAACGGGGGATAGCAGCACAGTTTTGTATTTTTTTTTTATAATTTATTAACCTATTAATTCAAATTCATATAGATAATTAAAAAAAAAAAGCATAATTCAACTTTTAAATATTTAAATATTCTTTCGTTCTCTAAATTTGAACTCGAATTTTGTTCATATTTTTCATGCAGCTTCACCTTTAGCGAATACTGATTGCATTAATTTCTGAATTGCATGAAAAAGATGTTTATGCGTCCATCTTCTCTGGTGGCTGTATTTGCCTGCTGATGCTGGCTTAAGCGGTTTAAATGAAATTTTAGCTGATTCATAATTAAAAAATAATAATAACAATTGCTGACGTGGAATTTAATGAAAACCAGAAACAAGGAATTCATTCTGGTGGTAATAAAATAATTAACAAAATGCCAAATTAACAACTAAAACAAGGGCTTACTTACCAACTTTAGGACATATTTTGTTGCCATTTGTGTCATTTCCATATCTATTTAGACCACAGTAATAGTCTGCAGTATCTCCCGTCATTGGTATGTTATATTTCCAACTCAAAACTAAATCTCTCTATTATCCTTTATTCATTGCTCTTTAATTTGTTTCTGCAAGTTCAATGGAAAGGGATAATGGGGATGGTGGAGATGATGGACGTATTAGAACTGGTACTACTCTTTTTATTTCAATTTCTCTTTTTCATCTTTTAATTTACTTCCTTTGCTGCTTAATTCATTTTCTGAAACAAAATAACAAGATTATTTCTCTGTTTTTCTTGTTCTTTTTTTTTTTTTTTTTGTAAAGAAAAAATTGACAAGATCATGAAAAGGTTAATCAATACAAAAAAGATTAAAAATCATAAGCATTCGCTGTTAAATTTACATTTGATAGTTAAGTAAGCCTCTCATGTTTCGGTTTGATTAATGTATATTACCGCTAAAAAATTAAAATTAGGTCAAATAAACCTTAATGTAATGGTTTTTTAGCATAACGAATGAACGATTGTTGTGACAAATTAAAATCGTTAACTAAGAGAAAAATATCTCAACATAAACATACTAATAGGTTATGCATCTTTATCTCAATTAGAATTCTAAAGGTCTATATAGTACAATTTTTATTATTTTAAGATGATATGGAAATATAAAAGACTTAATTTAAAGAGAGTATTCGGCACTTAAGCTGAAGAAAGAATGAAGCTATAGAGTTTAAGCATTTCCTATTGATAAAGGTTGAGAATTTGAAGGAGTGACAGTGAAGTTGTGATTTCAGGAAGCATGGGAACAGCAACAGCACATGCATTTACAGCAATAGTTGGTGCAGGCATTTTGGCATTGCCATGGAGTGTGGCCCAATTGGGTTGGATACTTGGTTCCTTTGTCCTCCTCTCTTTCGCCTACATCACTTATTACACAGCTATTCTTTTATGCGATTGCTATAGAACTCCTCATCCTCTAGCTGGTAAAAGAAATTACACTTACATTGATGCTGTCAGATCACTCTTAGGTATTTATTATCATTTTGTCTTCTCCTTGTACTATTACTTGGACATCATATATATAAATGCTTACTTAATTGAACTCATTTGCTTATGCAGGCCCAAGAAATGAACTCATTTGTGGCACGTTGCAGTATACTCTTCTGTGGGGCACTATGATTGGCTACACAGTTACAACTGCTATTAGTGTAGCGTAAGTTGCTTTGCAAAATCTTCTAACAAATAAAGCCCTAACAAATTAATTTAATGGGATAAGAACTTACCTCTAAGTATTGAATATGGTACAAATTTATCATTTAAATTTGTAGTTTTTAAAAAAAATACTCTTAAAATATTGAACAAGATATACATGTTTGCCATTGTTCAATATTTTGAGTGTAAATATAGACTATCAATACAAAGATTTATATTTGCCCTCAAAGTGTTTGACAATGATTCATATTTGCCTTTGTAAGGGCAAATTCATACCATTTTTCATATTTTACAGGCATCGTTTTTAATAAATAAAATTTTAAGAACAAATTTATAATATTTTCAATACTTTAAAGATAAATTTGAATCCTATACATATATATACACACTACAAGGGGAAGGACGATATAGTAGGAGGGCCAATTTTGTATAACTTATATTCGTGAGAGTTGTGGAGGTAATTTAAAGAAAGCAATATCATAAATAATACATTGATTTGATTGAAATTTTAGTGTGATAATTGGATAGTAAATATAATTTGAAAGACATAGATTTGCATACTTTACTTTTTAATGAGAATAGTTGAAGAAAATCTTTTATTTTTGAGTGAAAGTAAGGGCAAAAATAGAGAGTAAAATCCATCTAAATTTAATGAGACAGTCGAGGCACGTGCTCCATTGCTCTTACCCTACATTCTTCCATCGCTATATATTAGATTAATAGTTGGGTATTAAATTATCTCAAACATATTCTGTTTCTATCTTTCCTTAGGGCGGTGAAGAGAACAGCATGTTTTCATTCAAAGAGAGAAAGTGGGCACTGTGGGGTATCAGGAAATTTATACATGCTTATATTTGGAGCATTGCAAATAATTTTGTCTCAATGTCCAAACTTGGAAAAGGTGGCCTTCCTTTCAGTAATTGCATCTGCTACATCACTCGCTTATGCTTCTATTGCATTATGTCTATGCATTGCTAAACTATCCTCAACTCTTGAGTTCAAAGGAAGTCTCATGCTAGCTTTGTCTAATTCCAAAATTCCTGATCCTACATCAACCAAACTCTGGCATGTTTTCCAAGCTCTTGGCAATATTGCTCTTGCCTACACTTTCGCCATGTTATTGCTAGAAATTCAGGTAATTCTTCACTTTAGATTTTCATTTCTGACTAACTCATTCATGCCTTTGTAGAATGATTTATCTATTAACCAGATAATTGACATGATTCTGATGTGGTATTCACATAAAATTTTATAGTTATTTCAGCTAAAAACGTTTAAAAATAACAACATAGTTAAATTTTTAGGCGTCAAAATTGTTTATTTACTAAGTTCTAGTGTTCATTTGATTTTTCAAGTGATTAAATAATTTTTTGTGCCAAATTTAGATATTTGCATATCTATTAATTAAGTCCTTATTTTTCAACGTGGGTTCTAACAACAATTACTCATGAACACTGTTGTAGGATACCTTAAAGTCGCATCCACCAGAAAACAAAGTAATGAAGAAAGTAACAATGTATGCCATCAGTGGAACAACATTGTTTTACGTGTCTTTGGGATGCATAGGTTATGCAGCATTTGGCAATAATGTTCCTGGAAATATTCTTGCTGGATTTTATGAACCATTTTGGCTTGTTCACATTGCCAACCTTTCTGTTATTATACATTTAGTCGGAGCTTATCAGGTTTCCTCTCTCTCCTTTTCTCTCTCAAATGAACTTTTCTACTCAATTATTGAAGTTTGATTATAACCCAGTTGGATTTAAAGGTGCAAATTCGTCTCTAATATTTGACAAAAAAGGTAATTTTACCTTAATATTTTAGTTGGTTCAATGTTATGCTTCATATTTTAAAAGTGGAAGAAATTTGTTTCTTTTGTGTCATATGTTTGCTTAATTGAGTGTTGCTTGTTAAAAGTCTATTAAAAAAAGAGTGAAACTCTCTCAACTTTTAAAAAATCGATGATAATATTTCATCAATTGAAACATTAGCGAAAAATTTGTACTTTTATCAATCATTAAAAGCAAATTGGCTTATTTAGTTTATTTTTAGTTTATTTTTTTCAGAATCTTGAATACTTGAAGAAATTTCCTATCTAATTATGTCCCAAAATTACTCTTCAGGTATTTGGCCAACCAATTTTTGCTATCAACGACAAGCTGATTGCATCAAGATTTCCAACATCAGCTTTCACTACAATTTACACCATTAAACTGCCATGGACAAACAAATCTGTATTTAGCTTCTCCCTAAATAAGCTACTTCTTCGCACATTTTTCGTGATTTTGACGACTGGAATAGCAATGATGTTTCCTTTTTTCAATGCAATTCTGGGTCTTCTTGGAGCTCTATCATTTTGGCCATTATCGGTTTACTTCCCATTGAGAATGTACACAGAGCAATCAAAGATCGAACTCTGGAGCTTTAGGTGGATATGTTTTCAAGCTTTGAGCTTGTTTTGTTTAATTGTGAGTCTTATCGCAGGAATAGGTTCAATTGCAGGCATGTTAGAGAGCCTTAAGCAAGCAAAACTATTTCATATTAATTTGTAATTTTCAATATTTTTTTTCTCTGTTGGAACTCTATGCAATATTAGATTTCATTTTCCTAATATTTTTAGAAATGAAAATTAAATATGACTTTGATATATGATACCTGTTTGTCGAGTAAGTATTATATACATTATTTGTTAACAAAAAAAATGTGCTGGAAATAAAATAGGTTTCTCGACAATGGCGTGTCTAATTCCTCCAAGCTTGGCATATGATTCAAAAGGGTGATGAGCAATGTTAAATCCCAAAATTACAAGGGAAAATACATTTTGATGCCTGAACTTCAATTTTTTTCTATATTAAGTTTTTATACTTTAAAAAATTAACATTGGAATCATGTACCGTTCAAATCACTTGCATTAGGTATAATTTAGATAAGACCGACAAAATTAAAAAGCATATTCTATTAATATATCATGAGATTAACTTAAAATGATTGTTAGTTCCATTAAAACATAAAAAAATTGAAAATATATTCAGTAATTTCATACATGCAAAAAATGATGAGTTAACCATCTTTTTTAATGTCTATGTTTTTGTGGATTCAACCGTCATTTTCAATCGGCTTTATGCAAAATCAACATAGAATGCATTTCAATTCGGCCGGTCTCAGCTAAATTGGACCTAATATATCTAATGTCGATTTTTAAAATCACATAAACTTTAAATGTAGAAAAAAAAGTTAAAGTTCAGGCACCTTGAGTTGTGTTTTTAAATGTTATAATAATTGAACCAAATTAACTTTTTTTTTTTTTGCTATGCCACCATCATGGATTAATAGAAACACATTACTTTCTGATCATTTTTCATTCTTTCAGTTAAGGTAGAGCTAGCTTGTTATCAAATTGAAATGATTTCTCACATTTTCATCTTAGTGGAGTAACCAAAACTAATGCCATTTCACCAGTCAATACGCTATATATGGTGACCTCAAAAAAAGTGAGCCAACCTGCAGGCTTGTTGCAATTGCTACGATTTTTGGAACTACACTGGCACCCGCCTGCCTCGGTTCCGATCAAAAAACTGCACAAATTTGTATTATATGAGAATGATACAGCAAATTGATTTTGACATTTTTGTGATATTGAACCACGGTAAACATAACTTCAACATCCAAGACTACAAAAGAATTGATGCAAGACTAAAAATTGCACAAATAGTGACATTTTTATGCAAGACTATAAAAATTGCACAAACAATTATATTTTTACTTGCACCACTCCCCAATCTCTTATCCTCCCCCTCTCTCTTGCACAAATATATTATGAATTTAGTTTCAGATACAGCTCATCTTGCATAAGTGAATCACTCATTAGTTTCCCAGACACAAGTAGTTTTCATAAGAATGGTCTCTGTTTTTCCCTTAGCAATGGTCTATTCATCAGTATGCATCACACAAGATTCGAAACCATTTGTCACACCCTAGAAAAATTCATTCCAGACGACATTTTACAGCCCAAACGGCTGAGAATAAATTTGATTCCACTTAAAAAGAATGATAATGCTTATAATAAACAGCAGAAAGAAGGTCTCATCAATTCAATTCACTAACACCTACCCCAAAAGCATATTCATGCTATACTTGCTTACAATTTGTTTTTACCAATATATAAAACTAAGCATCTATTCAACTATTCTTAGAACCCTTTCATGTTCAGTACATAAGGAAAAGCCATTTATTAGTGATGGCAAAATGCAGATAGGATACATTGATACCATTATATCCTTAAGTTTAGTGTTTGGACTAATATATAGCCTCTTTTCACCAATTCAAAAATGGCCACCTATGTCACAAAAAAAAAAAAAAAAAAAAAGCTGTTTATACACTGTAGGGCCAGCTCACATCCAATGATCTTGTGAATCCCACAACAAGGACACAATCATTAACATCTATAAGTATCATTGCTGGCTTTCAATTTTAATAATTTACTTCACAGCACTAAGGCCTGCCAGAAGATATTCCATGACATCCACTAGGTAGCATAGTTTAACTTGAAAGGGGCACTTAGTTGCTAATCAACTTAATTTTTCAACAACAACAAAGTTATGTAGCAAAATCTTTCATCTCTTTGCCAATTTACTTATGGAATAGACTTTAATTGCTATACAAGTTGCTTCATTGTACTTGATTCAGCTTCCCTTTCAAAATATTCAACACTAATAAGGCTATAGTCCATGTTATATTCGGACTATATGGAAGCAAGCCTAATCAATAACTGAATTCAATTACTATATGACAGCCTGTACATTCCCCAAGCTGAAATAAACCAAGTTAAGATCAATGCCTAAATCTCTTCAACATTTACCAAAGCATCATGTAAACCTTATCATGCTTTCAAAGTTTGCAGCAATTTGGAATTTCTACTCAAACAACATAAGCAAATCTAAACTCCACATCTCAGAGAATTTTTTGACAAAAATAAATCCCAGCATGCTCTTCTCTAAAAGATCAACTATACTTTCAAGCACCCCTTGCATTTTTTCGCTACAGCTAAACTTAATTAACTAAATGCAAATGGACAAATACTGCAACTAGTGCTCTATAACCATCAAGTTTATAGTTTCTTTTGCACATGGTATGCTAAAAGAATTTCAAACCTCTCAAAGTTTTTTTTTTTCAGATTTTCTCTTAAGAAATTATTGGGATATGAGCTAGATACAAACTTCATAAACGTGTAATTTGTAAAGCTCATTTCCAAATCAGCAAATTTCACCATATTACCAATAACATTTTTCAAATAACAAAATAGTTAACCATACTTCCTTGGATATTTTCTGAATAACAAAAGGTTACAACATACATCAAGTGATACCTTTCAAGTAACAAACAAGACATGCAGATGCTCAATGTTTCTTCATGCCATATTCAAAGACCCATTTCATATCCTGATTTTTCACTTCATTCGTTCACACTTACATGACCTCAAAGTACAATGTCGCTATAGCCCAACAATCACCACATTCCATATATTTCCATGAACCTTTCTCCCTATAGATTTCTCCTTCCCCAGCTCCTAAACATCTATTAATGACCTACTGCTGGTATATTTCTCAAGAGATCCCTAAGGTAGTATTTTAATTACAAACCAATAAGCAAGTGTTTGATAACTAAGCCCACTAAGCCAGAACATACTCACATCAACCTGTCTCTATGATTTCATATAGCATCTCAATCATTTTCCCTCGCTTTTAGGCAATTAAATAATCCGATAACCACTTGCAGCCTAGAAAAATAGTAAACAACAGCTTAACGAGTCTCCACCGCACTTGCACAAGTAACAAAATTCACAATTACCTTTGTGTAGTAGGATCATCTCCTACTAAAGATCTTCTGGAAGACAGTTGTCCTCTTTAAAAACCTAATTTGGTAGGAATCTTCCTCCGCACAAAAAACATAGTACCCTTCCGCATCTAAGAACATATTTTATGTTAGTCATTTTAGTTTAGATGTCATCCACATCATCCAGTTCACTCCTCCACCTCTCACCTTCGTCAAATGTAACATGTCCAAAAAGCTTAAGAAGATTTAGCGATAGAGTCATCACAACGTATTGACACTATTAGAGCGTCCATCAGCAATTGATCTCCTTTAGACTACATAGTTCCTAGTATTTTGATAGTGAACTAATTTTAGCCATATAAGTTATTTAACCCCCAACCACCCACCTGCCCACAAACACACACACACAAAACCCACAACTTTAGGAGCATATTGAGTTCATATTTTGTCTCTGAAACAATATTGCACCTTATTTACTAGGTATTGTTTATTTGATACCATGTGCTTGGATATCTACAATGCAATTAATCTAAAAAGTTCTTTAACGCCAATAACATGCCTTACATGTATGTGATGCAATACATTTAAAATGTCAAGTCACACCAAAAATTTAATCATGACATGCACTCTTGACAGGAAATGTCTTCTTGAGATGCAAGTATCACTGGCATGCAATGATATAGTTTGCACTTAAAGAAAATTAAAATAATACTAAAGAGAAAGTTTGAGATACAGGATAGACATACAGATCTGAAAAATGGTTGTTGAAATATCCAGCCAAGAATAGGTATCTTCTGCATGAAGACTGCCAGGGTTGGCCAGAAGCCACTGCACAAAATCTCCATCAGCAACTCCAGCATTTCAAAACAAATGGATTACTAGAAAACCATGCAAGAAATTTTGACATACCTGAAAAGAATTATGAAGCCATATGCCTCCAAAATCATTCCAATAATTGGCCATCCTATTACAATTAAAAAGAAGCCAGCACCAAATGAAATGGATCCCTGTGGGTAACAGATCATAAGTGGTGTAAAATATGTCACCAACATGAACGTGGCCATCAGTTGCACAAATTGACATAAATAATTTTTACCTTAAAATTTTGGCGTTTCATGAAAAATTGCATGGTTGACTTCAGTCCAATGGTTAGACTCACCCCTGAGAGGAATAGGATCTGATTGAATACCCCAGTGAAAGAAGCCAGCGTTAGAATATGTTAATGGCATGCTAACCAAAACAGGATATTTAAATGAGGAAACACAAAAAGGACTTACATTTCCCATAGCAAGTAATCCCTTGTCAATGAAGAAGACCACTCCCAGAAATGAGAAAAATATTCCAAATCCTGTCAGGCCTAGCCCAATTTCTGTTGAATTTCACAATAATCAACAGTGTATGAATGTTTGGATTTTTAAGACACAATTTTAATATGGGAAACTTCATGTTAGAATTAATCAATCTAGTAAAATCCTATAATGATTCAAAAAAATAAAGTTTGACTAATGTAGCAGCACATACTAACTTACTGAAAAAAAAAAAGAAAAGAAAAGAACGCAACACCTCATAATGCACTTCGTTGCCATTTGATATAAATAATGGAATTAGCAAGAGCAAGTTAAATGACAGAAAGGAGTTAATGAATGAAAATCTTAATGGCTAAATAGTGAACTTAATGGGAATAATACTTTATGCAAGAAACTGTCAAAACTTTTTTCGACGAAAATCATCTTATCATTCTTGATGTAGTTCAAATTCAAAGAACCCAGTCCTTCTAGTGATATTGCCCTTAACAAATATCAGAATCTTATATTTTCATCAAGCCCACAATAGACTATGATACCCTGATTGATGATATTTCAGTGAAATCTGCAGAAGCATTTCAAGGGTTTTCACAGCCATCCCTAATCCATAACTATCATGAAACAATTGGACAAGATATTTTCGTTCATCAATTAATAGAACAAATGCAGAAATAGAAATGAGAACCACCAATGCAAGTTTGCATACACTATGATATTCATAATGATAGTTCTTAAACGGGCTTTATCCAACAGTTTAATATAGGACTATTAAGAGTCCATACTAAGGATAATTTGTTAACTCCAGCAAACAGTTTATGGATCTCCCTTTCAGTAAAAACTTTCAAGAGCTTTTTCAGTAAAGCTTTTCAAGAGCTTAACATATTAAGATGTATTACTTCAATATTTAAAAGATGCTTCAGTAGACAACACTTATTTGCAACTTTACATGGCGTTTGCTCAGCTACCACTATAAGAAAGTGAAAATCGCACTGCAATATTATCTTCTAGCACAATCTTAATTACACTTATAACTAAAAGTTTAACTAATTCAAGTAAAAAAGAAAAAAAGCACATAGAATGGCCAACAAAATGATAAACAGACATTGACATAATAAATGCCTTCAACTCAATTATTTTTTTTTATTATTTATGGCCTAAACCCTCCAGCCAAATCCTAAAAGGACAAGTGTTTAGTCAAACTCTAGGGCTCAAGGGATCATGATTTGTTTGATTCTTGATTATTTGATCAAACAACATTATGGAACTTCCCTCGAAAATAAGATTCAACCATTTCACCTCTAGCTCCTGCCCACCATATTTTTAGTTATTCTCTCATGCAACACATCACTGTACTCAGTGAATGAAAAACAAAACTGAATTCAAAAGATTAGGTGTTTGTCTTCCATTAATAACGTGCACTTTAATTAAATTATATCAGTATCACATTCACAAACAATAACATTTATATCCAAGATTTAAAGGACGAAACTAATTTCCAGATTCTGTAAGCAAATGTACACATAATTATTCATGTCCAAGAAATTAGAATCAATTAAGAATAAACGCCAGTGAAAAACATAAGCCAATTTTGCTTACTTTTCCGGTCATTCATCTCGAAGGAAACCATTTGTGTAGATACGTCGTCACCTTCACTGCAAGGCACATGAAAAAAAAGAAATCAGCAAACACAGATCGAAATAGAATCACGGAAAATGGAAACTGTTGCTGAATTTGACCTCAGATTTGGGACAAATAACCTTGGTAAGCATAACGATATAAACAGAAATACAAACAGATAGTGAATCGAAAAATTCAGCCAGCTCGAAGGAAACAAATAAAGCTATATTAATTCAAAATCCGTTTGGTTGCCGAGAAAATAATAGTTCGGGCTCCTGCTCCCTTTGATTTCTCAGTAGCCAAACAGAACATCAATGCAATCTTCGAGATGGATAGAGAGGGGACCTGCGCTTGGAATAGCTGAAACGGATGACTACAGAGAAGAAAACGATATGTTCATTGAAGTTTGTCCGGATAGTTTGAAGTTCTCTGATTCCGTGGGTTTACTGGCAGCAGAAGCATTTCTTGCAGTTGGGAATTTTGGAAACAAAAATATTACTCCTCAGTCGCCATTTAATTATGAATCTCACCATTTAATTTTTATAAATTTAAAAATAAAATTTACATTTTTATTTATATTTATTATTAGTTTTGATTTTTTAAATATTAAATAAAATATACAAATTTAAAATTATAATTTAATCAATTGTTAATATATGTTTATGAAATTAAAAATTTTCAATTATTTTCTTAATTTTCTGTATTGAAGTAAAATTCAATACTTAAATATAGTACAATGTTGTATAGTATCATATTGTGTTGCAATTGTTAACTTCAAGGTATAGTATGATGATATGATTTAATAAATTTTTGATAAGAGGAAAAATTTAAAAAAAAAAATTGATAAAAGGGTAGAGTTATATTAAAATATACAAGAAATTATTAAAATTAAATAAAAATAACTATTAAAAATTGATTTAGTGGCTATCACCTGATTTAAAGTGCTAGAAGTATCAGATTTGATTTCTTCTAATAACATTTTTGTTATTAGAAAATATGCCTGTCTTGAAATTTCTAGTTAAAAAAATTAGAATACATTTGAAAAAAATTTCACCAAATGTAGTAGTAAGAGAAAAATAAGACCCGTTAAATACAAATTAATAAATTTGTATTTATATCAGAGGGTGCATATCGAATGGCAGTGTTCAAGTTTACTTATTCTCCTAAGGAATTTGCAGCAATAATTGGAACTCAAATTTTTCAACAATTTCAATGATGAAAATACTAGAGGCAACCCATTTCATGCCAACATTTTTTCCAAATAGAACTCATTCCACTCTAACAAACACTTTCTTTTAATAAAAGGACGAATTTTATATACATATATTAGAGTATCGGCAATGATTCATGCATCAAGCACTGTGTACAGTCGATCTGATCCGTGTGCTTGCCACATGAGTTTGTCTATCATTTATTAGTTCCTACACATTTACTTCTCACATTATCATAAACCCAAAACTCACAACTAATGCAAAATTATAGAGCACCATGGAAGTTTCTAACCATATGGCACGTAAGACGGATGGAAAAAATTCAATCACAGGAAGCCTGCGGTTTCACCCAGGAGATGAGGCTGTTTACATGAGGTAGGTATGTGGTAGAGAATCGCATGAGCTTATCATCCATCTCAAATTTTTTCATCTCCTGGAATTCGAAATCATAAGCATAAAGAGAGCCATCTTCATCTCTCTTGAATATCATATCCCCACTCATTCTCAAACTGAACACAGGAACCATGTCGATAACACAACCCGTAGATATGCTATAATGCTTTGTCCATATATCACCGCATAAGCTCTCCAACTTCCAAATATCTATGTTCAAGTCTTCATGGGTTACAAAACATAACAAACCACCCATCTCCACAATCCTATCATAGGTTCTGCAACTCTTTGGTAGCGGTACTGTATGAAACCTTTCGCTATCAACTTCCATAGACACTATGTAATCATTTTCATCAATTTTAGGTATCCAATGCAAAGCTCCAATTGCTGAAATCGGTTCGTAACCAAACCAAGTGAAAAGACCAAAGGAAGGTCCATTCACTTCCCTCCACACTCTCTTCCCGAGATCTAATGTCTCACAACTCACATAGCTCATTGCATCACGAAACAAGTGCACCAGTTTATATTCTCCAGTAGCATCATTATATGCAAAGCCATAAGACTCGTCATGTGGAGGATATATAGTTCCTAAGGGTAGTGCCATAAGCTTCCTCGTCACAGGATTCATGACTATCAATCCTCCTTTCTTCAGTTCATTATCCAGCAAAATCAGACCATTGCATGTTGCTCGTATATGCCCCCGACAGCTCACGTTATACTCTCCTATCTCACTCTTTCCATCTTTGAATTTAAGGAATTGTATGCTAAATTTTGGTGCTATGTGCATAGTTGGCTGCCAAAAGATGGGGACTGCTGCCGATTGATGAAAACTTGCTTCAACTGAGAAGTTTTTTGGTTGCTCTGGTGGCAAGGATGTCGAGAAAAATGGATATCGGCTTGCATTTGCAACTGGTTTGAGATAGATCAACACAGATTCAGAGCAACGAAAGTGGGCATCGATGAAAACAGGGCTGTTGATTATGCTGTACCACGACTTACAAACAAACCTTGAGCTTTGAAGAGACTCAAGGGGAAGCCTAATAAGAATATTTGAGATGCAATCTTTATCAAGATAAGCGACATTTTGCTTCTTTAGTTGTTCTTCTAATTTCTTGGACAGAGCTCTCTCTTCTACAGATCTCCAGAACTCCACATTCTTGTTTCCCAATGATTTGGCCATCGAACCTTCTTACTACTCACTAGCACTGCACTTAATACAAAATTGTACTGCACTTAATATATCCATTAGACAGGTAGCAATGTCTACTAAACACTGAAGTAATCTATGAATGCCTTATGATCAAAACAGAATCTCCTATCATTCAGGAATTAATGCAAGTCTCACGACTACTTGATCTTTTTTATGCTAATTCTCGTTTTGAAATTTAATTAGTTTACAAATAATAACTAAATTTCGTTGTAGCTACTACCTAGTTATTATCAATGACATGAAAGGATTTTATTCTATGAAGCCTAGTAGTGTATACAGGATCTGCATCTTTCATTTAACCTAAAACGAAGCCAATTACATTTAGGCTCATTTCTTTTTCTTTTTACAAGAATGACCAAACGGAATGGCCTAAAAGTTCACTATTTTTTTCTGAAACATCTCACAAACTGACCTAGCACTGGTAACCGAGTCAATAAAGAAGGCATTACAAACAGTACCCATAAAATCTGAATGTATCAGAACACTTGAAATGTTCCAATATCTAAAGATCACAATGAAAAGCAAGAAGATGAGAAAAGGAACAAGAAGCAAGAAGATGAGAAAAGGAAAAAAATAAAAAGGCAAGAAGATGCGAAAAGGAACAAAAAGCAAGAAGATGAGAAAAGAAACAAAAAACGCAGAAAGTGAACCAGAGCAATAATTTGATTAATTAACCTATAAAACTACCCACTTACCAATTATCGAATCAATCATAAACAAATTTAAAGTAATCACAAAATCCGATGAAGCAGAGCGATTATGATGATGATCCTTTTCAATCACGACCCCTGATCAAACAAATAAAAGAAGAAATCGATACCAAGAAAACTAAATCAACAAAAAGAACATTCGATCGATCAAAGAAAGATGAAAAAAGTGGCAGATAGTGTACCAGAAAAGGGGCTTTTGGGTTTGATAAACCAAAGCTGCAGTTTCTTGATTCTGAATCAGAAGGGTCTATTGGCGAAAGAAATATGTGAATTGCATTGTTAGATTCTTATTTTAAGGCAAGATAGAAGGAAAAAAAACAAGGATGGTCGGCCTTTACTGGAACTGACCTCTCTGTCTCCAGTGACTTGACTCACTAGTTGCGAGGAAAGAATAAGTAGCGTTTCATTCCATTGCCGGCCCCCTTCCATTTATTGCTATGTACGAATTAAAATAAGAACTTTTCTAAAAATATAGTATTTTAAAAAAGTATTTAAAATTTCGAAATATTTACAAAACTATTTAAAAAAAAAGTGGTATTTTTTCATTTTCGTAATTTTTTATTATGAAATTAGATACTGGATCTCTCTCACACACACATCCGCTCTCATTCTCCCTCTCACTCACTCTCTCACCCATTCTCACACTCTCCCTCTCACACTCTTTCTTTCATATTTTCCAAAATTATTATCATACTTAATTTTATAATTAATTATCTATATAATTCTATAAATAAATAAAAAAATATTTTTAAATATAATATGAGGTAAAACTAAAAAGAATCCAAATGAACATTGCTTCAAAAATAAAATTTAAAATAAATTTATAGTTAAAAATGATAGTATATTGAGAAAAAAAGAGTACAGTGGTTGATAATTTTTATCAAATATTCAAATTTAACAATAAGTTAAAATATCATAAAAATTACTTTATTTAATGAATTTTTTTTATATACCGTATGTAAAATTAATATTGTTATTAATGAATCTTTTTTACCCTATTGTCATTTTTTTACTATGCGTTGCTTTAAATTTTATTTTTGAAATAATTTTCACTTGAAATTCTTTTATTTTTAACTCAAATTATTTTTAAAAATATATTTTTATTTATTTGTAGGATTATATAGATAATTAATTATAGAATTAAGTATGATAATAATTTTGGAAAATATGAAGAGAAATAAGGTGAGAGGCGGAGTGAGAGAGTGGGTGAGAATGAGAGTGAGAGTGGGTGGGTGTGTGTGTGAAAGAGAGAGAAATAGAGTGAGAGTGACAGTGGATGTATGAGAGAGCTGCTTAGTGTTTAATTCCGCAACAAAGGATTGCGAAAATGGAAAAATATCTCATTTTTCAAATAGTTTTGCAAATATCCCAAAATTCTAATTATTCTTTTAAAATACACTATTTTTAAAAAAGTTCCATTAATATATATATTCACACACATGGGCGCGTGCACACATATACACACTAATTTTGAAAATGCATGTGCACACACATACACATACAAACTAATTTTGAAAATTCATGCGATGTAACAATCAAAGAGGACTATCATTAGCAAAGAAAAAGATAAAAGAAAATCAGGGAGCTACCACCGATGAGTGCTAAAACCCTAAAGGAGTGTGAGGTCTCTTAAACCATGGAGAAAGTTCAATCGTCACCTCCAGATGACAGATCCTCAAAGAAGTTTGGACATGATGAGGTTGCAACCTCTTACCACTTGACTACTAACCAATCCTTTCGAGATATCTTGTTGCGCAAGGTTGCTAATGATAAAGACCCCTTTCAGGAGTTTTAGGCTTTGGACAATATGGAGATAGAGGATGATGAGAATATGTCAATGGATGGAGAGGATAATGACCCTGATGCCACTAATGCTTTGGACGACGATTCCGAAATAACTCTGCATTAGGAAGATGGACTACCATTTATTACAATCTCTGATCGTTTAGGAGCTAGGTTGGTGAAACCATGAAGACAATCGGTGGTTGTTAAAATGTTGGGGATATACATCAGCTATAAGTTCCTATGCTATAGAATTAAGAAGCTATGGAATCTCATGGGTGAGTACAAGGTAGTGGATTTAGAGAATGATTTTTTCCTGATGCAATTCGACAACAAGGAGGATTATCATAAAGCAATGTTAGGTGGTCTTTAGACAATACTTGGCCATTATCTTATGGTTCAACCCTGGCACCCCAAGTTCTCTATAGACAATGATTAATTATCGACCATGGTTGCTTGGGTGAAAGGTCCATGGTATGGCCATCTACAGATACCATAAGAAAATCCTTCATAAGATCAGTTAAATGCTGGGATGTTTGGTGAAAATAGATTACAATACTTCACAATCGGAAAGAGGCAGGTTTGCCAGCATTGCAGCGGAGTTAAACCTCACAAAACCTCTCCATTCTAAATTTAAACTTAATGGGGTTATCCATAAAATGAAATATAAGGATTTGCCAATAATATGCTTCAAATATGGAAAGTATGGGCATACTTCAGATTCCTACTCTCTAGTCTGTATAGAGGAATAAAGGAAAAATGACACATCGGGTGTAATCAATGCATCGAGTCCTTCTGATCAAGCCATGTAAAATTAATACTGTTATTAATGAATCTTTTTTACCCTATTGTCATTTTTTTACTATGCGTTACTTTAAATTTTATTTTTGAAATAATTTTCACTTGAAATTCTTTTATTTTTAACTCAAATTATTTTTAAAAATATATTTTTATTTATTTGTAGGATTATATAGATAATTAATTATAGAATTAAGTATGATAATAATTTTGGAAAATATGAAGAGAAATAAGGTGAGAGGCGGAGTGAGAGAGTGGGTGAGAATGAGAGTGAGAGTGAGAGTGGGTGGGTGTGTGTGTGAAAGAGAGAGAAATAGAGTGAGAGTGAGAGTGGATGTATGAGAGAGCTGCTTAGTGTTTAATTCCGCAACAAAGGATTGCGAAAATGGAAAAATATCTCATTTTTCAAATAGTTTTGCAAATATCCCAAAATTCTAATTATTCTTTTAAAATACACTATTTTTAAAAAAGTTCCATTAATATATATATTCACACACATGGGCGCGTGCACACATATACACACTAATTTTGAAAATGCATGTGCACACACATACACATACAAACTAATTTTGAAAATTCATGCGATGTAACAATCAAAGAGGACTATCATTAGCAAAGAAAAAGATAAAAGAAAATCAGGGAGCTACCACCGATGAGTGCTAAAACCCTAAAGGAGTGTGAGGTCTCCTAAACCCTGGAGAAAGTTCAATCGTCACCTCCAGATGACAGATCCTCAAAGAAGTTTGGACATGATGAGGTTGCAACCTCTTACCACTTGACTACTAACCAATCCTTTCGAGATATCTTGTTGCGCAAGGTTGCTAATGATAAAGACCCCTTTCAGGAGTTTTAGGCTTTGGACAATATGGAGATAGAGGATGATGAGAATATGTCAATGGATGGAGAGGATAATGACCCTGATGCCACTAATGCTTTGGACGACGATTCCGAAATAACTCTGCATTAGGAAGATGGACTACCATTTATTACAATCTCTGATCGTTTAGGAGCTAGGTTGGTGAAACCATGAAGACAATCGGTGGTTGTTAAAATGTTGGGGATATACATCAGCTATAAGTTCCTATGCTATAGAATTAAGAAGCTATGGAATCTCATGGGTGAGTACAAGGTAGTGGATTTAGAGAATGATTTTTTCCTGATGCAATTCGACAACAAGGAGGATTATCATAAAGCAATGTTAGGTGGTCTTTAGACAATACTTGGCCATTATCTTATGGTTCAACCCTGGCACCCCAAGTTCTCTATAGACAATGATTAATTATCGACCATGGTTGCTTGGGTGAAAGGTCCATGGTATGGCCATCTACAGATACCATAAGAAAATCCTTCATAAGATCAGTTAAATGCTGGGATGTTTGGTGAAAATAGATTACAATACTTCACAATCGGAAAGAGGCAGGTTTGCCAGCATTGCAGCGGAGTTAAACCTCACAAAACCTCTCCATTCTAAATTTAAACTTAATGGGGTTATCCATAAAATGAAATATAAGGATTTGCCAATAATATGCTTCAAATATGGAAAGTATGGGCATACTTCAGATTCCTACTCTCTAGTCTGTATAGAGGAATAAAGGAAAAATGACACATCGGGTGTAATCAATGCATCGAGTCCTTCTGATCAAGCCATGTAAAATTTATACTGTTATTAATGAATCTTTTTTACCCTATTGTCATTTTTTTACTATGCGTTGCTTTAAATTTTATTTTTGAAATAATTTTCACTTGAAATTCTTTTATTTTTAACTCAAATTATTTTTAAAAATATATTTTTATTTATTTGTAGGATTATATAGATAATTAATTATAGAATTAAGTATGATAATAATTTTGGAAAATATGAAGAGAAAGAAGGTGAGAGGCGGAGTGACAGAGTGGGTGAGAATGAGAGTGAGAGTGGGTGGGTGTGTGTGTGAAAGAGAGAGAAATAGAGTGAGAGTGAGAGTGGATGTATGAGAAAGAGAGAGCGGCTTAGTGTTTAATTTCGCAACAAAGGATTGCGAAAATGGAAAAATATCTCATTTTTCAAATAGTTTTGCAAATATCCCAAAATTCTAATTATTCTTTTAAAATACACTATTTTTAAAAAAGTTCCATTAATATATATATTCACACACATGGGCGCGTGCACACATATACACACTAATTTTGAAAATGCATGTGCACACACATACACATACAAACTAATTTTGAAAATTCATGCGATGTAACAATCAAAGAGGACTATCATTAGCAAAGAAAAAGATAAAAGAAAATCAGGGAGCTACCACCAATGAGTGCTAAAACCCTAAAGGAGTGTGAGGTCTCCTAAACCCTGGAGAAAGTTCAATCGTCACCTCCAGATGACAGATCCTCAAAGAAGTTTGGACATGATGAGGTTGCAACCTCTTACCACTTGACTACTAACCAATCCTTTCGAGATATCTTGTTGCGCAAGGTTGCTAATGATAAAGACCCCTTTCAGGAGTTTTAGGCTTTGGACAATATGGAGATAGAGGATGATGAGAATATGTCAATGGATGGAGAGGATAATGACCCTGATGCCACTAATGCTTTGGACGACGATTCCGAAATAACTCTGCATTAGGAAGATGGACTACCATTTATTACAATCTCTGATCGTTTAGGAGCTAGGTTGGTGAAACCATGAAGACAATCGGTGGTTGTTAAAATGTTGGGGATATACATCAGCTATAAGTTCCTATGCTATAGAATTAAGAAGCTATGGAATCTCATGGGTGAGTACAAGGTAGTGGATTTAGAGAATGATTTTTTCCTGATGCAATTCGACAACAAGGAGGATTATCATAAAGCAATGTTAGGTGGTCTTTAGACAATACTTGGCCATTATCTTATGGTTCAACCCTGGCACCCCAAGTTCTCTATAGACAATGATTAATTATCGACCATGGTTGCTTGGGTGAAAGGTCCATGGTATGGCCATCTACAGTTACCATAAGAAAATCCTTCATAAGATCAGTTAAATGCTGGGATGTTTGGTGAAAATAGATTACAATACTTCACAATCGGAAAGAGGCAGGTTTGCCAGCATTGCAGCGGAGTTAAACCTCACAAAACCTCTCCATTCTAAATTTAAACTTAATGGGGTTATCCATAAAATGAAATATAAGGATTTGCCAATTATATGCTTCAAATATGGAAAGTATGGGCATACTTCAGATTCCTACTCTCTAGTCTGTATAGAGGAATAAAGGAAAAATGACACATCGGGTGTAATCAATGCATCGAGTCCTTCTGATCAAGCCATGTAAAATTAATACTGTTATTAATGAATCTTTTTTACCCTATTGTCATTTTTTTACTATGCGTTGCTTTAAATTTTATTTTTGAAATAATTTTCACTTGAAATTCTTTTATTTTTAACTCAAATTATTTTTAAAAATATATTTTTATTTATTTGTAGGATTATATAGATAATTAATTATAGAATTAAGTATGATAATAATTTTGGAAAATATGAAGAGAAAGAAGGTGAGAGGCGGAGTGAGAGAGTGGGTGAGAATGAGAGTGAGAGTGGGTGGGTGTGTGTGTGAAAGAGAGAGAAATAGAGTGAGAGTGAGAGTGGATCTATGAGAAAGAGAGAGCGGCTTAGTGTTTAATTTCGCAACAAAGGATTGCGAAAATGGAAAAATATCTCATTTTTCAAATAGTTTTGCAAATATCCCAAAATTCTAATTATTCTTTTAAAATACACTATTTTAAAAAAAGTTCCATTAATATATATATTCACACACATGGGCGCGTGCACACATATACACACTAATTTTGAAAATGCATGTGCACACACATACACATACAAACTAATTTTGAAAATTCATGCGATGTAACAATCAAAGAGGACTATCATTAGCAAAGAAAAAGATAAAAGAAAATCAGGGAGCTACCACCAATGAGTGCTAAAACCCTAAAGGAGTGTGAGGTCTCCTAAACCATGGAGAAAGTTCAATCGTCACCTCCAGATGACAGATCCTCAAAGAAGTTTGGACATGATGAGGTTGCAACCTCTTACCACTTGACTACTAACCAATCCTTTCGAGATATCTTGTTGCGCAAGGTTGCTAATGATAAAGACCCCTTTCAGGAGTTTTAGGCTTTGGACAATATGGAGATAGAGGATGATGAGAATATGTCAATGGATGGAGAGGATAATGACCCTGATGCCACTAATGCTTTGGACGACGATTCCGAAATAACTCTGGATTAGGAAGATGGACTACCATTTATTACAATCTCTGATCGTTTAGGAGCTAGGTTGGTGAAACCATGAAGACAATCGGTGGTTGTTAAAATGTTGGGGATATACATCAGCTATAAGTTCCTATGCTATAGAATTAAGAAGCTATGGAATCTCATGGGTGAGTACAAGGTAGTGGATTTAGAGAATGATTTTTTCCTGATGCAATTCGACAACAAGGAGGATTATCATAAAGCAATGTTAGGTGGTCATTAGACAATACTTGGCCATTATTTTATGGTTCAACCCTGGCACCCTAAGTTCTCTATAGACAATGATTAATTATCGACCATGGTTGCTTGGGTGAAAGGTCCATGGTATGGCCATCTACAGATACCATAAGAAAATCCTTCATAAGATCAGTTAAATGCTGGGATGTTTGGTGAAAATAGATTACAATACTTCACAATCGGAAAGAGGCAGGTTTGCCAGCATTGCAGCGGAGTTAAACCTCACAAAACCTCTCCATTCTAAATTTAAACTTAATGGGGTTATCCATAAAATGAAATATAAGGATTTGCCAATAATATGCTTCAAATATGGAAAGTATGGGCATACTTCAGATTCCTACTCTCTAGTCTGTATAGAGGAATAAAGGAAAAATGACACATCGGGTGTAATCAATGCATCGAGTCCTTCTGATCAAGCCATATCTCACATCAGCTTTGTTGAACCTAGTTTTGGGCCATGGATGATTATTTCTAAGAAGGGTAATAGGGGGATGAACCTAGTTTGAAATGGGAAGGACAAGGATTCTGTTCAAAAGAAAATAGGGTTGCATTTTCAGATGCTGTCTTCGAATGCACTTTTTGAGGAAGGTCACACTAATGAAAAGCAAAATCATGATTCAACTTCTGAGACCCCATCATATACTAGAGCTTTGTCGAGAGACCCCAAAAACAATTGTAGGTTGAGAAGTTAAAGTTACACGATATCTTGCATCTAGAGGAGTAATACCATGGATGCTACCATGTTTGATGTCCCCATCATAATGGATTCCTATCAATATGATGCAGAAATACCTAATATTAATGAAAAAATAGAGACTTTACCAGAGAATGTTAATATTGCAAATAATAGGGAAGGAAATTATTCAATGGAAACACATGTTTATCTTGCAGATACTTCAATAATATATGACAACTCAGATGGCATTAGTTCGAAAAATCTAGTCACATCTATTCCAGATGTGAACAACCATGTGGCCGTTAATGCAGAGAAGTCGAAAACTCTGACCTTTTCCTCTAGATCCAATTAGCAATGCAGTTTGAAGATTGGGAAGCATAACGGGAGTAGACCACCTGATATAAGCATGAAGAGAAAAATACTTCCATGTCTTTTTCTCTTACATGCTTATTTATGGATGCTGCTGATACAACGGTCTTATGTTTGGTTAATCCCATTACCAACGGTGGGATTTCATCAAGTAATGGTAGTGAAGAGCATATAAAAGCATCAAAGGATGGTGGCATTCAATAATCTAAAGGTCAAGTTACTTTTCTTTTCTTTCTTTATGGATTTTATGGATTTTAAATTTCTTACTTGGAATTGTCAATGAGCAAGGGCTAGCAATTTTGCTAATGTTGTCAGAGATTTTTGTGCTCAATTTCATATGTCCATTTTTATCCTGTTGGAAATAAAAATTAGTGACAAAGTGGCAGATCAAGTTATTAAGAAAATTGGATTTGCACACTCTTTTCGAGTTGAAGCTGCAGGTTTTTCTGGAGGTCTTTGGATCCTGTGGACAGACTTTCTCACTCATATCAATGGATTAGTTTCAAAATTTCCAATTTATAGCTTTTGAAATTCATGTTCACTGTTATTTATGTAGATCCAAATGTCCTTATCAGGAGAAATTTTACAGTGTTGGGTTTCAACCACTCCTATCCAAATGATTATAAGGTCAAAGTGCAGTGTCAAGTTTCGACCACTTTAATCCAAATGAATATAAGGCTGTAATGCAATATTAGGTTTTGTCCACTCCAATCCAAATGAATATAAGGTTGGAGTGTAGTGTCGGGTTTCAACTACTACAATCCAAATAGGTCTATAGAATCTTAGTCTTGTGCATGCATTTTAACGAATTCTATCGAATTAATTTATGCAGTAAATGTTGTATTTGAATAAAAAGGATAATAGTAAATGCTCTTGCAAAATTAATGAGTAATGTATGCGCATATATTTTAGTAACTTAATTATAACATGTTGTATGACATTAAATGGTTCATGTGATGTTAATGGACATTTAAACACTATTGTGTATACATATTGAGTTACTTATTAATTAAATGAAACTAGATGAATAAATAATAAGTTGTTTGTTGACTGCAAATGTATGATTAAAATTGTATATCTATATATGTTAAATGGTAGGTTTGCTGGAGTATTTAATAAAAAGGAAGTGAGAATATATCTATATCTATATATATGAATCATAGAATAGCTTGTAACATTCTTATCCGGTCTGCCTACCGGATTAGGCTTGGAGTGTTACATGTGCACGATTAAAGTTTGCTATATTATTATTAATACCTTGATGATTGAGGAAGGGATTTTGTAATTGTGATAACTGTATGGATATAGGGGAGAACGAAAATATTGGTATAAAGTTTATTTGACAGATGAACAATTTTAGACTGAATGTTTATTGAAGAGGTTGGAAAAATTTGTGTTGGAGTTTGATTTAAGTTATGGAAATAGTTGTATGATTTTAGAAGTGTTTTTGATAAATTTTATACAGGAGGTTATTGACAATTAGAGAAAATTCTGTCAAATTTTTTTAAAAATTGAATAATAACTGTTAAAATAAGAAGGTTTTGGGTAATAAATTTTCATAGTCAGTCCTCTTAAAGGAATCGAATCCGGATGTGACATTTGGTGTCCGCATCTTTTAACTGACCTGGTACAAGATGATACAATTTGTGGAAAACTATTAAATTGGGTAAAAAAGGTGAATCACTATCGCATCTTTTCTTTGCTGACTATCTAATTTTGTTTGCTGAAGCCTCGGAAGAATCCATGTCAGTTTATGCGATGTTCTAGATGATTTATGTAAATGTTCGGGTCAAAGGGTGAATAAAGCTAAATCTTTATTTTTTGTTTCTCAAAACGTTAGCAACGCATTGAAGTAGAGAATGAAGAATATTTCTGGCTTTTCTTGTAATTCAGATCTTAGCAGTCATCTTGGCATTCCCATTATCTAAGGCCGTAATAGCAGAAAATACTTTGATTATTTGATCGATAGGGTGACGAGTCGCTTAAGCAACTGGAAAGCTAGCTCTCTTTCTTTCGCAGGCAGAATAACTCTGGTTAGTCAATGTTGATGTCTGTCCCAGTTTATGCACTTCAGACAATGGTCTTCTCAAAAGAAGTTTGTTACAAAATTGAAGTCTTTTGTCGTGACTTCTTATGTGGCTCTTCTGCTATTCAAAGACGAATTCATCTAGTGTGTTGGAACAATCTTTGTAAGTCGAAAAATAGAGGAGATTTGGGTTTGAGAAGGTTAGTGGAGCTTAATCATGCTTTTTTGGCTAAATTGACATGGCGAATGATAAAAAATCCCACAGCTTTATGGGCTCATGTGTTATGTGGGAAATATGATCTGTTAGACGGAAATACTGCAATGGGTTCTTCAAAACAGAATTGTACCCCTGTTTGGTGTATGGTGGTTCGACTATGGCCCTTTGTCTTTGATAATATTAGTTCCTGTGTACGAGATGGGCATACCATTAATTTTTTATTCGATAAATGGTGTGAAAATTTTTCGAATTGCAGATCATGCTACCAGTAACATTCTAGCAGATATTCTTAACTTTAAGGTGCGGGATGCTTTGAACAGTAATGGCACTTGGAATACAGATAAAATCCGTAGTTTGATCCCAGAGGAGGCATTGAGAGACGTGGTTGCTGCTACTCTACTGACATCACAGGGCCTGATACCATCTTTTGGAATGCTTCATCTTATGGGAATTTCAATATTAAATCAGCTTCTGCCCTGCTCATGAACACTTTGGTTAATGTTAACAGTGGCAGATGGAACTTGGTTTGGCATTGGGCAGGTCCTCAACGAGTTTGCAATTTCTTATGGCTGTGTATGCACAACAAATTATTAACAAATGTTGAAAGAGCTAAATGGCATTTGTTGTCTTCAAGCAGCTGCCAGGTCTACAATTTTCGGAAGGAGAATATGTTACATCTGTTACGCGACTGCAAAACTCTGAAGGAAATCTGGATGGAGTTGCTAAATGCTCAGGGGATAGTCTCGTTTCTTTCAGATTCAAGGAGAAGTTGGCTAGTGAAAAATCTGAAAGGGAGTTATCATGGCCGCTTCTTGATGGACTGGTACATTCTATTTGGTTTTGCAGTTTGGAGAATCTGAAAGTGGAGAAATGATACAGTTTTTAATAATTCCCAAGTGACACTTCAATCTAAGGTTCAAACGGTTCTTTCTGAAGCTAAGGCAGACCTGTTAGCCTTATTTTCTCTGCAGAATATTGCTTTTTCTAGGAACAGAGCTGAGAATGAAATTGCGAAATGATCACCATCGGATGAGGGGTGGGTAGCTCTTAATCCAGATTGCTCTTCTCTCTTGGGGTCTAACTTAAGTGCTGCCGGTGGAATTTTTAGAGACAGTATTGGCACATGGCTTGGGGCCTTTTCCTCACGGTTAAACAATGCATGGTCAAGTTTTTCGGAACTTTGGGCAGTTAAATAAGACCTTCATCTTTCTTGGTCAAAGAACTGGAGAAAAGATTGTTGTTCAAACATACTGCCTTAAGACAGTTTTGTGCTTAACTCAGAGCAGTGATGTGAACCTTATATTTTGGATATTGTTATTGCTATTAAAAGATTGGTGAATCAAGATTGGCCAGTTTAATTTTTTCACATCAAGAGGGAGCCGAACTTTGCAGCATATCTCCTAGCTAAGAAAGGCAAGAAGCAAACTTCACAATTTATTTGGTTTCATAATCCTGCTCCAAATGCCAAGGAGCTCTTATTGTATGATTGTAGAGGGTTAATCACCCCTCAGATCAATTTTTTGTAATGCTCTTTTAGCTTTTCCTCTTCATATAAAAGAAAAATGCATGTGAAGTATGGTACCTATTTATGTAATTAATAATTGATTGTCAATAATTATTAATAGAAAATAATCTACACTCACATCCATATTAATTTTGTAAAAATTTTTATTTTTACCGAGTGCGCGTGCGTGTATATATATATATGTGTGTGTGAGAGACACAAAATCATATTTAAATATAATTATAATTTAAAATGTAATAATGTTTAATATTTATAGACTAAAATTTAATAATTGAGAAATTTTTAAGAAATAAAATTACGAAAATAATAAATTAAGATATCAATATGTAAAAGTGAAAAGATTAATGTGAAAATTTACTTTGAAAAAGTGATAAATGTCTCCCAATACTATAAAAAAGAATTGAAAATAAATTAATTCTAATAGAAACCTAACTCAATTTATTCGGATTATATCAAAATATTTTAAATAATTATATTTATCAATAGAAACTCTTAATTATTTATGTTAATAATGTAAAAGTAAGATGTTACCGTTATCTAAGAAAATTTTCATCTATTTATAACTTAATCCGATCTAATTTTTACCAAAAAAAATTGGTGGTCTTATTCTGCTCGTCTCACCTCTCCCTGACAACTTTATTTCCTTTCTTTTTACTTTGCTAAGTGGACTTTTTTCATGCTCAGCAAAAAGCTTTTAATAACACTCAAATTTTGATATTTAAACTGCCTAGCGATTTTTGACCTTATCTGATCTGAAATATCTTGTGATCCAAATCATTTGATGTAATCAGACCATATGTGACCCAATATAGAATTTCTAAGAACTCCCCTCTAGTAATTCACTATTGTTTTCCTGTTAGAGGGATCTTACTGTTTCGAAATATTTTGGTTAAGAATTTCATCGACTTGTGAATGTATTTTATCATTTAGATCTACACCCACTAAATAATTGTGCAAAATGGTACACGCTATAATAATTTTTCTGTGTTTTAAGGCAAAATTGTGGTTCTAGTAAGCTTTCAATTATAGAAAATCTCATTTTTAGTACTTTCAAATGCCCTCTCCATTGCATTTCACAATGATGAATGTCAGAAGATTAAATAGTTCTTGTGGATTGCATGGTAAATTTCTCGAGTATTCTTTCAAGCGGTATTGCTCCCCTCTGCATGGTGTAATTAGCCCTTCTCTCAACATGAATCCAACATCTACAAGAAAATATTTTCCTAGTTATACAAAAGTCATCAATTCATTGTTCTTTACATATAAATGCCTAAAAAAATTTAATTTAATGATTACATTTTGGGATTTTTAGCGGACACTGTCTAGTTAATGAATCTTTTGTTATTCTCCAGTAAGAGATTGTTCCTTCACACTCAAGTAGGACATATGAAAATTTCAAATCAAAGGTGCATGCAACTTACACATTTTGTGTTGGATAGTCTATCCTCCCACAATCCTTGGAGCTTCTTTATCTACAAATTTAACAGGAATATGTGTTCCATCGATAGTTCCAACACAATCCTGACATTATTTTTGTTTTTAATGAACACTTAAAAAATCAATAATTTTGCAACAGATAAACAATAATTAAACATATAAAAGTCAATCACCTTCAAATATGGGTAAAATTTATGATTGTTGTCTATTCCAAATGAAACTTGTGATCCATCAGGTTGCTTCAAAATTTCGTCTTCTAAGTCAATTATAGTTTAGATTCACCAGAACAACGAAAATCGAAAGATAACTCACAGTTAGTAGCACCTGCTGAAAGTTTTTTATTGATTAAAAATTTTATTTTGAATGAGTAAAAAATGGTTCCTAAAATTGAGATAGTGGTAAATTTTTCTTTAACTAATGCTTAAATTGTTCTCCTTCATTTTCTCTTATATTGCAAGTTATCTAATGTTAACTTGTTACCCAAAATAATATCTATTTTTATACGTATTTTATATAGGTTAAAAAAAAAGGCAGAAAGAGATACATATTGAAGAAAAAACACTACTTTTATTAGATAAGTATAAAAAGCAAAAAGAAACCATTTCTACTTCACAAAATATTTGTCTACTATTTTAACAGCAAAATTAATTCTCTTATTTTGTGAAAAATTCATCCACCTAATTAACTATTATTTGAGCATTGGAAATAATTGGTTCAAGAAATTATTAGTTGCATACAATAATTTCAACAAGTTGCGGTATCTTGCAAGAGAGATGTAGTTAATTAATACTTGGTGTAGATGGATCTTCTCCTCTCAAAGGACAACGCAAATTACCGTGCTTCAATCCACAATCTATCCTAAATTTTTTCTTGATTTCTTTGTTATCTGATTTATTATTGTTATTATTGCTTTGCTTGAAACTTTTTGTTGTGTTTATTATTAATTTTAAGTTGTAGTATATCTGTGGTGTTTATTGACTTAATTAGCCATAATTTTTCTAACATTCTTTGAGAGAAAATTATTAAATTTTATTTTATCATGAATTTAATTAAGTATTTGTCTAGTAAGTCTAAAAAGTTTTCAAATCAAAATTCTCTTTATTAGTAACAACAAATGAAATTTTAGCTCACCAAATTAGGTGTTTTTTAGTGATTTTGAATGGTTTTAAAGATAAAAGTTCCTAAAAAAACATCTAATAAAACCATGGAGATTGTTACATCTAGTGGTGGTTTTACTACTAATGATAAAAATGATTTTAATGAAAAAAATATTTTATGTCATGGTCGAATTTTAAGTGCTTTGATGGATGACATATATCGTGTAACACCCTAATACCCCTTAGGAGTATACATGGGTGCTACAATCGCAAATGGCAATATAACCAATCTCATCTAATAACAACACAGATCATATTCTTAACTGACTTTACATAAGATTATTTTTACAAATAGACCTTTACAATGGATACATTATTGATACACAAATAAATAATAAAATTTTTACAATTAGTTTGGCATATACGTTTCATCTCAAATGATATACTTTAAATAATTATTACTATATCCTACTTCTGAGAACTCTCCTCGAACTTCTTGATCATCCCCATATACACATCCTCCATTTATTACCTACTTAAGAAACTATTCAAACTAATCATGCTTGACAATATACCACTAAATATAATTGATAAATCCAAGATTTTCATAGAAAAGGGGAGGACCCTCGTTAATGAACGAAAGGAGTCGATGTGAGTTTGATGAACTACAACCAATTGAACGATAGAGCATGAAACCCTGCAAAAAAGGAGCTTGCCCAATTGGATCAGGCGTTAGCACTCCGAATCTTAAGTTAGTAAGCAAGGGAGAGTGGCTAAAGAAAAAATATATTGAAATCAGATGCTTTATTTTATAATGAATTTGCTATTTATAAAGTTGGAGAACTCAAACAATAATCATGAATAATAGACCTACTCTATAGCAGGTATGGGTTGGCATGAAGATAATGGTAATTTGATAGAGACGTGTATCAGATGGCTTTAGTGTGTCAAGGACTAGTTATGTCCAATCGGACTACCTTATTCCGTGCATTCCAACTAATTGGCTAGGAAGGCTTGGGCATCTTCGGGCCTTTTTTTAGTGCTAGGCTTCCCTTAATGGGTTGAGTTTAGTTTTGTTTAATTGAGCATTATCATTTGTCCCCTCCGAATAATTCGATTGATCTTATGAAGGTTGAGGTCTTGATATATCCTTGACGAACATGTTGTCGTTTGGGAGTAGCCATTCTTGTTTGTGCATGCTAAAAATGCTCATTTATGTTTTATGGAGGTATTTGGTAACTTCAAAATATTTTCATTATCGATTTTGGCGATCGGGATCCTAAATTCATGAGATCATCTATCAAAAGACTGGAATTAATTATCTCGGTCAGGAAGGTCACTGATCGAGAGAAATGAGATCATCAGTCAAGAAACTGAAATTTAATTACATCGATCGAGAGAAATGAGATCATCAGTCGAGAGACTAGGATTTAATTGCATTGATCGAGATTGTCATTGATCGAAAATAATAAGATCATTAGTCAAGAGACTAGGATTTAATTGCATCGATTGGGAAAAATAAGATCATCTTTTCCTTTTGATGATGCTTGTCATTATGAGAATTTGTGATTTTGACATTGACAAGCTTTGCGAGGCTTTGTGCCATTTTTCTTCTTTCTTCCCTAGTGTCAAACTAGTTTTATACGAACTTTGGTAGATATTCACTCATCATGGAAAGGTTCAAGGCAATATTTTATGGCACATTTAATTTCCTATTACATTTTCTAGACTCTGCAAGGGATTATGTTAATTATATACATTATGAATTGAGAAGTGGAGTTACTTGACGATGTTGCCGACCATTTTTTTAAAGCGGGTTTTTGAAATATCATTTCTTTTTACTACATCACTTTGGAAATGAAATCCTTTCTTAAATTTTGCCATTTCTTCTTCCAAGTTTTTATTGCGACATTTATTCCTATATTTATTAGAATTGCCACTTGGTTTATTATGAGAACGTTTTTATGTGGTGATTTATAGAAATCCCTATAAATAAGTGTCTTTTTCTTCTTCTTCCTATGGATTTTGGTTCTTCTTCATTTTTTTCTCTATGGAACCGCTCGATTATTTTTAGTTTTTCTTACTTCTGCCTTTCTATTTTAAAAAGATGAATGAATTGCTATGACTTGCCACAGCATGTCATATAGCCTTTATCCTTTGTTGCTTATTCCAGCTTTCGGTCTTGATCTTTCCCGAGGCCATGGTAGGAGATGCAAGTTTCTACTCTCTTCTCCATTTTCTTGATGCTGACTTGAAGAAAGATGATTTCGGGATGAGTGGTGATCTTGTTGTAGTCGAGCTGTGGATTTATTACTATTATTATATTTTTTAGCAGAAAAGCTCTTCATTTGATGTTCTCTGTACCTTTTAAAAGTTTAATGAATTTCAGCTTTTAGCTTCTTTTCCTTATCTTGTTTTTGTTTATTCTTTTATCTGCCGCCTTATATAAACTTCTTGCATTGATATTAATAATATCTGAAACCAAAATGAGAGGAAGAGAGAGAGTTTGATTGAGTGAGGTCTCAGAGCATCCTACAAGCATGTCTATTTGTAGCCTTAGTCCAATCGGGCAGATTTGTTGTCCTTTCAAATGTAACACCCTTATAACACTGTATAATATATACGGTGAATGACTAACTCATATGTCACTTCAGAGCTACAATCATCCAATGCACTAAACCAGACAGTTCGGTAAAAAAAATTTTCAAGCATTTCTAAGCCTTAATTTTAATATTTACATTCCTATTCCTTATGATAACATACATGCCATGTCTAAGCCTTCCATCATCCTTTATTTTTTTCTGCAAATCTTGTTGTGTCTTCAAAACATACATGCAATCACAATACTACGCGCTGAGCATTAAAAATGTCCAGTGGCAGAATACATATCTCAAACTTTCCAATCCTAATCTTATGCAAGCATACACAAGCTTATTCATTTCTTATATTATATCATCACTAGCTTTTTAATATTTCTGCCTCAATTATATATCAAATTACTATAATCGTCTATTACTATGCTTACACTTTTTATTCGGTAGCATCTAAGTGCTAGGGTCTTATTAGCAATACATTTACTTTACTTTCCTGATCAATCTTTCTATCATTTCTTTGCATTACTACTATGATCTACCTATACTTTGCTAACCCCTTTGATAATTTCTTTAACTTTATAGTAGCATTACTAATTAATTTACTACTACTATTCTTGTCATTAATAGTAACATCATTAACCTAGACACTAATACTTTCTATAACAATTTCATCCTTATTAATTGTCCTAACATTTTTCAACTTATTTCACTTAATGATCTCATTTTAAACCAGCTTGTACACTAATCTCCTTTTAGTCTTATGAAGACTAACTTCCAATTTAGTCCCCTGTTAAAAATTCTATTAATTTGCAATTTACTTTTCACTCACCATTTATTACTATTTTTACCATTTCTTAAATAATATTCATTATACTTTTAATTACACTTATGGATCATACTATTTCTGAATTTTCATTTTAGTCCTTTCCCTATCATTATTATTGGCAAATTACAATATGGTCCCTAAAGTTGTGCATTTGCAAATTTTACTTTATATTTTCACTATTTACTCTTATAGCTTATTTTTTTCCTATCTTTTACTCTTAATATATGCTATGACATGTAAAATTACAATTTAGTCATTACTTTTTTTCTGAAATGAAAAAATTACACGTTTGATCCCTATTTCACTATACAATAGGGTTCATTTACAATTTTGTCCTTTAATTAATATTTTATTTGTTAAATTATGATTTGATCTTTGCACTTTCACTAATTTACAATAGTGCTCTCTTTTATCACTTATTTTCACTAGTTCCACTGCTTATATTTACTTTCACATTTAAATTTTTTAATTTTTTTATTTGACATGTAATCTATCTTTTATTCACTAATATTTAATTTTTATGGAAAACTACATATTGATCCTTAACATGTTATTTTCTTACTACTTTACATTTTAATACCAATTCTTTTTTGTTTTTTATAAATAAGTTTACTTATATTTCATTTCCACCTGGGAATAAACTTTCATACTTTTATTCATTACACAGTCATTTTAACATTTAGACATGCATTTATTCGTTCAATCACTTAAACATTTATTTCGTTATTTATTTTGAAAGAATCTTCTTATTTTTACCACATTTACCCTTCAGGCTTAATCTTTAACATAATTATCATTTTAACCTTTGAATCTTTTAAAGTCCTTTCAATTAAGTCCCTAACTTTCAATTAATTGCAAAATTACCATTCTTTTTACACTTTAATTATAATTTTGCCACTAGTTCACTTACTTTCACTCAAAGCTCATTATTTGACATACAAATTGCCAATTAATCCTTATTTTATTATTTTCATGTAAAATTATATTTTAGTCCTTCAGAATTACAAAATGATTTAGGGCTAGTTATTCACTGTTTCTTTCCATTTTTATCCTTTATTTATTGCTTGTCAATTTATTCACTAAACTCACTATTTGAAAAAATTACCATTTTACCCCTAACATTTCTTTTCAATTAGGTCAATTTTCATTTTAAATTTTTTTCTTTACTTTTTGCACTTGTTAGCTTATTTTTACATTTATGCCCCTAGTACAATCCCGATAGAAATTTTCAAATCGGACATATGGGACGTGGATCCCATGGGCCCACAGCAGAAGTAGGGGATGCGAAGGATCAATCCACTTCAAATTAGATCAGAACAGACAGTCAGACAGAAACTATGAGAGATTATTATGATCCTATCATAGCAAAGCAAGTCGCCATAACTTGTACCTCGGTATGGTATCTCTATGGCTAGCCATTTATATCTTGAACTAGATTTTAACTGTCTGACCACTATTAAGGTCAAAATTCTTTACTCATTTCAAAAATTTCTTTCACATTTTGGCATTCTGATTTACCTTTCTATTTCAGTATACTTTTCAATCAATTCTTTTGTCACTTTACACATTTTTATGAATTATCTCACAATAATTTATCATTTTTATTTCACATTTTAATATTTTCATTTGCTTTCCATTTCAATACATTAGACAATCAACTTTTCATCAATTTAATTTATTTTTAATATTTCATGAATTATATCATCATAATTTATTATTTGCACTTTAAGCATAATACATTTTCTCTAAAAATTATTCATACATATTCCATATTTATAAACATTGTATTTACATTCACATTTATCACTACACATAATTTCTTATAATTTTTAACAAATTACCAAAATACCCCTAAGTTCATTTTATTTACAAATTTGCCACTAGATATATGTCTTACACTGTAAATTCAATATTTATTTGTACAATTACGTTTAGTCCTTAATTTTCTTGTTATTCATACATTCACTTTTAAATCTTGATTAATCTTATATTTTACACAATTAATTAACTTTTATTTCCTTAAAATTTTTATTTTCTTCTTTTTTTTCTAATCGATCATAATATAAATTTCACATTTAAATTTATTCTTGTCTTTCTTTCTATCACTACACCTTTCCATCATATCAATTAACATTTTTACTCTTTCACTTACTTTTGCATATCAATATACTAATTATTTAACTTTTTCATCACTTTTACACATTTTATGAATTATCTTCTTATAATTTATCATTTTCACCTATTACATGAATTATTTCATCATAATTCAACATTTTCACCTATTACATGAATTATTTCATCATAATTCAACATTTTCACTTTGAACATAATGCAATTCCACTCTCTAAAATATTCATATAATTTTCATAAATTCTAAATAAATTCATGGATATTTTTTTCATATCTAAAATTATTTTATGGCATTAAACATCATTAATTCACAAAATAAACCTTATTATACCTTGAATACCCATTCGGTCTACACTGGTCCATTAAGTAAGATTTATTTTCTTTTATTTTTAATCATTCAAAACACCATTTCTAACCTCCTCTAACATATCTAATACATTAATTTCAATTAAACATAAAATATACACTCAATTTCACAACTTACATAACCCTATATCCATACAAAACTCATGAAAAGTAAGGGTTATGGTATCCACTTACCTTAAATCATATCCTCCTCACTTAGATCTCCATTTCCATCACCTTAAATCCATGAAATAACTTCTCCACAAAATAATCCTAAATTCAAGGATATAAAATCATCATTTTCTTTTCTCCAAAATTAAATCTAACATCATAAATAAGCTCTATATACCTTAATCTATCTATATAAACCCTTAAATCAAATTATAGAACTTGATTTCTCTTACCTTATTTTTGATAAATAAACTTCAATCTTTGATTTCGCTCACTTATACTCCTCAAATTGGAGATTATAGGCTACTAAAATATGATAGAGATGTTGAAATTAATCTAGAAGGCTTGATTTTGGAGAGAGATTAGAAGAGAGATGAAGAAAGTGATAGTTATGGAGGAATAAAGAAAATTTGGCTTCAAGAAGAAGAAGGCAGAAATCTCACGATTTTTCTGATGGTTTCTGATATTTTGGCCCTTAAATAGTCTGAATTTTGGATTGGGGTGATCCAATCAAGG
Source organism: Excoecaria agallocha (assembly GCA_037975025.1). Classification (NCBI taxonomy): domain Eukaryota; kingdom Viridiplantae; phylum Streptophyta; class Magnoliopsida; order Malpighiales; family Euphorbiaceae; genus Excoecaria; species Excoecaria agallocha. Next base: position 119,282,041 of record CM075806.1, on the reverse strand, counting down.
TGGTTAGGCCTAATTCAAGCCCAAATTTGATTTTAAGCTCATTTATATATTCTAAATTATTTCTATCTATTTCCAAGCTCAAATTCACTCCAAATCAGTTTCATAATTCTTAAAATATATAATATACCATGTTAAAAATTATCAGTTACATGCATCTCATACATAAGCGAAATTTAAAATTTTTAAGCAATAGATCTGATCTTGCAATGAATTTACAATATAAATATTAATGAGAATAAAAAAATCACCTTTGATTTTTGTTGAATAGTTGATTTTTCTTCTCACCAGATTGTCGCAAATCATAGTGTCCAAAATTGAACACCTCCAATGAGTAATCCACACTAAAAAAGGATTGAATGAACCAACAATGGAAGAATACAAGGCTGGCCGAAATTTCTTGATGCTAGCAAGGGAAAAGTGGCGGCTAGGGTTTTAGAATGAGAGAATTTATTTTCTCTTAATTGTTCACATTAACCCTAAAATCCTATCACTTGGATTTTTATAGTTAGGTTAAAAAATCCAACTTCATAATAGGATTGGGCTCTTTAAAATTATTGGAGAAATATTAAATGGGCTTCTGAAATTATTAATAATTTATTTGGACTCAATTAAATCAAATTTAAGTCCTTTCATAAAAGATTGTGCACAAAACCCACAAATTAGGCCCTTTGTGCATATACTTATATTTAATCACCCAAATGAATTCCAAATCCATCCAAATTAAATATATAGGCTCCATAACACTTATGAAATATATTTAATTTATTTTGATCCAAGAATTAGGCATCTAAGGCCTTCTATTAGCAAGTGGCGTGAAACCCTTCCTTTATAGGGTTTTTGCACCAAAACCATTTCCTTGGGCCTTTTTAAATTTTTCCACTGGATCTATTAATTATTATATCAGCCCTATAATATTTATAGTCTAATAATAATTAATTATGAAATACATTATTTCAATTAGGTCCATTTTACAGAATATTTCTAAAAATTTCTACGAACAATTTTACTTAATTATAATTAATTAAACTCTTTAATTAATTATTCTCTTATTCACTTCTCTATTCCCATAATAATATCAACTATTATTATCCTTGTCATTTTATCATTTTATCCTTTTCTCTATATGTGTGTGACCTATTGGGTTTCTGTCCATATTGGCAGTATAATATGTAATTGTGAGTTCTATTCAAAACTCACATGATTTAAACTTTTTTAAATCATTTCATCAATCCCTATTGATATTTATGATACACTATTATACAAATTATGAGCGGCCTCTAGCTAGGCATCATGACTATTCAAACGTCAGGAAAGTCAAGTGGTTTGACTATACCCTTCCATAGAAACAGTTATCGTGCAATTACTCCTTTCACCACTCTTATCTTAATTAGATTCTTAGTATGGATTTCTATCAACTCATATAAATCTAATTATGTATGTTCTATTAATTTAACCATTGTTCCCAAAATGCCCTTCATGGATTTCTATCCATCTTGGCATATTACTCTGGCCAGATATTCTCTTAACAAGGCAATTATAGAATTATGAGAGATAACTTCTCTTAATAAATCTGGGATGGTGAATCCTTTGTCAATCACTCAACTATCTTCAATTAGGTCATGATATACCCAACCTCCTAACTATATTCACCCCCAGTTGGAAGTAATCAATTATGGAGTCAAAGTATACCACTTGCTACTTAAGATAACTTTAGTGATCTCAAGTCTAAGGATACTTGCACAACCCCTATGAAGAGATTCCTCACTGACATAGATTTAATATCCATGTGAGGATTCTCTTTACAGGTCTCCAATAAACTTGTTCTTCTAACAAGCATCCACATGTTAGCTTTGATTATCTTTCATAATCACAGTTATGAGAACCACTACTTGAACCATTCAAGAAGCATAATATGTGCTAGTTTGTTCGAATTAACAATGCCCTATCTTGTTAATTTTATGACTAAGGATATTTAGATATTAATATATTTTCATGCAATAGACATCTCATATCATGAACACTTTCATGATTGCCTTTGCACTGTATTTATAATATCTAGGACTTTATTTTTTAATTTAAGATTTACAAACTCGTGTATTTAAATATAACATTAATAAATGAATGATGCCTTTTATTAAGAATATGAATTCATACATATGAAATACATTCCTTTTACATGGGCTCTAGGGCATACTCTCTAACAATAGCCTCCACAAAAATGTTTGGCTCAATCGGAGTCCATTTTTTGTTTGGTTCACTAAAACTGGTTCGAATAGATAATTTTTAGTGTTACTGTAAAATTAATTTTTCACCATCAAATAATTCCAAATATTATCTAGGATCCAACTGAAAATCTTTGTAATTTTTAAAGATCATTTACTATTTTTAAAGTTTTGATCAAATCCACAGTCAACCGGTTACTATTTAAATTGAAATCATCATTTTTCTCATACTTTATGTATTCAAACCTTCCTAAAAATACTTTCAAAATTCTCAAAATATATTCATTAGACTTCATGAATATTTTTGGATCAATTGGAGACTATTTTTCGATCTGGTCCACTTTTACCAGTCCGATAGTTCAATATTCTGTATCTCTGAAAATTTACTTTTTTTTACCATATGATTTTACATATCATTTAATGTAGATCTAAAAATTCTAGTGATTTTTAGAGGTCATTTGCTATTTTTAAAGTTACAGTTAAACCTTAGTTAATCCGAGCACAATTTGAACCAAAACTATGACTTTTTCCTTATTTTTAACTTTTGGAGACTCATTTGGCCTCGTTTTGATTTCAAATTTGAACCTCGGGCTCTTGCTGATATACTCTTTTCAATGATCAATTAAAATATTTTTTGACTCTATAAGGTACTATTAATCCCGATATCACTATTCACCATCGAAAAATACTATTCCCCAACTAACTCGATATTTGGGCCATTACACCAAAGTCCTCCAAACCCTTTCATTTTTTAAGAGTTCGTTATATCCTTCAAGCTTCTTTTATGATGTAAATAAATTGAAGATAAGTCTGAGGATGAACCGAATTCTTCTTTCCCAATCAGAGCTAACATTAATTTCTGGTAAATAACATCTTTAGGTTGAGCTATCGAATGCGAGTTGTATGCTTGTTTCAATCGATAAGTATTGGTAAGGATTTTATTGGCGATTATCTTGACTTCTTCATGCCGACCGTTTATCATGCATTTAACTAGATCATTAATTTATGGCTATTTGATCGTCGCTTTTTCCAAACCATTGTTTGACCACATCCCTTGGAAAATGGAGCTGTAATTGCTCTTTTATTGCCTCGACTTTCGGGCTTTAATTGTGACTACTTATTCTTTTGAGGAAATTACCTCAAATGCTAAGTTTTTATCCTTTTTTTTCAAAAAATACAACCTCTTTTATAATCTTTCGTTAATATTACTTTTTAAATTTTCATTTTCAAAAATAAAACTTTTTTTCATTAAACAAAAAATGCCCTTCACTCTCCCTTATCAAAGTTCTTGCTCTCGCTCTCTTTCTCCGATGATCTCTTTCTTGTTCCACCATTACCGCATTTTTCTCTTTCTCCAACAATCTCCTGTTCTCTCTCCAATGTCGGTGCTGCAATTTTTAGTTTGATTTGTTGATTGGTGCAGGGTTTGATACATAGATGGAGGAGATCTGAATATTCAATTCTGGTTCTAATTAATTGGGTTGCTTTTTTAATTGTTCTGGTTAATTATTCTTGCTTTGTCGGTATCTTTCAGATACTTGATTTCACTTATCTTTCTGTGAAAATTGATGAAAAAAGTTAATCTGTTGCCACCAAATGCAAGAGATTTGCAATTTGGTCGATTTCTTAAAAATGGTAATTCTTGAATTTTGTTGGCTATGTGTTTATTTGATTCATTTAATTAATTTGTTAATGTAGATTAGTTGCCTTAACTTGTTGAAAATTTTTGCTTATATAATTACAAAACCTGAACAGTGTCATGAATCAGCAACTGTTTAGTCCAGATGATGTTTCTATCAATGTTTGCTTCTAAGATGAATGGATGATGTTTCTGTCAATGTTAGCTTCTAAGATGAATAGAAATTAAACTTGTCAAAGTTCAACATTTAGGATTTTCACCCTGATAAATTTATAGCAATCTTATATATTATAAAGTTTTGGTCAATAACTTATGTTAAAATCATGATTTCGCTAATAGCATTTAACAAATTACACAAATCAGCCAACAAATAGAAGATCTAAAAGTCTTACTAATTTGTCCACCATTGTGTCAATCCAAGATTAGTCACTTGGCAGTGACAGGAGCAAAACAAAGATCAGGCTGCAACTTTCCAAACCTGAATTCTGTTATTCCTAATAGAATATACTCAGCTTTCTGATTTTTTCATAGCGGAGGCTCTTGTTTATCTAGCTGCTGAAAAAATTACTTATTGACGAAGCAGTTTTTGTTCATGGTGTGAAGGAGAAAGTCACTCGTTTACAAGATGAATTGAAGGGTATGTAATGGTTCTTGAGAGATACAGACCAAAGGCAAGAACAAGATGACCATACATGCAATTGGGTAGCTGAAAAGTTGATCTCTTGAACTTCATTTAATCAATAATTATCAGTGTCTCATGATCTCATCAGTCAAACACAAGCCTCACTAATAATTCTTTCATTTTTGTGCAAAGAGCAAAGTACAAACAGAGCACATATACAATAGCGCACAACGGTAAAAATGTTCCTAAAAATCTGATTTCACATGGTTTTGTATGGCAATTAAAAAGGAAACTAAATCAAACTAAAGTCAAGTACTTAGATTTTGATTAATGCTACCATCAATTTTTAGTTGCTTACAAAGAATAACATATGACCATTATTATTGATTTTAGTTTGTACAATTTAATTATCTGTTTTGATAGATCTTCAACTTAATATAAGGTTTCATGGTTGTGATTTTACATATATTGGCTGGTTTTACAACGGCATCTATTACAAGATCGGGCAGCAACTTCGGGGTGAGTAAAAAACACATAGTCAATAATGTAACAAATGTATAAATTTATTTGTTGCATTTTATGACAGAATCTACATGAAAGCACATAACCTATATGAAACTTGAATTAGGGGATTCAGATGTTTGCTCTTACTAATAAAATCTACAAACTAATAAATTCATTTCTCAGTTCCTTAAAGACATGTTGATGGGATACTGTATACACCAAGTACACATTGTGTACTAGATGTACATACTGTGTATAGCATGTACATATTATGTGTACTAAATAAACACACGGTGTGTACTAGATGTACACGCTGTGTATAGCATGTACATATTATGTGTACTAGATGTACACACTGTATACAGTATGTACACATGGTGTGTACGGTGCGCACTAGATGTAGACACTATGTACAGCATGTACACACCGTGTGTACTAGATGTACACACTGTGTACAGCATGTACACACTATGTGTACTAGATGTACACACTATGTGTACAACTAGTACACATTGTATACTAGATGTACACACTGTGTATAGCATGTACACACGGTGTGTACGGTACATACTAGATGTAGACATTGTGTACAGCATGTACACACTATGTGTACTAGATGGTAAAGGTTTACCAAATTATAAAAATTAAAGGAATGACAAATCATAAAATTGATGGCGATAACCACTAGAAAATAATAGATCCAATAAAAACAAGCAACGGGGGAAAAAACTAATCGAAACATTCTGCCATTACGATAGAAACTAAATTAGATCTCGATAACGAAATTGAAAAGGATAATAGAGAGTAAGATCTAGGGAGCTTATGATGAGAAAATAACTCTACCATCCTTCATAATCATAACAAAACATTGTTAGTTGATTAGAAAGACAATTAAATAAGGTTATAAAAGGGTTATAATTATAATTGATGAGAAATAAAGTATATAAACAGCATCTTTAAACATTATAACACACTTGTTATTTCATTAAAAAATAAGCTGAGTCTACAATTCTATAGCCGGTAACTTTTACTGCATTATGTTAGCACTTTCTCTTAATTTTCAGTATTGGCAGTTGTATGCAACTTTTTTAGTATAGTTTTGGCTTTATACATTTCCCGAAAAAAGAAAAGCAAACAAAGAAGAAGTATTAATTAATTAATGAACTTTCTTTCTTTGATGTTTAATCTCGAGATATATTCGAGAAAGGTATAAGACCGTAGGTTGACAAAGATCCCCTGCCTTCATAATTCATATATGTGTGGGAGAGATCTACAGTTGCTATGCAATAATGAGGTGGTTCATTAATTTTACAAGTTAATAACTTAAAAATAATAAGTTATTTCCTTCATGACCTTAAGTTTCATTTGCCATCTGTGGTGGCTCATTCATCTATTTTTTCCTCTCCCTCACTGTTGTGTTCAAATGTATCAAAAAATCACACCGATAATTGAATCCCAAACAAATAACCCAAGCAATAATAATCAACAATCCCAGCAAGTCTTACAATAATCACTAGAATAGTCTTTGAAATCCTTTCTTTTGCACAGACGATAGTCGACGAGCTCAGTTTGAATCTGCAATTTTCTGCTTTAGTGGTCTGATTTCAGCTTTCTGCCTCTCCCTTACCTCACGAAGAATCTGCTCTTAGTAATTTGAACGGGTGCCAGTGTTTTATTTGTTTTTCATCCGGGTTCATTACAAGAAAATTGCAATTTAGCAACGAAAAAAGTCAATTTTCCGTTGCTAATCAAAAATTGCAACGGAAATTTCGGTTGCTAATTCGGCGATTGCTATTTTTAGCAACGAAAGTTTTATTCCGTTGCTAAATTTAGCAACGAAAATTTAATTCTGTTGCTAAATTTAGTAACGAAAATTAAATTTTGTTGCTAAATTCAACACCATAAGATTCAGTGACTTGGAAAAATTTAGCAACGGAATATAAACTTTCGTTGCTAAATTTAGCAACGGAAAATGAATTTCGTTGCTATTAACGTAATATAAACTTCTGTTGCTAAATTTAGCAACGGATATTGATTTTCGTTGCTAAAATTAGCAACGGTAAAATATATTCACTTGCTATTTATAGCAACGGAATTCATTTTTTGTTGCTAAATTCACTCATAAGTAAAAAAATTAATTACGGTTCTGTCCGTCGCCAATCCGTCGCTAAACATTATTACAGTTTTTTAATATCAGAAAACCATTATTTCATCAAGCTAATTACTTGATACATATATCTAATCAAATGTTAACTCAATTGCTTAATATATATATCTCTAATGACTCAATAATATGACATAAGGAAGCTGATAGCCCATATCATTAACAAAGAGGTTAATTAACAAAGTCATAAATCACTTGCTATTTAAGGGAATTGATATCATGTTAATATGAAATCTAGCTAGAATAGCAACTGAATTCTCCTTGTGTGAAGATAGCAATAATTAGTTACAGAGTGTTGAAAATTGAAGAAGCGAAAGAAATACCTTCGACATTGGTGGAAGCCTCGAGTAGCTTTGCCCTGTATAATCTGATAACAATATACAAAGCTCTCATTTTGAGCTAAAATAACTAATTTGTTAATACACACACACACCTATCTTAGTCAACTCTAATAGAATTAAATCAATCTAACGATCCAGCAGTAAAAAGCCAAACAACATATCAATACTAGTAACTTTGTAGGAAGCACAGGCAAATTAAACCAATCACACACACTGAATCAGCTTATTGGTCAGTTTATTGACATACATGCCTATATAGAATAACCATACTTAACAATGAACATCAATTTCTGTAGACATAGACCCTAAAAATGTAAATTTATATTATGCATCCCATTCAATAGTTAACAAAAATACTTTTAACCATGTGTAAGTTGTCAATTCATCAAACAGAGTTCACAATAGGAACATCTAGCCGAAAAATATTTTTGGCCCTTGTTATATTAATTGTTATACAATACAAAAGATGAATGCTAACTTGTATTTGCACAAAACTGAAACCAAATTAAAAAAAGAAGAAGAATTCCTGTAATTGATTTAACAGAAATAATAACAAAATCTTTGCATAATTGTCAAATTATAGAATAAAACATATGCATGAGTACTCATGGCCATATAAATCAAATGCGTAATATACTGAAAAGAAGGAATCAATAAATCATTTTTGCACTTTTGGCTTTTGATTTAGAGACTAAAAAAAGACATAATCAAAACAGATTATTAAAATGATTTCCCAATTTAATTTCAAAATAAAAGTAAAACTAAAAAGGAATAAAGAGAAACAGTAGAAAGGTTCAAATATTAATGTGTAACATTTATGATAGTTATTTATTAATGTTTGGGACCATTAAATATAGCTCCGATGTTTAAGTTCAGATTATAACCAATAAGCAGCCCGATTATTAGTAATGATAGAGTTCACTTAGATTTGGAGATTAGAAATTCAAGGTTCTTTTTTTCTTTAAATTGAATGATTTGTATTTAATAATTTGTTTGCTCACTACCATAGGTTATCCGCATATAGTCATATATTATATATTAAAAGTTTGGTCAATTATATATAATCATTAACTATTAGAAATTTAGAATCATTTAATTACTTTGTAATATGAAATGCATGTGCAACAAGCATGATATCCCAAAACAATATATATTTTTATTGACCAGCTAAGACAATATATATGGGTTCTAACATGACCAGTCATCCGGGCAATATAGAGAATATTCATCTACGTCAAACTTATTTCTAGCAAGTTAAGAAAAAAATTGAAAAAAAAAGATAACAAGTTAAGTTTTAGCATAAATATACTAACATTTGCTTTAAAATCACACTATACTATAGCAGACAATTCAACATATCTCTTCCAATGTTATATACAGTTGATTAAAAGATCCGCACAAGACAAAAAGCCACTAGTTTCTCCTAATACATGGAGCACTAACAGAGTCAGTTCAAGAATGCCGCTAACGAAACCTATAATTGCAATCAATTACATATGCATTGTATGTACATAGAAGAGTAAGGAACTTAAATATTAAATCATAAAAAAAGTTTTTCTTTAAAGAAATACCTTAAGACCTTCGTCGGAGCCTCGTCGGAGCCTCACCGGAGCCTCGTTGGAGTGAAACCAAGGACACCTGAAGGTAGCCGATGTCGAGAGAAGTCCAACGACAGTGGTCACGCGCTCCAATGCACCACTGCTTGATCGGGATCTACTCAAGAACCACCGACTTCTCCTTTCTCCGATATGCTCGTCACCGGTGACTAAGAACGGAAAGAGGATATCGGGATGAACGCCTCATTCTTGGGGACTCGCTGGTGTTGTACTTCTGGCTGGTTGCCATCGCAAGTGGCCTGAGGGAGGAGAAGAAGCATGCGGGAAAGAGAGAGAAGGTGGATGGTAGTTAGACGAACAAAACTTGCGATCTAAAGCCGGTGAATGGAGGGACAGCGCATGGAGGCATTAAGAATCGCCGGTGATGGTGCAACCGGCGTAGTGCCATTGGTCGGTTGAAGGTGGGGATTCCGGTCTCCCTTGTTCTTCGCCTCTCTCCCTCTTTCTTCTTTTTTTTTTTGTCTCTTATTCTCTTATTATGTTTCCTTTAATGGTCCCTTTTTTTTTCTTATAAAGAAAAACTTGATGAATTGATTTATAACTTAAAAGAAGATTAAAAGTATCTTATTAGATTGTTTATTATATTTAATATTTCGTAATTACCGTAATTAATTAATATTTAATTTTGTATTTTTTACTTTATTCTTGTATATTAATTAAAAAAAAGATGATAATTAAAAGGGTGATAATTTATAATTATATAAAATTAGTAGAAATATATTACAGTAAATTATAATTAATATTTTACAGAATTGATTTTAATTATGAATAGTTAAAAGCTATCATGTTTGGTAAAATGGATAAAAAAAAATTTTCTTCAATACTCATAATTTTTATTGTACTTTGTTTAGATAATTGTATTATTATTATTATTATTATTATTATTATTATTATTATTATTATTATTATTATTATTATTATTATTCTCCATTTATTTTAATTTCCTATTTACTACTAATGTGCATTTTAGTTGAAACTATAAATTCAAGGTCTTTAAGAAATGATGTCTATTATTATTATTATTATTATTATTATTATTATTATTATTATTATTATTATTATTATTATTATTATTATTATTATTATTATCTTTTATATATTTATTTATTTTATTTTTTATTACTACAAATTTTTAGTTCCAAATTAGCAACGGAATAAAATTTCCGTTGCTATTTTTCCAAGTGAAAATTTTCATGTCCCCTAAATAGCAACGGAATTCAAATTCCGTTGCTAAAATAGCAACAGAATGTATTTCGTTGCTATTTTCCCAAGTGAAAATTTTCATTCCCCTAAATAGCAACCGAAACATCTTCTGTTGCTATTTTAGCAACGAAATTCAATTTTCGTTGCTATTTTTGCAAATGAAAATTTTACATGTTCCTAAAATAGCAATCGAATCTATTTTCGTTGCTATTTTAGCAACGAAATGGGTTTTCGTTGCTAATTCGGAACTAAAAATTTTTAAGGTTTCTAAAATAGCAACATAATTAATTTTTCGTTGCTAAAATAGCAACGGAGTTCATTTTCCGTTGCTATTTTAGCAACGGAATAGGTTTATGTTGCTATTTTCGCTATTGAAAATTTTTGCGCCATCTGCTGGCACCTTATTTAGCAACGGAATAAGTATTCCGTTGCTAAATTTCGTTGCTATATTTTGGTGCTAAAACTTCCCTCCATATTTAGCAACGAAAAATAACCATTTTTATTTCCATTGCTAAATAAAAAAATTTTAATGAATTTTAGAAACGAAATTAAATTTCGCAACGGAAATTATTCCATTGTTATTTTAACATTTTCTTGTAGTGGTTGCCCAAGGAAGCTTCACCTTGGTGTCTTTTCGGGTGAAGTAACCCAAGGATGTATCGGCATCATGTTTTCACCGGAAGAGAAGATGAAAATAGGAAACCAGAAGAGAAGATAAAAGATGGTTTTTGATTAGATATAAAAGTTGTATATTTGTAAATAAAAGGTTGTATAAATGAAATTTAAAATTTAAAATGTTGTATTGTTGAAAAAAATGGGAAAATGGTGTTTTTTTTGTTATTTTTATTTTTATTTTATGTATATTTATGTAAAAACCCGTATTCTTTTGGACTACTCATTTATTGGGATATATTGCCATATATGCTTTTTAGACTCTTATAAAGAGGGTTGTGCCTTCATACTCCAATTTATTTGTTTTCTTCTTTTCCTTTTTCCTCGTTTCTTCTGATGGAGCCTCCTGATAATCTCTTATTCTGCCCTTATTCTTCCCATTTCAGAAAGATGGATGAACAGTTGAGTATTTTCCTACCCTAGCATCATCTGTTATCACCTGCTATTGTACTACAAGAAAGGTTACTCGACAGTATCCCTTACCCCAATTGTTGGTTTTAGACCACGTTCCTTCGCACATAATTCTGTGAAAGC